>OY728152.1:1424760620-1425960620 GCA_963277665.1 Viscum album | reverse complement strand
TAAAAAAATGAAAATGATACATTATTGGTACGACGCATGTCCCTATTATTAATCGAGAAATCCATACCCGAAAGACCCTTTAATCTAGATGCACTAACAAATACCTTTCATTCGGTATAGCGCATGGATGATGGAGTGACAATAAGGGAAGTCAGAGATGACCACCTAATCTTTGAATTCTTCAACATGAAGGACAAAAAAAATGTTCTCCAAGAGTGGTTGTGGTTGTTTGATAGCCCTCTTTTTATATTGGAAGATATGGAGTGTGGTGATGATTTATTTAATACCGAATTTTCTAAGTCCCCTTTCTAGAAAAGGATAACGGGCATCCCCTTCAGTAGAAGATCAGAATAGGTGATGCAAGAAATTGAAAATCATATTGGAAAGTTCTCCAAATGAGACCAATCAGATCCCATCCATTGGGGACTGCTAGTAAGGATTAGAGTGCTGGTTGTGGTCGCTAAACCTCTCATAATAGGAACCGTCTTGATACTTGATGGATCAAAATGTTGGATATCATTTGAATATGAAAATCTACCAAATTTATGTTTTTTCTGTAGTTTCCTTGGACATGTAGAAAAAGACTATGCTGGAAAAGTGACAACTAGAGAGGGTAATCTAGTGATGCAGTACGACCCATGGTTACAAGAAAAAAGCACACGAACATCTTTCATACCTGAATCAGAAAAACAACATGATAGAGAAAGGTTTACCAAGGATCTCAATGCACAATAGACTCCCATGCACAACAATATAATTTTTATTGGACCTCTTCTTACCCAGGCACATTTATGCAGCACAAAGAAACCAAGTGGAACAAAGTAATTTTTGACTAATTCCCCATTGCTGGTAATTGAAAACACCAACAAACCCTAGTTGGCTCCCTCGATAACAATGGTCAGGTCCAAAAACTGTGGCCCTCCAAACACTAGGGACTCACTGAATCCACCGAACAGCCCCCAAAACCATAGGCTTGTACCCCTTGACATCTTGTGTACTCTTAAGAGTTGTCCAACTTGCATGCTACACAACCACGTACAGACTCTTTCCAAACCATTGTGCCTGCTCTCAAAACATCGCAGACATGGAAGAGGAAAGAAAGTGGTGATTTTGGCCATGATGTCGACTCAACAGACAGAAGTGGATCAATAATAATTCTAGAGGAGCCATTAGAAAATGAACGGTACCCCAAAAGGTGGAAAGTAGCTGCAGATAGAACCCTGCTCGAAGTACAAGAGGCAGAGGCCAGAATGAGCTAGCTCTTACTATCACAATGATCATACTAAGATGGAACTGTCATGGGCTTGGAAACACATGAACGATTCAGATGCTCCAGCACCATTACACTAAAAGTCACCCTGATATGGTTTTCCTGTCCAAAACCAGGTTGGAAGTCAAGGACAACACCGACATTGCTCACAAAAGTGGCTTTCATGGCTGCTTCCCCAGTCCCCTACCATGGACACTCAGGGGGGTGTATGTTATGGAGGGATGACATTAACATCAGAATCACCTCTTACTCTTTGAATCACGTGGCTGCATCTATCCACGATGGGCCCGCTCCACCATGGACCTTTGTGAGCTTTTCTGGATGGCCTGCAGAAAATGAGAAATAGAAATCATGAGATCTTCTTTGCTCGCTGTGATAAAGAGTTTTTGGCCTCATCCCGTTTGGAGGGGAATTTAATGAGATTATGTTCCATAATGAAAAAAGTGGGGGAATTCTTCAGTCCTATATCATGATGTCTAACTTCCAGGATGCGATCTTTTGGGCAGAGCTATCAGACCTTGGTTTTACAGATTATCCCTTCACCTAGTTTTTAGGGAACTCAGAAGACACACACATTGCAGAGCACCTGGATAGATTTCTAGGCTCAACAGAATATACCAAAATGTTCAGAATGTTTAGTATCTCTCACCTGGTACTGATCGCATTAGATCACTTCCAGCCTGTCATTTAATTCTCTCATAGAACTCACAATCAAAGATTTGGGAAACCTTTAGGATTCAAAGGATTCTGCAAAAAAGACCAGGAATGTGAAGGGGTTTTCTGAGCATGCTGGAAGGGTGGAATATCTGAATTTGATTTCAAGCTCTGGTAGATGGCTTCTAAGTTGAGTGCATGGAGCAACACTAAATTTTGTCAACCTGAAAAACAGTGTGACTCTATCGAGAGATAGCTAAACACCCTTTTTGCTTGACCATCGACTGATGCTATTATTTCCAAAATTAATTTTCTCCAAGGAAATTTGGATGCAGCCCTTCGTATTAAAGAGAACTTCTGGGATATGAACACATGTGAAGTTCATATTAAATAAGGGGATGCCAACACCTATTACTTCCATTAGAAGGAATCCTCCATATGTCGAAAAAACACTATTTCTTGTCTCTCGTACCCTGATGGAAGAATTGTGTCCAATGCTAAAGGAATACATGAAATTATTTATGGTTTTCTTTCAAAATCTTGATACTGTGGGGGAGTCCACTATTTTGGCTGAGGTGGAAGTGTGAACCAAACCTGTGATCACTAATGCTATAAACCATCTGCTCATAAAAGATTTCTCAGATAAATGAATAGTGTCAAAATTCACACTATTGATATTTTATAAACAAATATTGTTAAATTATTTAAAAATAACAAAAATATTTAAAAATTACAGAGTGGAAATTATAAGGTTGAAACCTTCATAAAGTATCTAATTATGGATAGTTTACAACACATAAGTAAATATTTATAACCATTTATTATTTAGAATATTATTACAAAATTTAAAATTAAATAGAATAAAGAAGGATAAATCAAAATGATAAGGTTTAAAATAAAATAAAAACATGTCTAAATTCTATTAGTTGAGAGTATTTAGACCCTACCTCATCTTATCCTCGAAATATATCACTTTGGAGCTATTAGAATTTGAAAATCAATTTATAATAAAATATTATTTCAAGACATTCCTAAAGTGCCCCTCCTCCCTCTTATCAAAGGCCACCACATCTACCCACTTACTCACACCTCTCATGACCCTTGGATCTTCCAAATTCTGATAAAATAAGCTCAAAAACTCCCTCCATTTCTTCTAGAGGCCCCAATTTGGTAATAAATCCATCCTAAGGAGACCTTTTGTGCAAATCGAAAGGAGATACTTAAACAACAGGTAATTGTTTTATCACCTCTTTCAAAATTATTTTATTTTATACATCCTCTTATTATGTTGTTTCTATAATAAAGTAATAAATACAGTATCTTCTACATGATTATATTTTATTATAATTATGGGACAACCTTATACCTCCTTTTATCCATCCTACAAATAACAATATCATAGTGTGTGCATACGTACGACTTACCGTCTCCATGCTGTTGTGTAATTTTTTATTAAAAAATAATTAATTTAGATTGGTATAATGAATAGTATAATGGATTTAAATAATGAATATAAAATTATAATTATTCTATATAATTAATATACCAAACAATTCTAAGTGAATGATATCATCGCTCGTGCGTACGTACGACCTACCATCTCTACGATGCGATGCGATTCATTCTACATGATCTTCATTAAATCATGATTATATACATGAATGGAATGAACAAATTTGATATATATTATAATAATATAATTCTATAAATTATATAACTATAACCAAATAAGTGAAACGTGAACTTATCTGACAAAACATGCATAAGAACATAAAGTAGTTAATATCCGAATAACAGGTGACAATGAAATTTTACTAACAAACAAATTATAATATGATGATATTTGATATCATAAAAATTAATATGATCATGGAATAAGTTAATAACATTATTTAAATCATTATACATGAGGTTTAGATACATACGAAGCATATCAGACTTAAGGTAAGAGATAATTTTACAATCTCATTATTATTTGAGATTATTTATACGTAAGTATTTACTGGGGTTTATTTATCATACACATCCATGTTTCCTAAATATATAATGTTATTTTTATTATTCTACAATTGTTTAAATTCAATTTTACCCATTGGTAATCTTTTATTAAATGGCATGAAATGAAACTTTTGGTGTTTTTCAATACGAGGCACTTTTTTGAATTTTTCGGTAAAAGTATGAGGAGAATGTTTTTTAAACTTACACGACATGAATAGATTTTTACGTCTTTATAACACCTTATTTACGTGAATATTCCTTTAAAAAATTTCGAGTTTATTTTAAACTAAATTATTTTCTTTTAAAATTGCACGACATTTTGAGAAAAGAAAACATTTTTGAAGAAGAAAGGATATTTTCCCCAAGAATTAAGTTACTATGATTTGATCATGTTAATGATGGAATTATATTTTATATGGATTATGTTATGATAAAATGATGTTTAAGAAACCCATTTTATTTCTTGGTTTATTCTATGATGAATGATTTATGTTTTTTTAGAACATGTAAGAATGATTTCATAATGAGATGGGTGATACCTTTATCTCCCTCCAATGCATTGGTTAAATATTTATATCTCATGAGACATACATTACTGGAACAACATGTAAATCTGGTTCAATAATATTGGGCCGGAATGGTAAGTAAATATGATTCAATAATATAGGACTAGAATGACAAGTAAATCTGGTTCAGTAATACATAACTAAAATGAAATGTAAACTCAGTTTAGTAATGGAATTTGTCTACTATGATGGTCTTTAAAGCAATGTATTTACTAATATGGAAATCATATTATGTGCTTATTTTTTTCCAAAATTCCATGTTTTATGCCAATTCTATTTTATCATGGTTCATTATTCCATTAGGATTTATGCTTTATGAACTATCAACATTTATTTCATGAATCAAGATTTTTTATATATTAAAAGTGGTATGTTTTTTTTTCAAAAGTTTCATTCATGGTTTTACATTCTTATGTTTATATTTTGTAAGATATTTTCCATGCTTACCCTTACTGAGCATTTGATCTGAGACATTTTCATGTTTCTTTTCCCCTAGGATTTGAAGAACGGTATTAAGTAATATGTTTCAAAAAGGGGTTCTAGTTATGAATGATAAATAAGAAGATGATGTAGATGTTTTATGAACCAATTGTTTATTTTTTCTAGTTTCCAAAGGCACTAAACTAACATGGTATTTGGGCATCTGTTTGTGTCATGTATTAAGTATTCCACAAAAGCAATGTAATTTCCATGTATGAAAATCTTAGGTCTTTACATTAACTGATTGTGCATGTGGTTTCCTTCTATTATCTTTGAAAATCAAAGAACATTTATTGTGAAAAAGCTCAACATGGATAATTCCATTGTGGACAATGAGGTGTTCCACTCAATGAAAACTTGCTCAGTTGCGAAGATAGGAACTATGGCATGGAAATTGGATATGACTAAGGCATATAATAGAGTGGAATGACACTTTATTTGGTTTTTCATGACCAAAATGGGGTTCTATCCAAAATGGGTTGATATGATTGTGCATTGTGTTTCATCTATCTCTTTTAGGATCAATATTAATGGTGTACCTTCAAAAGGATTTCCCCCCACCTAGGTCCTTCAATAGGGAGACTCCCTTTCCTCATTTCTCTTCATACTCATGGCTGATGTTTTCTCCATCCTCATATCTTTGGCATCTTCCTCTAACTCAATTCATGTGGAAAAGGTGTTCCAAATTATCCCGCCTATTTCACATCTCTTTTTTTTGCAGATGACTGTCTTCTTTTCTCTAGATCCACACACGACTAATGCCTTTTTACTTGAAATGTGATCTTCCTTTATAAAAGAGCCTCTAGACAGGTGCTTAATCCGACCAAATTAGAAATTTCCTTCAACGCTGGTGTTCTACTGAACAAGAGGGTGGAACTCTATCTCACGGATGGTATTCAGATGAATGACAAACATAATAAATACCTCGGTATCCCCATGATGGTAGGTTGATCAAAAAAAGAATTATTCTCATCCAATATGGATAAAATTGAGAAAAAAATTCAGGGCTGGGTTCCGAAGAGAATTTATAAATCTGGAAAATAAACTCTTATCAAGGAAGCTCTTCAGTATATCCCAAGCTATATCATGTCACTGTTTAAGATCCCTACTGCTATTGTTGATCAGATTAACTCTTGAATTTCTAAATTCTGGTGGGGAAATATTAATGGGAGAAATAAAATCCACTGGATTTCCTGGAAGTCACTATGCACCCCTAAAGCGGGTGGAGGTGTGGATTTCCGATATTTCAGAATGTTTAATGATTCCCTTTTGGCTAATCAGGGATGGTTCCTCTTGACTCAACTATTTTCTATCTATGCTCGGATTATCCATGAAAAATATTTTTCTCACTCTGACTTCTGGAACTTCTCTATGGGCCATCAGCCTAGTTTCTTTTGGAGAAGTCTTTGGGGAGCACAAAAATTACTTGATAAAGGAATTGGATGGAGAATTGGGGATCGTAAAAAAGTAAACATTTGGAATGACCCTTGGTTGATTGATAAAGATTACATGATGGATAGTTCCCCAGCCTTCCCTAAATCTGAGGACACTACAATCTGCTGACTTTTCGATGATTCTTGTAATGGTTGGTTCTTGTATAAAATTAACTCTTGTTTTAACAAAAGGGATAAAAGGATCATCCTTATCATTTATTGTGTGAATGATATGGGGAAGGACTCTCTTTTTTAGTGAAATGATATCTCAGGATCCTATTAGGTGAAATTAGGATACAGACTAGCCCTTGATTCCCACATTGAGGAGGGGGAGGGACTCTGGAAATTCCTTTAACACCTGGACATTCCCCCAAAGATCCACTACTTCTGGTGGCAAATTTGCACTGTAATTCTTCCCACCATGAATTTCATCTTCTTTCACCATATTATGGACAATCAGTTTTTCCCTTTGGTTTGAATGTCATGTAATATCTTTTACATGTTGTTTTATAGTTCCTAGGGGCATTGGAGGTTTGGAGTGAGTGGGGATCTCATACATAACTTTTACTGGAGGTGGCACTGAATCTCCCGTCACTTCTGATGTTGTGGTCTTCCACATTCACTGTGGATAAGGTTTCCTCACTCAGTTCTATGGATTAAATATTATGGGTTAGATAGAATGAATTCATCTTTAACAAATCTTCAAAACCCTTTGGGTTCTGGATCGAATGAGCAACCTCATGGATTGATGGATGGAACCAGGACCCTGACCAGAATGGCATCTCTAAGGCTCAAGACGATGAAGTTGGATGGAATCCTCCACCGGAAGGGACATTAAAGATCAATGTCGATGCTTCTTTACCCATCGATGGAAAGGTGGGAATCAGATTGATATTCTGAGAGCACCATGGGAAGATCATCGTGTCAAGAAAAGAATCGTACCATGCCTTTTGGGAGCCCGTTGTTGCTAAAGCTCACACTGTCCTGGACAGTTTTACATTTTCAAAAGATTATAGATGGAATGCAATTCAAATTGAATCTGATTGTCTCAACATCATCAATTCTATAAACAAAAAAGAATTTGGCCTATAATATTTTGGATTCCTCATCTGGAAAATCCATTCTCTCAGTCACAATTTTTCAGTTTGTACTTTCTCCTTCATTAAAAGGGATGGTAACAAAGTAGCACGTCATCTGGATTCTCATTGTATGCCTGGAAAGACTAACCTCTAGATTTAATGCTTCCCTTCGTGGATGTTGGATCTTATAACACCAATTATTCATGATTAATATTATTTCCTTCTTTTTGTCAAAAAATATGTAGTGTGTCTATATATATATGACTTCTAAAATATGTTAAATGTTTGATTAATTATGTTTGTTAATAGGTTAAAAAAACTGATGAATGGGGATGGACCGTGGCATTGATGGGTTGAGAGAAATAAATTAATTGATAAATAAATGAATTAATTAATTAAAGGAAATGAAAAAAATACTTTTTATAGGGGGAAAATGGAGTCCCATGGAGACTCTTACGGATGAATTCCATCCTCACATCTCTTACCTTCTTTTCCCTCTCTTTTCTTTTCTTTTTTTTTCAAAACTTCTATATTAGATTACTTCTCTATTATAAACCTGATTGACATGTCTTCAGTGACGCTGTATTCATATAAAATAGAAAAGTATAAATCATAATTTTGTTTTTGAATGAATGAAGGTATGTTCAATCAATCTTTTCACATTTTTATAAATGGATAATTTTTAAAAAATATAATCAAAAGATAAATTACTAAAATCATCAAACAATAATTACACAATTTTTACAAAGATAATTATGGAAAATTATCAAAGGATAATTGCATAATTTTAACAATGATAATTATTGAAAATTATCAAATGATAATCCCACAATTTTTAAAATGATAATGGTGGGAAATTATCAAATAACAATTGTGAAATTTTAACAAAAGATAATTTCAAGAATTATCAAATGATAATAACAGCGAATTATCAAAGGATAATTTAGTAAGATTATGAAAAGGTAATAATATAGAATTATAAAATGATATTTTTCAATAAATAACTATACACAATAAGAAAAAAGGGGTTTCATGACAGTTCTTAAAACCACCGCCAAATGTTTTATTTTATTTTATTATTTTTTGTATTTTTTTGTGGTTCTTTTTAGCAGTGGTTTTTTAAAACTGTAACGACCCAAAAATTCATTAATGAAAATTCCTCTTGGTCTATTTAAATGTCTTCTAATGGTTATGTAAAATGTATGCACCTATTTGGTTTTATGTTTTGGATTTTAAAATACCGTTAAGAATTGTGACAATTGCTAATATAACCATTGAACAGTGATCACATGATTAGTATAAATATAGGGCTTTAACAAATCTAATTTACTAAGACAAAGGAAGTGATGACCTCATCCAGTAGACTTGCCACATACAAAGCCCATTTTTCGGAGCTCGGAAAGGAGGTGGCATCATTATGATTCGCTCTTGACCAAGCCTAAGTTGATCTTGAACACGTTAATCTTGAGTGGAATTGACTATGGGAGAAGTGGAAGTTCATAGATATTACCACCAAAGCGATGTTATCCGAGCCACCCCAAGAGTCTATCAACATCGCACACCTTACTCTTTGGTCTTATGTGGGTGTTATAGGGGGTTATGTAACAAAACCCTAGCACTATGACTATGTACATTATTTTTTTATAAAGAATGTGCATTGATTTTATAATTGTTACTTTGTAAATAGTTTTTAAATCACAAATAGTATTTTTAGTTAATATTCAACTAAGAAATCTATTTTGATGAATTAATAGATTTTTAAATTAAATAATATTTTAATAAATTATTATTATAATTAAATTAATTTTTATTAAATATAAATGACCATATAATTTAATGAATGCAATTGTAATTTTTATTAAGGTTTGAAAGTTTTTTTGTCAAAACCCATGAATTTTCGATAAATGCCGGTTTTTATTTTAAAATTGAAAATTCACATATTTAGAAAATTATTTAGATAAAATGAATATTATTTTTGGAATCTGGATGTTGAAATTATCTAACAGTGAATTTTTCATAATTTTCTGAGACAGTCGAATTTTTGGATAAAAATTAAATACCGTTTAATTATATAATTTGTTTTATGACATCATAATGACCCAATAGTGACGTAATAAAATAATATAAAAGATATTTTCGGCCAATATATATTTTACCATTAAAATAATATGATTTTGGGTTTTTTTTATATATTTTACAAAGCTTTAGTGGACCCTTCAAGGCTTATAAAACATTTTGTCTTTTTAAATTATTTTAATTGAGAGTGTGACTCACCTCCACATAAGAAAACCTATTATTTTAAGAATTTAGGCCATTGGACTTATAAAATATTGTTTTCCACTCCCCTTTGGAAAAAACCATGGTCAAAAACCATTGGATGGTCTGTGGTTTTGATTAGTTTAATGTGAGGTGTCCCAAACCTAAATAATAAAGAATTCCCTCTCTTTTCCTATATAAACCCACCAAAGTTCCCACTTACTCTTCACTCAAAGCCTTTCCAGTTCTTCCAACCCCTTCCATAATCTCTCTATAATCCTCCCAATGTGCTTTAGGCTCCCAATAATCCTCTCTCAATCCTCTCCCAAGCTTTTGGGATCGCACTTTCAAGTAAGGGATTCCTAGCTTTCACTTTTTATCCACATTTATTAATATTTTTATGCCCTTTTATTTTCAATTAAAAATGTTTGGGTATGATTTCTCACCTTCCTAATACTTCCCTCTTTATGTTTGAATTATGGGATACCCCTTTATCTCTCATTAATTCCTCCCATGTACACCTGTTACCATACCAAAATTCCATGAGGGATTTCTCTCTCGTCTTTTACATCCAAGTAATTATTTTTTATTATGCATATAAATTTTATTAAATTTGTTGGTACATGTATCTATATGACCCCCTTACATACCATTTCATGTAAATATGATGAGACACACTTTTATCTCTCATCAACCATTTTCATGAATCCTTATTCACGCCGTTATGCTGCCAAAATTGCACTGCGTTTTTCCAAGCCAAGATCATTGTGTAGTGAATACCATACCCATGTCTCTATCAAGGGTATTCACCTTTATGCACATATACATATTGAATGGTAATTTCATGTATTTATTCCAAATTACTTAATCATGGAATAACTTATGATGTTGATTGATTCCATGTTATATGATCCATGTGGCACACTTATGCATGAAATGAAATGTTTAAGAAGGGTGCGCCCTGATAGCGCTCCAATGCACTGGGTAAAGTATAGTATCATGATACGTCATGTGAAATGACTATTTACTCATGATAATTCAAGTGAAATGAGGTTTTACTCATTATTCATGTGCAATGAGGTTTTACTTATGCTCCATGTGCAATGAGCCTTGGCCCATGCTAACTCCATGTTAAGTGTTGTTGCCACATTTTCATGTTATGATTATATTACTTTATCAAGACTTTATGTTCATGTTTCTCTTGTTCTCCATTTATATGCCTATTGTTTAACATGTATTGTATTCCTCATGTCATTCCATGTTTATTCTCTTACTGGACTTTATAGCTCACCCTTTTCTTATGCATGTCCTTAGGTTATCCCATGCAATGCTAAGTACGAGGGAATGTAGTGGTCATGTAAAGGAAGTTTTCAATAAAGATTTTGTATTTCATGTTTTAAGTTGTTATGTAATGATAATACTCTCCAAAGACACTAGACCTATCAATATTCCATGTTGTATCAAGTGAATATTTTATGTAATAAATCATGTTTACGTGTGTAATAAAGAGCAGGGTTGTTATAGTTGGTATCAGAGGATAGGTTTAGTTATTTTTTGATTAGGATTAGAAAACCCTAGTGAATACTTAGAGACAAGAATAAGTATAATAAAAACATCCCTAAGTTTTGGTGAATATTGAGTAAGTGGTTTATCAAGAAAATATATCCCTGTCTAGATATGAGCAGGTAGAGGCGGCCCTGGCACAGATGTATCCTAGGGCTAAAACCCGAAAACACCGCTTTGAGCTAGACTCAAACGGGAACTAGTACAAGAAAATGGTCCTTGTTGAACTCTTGGTTACAACACTCCTGGGGGATATTCTTTGGTAAATTCACAAGCTTAGTATGAACCCTTATTAAGGGAATTAAAAAAATGCCCCTAAGAATATATGTTAGAAAGTAGATCATGAATAACATAGATTGAAGCCTATAGATTCATAAGTTAAGGAAATAAAAGTTATTTATAAGTCATAATTTTTGTCCTTGGATTACCCTTTATGTGTTACCCCTAATATTCCTTTTATTCCAGCCAATGGCTAGTAATAGGAGGACTTGGTCTAACAACATATGTGAAGATCAATGTGATGATTATGCTAATGAGATGCCCAATCTGATGGGAGTGGGAATTGCAAACTCTGTCACGCTTATCTCTCAATTAACTCAAGCTTTGAATAGAAACATGAGTCAAGAGGAACATTCCCCCCCCAAGAAAGAACAAGTCTCTATCTAGAGCTGCATGAGACAAATGCCTCCTACTTTTAATGGATCATTTGATCCCTCAATCACCGAACAATGGATCAACTCCATTCAAAAGATCTTCTCCATCCTACAATGTTCCAAAAAATAGAAGGTTTTTCTAGATACTTATCGTATGGAGGGTGATGCCAATCAATGGTGGACATTGATAAAAAAATATGAAGCCTGATGAGGAGATCGAGGCATTATAATGGAAGAATTTTCAGAAGTTATTTTTAGATAAATATTTTCCGCGCACCGTCCGACTTAAGATGGAAAGGGACTTCCTTGCCCTCAAGAAAAAAAGATGAAAAATCTATCAGAGCATATAAGGAAAACTTCAAAATGCTTGCACGATATTCCTCTAGCTTTGTCGTTACCCCCAAATGCAAGGTTTACCAGTTCTTTGGTGGGCTAAAACCTAGACTATGGAAAGCACTGGAAATCCGTGACTTCGACAACTATGAGGAAGTTGTTGTACCCCACACTCTTTGATTTTCATGATCACAATCACTTTCATTTTTGTCTAACATTGTTTTTAAGTGTTGTGGATGATAGGCAAAAGATTGCCAAAGGATTGGCCCAAGAATGGTCATCAAGTGGACTGAATTTCAGTCCACCGGCCAACCGGTGTGATGGCACCGGCCAGCCGGTGGACCTGGCAGAGGCATTGCCCACTGCCAGGCTCCACCGGTCAGCCGGTGGCTCTGTCACCGGCCAGCCGGTGGCACCCAGACTGAATAGTGACAGCTACTGTCTGCCCACCGGCCAGCCGGTGGCTCCTCCACCGGTCAGCCGGTGGAGCCTGGACCAGAATTCTCCTCCTCTGCCAAGGCACCGGCCAGCCGGTGGACCTGTGCCGGCCAGCCGGTAGCCCAGTCAAACTAGCCGTTGGCTTTGACCAGTCAACTCCCATTTGGCCTCCAACGGCTCTTTAAGCCTTTACAACGGCTCCGAAGACTCCCCAAGGGTTCCATGCCTATAAATAAAGGCCAAGGAAGCCCCAGACACTAACCGGAACTTAAATCAAGCCCAAGGACACCTTGTTGATCATTCGGCTATCCTCCGGCGAGACACCTCAAGGAACCCCAAGTGCTCCATCCAATTCCACATCCAAGAGCACCACCAAAGAAGCTTGGAAGCGGCCTTCAAACATCATCAATCAATCAAAGGTGCCCAAGGCTTCTCCAATTACGGGTTTTATCGTATTTATCTTTTTGAGATTTCAAATTGGGTTTGTGCCTACAAACCCCAACTCCTTTTCTATTCCTCCTTCTTTTGGGTTTCACATCACCACTAAGGTGTGAAGAGGTTCACAAGCTTTTCCTTTAAAAAGCTTGAGACATAGGTGAGCTATCCTTCACCTGTAAGAAGGATAGTGGGTTCTTGATAAACCATTAAAAGCAAGTGGGTTCTTGCTTAACCATTTCAAAAGCAAGCTGTAATAGGTCCTAGTGCTACCTCAAAGCCTAGTGGGTTTCTTGCTAAAACCATTGAAAAGCAAGCGGTAGGAATCTCTCAACGGTTGAGTTGGGAGCGGAGACATAGGCCGGGTTTTGGCCGAACTCCGTTATCAATTTCTTGTGTGATTGCCTCTTTATTTCCGCTGCACTTTCACTTTGATTTTTAAATTGTTAATTAATTTTAAAAGGCAATTCACCCCCCCTCTTGCCATCTTTTCCTCGTTTGTTCCGACCCAACAATTGGTATCAGAGGGAGGTTTGAGTAATACCCTAACCCGGTTTCAAATTTAAGATCCATTAAGATGGCATCAACCTCTTTCGCCCCCGAGGGCTACTCATTGGGTCGGGCTCCATTTTTTGATGGGACCGACTATAATTATTGGAAAACCCGCATGACCACTTTTTTAAGAAGTATAGGATATCCCATTTACAAAATAGTCATGCAAGGTTATTCTTTGTCTTCCCCCGACGAATCCAAATGGACCCCCGCCGATATTAAGAATTTTGAGCTTGATGGAAAAGCCATGAATGCTCTTCATTGCGGGTTAGATAGAAATGAATTTAATCGTGTATCCACTTGCACCACTTCACATGAAATTTGGAAGCTTTTATAAGTGACCCATGAAGGCACTAATAAAGTCAAAGATACTAGATTAGACATGTATAGACAAGATTTTGAGTCTTTTTCCATGCACCCAAATGAATCAATTTCTGAAATGTTTACTCGCTTTACTGACGTGTGCAATGGTAGAAAATCTCTTGGTGATGATGTTTCAGCCGAGACGATGGTCAAGAAGATCTTATGGGTCCTTCCGAGCTCATGGGCACCAAAGGTGACGGCGATCCAAGAAGCTAAGGACGTCAAAAATATGCCGGTAGAGGAGCTCATCGGATCCCTTATGACGTACGAGATCACGATGAGGAGGCAAGCTCAAAAGGAGGGCACACCAATCAAGACACCAAAGAACATTGCCCTCAAGGTTCAAAAAGAAGTAAGCTCCTCCTCATCATCCTCATCTTCCTCATCTACTTCATCTTCAAGCGGCGACTCGGAAATGGAGGATCTCGCCCGCCAAATGCACAAGTTTATGAAGAAGCACAAGAAGAAGAAATCCCGCAAGCATCGAAAGCAAGAACCCACCACAAGATCCGAGCCCAAGGTAAAATGCTACGGGTGCGGCGAAAAGGGCCATTACAAGCCCGATTGCCCACTCAACAAGAAACGGGCTAAGGAGAAAGGAAAGAAAAACGTCCTCAAGGCGACATGGAGTGACACCTCATCATCCTCCTCCTCCTCCTCCTCGAGCAACCAAGGTACAAAATGCCTAATGGCATTCCATGAGGTAACTTCTTCCTCTTCCTCTTCCTCATGTTCTTCAAATTCAAATTCTTTAAATCATTTGTCTTATGAGGATCTCCAATTTGCTAGAGATCAATTAGAAAATGGTTTTCATAAACGTTCTTCAAAATTTGTCTCTTTAAAAAAGAATTTCAAAAAGCTTTCCTCCGAAAAAGACCAACTTCTCAAAGAGAAGGAGGAACTCTCCCTAAAAATCCAAAATTTTCCAAATGTTGATTCTTTGGAATCAACCATTAAAGACCTAAGGTAATCCTTAGCCAAGTTCACCCAAGGTGAACAAAATTTGTCCAAACTCTTAGGTTCTCAAAGGGTATCTAGAACCACCAATGGACTTGGATATACCAACCAAGCTTCCTCCTCCCATGCACCCACTGTTTTTGTAAGGGGGAGCTCTAGTTATAAATTTTGTAATTATTGTAAAAAACCCGGGCACCTCATTTATGAATGTAATTGTAAAAATGCCCGGTATGGTCAACCAAAAAGTATTTTCTTTTCGGACGAGTTTTATAGGAGAAGACCCGCTACAAGGCAAGTGTGGATTGAAAAATCCCTTCTTGCGAGTCTCTCCGGGCCAAAATTTATTTCCTCTCCCCAGTGATTTATTGTTTTTATTTAGGGGGAGTTAGGTTCTTTTAAGCCTTTTTGTGAATTAAAACTTTTTCATTCAAAATTCTCATTTCAATTTTTTTTTTCAAAACTTTCGATTCAAACTTTCAATTTCAACTCTTGGTTTCAAATTTCAAAATTCATTTGGTTTTTGATTCAAAACTTTCAATTCAAACTGTTATTCAAATTTTTCAATTTAATTTTCAAAAATTCCAATTGATTTAAAAATCTAGTTTTTCAAACATTTCCCTCAATCAAGTTTTATGCCCCATTCTATTTTGATAATCACAAAGGGGGAGAAATTTCTTGATTGATTGGGGGAGAATCTTTTCTCTCATGCTTAGTATTTATTTTCAATTTTTCATTTAAAGCATGCCTTAATTTAAGTTTTTACATTGCTTAGATAAGTGATTGTGATCATCAAAATAGGGGGAGATTGTTGTACCCCACACTCTTTGATTTTCATGATCACAATCACTTTCATTTTTGTCTAACATTGTTTTTAAGTGTTGTGGATGATAGGCAAAATATTGCCAAAGGATTGGCCCAAGAATGGTCATCAAGTGGACTGAATTTCAGTCCACCGGCCAACCGGTGTGATGGCACCGGCCAGCCGGTGGACCTGGCAGAGGCATTGCCCACTGCCAGGCTCCACCGGTCAGCCGGTGGCTCTGTCACCGGCCAGCCGGTGGCACCCAGACTGGATAGTGACAGCTACTGTCTGCCCACCGGCCAGCCGGTGGAGCCTGGACCAGAATTCTCCTCCTCTTCCAAGGCACCGGCCAGCCGGTGGACCTGTACCGGCCAGCCGGTAGCCCAGTCAAACTAGCCGTTGGCTTTGACCAGTCAACTCCCATTTGGCCTCCAACGGCTCTTTAAGCCTTTACAACGGCTCCGAAGACTCCCCAAGGGTTCCATGCCTATAAATAAAGGCCAAGGAAGCCCCGGACACTAACCGGAACTTAAATCAAGCCCAAGGACACCTTGTTGATCATTCGGCAATCCTCCGGCGAGACACCTCAAGGAACCCCAAGTGCTCCATCCAATTCCACATCCAAGAGCACCACCAAAGAAGCTTGGAAGCGGCCTTCAAACATCATCAATCAATCAAAGGCGCCCAAGGCTTCTCCAATTACGGGTTTTATCGTATTTATCTTTTTGAGCTTTCAAATTGGGTTTGTGCCTACAAACCCCAACTCCTTTTCTATTCCTCCTTCTTTTGGGTTTCACATCACCACTAAGGTGTGAAGAGGTTCACAAGCTTTTCCTTTAAAAAGCTTGAGACATAGGTGAGCTATCCTTCACCTGTAATAAGGATAGTGGGTTCTTGCTAAACCATTAAAAGCAAGTGGGTTCTTGCTTAACCATTTCAAAAGCAAGCTGTAATAGGTCCTAGTGCTACCTCAAAGCCTAGTGGGTTTCTTGCTAAAACCATTGAAAAGCAAGCGGTAGGAATCTCTCAACGGTTGAGTTGGGAGCGGAGACGTAGGTCGGGTTTTGGCCGAACTCCGTTATCAATTTCTTGTGTGATTGTCTCTTTATTTCCGCTGCACTTTCACTTTGATTTTTAAATTGTTAATTAATTTTAAAAGGCAATTCACCCCCCCTCTTGCTATCTTTTCCTCGTTTGTTCCGACCCAACAGAAGTTGTCTGATGTGCCCTCAAGATTGAAATGGAGATCGGTAAACCTCATGGGTATCATGGGGATAAGAATCATAATGTGGAATTCAATTCTGGTGGTCTCATAGATAAATTCAATGGTGCTAAGAAAATCCAGAACCCCACTTGCCAACGGTGCGGAAATAAGCACCCTAGAAATTTTCTAAAGGGGATGAGGAAATGCTTTAGGTGTGGAAGAGAAGAGAACCAAGCTGTTAACTACTAAAAAGAAAAACCCACGGGTGCAACAAAGGAGAGGAAAACTCCGTTCGAACCTCAACACGTTGTTCATTTCTACAACTGCAAAAAACCAGGGCATCTTGTGAATCAGTGCCCTAAAACAAGGGTTTTTGGAAGCAACAACAACCTCCAAGGCAGCAAGGGCAAGCTTTTTCCATCACTATTTCCAAATTGAACCCCGACAACGAAGTAGTGATAGGTACACTAGTTATTCATTCAAGAATAGAGAATGTACTTTTTTATTTGGGTTCTACCCATTCTTTTATATCCCAAAAGTTTAGTAGAACAATCTTAACACCACCACAAATCATGGAAGTAAAGATGTCAGTGAGTATGGAAAATGGAAAAATGATTGCATCCCATGAATATAACTCCTCCCCTGTCATAATATGTGGATTGAATTTACCAGAAAACCTCTTCATACTCCCTCTGGTGTAATTTGATTAAATTCTTGGCATGGATTGTATTTCCTTAAATAGATCCAAAGTAAATTACCGTGAGAGGGAAATCACTCTCCATGTGGATAATCGACCACAGATTCTATACAAGTGCAAGGAGGAAGAAGAATCTTCTTTAGCTCCATCATCTCAAGCGTGGATATTACTTCCCTATGAGCACACATATCTGGATCATATGATTGAGTCTAAGGAGGCAACCATCTTTGATGTAATGCCTATTGTGAGGGAATTCGATGAAGTGTTTTCCGAGGAATTGCTTGTCCTTCCTCCTAGAAGAGATGTTGAATTCTCAATTTATTCTATACCTGGGGAATTTACAATATCCAAGACTCCATGTAGAATGAATATTGTAGAGCTTGAGGATATGAATAAATAGTTATAGGAGAATCTAGATAAAGGGTTTATACGCCCAAGTGATTCACCATGGGGTTCACCAGTCATCTTCATCAAGAAAAAAGATGGGACAATGCGCCTTTGCATCGATTATTGTGAGCTTTACAAAATCACGATAAAGAACAAGTATCCTCTCCCATGAATCGATGAATTATTAGATCGACTGTGTGGAACACAACAATTCTCCAAGGTGGATTTGTGGTTAGGATATTATCAATTAAGGGCGAAGAAGGAAGATATCCACAAGACTACTTTTCGTATAAGATAAGGGCACTATGAATTCATAGTAATGCCTTTTAGACTCACTAATGCTCCAGAAATCTTTATGGACTTGATGAATATAGTCTTTATGGATTACCTTGACAAATTTATGGCAGTCTTTATAGATGATATTATGATATACTCCAAAACCAAGGAAAAATCATGAGGAGAATCTAAGAACCGTACTAGAGAACTTGCGGATGGAGAAGATCTATGAAAAGTATAGCAAGTGTGAGTTCTAGTTGAAGGAGGTCTCATTATTGGGACATATCATCACAAGAAATGGGATATCTATGGATCCCTCCAAAACAGATGCAATTGAGGGATGTCTGAGGCCAACATTAGTAACAGATATCTGTAGCTTCTTGGTGTTAGCTGGATATTATCGACGATTTGTGAGAAATTTCTCATGATTGTCCAACCCTCTTACCAAGCTAACTCGGACGGGAGTAAAGTTTTATTAGAGTGATGAATGCGAAGAAAGATTCAAGGAGTTAAAATGAAGCTTATCACTGCACTCGTGATCACTTTACACACAAGTGGAGAACTTTTTGTGGTATTCAGTGATGCATCGAAGAAGGTCCTGGGTTGTGTGTTGATGCAAAATGAAAAAGTCATTGCCTATGCTTCAAGGCAATTGAAAGTTCATGAGCAGAATTATCCAACACATGATTTGGAGTTGGCTGCGGTGATCTTTTCTTTAAAAATTTGGCAGAATTATCTCTTTGGGGAGAAGTGTGAAATATATACGGACCACAAAATCCTCAATTATATATTCACACAGAAAGAGTTGAGCATGTGCAAACAAAGATGGTTAGAGATGATCAAAGACTATGACTGCTCAATCTATTATCACCCTGGGAAAGCGAACAAGGTGGAAGATGCTCTAAGTATAAAGGACCTAGTGATTCTATCACTGATTATAATTGAGAAGGATCCAATATTCTTAGATTTGATGAAGATGAACATGAGAATCATAAAGAAGGGATCATCATCAATCCTTTCACAAATGATTGATCAACCGTATCTTTTGGAAAGGTTAAAGGATTATCAAAAGGTTGATATGGGAATTCAGAAGAAAGTGAAATATATTAGAAGAGGGAAATCCTTGGAGTTCAATTTTAGTGAAGAAGGAATTGTGAGATTTGGGAAAAGACTATGTGTTCCATCAAGTTCAGAGCTGAAGAAGGAACTTTTGGATGATGCAAATATTTCAAATTTCTCTATTCACACAAGAAACACAAAGATGTATCGAGATCTCTGAGAGAATTATTTGTGGTATAATATAAATAAGGATATCTCTGAGTATAAATCAAAGTGCCTGGTGTGTCAGCAAGTGAAGGTAGAGAGGCAGAAGTCTAAGGGGATGATGCAACCATTGCCCATACCGACATGGAAATGGGAGAACATCACCATGGACTTCGTCACCGGACTTCCGAAGACATCCAAAGGCAACAATGTAATCTGGGTTGTTGTAGATCGTCTTTCAAAGTCTTCACACTTAATTTCAATTTGGGAAGATTTTTTATTGGATCAACTGACACAGATATATATCAAGGAAGTGGTAAGGATGCATGAAGTACCACTATCTATTGTATCCGATTGAGATCCAAGATTCACCTCTATGTTTTGGAAGAGTCTTCAGCATGATCTGGATACTAAAATGAACTTCAGTACATCCTATCATCCTCAAACTGATGGCCAATCTGAGCAAACTATTTAGACACTGGAGGATATGTTAAGATCATGTTCTATGGAATTTAAAGGAGGGTGGGACCAATATCTTCCACTGGTTGAATTCTCCTACAATAACTGTTTCCACTTGATCATCCGAGTGGCACCTTATGAAGCCCTGTATGGGAATAGGTGCAGAACACTAGAATGTTGGGATGAAGTCGGTGAGCGTAAGATACTAGGACCAGAAATGGTAGAAGAAATGGTGAAGAAGGTGAAAACCATTCAACACCATATCAAGGCAGCTGAGAGTTGACAAAAGAGTTATGCAGATAACCATTGATGAGAACTTGAGTTTAAAGTTGGAGACATGGTATTTCTACACATATCTCTATGGAAGAAGGTCATGAGGTTTGGAAAGAAAGGGAAGTTAAGTCCTAGGTACATCGGCCCCTTCGAGATTCTTGATCATGTTGGGGTTGTGGCCTATCGACAAGCACTTCCACCTACTATGGCCAAAGTACATGATGTATTTCATGTATCTCTCTTAAGGAAGTACATACTATCCCCTTCACATGTACTCTCTTCATAGGAAGTACAACTAGATGATGATCTTTCTTATGAGGAGAAACCAGTGAAGATCTTAGATCGTAGAGAAAAAGTATTACGAAATAAGACAATGCCCCTTGTCAAGGTATTGTGGAGAAACCACAAGTTTGAAGAAGCGACGTGGGAATCAGAGGAAATAATGAAGCAAAGTTACCCACATCTATTTTAGTGTGTGAAAAGGAAATTTCTAGGATGAAATTTCTTAAGGGGGGTAGATTGTAACGACCCAAAAATTCATTAATGAAAATTACTCTTGGTCTATTTAAATGTCTTCTTATGGTTATGTAAAATATATGCACTTATTTGGTTTTATGTTTTGGATTTTAAAATACCGTTAAGAATTTTGACTATTGCTAATATAGCTATTGAACAGTGATCACATGATTAGTATAAATATAGGGCTTTAACAAATCCAATTTACTCAGACAAAGGAAGCAATGGCCTCATCCAGTAGACTTGCCCCGTACAAAGCCCATTTGTCGGAGCTCGGAGAGGAGGTGGCATAATTGGTCTTACCTCTTGACCAATCCCAATCCTAGCTTTAACACATTAAGCTTGAGTAGAATTGACTATGGGAGAAGTGGAAGTTAATAGAGATTACCACCCGAGTGATGTTATCCGAGCCACCCCAAGAGTCTGTGACCATCCCGCACCTTACCCTTCGGTCTTATGAGGGTGTTATAAGGGGTTCTGTAACAATACCCTAGTACTATGACTATGTACATTATTTTTGTATAAATAATGTGCATTCATTTTATTATTATTACTTTGTAAATAGTTTTTAAAGCATAAATAATATTTTAGTTAATATTCAACTAAGAAATCTATTTTGATGAATTAATGGATTTTTGAATTAAATAATATTTTAATAAAATATTATTATTATTAAAATAATTTTTATTAAATATAAATGATAATATAATTTTATGAATGCAATTGTAATTTTTATTAAGGTTTGAAAGCTGTTTTTTTTTTCAAAACCCATGAATTTTCGATAAATGCCAGTTTTTATTTTAAAATTTAAAATTAAAATATTTCAAAAATTATTTTGATAAAATGAATATTATTTTTGGAATCAGGATGTCTAAATTATCCAATGGTGAATTTTTCATAATTTTCCGAGACAGTCAAATTTTTGGATAAAAATTAAATACCATTTAATTATATAATGTGTTTTATGACATCATAATGACCCAATAGTGATGTAATAAAATACTATAAATGATATTTTCGGTAAATATATGTTTTAACATTAAAATAAAATGATTTTGGGTTTTTTTATTTATTTCACAAAGCTTTAGTGGACCCTTCAAGGCTTATAAAACATTTTTTATTTTTAAATTATTTTCATTGAGAGTGTGACTCACCTCCACATAAGCAAACCTATTATTTTAAGAATTTAGGCCATTGGAATTATAAAATATTTTTTCCCACTCCCCTTTGGAAAAAACCATGGGCAAAAACTATGGGATTGTTTGTGGTTTTGATTAGTTTAATGTGAGGTGTCCCAAACCTAAATAATAAAGAATTCTCTCTCCTTTCCTATATAAACCCACACAAGCTCCAACTTCCTCTTCACTAAATTCCTTTGGAGTTAGTCCAACCCATGAACTACTCTCTCTAGAATCCTCCTAAGGTTCCACAAGCTCCAAATAATCCTCTCTCAAGCCTCTCCCAAGCTTTTGGGATTGCACTTCCAAGTAAGGGATTCCCACCTTTCTCTTTTTATGCAAGTTTCTTAATATTGTTATACCCTTTTATTTTCAATTAAAAATGTTGGGGTGTGATCTTGAACCTTTCTCACACTTCCCTATTTATGTTTGGATGATGGTAGACCCCTTTCTATCTCATTAATTCCTCCCATATACACTCGTTACCAGGAAAAAATTCCACGAGGGATTTCTCTCTCCTCTTTTACATCCAAGTAATTATTTTGTATTATGCATCTAAATTCTATTACATTTGTTGGGACATGTATCTATATAACCCCCTTACTTTCCATTTCATGTAAATATGATGAGAAACCCTTTTATCTCTCATTAACTGTTTTCATGAATCCTTATGTCCCACTGTTATGCTGCCAAAATTGCACCACGTTTTTCCAAGCCAAGATCATTGTGTTGTGAATACCATACCCATGTCTCTATCAAGGGTATTCACCTTTATGAACATATAAATATTAAATGTTACTTTCATATATTTATTCCACATTACTTAATCATGGAATAACTTATGATGTTGATTGATTCCATGTTATATGATTCATGTGGCACACTTATGCATGAAATGAAATGTTTAATAAGGGTGCGCCCTGATAGCGCTCCAATGCATTGGGTAAAGTATAGTATCATGATACATCATGTGCAATGAGTATTGACTCATTATAATTCAATTGAAATGAGGGTTTACTCGTGATTCATGTGAAATGAGGGTTTACTCATGCTCCATGTGCAATGAGCCTTGGCTCATGCTAATTCCATGATAAGTGTTGTTGGCACATTTCCATGTTATGATTATCATGCTTTATCAAGCCTTTATGTTCATGTTTCTATTATGCTCTATTGATATGACTATTGTCTAACATGTATTGTATTCCTCATGTTATTCCATATTTATGCCCTTACTGGGCTTTATAGATCACCCTTTTCTTATGCATATCCTCAGGTTATCCCATGCAGTGCTAACTACTAGGGAATGTAGTAGTCATGTAAAGGAAGTTTTCAATAAAGATGTTGTATTTCATGTTTTAAGTTGTTATGTAATGATCCTAAGAACCAAAGACACTAGAAATCTTGATCTTTCATGTTGTATCAAGTGAATATTTTATGTAATAAATTATGTTTAATTGTATAATAAAGATAAGGGTTGTTATAAAAACTGCCACTAATTTAGATTTTTTATTTTTCAAAAAACAATTAAATTTATTTTTAGCACTGGTTTATGAAAACCGCCGTAAAATAATGAGGATTTTTTATAAAACCACCAGTAATTTAATTGGAAAAAATAATAAATAATAAATAATAAATAATAAATAATAAATTATGATTTATTATTAATAAGTATTATTTATTATTTATACTCATTTATTTTTTATTTATAATTTTAATTAATTATAATGCATTAATTATTAATTATATATAATCAGTAGTTAATATTTATGTGAAACATAAATTAATTCTTATATAAGTTGAAAATCAGAATTCAATATCAAATAGTCATAACTTTTGATCTGGTTGTCCATTTTAGCTACACAACCAGTCAAATTGAAGCTTTTGAAATGACCTACAACCACATTAGATTTAAAAATTGTAATCATTAAAAGTATAATATTTAGTATATATTACATCGGTGAGAGGGGGGATAATCAAAGAAAATCTACACTAAATGTGCATGGGGAGGCTTGAAACTGAGACCTCCCAAAGACCACCATAAGGATGCAACAACTAGGCTGCACCCATGGGGTAGAATAAAATTTATTATAGTTTCAAGAAAAGTTGGAAATCAAAATTGAACATCAAATGACCATAAATTTTGATCTAGGTGTCTATTTGTGCTCTATCATATATCAAATCGAAGTCTATGAAGAGATCTTCATCTTGGTGACTGGGGGAACTCCAATCACATTTTTCGTAGTCAAAACATGCATAAAAGGCCTCCAAAAGTGAGTTTTTTGTTCGGATATCATGATTTTCAAACATTTGATGAGATTTTATCTTTGTTTAAGAGTGTATTCATTTTCTTTTTAGGTAATTTATGATTTTATTACACTGATTTACATTATTATTGATTTTATGGTGTTGCGATTATTGTGATTTTTACTCTTTTGGTGATTTATTATCTATTATAAATATATTCATATACATATACATAAACACACACACACACACATATTTATATGTACTTCTATACATTTATGTATATTTATTTATAATATATATATATATATATATTTATAATTTTTATATATTTATCATTATCTATTTAAAATTGTAAATAATTGTATCCATGCATTGATATTTATATGTATTTATGAATATTTATCTATATTTATATACATTTGAAAATATTTATACGTATTTATGTATATATATATTTTTATATATTATATGGATATATATATATATATTTATAATGAAATAGGTTGGAGAGAAAACCATTTATTAAAAAAGAAAACGAAAAACATGAATCCCTTTTGAACCGGGTTAAAGGAAAACTCATCACAAGGCCAAAGGTCCAGAGGCACGTAGCCTTAGATTTGAGTGTCTAAAGAGATCATTGGAAGAAAACCCATAACAAGTGAAACAAACCCTTACAATTACCAAAACAAAAACTCTAATCGACATCGCCGTCATACCCAGATGTGATTGAGAACCACACCGACACACACACCGCGGCCAGATCTGCCCATCTGCATAGAGAGCCGTCATGCACCATGGTTACCACTATAACCATCCACCTGCATCCAGATCCTCACACAAATCCATCACAACAACTGCCGCACTAGAGATCCTTCGCATCGCTGTGACCCCCAACGGGAGCCACCCCGTCAAAGGGATGTCGACCACCATTATCTATGACGCCCTCTGCATCCTACCATGCACTCTGTCACAACCAGATTCACTAATTGTTTATATATTTCTTATTAATTTATTGATAATTTATTATTTACATATTTCTTATTTCTTATTTATTATATAGTCATTATTTATTTATTTATTTATTATTTATTTATAATTTTTTATTTAATTAGAATTTACTATTATTTATTACTTATTATTTATTTATCATTTATTTAATACATATTTAATATTAATTATTTTTTTTATTTTTTATCATTTATTATTATTATTTATTATTATTATTTATAAAATATTAATTTATTTAATTTCATTTATTTAATATTTAATTATCATTCATTAATTATGTATTTGTTATTTATTTAATATTTAATATTTAATATTAACTATTTATTTATTATTTATTATTCACTTATTATTCATTTATTATCTATTATCTATTATTTATAATTTATAATTTAAAATTTATTAATCTATTATCTATTATATTTTATCTATTATCTATTTAAAAATTATCTATTATTTATTTATTATTTATTTAATATTTAAATATTATTTATTTATTATTTATTTTATATTTATTTAATATTTTATATTTATTTTTCATTATCATTTATTATTATTTATTTATTTATATTATTTATTGATTGTTTATTATTTATTATTCATTTAATATTTATTTATTATTTATTATTAATGTATTATTTATTATTTATTTATTATTTATTATAATTTATTATTTATTACTTACTATAATTTATTATTTATTATTTATTATAAATTATTATTATTATTATTTATTTATTTATTATTTATTTATTTTTTTATTTATTATTTATTTATAATTTATTTATTACGTATTTACTATTTATGTAATAATTATTTATAATCTATTTATTATTTACCTATTCTCTATTATTTATTAATTTTTTATTTATTTATTACTTCTTTATTATATATTCATGATATATTCATTATTTATTATTATTTAATATCATTGTTTGTTTTTATCTATATATGTATAAGTACATTACATAATATTTACTCACGAGATGAAGAGCTCACTGAAGTGGTAAAGTCTTTGCAATACATCAAAGAGGTAAGGGGTTCAAATCTCTCCCAACACATATATACAGATTTATGCATGATAAGCATGGAATATGATAAATAAATTAGTAAATGATAATAATAATAAATTTATTAATTACATAAATAAATAAATTAAAAAAAACAAAAAAAAAACCATCGCAAAATATTTTGCGGTGGTGTGGTTTAAACTACCACTAACCGAAACGCCGCAAAATAAAAAATTACTATACAAAAAGCGTCGTGATAAGATACTTATCAGTGGGAAATTTATGGAAATGATCAAAGGATAATTGTGTGAATTATCAAGAGATAATTACATGAAATTATGAAAGATAATTATGAGAATTATAAAATGATAATTTCATCAGATTATCCAGAGATGATTATAAAAAGACAATTACACTAAATTACCAAATGATAATTTTAATTTTTTTTTCAAAGATAATTATTGAATTATGAAGGATAATTTTTAAGGAAAATTAATTGAATACAATTATATAAATTATCCAAGGGTAATTATAATAAAAATTATCAAGTGGAAAAGATATTAAATCATCAGAGAATAATTATGCAATTGTCAAAGATAATTATATGGTTTTACTAGAGAATAATTATATGTAATACAACATGTGTTCTTGATTTAATTTAGAGTTATAAATTATCAAATGTGGTTTTATAATTATTGTTAAAGAGAATATTACAAGCGCATGCCTAGAACGATAATTCAGAAATTATATAGAAGAGTGAAAGTATTATCGCATGCGATATTTTATTTCCTTTTGAAATAAAATAGATGGTTTTGGTTTTAGGAATCCTTGTCATGTAATCATATATCTGGTTGGTGTGTGAACATAGTTTGGGTGATGACACCTTCGACGGACTATGTTGTTAACATTGATAACATTAAGGTTGGAGGTTCCTTACCTTTATAGGCCTTGTATATCTATGATGTTATCATTATGTGATGTTATATTGGACTAACCCATTCTTGGTTTGAGATGCATGTGAGTGTGTGAATAGCCGTTGGCATACTTGTTTATGTGTGATTATCCTGAATTTGATCTTGGTGCGACTTATCATTTCTTGCTATGACACATTTTTTATGTGTGTTGCATAGCCCATGGAATTGTGTTGCAGGTACCAAGATACTTAGTTGGAGCCCTGAGGTTGGGTATACAAGGTTACCCAACCCGATGTAGTCATAACGTCCTTAATGGTGGACATGACTATCCCTATAGAGGGGAAATCATGGTGGCAAGCTGACAGGTACCGAGATACTCAGGTGAAGCCTTCAGGTTGGATGTATGAGGTTACCCAACCTCACGCAGTCCTAATGTCTTTAAAGGCGAGCATGGATACCCATGTAGATGGGAAAGAATAGTGTCTTACTGAAATATATCGACCATGTCTTCCTATGGACTTGGGGTGTAGGTGATTAAAAGGATAAGCATACCAAATATAGACCCGACGGAACGTGTGGTAGTCCTGTAATAACCACCAGAAGGGAAGGGTGAGCTATGTGACCTTGATTGAGTTACATTTGTTCTTGACATTCTTACTGACAACGAGCCGAAGCATGTGGGTCCGGGGTTCGTGGAGGCTTCGTCATCACATGATGACTCAATACATTTATTTTTACTGATCATTTACTTATGTCATGATCACTACTGCAAAATACAACCTTTAACAGTGCTCAAAATGGACTTTAACTGCGCTAAAAAGGAGTTGTTATCTTAAGCACAGTTAAATGGGAGTCCCTTTTATCATCACTAAAAAAAGAACTAATAAAGGCCCTTTTTATCAGTGTTAAAAAATGCTAATAAAATTGGTCTTTTATCAGTGCGAAAAAAATCCCTAATAAAAAGGGACTTTTATCAACATTAAAAACCAAGCGCTGATTAAAGTAAAAAAAATATTTTTGAATTTTTCTTGTAAATTATTACAGACTTTTTATCAATGATCAAATCCACCACCACCCCATTATTAGCACTATAATTTATTCCCATGCTAGTACACTCTTGCCTCCCCTTAGATTCGAACTCGGTACCTCCCCCTCGCACGACTATAACTTTACCACTCCACCATGTTTCTTTGTTATCTATTTTACGATATATCTATTTATATATATATATTGTTAATTTTTATGCATATATTTATTCATATATTAATATATATTTATATGATTATTTTAAAAGTAAATTTATAAAATATGTTTTTGTGTGTGTATCTTTATAATTAAATAAATAAATAAGCGCACACACACACACACACACACATATATATATATTATATGTGTGTATCTACAAATATAATTATACATATTTATATTTATTTTCATATATTATATATTAATATTTATATAAATATATTATAATATATAAATAATATATATCAGTTTGTTAATACAGACACACACACACACATTTATATAGGTAAATAAATATACAAAATTTTTTAATTTAAATAATAAAATAGATATTATTTTTTTATTTAGATATGGTTTATATATTTAAAAATATATTTTATAAGTAAATATGTTTACATATTTATGTATAAAAAATTATGTGTAAATATATACAAATATGTATATGTGTGTATATACTTCATTATAAATAACTGTACATTATAAAAAATGAAAAAATTGAATGTCATAATACCCTTATGAGTGTAATACTTGAAAATAATTTGAGTCTTCATAAACAAATACCCCTTAAATGAGGTTGAAATTCCATTGAATGTTAAAAAAATGGGATATCCTAACTAAAAACTCAGTTTTGGAGAATTTCTAGGTCTTTTTTGGCCTTGAAAAATGTGACTGGGGTTCCCTTATCACCAGGGTGTAGATATTTTTGATAGCTCCAATTTGATATGTGGTAGAGTTCAAATGGACATCCGGATAAAAAGTTATAGCCTTTTGAAGTTCGAGTTAGGTTTTCAACTTATTTTATATCTTTTATTAATTTTTTGATTTTTTCTATCTTCAAATTGTTATTAAATAAATATTAATCGATAATAATTATAGAATTATTAATTAATAATATTTTTTAATAATTTTATAATCCATTTTCACTAAATATTTGATATATTAAGTGTAAATGCGTATTTAGCCTTATATAAATCATATTTAATAAAATATTATATATATATCAATATAAATATATTTTAATGTTAATATATTATTTTTGATGATTTATATTTTTTTAAGAAATTTACCTTTTATCGGCACTAGTAAAAAAGTGCTCATATAGATCCCCCCTTTATCAGCGCTACTAAAAAAGTGCTGAAAAAGGGTGTATGTTTAACGACACTAAGAAAAATAACCGATAAAGGTGGTACCTTTATGAGTGATAAAAAAGTGCTGATAAGGGATTAATTTTTACAATGCTTTATTTAGCGCTATTAAAGACACCTTTTATCAGCACTCTCTTTTTAGTGCTGATAAAGGTACCCCTTTTATAAGTGATTTTTCTTATCGATGTTAAAGGGCGACACTGTATAAAGTAAAATATCTTGTAGTGGATATATAATATTATATATATTTTTCACTTATGGTAAAGATGAATTTGTGGTTTCCAACTGATTCTTGTACTCACACCCTACTCGATCATTTCGCTACGCTTGTAGATTTCACGATAAGAGATCCATTTAAGGGAAAAGGACCTGCGGTGGATGATTGAGCGGTGGAGCATGGAGATAGAGCAGACCAGGGCAGACACCGAAGTATCCCATATATTATTATTTATTTACTTGTTCCGTATTTACCTATTTTTTACATTGTGGAAATACTTACCACTTTGAGAGCTACTTTTATATGTATGTCATTATTCAGTTTCTGCATTTTACTCTGATTATTTATTCATTGTTTTGTTACTGTTCACTATTTTCCTTCTTGATGACATGATATGGAGGGTATAGTCTCCCCACTATCAGATTTGAACCCTCACTGCTATTCAATGACCTCTTGCAAATGGGGAGACGCGCATGAGGTCACGTAGCATCTGGATTGGACCCGGTGGTATGGGTCAGGATGTTACAAAATGGTATCAGAGGGTCGGGACTCACTAACTTTTTTCATCTCTTGCCTTGATATGGGACATGATAGAGAGGAGATAAGATGATTGAGACTCGAGTAGGGGAACTATGACAGTGTCTCTCCGACACTATATAGTGGACCTCTAAGTTTCCATAAAAGTGGGAATTTATGTTTTCCTATTACCATTGATTAAATTCACTTTGAGTGATGCACATGATGTTGATATATGATTTATGGGATTTCAGTTTCATTCATGCATCATGACTGGGCATGTAGGATCACATTCCATATATATATATAACTATTTTTATGCTGCATAATGGTTCATTAATTAAATGCATTATTTTTTACTATCAGTTCAAGATAGTTTCCTTGTGTGATTTATCTGTTGACATGTTGTGTGATATATCTTTATTGGATTTAATTAGTTTAACTGAGTTTATTGTTGTGTTAATATATATATATATATATGATGACTATAACTAACATGTAGGGACAAAGACCGGGGTTAGTATTAGAAGGGATATACCTTGTGATGATGGTAGTGTAGGTTCTGGGCGCAACAGAAGCGTGCAGAGGTGGCCAATACATTAAAATTTATTTTAATAATTGTTTCTCAAAACTATGATAGAGGATATTGTATGTGAAATTTATAAATAATTTATTTAATATTTGAATAAATAAATACCTATGCTTAGGAAATTTCTTCATTGGTGAATGTTGATCATCTGAAAAGACCCTTTTAGATTACCTTCATTACACTACGAGGATCCAAATATTGAATCCCTCTAGAGGTGATCCACACGTGCTCCTATGATCTCCGAGCACCACCACTTGATCTTTGGGTACTAGCGCGGTGAGTCAAATGTCTTGTGTTGTTCATTTTTGACCGCTTATTCTTCGGTCTGGAAGAAATCTCTCTTAAACTTCTTATTCTTGAGAGGGAGATAAATGGAGGAGTTGAGAGAGAATTTTTTGTGCCAAAAAATTCTATATTCTATATTCTCAAATTTGAATACTCTACATAATAGACCTAGGTGTCTATTTATAGAGGTAGGATTTAAGTTAAAATATTATTTAATTGTATACCGACCATTAAATAGAATTTATTACCTTTAATAAACCCCATTCCACATAATAATAATTATATTATTACTATTTTGTGGTGTGCACCAACTTGCGCAATAACAAAAATTATGTAACAATATTGTTAATTAATATTTGTCACTAGACTCAGTCTTGGCCTATTCAAACTCCTACAACAGTTATTTAATAATTGAATAAATATTTTATTCATAAATAAATATTTTAATCACAATCTAGAGAATAAATATTTATTAAAATATTCAATAAATAAAATAAATATTTTGTTCACATACTGGTGAGTAAATATTTATTTAATTTGTGAGATCAATATAACTTGAAAAAATTATTCCTTAGACTCGATAATATTATTTATTCCATTAATTAAACTCAAAAATAATTTAATCGAGATCAATGAAAACACTTAGTATGTGACCCTCTTGGATTCCTTCTCATTGGAATTAGGTTATATTTCCAAAATTCCAAGATCACTATCTAGCAATGGGTCAAGGCACCCAAGACAAAGAACTTAATGTCATAATGTTGACAGCCACATATGAAAGCTCACTGCGTAATATAATCCATTTTTCACAATATCTCATCAAGAAGGTTGCACATTCGTCTCACCAACCTATATGCTCGATATGTCTTTTTAGATTATCTGAAATAAACACGTAGTTACACCACGACCAGGAATTTAATATGAAAGTTCTATTCCAATCAAAGGGTTGAGATATCAGCTTCCATAATGATAGAAGGGAAAAATCATTCCTCGACTTATTCATTAATTATATGACACTCATGATGCACCCAATGTATCCAACTTCTCCTTAAACTATTATCGTTATAGAATTATGAAATACTTCTATGTACGTGAGTTGTAAAATGCATTATTAATAATCTTAAAGTCTAAGGACCATCATACATGCTCGTAGATAGGAACATTTAATGACACCAAAACATGTGTAATTTCTACTCGTGGGTTTGTCCTCATAATATACCATCTTAGAGATTACCAAGTGTGAAATTCATGAGAATAATCCTTATCTGATTACGAGTACTCTCACCCGATAGTCTATGTACTATGTGTCCCATCATAGTATGTTATCCAACTGCAGAACATTATTTGAGAATAACATCATAGCACACCAAGGTTCTCATCATAGCGGGGAACTGCTACAACCTTAACAATGAGACATATACTCTAAGGCATTATTAAATTATAGTCCTGAAGAACAATAAACAATATGTAATAGGAAGTTTTATTAATATTCAATACATCTAATATTTATGTCATCAAAGTAAAAATAGAAGGTCCTAGTAAACTGAATCAAACAAACTCCCAATTAGACTAGAGAAAACTGCCTATGACCTTCATTCCTCTAGACCTCACATGATATTCATGTTTCTATTAAGTCAAGGCTTTAGTCAAGGGGTCAGCCACATTTTCTTCCATGTAAATACTTCTCACTACAACTTTACATCTTAGAGAAAAATTCCTCAAGAGATGATACTTCAGAAGTATGTGTTTCAGCCACTGATGTGACCTTGGCTCTTTTACAAGATCCAACATTGCAGTATTATCCAAATAAAGTGTGATAGGATCTTTACTATTAAGTACCACATAAAGATCTTGGATGAAGTTTCGCATCCATATTTATTCTTTATCTACCTCAGAAGCTGAAATATACTCAGACTCTATTGTATAAACTACAACCATAGCCTTCTTTGAGCTCTTCCAACTCATAGAACCTCCATTCAAAGTGAAGATTTATCCCGTTTGTGACTTAATGTCATCTTGATCAGTTTGGAAACTAGCATATGCATATCCTCTGATGACTAGTTACTCATCTCCTCTATAAACCAAGAACACATCCTTATTATGATTCAAATACTTAAGGATAGTCTTGACTACCATCCAATGACGGTCTCCTAGACCAGCTTGATATCTTCCTACCACACTTAATTCATAGGAAAAAACTAGCCTAGTACATAGCATAACATATATGACTGACCCAATCACCAATGCGTATGGAAAACTGTTCATTATTTTTATTTACTCATGTATATGAGGACACATTTTCTTGGACAGATGAATGCCATGTGATGTTGTCAATAATCCCATATTAGATTGCTCCATACTGAATCTATTCAGTATCTTGTCAGTGTATGAACTTTGACTTAGGCCGAGAAACCTATTGGATCTATCAAGATAGATCTTGATACCAAGAATATATGATGCCTCGCCCAAGTCCTTTATAGATAATCATTTATTCAACCACACCTTAATGGAATTTAAGACTGGTATTTCATTTCTAATGAGTAATATGTCATCAACATATACTATTAATAAAACGACTACACTCCCACTAAACCGTTTACAAACACACAACTCGTATTCATTCTTTATGAAACCAAATTCCGTTATGGCCTCATCAAAATGAATTTTCCATGACCTGGATTCTTTATTTAATCCATAAACGGATCTTTGTAACTTTCATACCTTTTTAACATCCTTTGGAGTCACAAACTCTTTAGGTTGTGTCATATAGACATCTTTCTAAATGTTCCTATTAAGTAAGACCATTTTTAAATCCATTTTCCAAATATCATAATCATATAACAACATATTGGAAAGTAAAATTTTTATGGATTTAAGCATTTCAACTGGTGAAAAGGTTGCATCATAGTCAATGCCTTGACGCTTTTTAAACCCTTTTACAACCAGTCATGCCTTATAGATAATGAATTGTCCTTACATGTCCATTTTCTTCTTGAATACCCATCTAAAACCAACAGGCTTTACATCTAATAGAGTGTCTAACAAAATCCATACTTGGTTTCAGTACATGGAATCCATTTCAAAATTCATGGATTCTTGCCACTTGGAAACATATGTGCCACTTACTACTTTCTTGTAGGTTAGAGGATCATTAATATAAACTAATAATGATTCACCATCATCAATGTCTATAAAACCATACTTTTCTAGTTCTCTAACCTCTCTAGTATTCCTACATAGTAATTGTATATTTGGAACAATTTATTCTTCCATGGGGATTTCTAGAATTTGTTCATGTGCCAACTCTTATGTATCTTGAGCCCAAAATTCATAGAAGTATATCTCACTCCCACTATCTATTTTAGAGATAAGATACTTATCAAAAAATGTGGGATGTATATCAACCACAATCATTTTTATGAAGTATTTTATAGTTAGTATCCCTTTGTTTCTTTGGGATATACTATAATGATACACTTTGTGCCTTAGGGTAAAATCTTGTTACCTGAAGAGGAATTAAAAAATTATTTAAAACCCCACACATGTAAGTAAGACAACACATGTTTCTTTCCATGCCATAATTTTTATGGTATACCATCTGTTGCTTAATTTTACACTCGGTTTAGTACATATGTTGTTATTTATAATGTGTATCCCCTAAAGGATAATGGAATACTTGCATGAATCATCATTGATATAACCATTTCCAATAAGGCGTGGTCTCTCCATTCAATTACACCATTCCACTAATGAGTATAAGGAGGATTGAGTTGAGATAAAATACCAAACTACCATAGAACATCAATGAGGTCTTGATTAATATATTCTCCACCATGGTCTGATCAAAGTTTCTTAATATTCTTACCAAGACGGTTCTAAAATTCATTCTTGTATTCCTTGAATTTTTCAAAAGGATCCGAACTATACCTCATTAAGTAAACATTTCCATATCTACTAAAATCATCAGTAAAAGTTATGAAGTATGAGTACCCACCCCTTTCTTCAAAAGGAAAAGGTCCACACACATCGGTATGAACTAATTCAAGAATCTCATTAGACTTTTCACCTTTTCCACTAAATGGGGATTTGGTCATTTTTTCTTGCAAACATGCATGACATACACCAAGTGGTTTTAGTTCAAAATAATCTAAATATCCATCTTGAAGTAATTTAGTCAAGTGCTTTTCATTTACATGACCTAGCCGGTGATTCCAAAGTTGGGTGTGGTATGAGTCATGTGAAGTTACTTCATTATTTATTTCCATTATTCGTGTAATCCAACACATAAAGACCATTATTTAAATTTTCCTTACCATAACTAATTCTATATTTATAAAAGAAGAAACATTTATTCCCAAATTTAACAATAAATCCATCTATATCAAATCTAGATACAAAAAAAATGTTTTTGGTAACTGAAGGCACATAATAATAATCCTTTAAAACCAAGATCATTCTAGTTGGCAACATGAGGTGATAGTTCTCGATAGATACAACAACAAGTTTAGATATGTTGGTTGTTGAAGATCTACCTCTCCTCATTCACTCTTTTGGAATATACTTGGTTATTGTATTTGAATACATGTATAAGAACCAAAAGTTGTATCTAATACCCAATTTGTAGAAATAAATAATTTCACTCAATAAAAAATTCATCATAAGGTTCCCCTTGCTTCTTTTTACAAGTGCAGTTTTTATTCCAAGGGACCTTCTTTCCACTTGAGAAATAGAAAACATCATTTTCCCTTGATTTCCCCTTGATATTCCTCTTATTGGAAGGGTTTTAAGAAGCTTTGGGCTTAAATATCTTCGCTTGAACTTTCTATTTGTTGACTATAAGGACTGGAAGTTTTTCATGCTCTGTATCCTTATCTACTTGGTGAAGAAGAGTAAGAAGATCCGACAGAGACTTCTTAATGTTGTTTATATTTAAATTCACAACAAAGACTGAGAATATTCGAGGGATTTATTCCAAAATTAGATTGGTGCCCATTTCTTCAGTGAGTTTAAACCATAGAACCTCTAAGCACTAAATGTATCAAATGAGCTTGACTATAGAGGCCCATATAGGTCACACTCTCCAAGCATTCTCTAAAAGAGATCCTTGGAAATCTCAAACTGTTCCTATATAGATCTCACCTAGTAAAGACCACATAGTTTCACAATCATGCTATACACATCCATGTTTTTGTGAGACATAATTATTTCACTAGACATTGATAAAAGAATCAATCATTGATCTTCAACCGCATCACCTAAATTTTTTTTATAGAGAAGTAACTCTTCATAACTTGCCTCTTTTGAAAACGAATAAGACATTGAGGATCATATCACATAAGATTTTAATTCATGGCATAACAAAACATGAAGGAATCTAAACCGATCCTAAAAGTTACTGCTTGTTAGGAGGTTATATTTATCCAATATTGATCATAGGGATTGTGTGGATGATGAAATTTTCATTTTATTCTACAATTAAAAAGTGAATATTATTAGTACTTTTCTTGATTAAAAAATAAGTGAGATATAATAAATTAAATGCCTATTTATTTATTTATTAAATATCCCACTATTTTATCAAGTCACAATAACACTCACCATTGAACTCAGAATATCTAGTTTCTTTAACATTATATTGGAAAGGACCCCCATTAGTTTTATTAATGATCCAAACTTTGTCCATGAAAACCATAACAAAGTAATTAGGTAGGAAGTCTTTCCAACTATAGACTTGCAAATCCTTGGTCTATTGAGTGGATTCCCCTATCCTGAAATCCTGACATGGATTTCCTCAACACTTGCCTCCAAATTTATATTGAATAAACTTTGATAGTTAAACAAAATACAATTTTGGTTGAGTCTACCCAAAACTATCATGATAACTACCTGATAAAAATTAGTGTCCATACTTTGTCCATGTACTACACTTGGTTCTATGGTTTCATTCCCAATCAAGTAATAGAAGGATTAGTCTAACATAAAATTTAATTGAGGTATTTTAATTTATTATGCATAAATTTTATCTTGTTTTATCCTTTAAAAATCTTGTTAATATTAAGTTTATGTTACTTAACTAATTAAACATGTTGGATAAAACATTTATGCACAATTCATTTATTTAATTTCTTTCTTTGCACATTAATTCATTTATTTATGTGATCGTGGTCTTTTATCCATAAAATAAATAATTTTATAGGAAGAAATAAATAATTAATCAAATTACCTATTCATTAGATTTAGCTAACAGTTGATTTAATGAGTGTACATTAAATCAACCTTTGACCTAAGGGAAATAACTCATATTTCTAGTCTTGGCATGAGTTATAGCATTCCACTTGTCCACTTATGTATCACTTGAGTTGGCATAATTATGGTTTCATATTGAACCACCTCCACATGCCTTAGGATGCTCCATTAATTACAAATATTTATTTCTCACACATAGGTGAGGGGAACCAAATGATTGGTTAAAGGGGGTTACATAAATATCCTTAGACATATAGGTTCTACATAATAATGGAGAGAGTGATGAATCACATGCCATCATTTAATTTATTATTAAATAATTTAAAACTCTTGCAATAAATTAAATTAAAAATTCCAACACATACACAGGTCTTGGTCAAGATATTGAATAGTCATTCATGCAACTAATACACAAAAGTAAACGACTAGAATTCATTTATTTATCTTTTCTTTTTATTATTTAAGATTAACACACTTTCATTAATTAATTAATTCCCTTCCATCTTAATTATAATCCAATATTATTTGGAGATACCCATTATTAATGTCATTCATTGAAAATAAATGGAAGAACCAATAATGACATATTAATTGTAATAAATTAATTTAGCATTTAAAATTCTTTAAAACCATTATTAAATTTTCAAACACACAATGATGTGCCAATAAATAAAATAAGGTTTTAATGGTGTAATTTTCAAATTTAATGTAATTTTAATTTTTTCCATTAATGGGAGACTACAAGGTATATACGTGCAACTACATGCCATGTACCTCATTTTCCATATTTCCAAGTCACATTCCCAGGGCTTTAGCATGTTAACTCGGCTGGACTACACAATGTGTATATGCCAACTAAACACCCTATAGCCACTTATTGTGTGCCAGGATGGCCCATCAACACGTGGTGTGCAATAAAAGAACCGCATGTAATTAATTTATTATCAAATCTAGATAAAATGTGAATGGGTATATGGCGCGTGCTATGGTCACACACCATGTAACCCAATTTTACCAGCCAATGATTTGGAACTTCCCGATGCATCTTCGATTATTCTTCATTTATTCTTAAACCTTTAAGAAAATGAAACATAGAGAGAACATAATTAATATGTCAATAACATGTTAATTCAAATCAGATTAAAGAACAAATAACATGGAATGAATATCTAACCACAATTGCACACTAATCAACAATCAAATAAATAATTATAAATTTAAATGTGACTACTCTGATACCACTTGTAGGTTTTGGGAACAACAGAAGTGTATAGAGGTAGGTGATATATTAAAATTTATTTTAATAATCGCTTCCCGAAACCAAGAGTGATGATCTTGCATGTCATATTTATAATTAATTTATTTAATATTTGAAGAAATAAATACCTTGGCTTAGGAACATTCTTCATTGGTGACTATTTATCATTCAAAAAGACCATTTCAGATCAACTCTATTGTTCTATGAGGATCCAATGATTGAATCTCTATAGCGGCGTTCCACACATTCTCTTGTGATCGCTGAGAAACACCACTCGATCTTTAGGTTCTAGGGCAATGAGTCAAATGTATTGCATTATTTGTTCTTGATCACTTTTTCTTTGGTATTGAAGAAATATCTCTTAAACTTCTAATTCTTGTGATGGAGAGAGAATAATAAGTTGATATATAAATCATTGTGTGCAATAATTCTCTATTCTCAATTTTGGATACTCTACATAATAGACATAACTGTCAATTTATATAGTTAGGATTTAAGATAAAATATTATTTAATTGCATACCGGCCATAAAATAACATTTATTAAATTTAATAAACCCCATTCCACATAATAATAATTATATTATTACTATTTTGTGGTGCGCACCAACTTTATCAATAACAAATATTATGTAATGGTTTTATTAATTAATATTTTTCACTGGACTCGGTCTTGGTCCATTCTAACTCCTCCAACATTTATTGAATAGTTGAATAAATATATTATTACTAAATAAATATTTTATTCACAATTTACCAAATAATCATTTATTAAAATATTTAATAAATAAAATAAATATTTTATTCACATGTCGATGAATAAATATTTATTTAATTTACGCAATCAATACAGCTTGAATAAAATTATTCCTTGAACTTGAGAATAATATTTATTCTATTAATTAAACTCAAATATAGTTTAATCGAGATCAACAGAAACACTTGGTGTGTGACCCTCTAGGTTATTTATCATTGGCATTTGGAAGGCTTTCCTAAAGTCCAAGATTACTATCTAGCAATGGGTCAAAGCACCCAATAGAAATAAATTAATGTTCCAACATCAAAAACCACATGAGAATTCCCACTATGTAATATAATCCCTTTGTCACAATATCTCATCAAGTAGGTTGCACATATGTGTCACCAACCTATATGCTCGATATGTCTTTCTTTGACTATCTAAAATAAACATGTTGTTACACCATGGTCATAGAATTTAATGCGATAATTCTATTCCAATCAGAGGGCCTAAATATCATCTTCCATAAATATGGAAGGGACAAATCCTTCCTTGATTTATTCATTAATGACATGTCACTCGTGACACACGCAAAGTATCCAACTTCTCCGTGAACTGTTATCATCATGGTTTACGAAATAAATCTAAGTTTTCAAGTTGTAACATGCATTAATAATAATATTAAAGTCTAAGGACCATCACACACGCTTGTAGATAGAAATATCTGATGACACCAAAACATATGGAATTCCTACTGGTGGGTCTATTCTCATAATCTCCCATCTTGGAGATTACCAAGTGAAGACTTTATGTGAATAAGCCTCATCTTATTATGAGTACTCACACCTAATATTATATGTACTACATATCCCATCATAGTATGTTATCTAACCATAGAATATTATTTGAGAATATTTTCATAGCACACCAATGTTCTCATCATAGCGGGGAACTACTACGACTTTATCAATGCGATGTATACTTTTGGACATTATTACATTAGATTCATGTACAAAAATAAAAAATATTTAATAAAAACTTTTATTAATATTCAATACATTGAATATTTATGCAATCAAAGTGAAAATAGTTAGCCCTCAGACACCAATTTCAATAGGAATACTCCTAGGAAAACCTTGTTTGATCCCATAGACTAGTTAGAATTTGTTGTGTTCCTAATGTCCTTCATGATATAGATAAGCCACCACGAAGAAGATTGAAAGGACCACCAGCTGAGCTAGCCCAAGATATCCTATTGCCACCATCTATGGTATAGGGGGGATATAACACAACACGCTCCTGTACTGACATAGGTTATTCAGGATATAGAGCCAATTCAGCTAGGACTCTTTCGATTAGTGATTGTATAAGAAAGTGATACACAAAGGACCAAGACCAATCATGATCAGGATTTCCAACTCTAGAAACCTATGATATTCTAGGGTACTAGTAGCTAGCAGGATGTACATAATTGGATAGACTTTATTGAGAGAATATTTGAGTTGATCTAGACTTCCGAGGAGGGGCACACGATCCTAGCGACCTTCATGTTCCAACGATCTTCCAGGAGATGGTGGACTACCATGAGTCAATATGGGAGATGATAGTGTCTTACTTGGATGACCTTTAAGTAGCTATTTATTGAGCATTATTTTCCAAAAACAATGAATTTAGACTATTCCCAAGAGTGCATGGAGTTACAACAAGGTTCTATGATTGTATCTTCATACTCTGCATGTTTTTCATAGTTGCTTCATTTTTCTTCTTTTTTGGCTAGAAACACAACAGACAAGGCTCGTAAGTTTAAGATAGACATTAAACTGGAGCTCAGACATAATGTTAGAGTATTTGATCTAACGAAATACTCACATGTTCTTCGTAAGGACCTGGCCTTTGAGAAGGGGTTGGAGGAGAATATGGCATTAGGCTTACTTCCGACTCATAGAGGGCGGGTGAATGAGTTTTCCCTTAATACCATATGAGTCCCTTCATATAGTAGGAAGAGAGAGGTATACCAGGAGAAGAAAAGTTATAACAAGTCATTTGAGAACAAAAGTTGATAGAAAGTCTTCTTTACCTTATAACATAATGGCCTAATATTATTTATGTTGTGACTTTGTGTGCTAGGTATCAATGTAATCTGAAATAATCACATATATTGGCAGCATATATGATTATGAGATATGTAAAAGGAATAGATTTACATTTGTTGTTATAAAAAATAAATATTGAGACAAAGTTTTATGGTTATATTTATTCTGATTGGTCTGGATATTGTAATTATATAAAATCAACCTTGGGAAGAATATTTTTCTTGGGTGAATGTTGTGTGAGTTGGAAAATTAAGAAACAAAGTTCAGTAACTTTGAGCACTGCTAAATCTGAATATGATGCAGCTACCCAAGCTTGTACTCAAATTTTGTGGATGAATTTTCATCTGGAATTTTTGAAATTCAAAGTTTCTAAACCATTGATGATACTTTGTGATAACAAGAGTGAAATAGATCTTTCTAATAATCATGTCCAACATTCAAGATCAAAGAACATTGATATAATGTTTCACTTTATAAAATATGAAGTTGCTGCTAGAGATGTTTTTTTGGAATACAATTCAAAAAAGTATCAGATTGCTGATATCTTTAAAAAATAAATACCAGAATAAATATTTGTTGAATTGTGGCTTCAACTTCAAGTTCATCGTCTTTCCATGTCTTCATAAACCTCATAAGTAAGAAATCCCACAATACTTTGTATTATATTGACAAAGGGGGAGAGAAATTAACAACTCTATACTTTGTAAGATGTTTTTACTTATCTTTATTTTATGAATATGAAGATTTGGTTATCATAGAATTGGTATAGAAAAAGAAAAATGAGAGAAAAATAAAAGTGAGTGGGAGTTATCTTTACATGATCGAAAAAGTTTCTTGTCATCGTGGGATGAAATTACATCAAAAAAATTACTTTATCTAATAGTTTGGTTTCAAGAAACTATCTTTTGAGAAAGACTATGTTTTGATAAAAGTCAAAAAACTTGAGTTGTGGAAAAATTCTAAGAGTTGGAAAAGTTGTTACCGAGGGTTGTCAACAAATCCAAAGGGGGGAGATTGAAGAACCTTTATGATGAATTGTTTTAACAATTTTTTTATTTGTTGACAACTAAAAATTTTGTATAAGATTTTTTTATCCATAAATTGGATCCAATCCATCATAATGAGTTTTTTTAAGAAATTCAAAAGTTTCTAAAAGAATCAGATCCATATGCATCATATTCAAATCATTAGATCCAAAATAACTAAAGGAAGAAATTTTTTATTACTGGAAGTTTGACTTTATCATAATGAGAGAAAGAAAGAAGTTTCTAAGTGAATAAGTTGTATTTTTGTTGAATATTTTTTAAAGAGGATTGTGAATTCTAGAGTTAGAAAGTTTTCATACTTTCTAAATAAGTCAAATGATATTTTTCTGATCATAAAGTTCTCAAAAATCATGAAAAATTTCATGATAAAAGCTTTTGAATAAATAGTGGAGAGGTTTAAAGAATTTCAAAGTTGTAGTATATATATTCCATCTTAATGGGATATCCATAATAATGGTAATTACATAATAATGTGAATTCCATCATAATGAGAGTTAAATTGAATTCACTAAGAAGGATACAAAATTCAGATTCATTGTGAATGATACAGAATTTGAATTCACTGAGAAAGAAATAGAATTTTTATTCAATGAGAAAGAAATAAAAATAAGATTAAATGATAAAGAAACATAATTTAGGCTCATTGAGAAAGAAATTGAAATCAGATTCACTGTGAAAGAAAGAGAAATCAGATTCATTGAGAAATAAACAGAATTTGGATTCACTGAGAAAGTAATAGAAATCATATTGATCTGATTACAAATAAGACTAAAAATGAAAATTCAAGGAGTTTTATGAAGATTTTAGGAGGTGAATCTTTAAATTCAATGTTTTATAAATCTCAAAAAATATAATGAGGTTTTAAGAAGTCAAAGTTGAAGTTTTAAATGCGAGAAATTTTTGGAGATTTTGAAATTTGAGGAATTAGGGAAGGTTTTCAAGTTTCCTTATTTTGTTTTATGAGTCTCTAATAAATAATTGCTCAGATCATTCATTCATTCATAACATTCATGCATGAAGAAAAAGGTTGAGCACTAAAAAAATCAAGTGATAGCCATTTCTAACTATAGATCTCATGAGGAGGATCATATAGTTGAATGTTTGTTTACCAGATTGAGCATGATCATATTCATTCAATTAGATTGAGTCAATCAGACTAAGGTGCATCATATTGAGTTTTTAGCAGAGTTTGAGTTTTTCAGATTGAGAATGGTTTCATCATACTAAATCCATCATATTGAGAGAATTGAATCGAAACTCATCATATTGATAGAATCAAATCACGACTCATCATATTGATAGAATCATATCCAGACTAATTGTATTGAGTGAATCAGATTTAGAATCATCATAATAAGAAAATTAGATCCAACCAAATCAGATAGAGGATTTAGACTGAGAAATTGTGGAGTAGTTTGAACAAAGTCTTTATTATTTTTATTGTCTCTATTTTTTATAAGAAAATATTATAAATTAATGGGAGTTAGTATAATTTTTCCTATTGGGAGATAAAAGGTTTATAATGGGAGTTGTTACAAGTTATATTCACTTTTTCATAATAGTGGGTTTCCATAGACCCATGGGAGTAGCTATGTAAAGGATGTAGGTTCTCATATTGTGGTAGAACATTTTAAATCTTGTGTGATTTACTTTATTTTTTAATTTTCATGCATGAGTATTTACTAAAATTTGATAAGGAAATAAATCTTAATTTGTTAAATGGACATTATCGCAGTACTTGCAGGAAGACAACAGCGAACTGCCACAAGTGTGGCAAGGATGATCATCTTCCATGATTTTTCTCAAAGGTATCCCAAAGGAGTGATAGAAGGTTAGGTCAGTCTAGGAGTAGAGGACCCCACCGGAGGATACATACTGCACTAACAACGGCGACTCAAGAAATTCGCATACATGGTCATGGATCTGAGGCAAGCCAGGTCTATGTAGTGGATCAAGCACCAACAGATGGTGAAAATGAACTTTTTACTGTATGATATATGGTCTTGAACATGTTTTTTGATCTTTTAACCTGTTTAATACTAGTGTTTTCCTTATTTTTTTTATGAGCTATGTCTGGACATGACTTATCAGCAGAGTTATGTTTCCCTAACTTACCTTTATCTGATGCATCGTTGGAGGATATTCTTCAAACATGCATTCAAGAATTCAATGGAGCATGGAGTGATCACCTAGTCTTGAATAAGATCTCCTTCAATAACAGTTACCAGGATTCAATTCAGATGACACTCTAGGAGGATTCTTATGGGAGACTATGTCAATAATTGCTTATTGGCATGAGGTAGGTGAGGTAGTTGTTGTGGGCCTAGTTTGGCCCAAGAGGTCTTCGAGAGAGTGCATCTAATTGCGAAAAAGTTGATCACCGCTTAGAGAAGGGAAAAAAATTAAGTCGACCGTACTAGGAAACCTTTGGAGTTTGTCATGGCGGGTCAGGTTTTCTTGTGAGTGACTCCTCAGTTAGGCCACTGACACCTAAGGAAACAAGGAAAGCTAGCATAGTGGTTTCTGGGGCCCTTTGAGATCAACGAATGAGTGAGTGTAGTAGGGTTCCATTTTCAGTTTCCTCTATGATATTGAGCCATGCGTGATTTGTTCCACATTTCTTAGCTTTGGAGGTACATGCATGATCCTACACATGTTATGGATTGTGTGGATATTGATTTAGAACCTTATGAATCTTTTGTGGAGTTCCCAATGTGTATTATGAACTAGAGCAATAATTTTCTATGAGTAAATATGGTACGACTCATTTTAATTTTGGTGGCAGCATGGATGGATCTAGGAAGAGACATGGTAGCGTGGGTTTGATATTCAAGCTTAGTGGCCAGAGTTGTTTGAGAAAAAATGCTAGAGATACTTCTTGGGGATGATAAGTCAATAGAGGGGGATAATTGTAATATCATGAATTTTTAAAGATAATAGAAACCCATATTTTCAATAATTTAAAAGTATTTTTATGTGAAAATATAATTTTTCAATAAAAATTGCTTGATAAAAGTTTTAAAGTATTTGCATAAGGGTAAAATACCAGTTAGAACCTTTGAATGTTTTATGGAATATTTTCTGAATTGGGTGTTGGGTTAGTGAAAGATTCTGAGGCCTGAAGAGTCTCAATATTGATGGAATAAAAATAATAAAAATATTAAATGATTTGTCCAAAATAATTGAATATATCTCAAACAGTGTATCATATGAGAAATTTGAGACCATTTTTAGGTCCGAGACGTGGCGTTTACCTTAGGCGAAGTATAACATTTGTGAGCATCAGAATTTTGGTCTGATCACACACAATGATAATTTATTTAATATTTTTAATTTATTAATTTTTAAAAATAATTTAATATCACACAAAATGAAGTATTGTATAAGAAATATGTGACAACTGTTAGCTTCATAATTCGGGGTATACCCAAGGAAGGGAATAACTTTTATGCATGTCAGATGTTTGGAAACATCGCACGTGATAATAATATTCTTATATTTAATTATTCAATTATTCCATTTTCTAAATAATAAATATTTAATATATCTCAAATGGTGTGTTGTTTTAGAAATCTGAGACCACTATTAGGTTCAGAACATAGGTTTTATCCTAGGCATGATATAGCTTTTATGCATGTTGGGTTTTTGAAAACAACGCACACGATAATACCCTTTTTATATCTAATTATTTAATTACTCTATTTTTAAATTATAAATAAATAATATATCTCAAACAGTTCATTGTATGAGAAATATGAGACCATCATTAGGTTTGGTATGCGGGGTTTAACCTAGGCGGGGTATAACTTTTGCGCACATCAGACGTTTGGTTAGATCACACTTAAGGGTAATAATAATTATATTATTACTATTATTTGTGTCGAAGAAATAAAATAGAAAAAATACATGAGTAATTAAATAATTTTATTTTTTCTCTATTTTTTTGCGACATTTCGCCATGAGTGATTTATTATGAGGTTAGATAATAATAATGATATTATTATTTGTCCCAAATAAATGCTATAGTGTGATTAAATATAAATTTATTAATTACTCGGTATTTACTAGAGGTTATTATTTTTCAAATGTTAATAGTTACAATGATTAGAGATAATTAATAATAAAATAATAATAATTATTGTTATTATGATTATTAATACGAAAAAATATATTTATGGGTGAAATTTTAAATTATGTAGATATATATATGGTTATATATATATATATATCTATGCAAGTATATATATATACATGGGTTATATATATTTATATTTATATTTATATATATGTAGGTGTATATATATATACGTGGGTGTATATATATGCAGTGTGTGTGTGTGTGTGTGTGTGTGTATGTATTTTAAAATATATTCAATGTTTGATTAATTTTGTTTATTAATGGGTTAAAAAAATGGATGAATAGTGTCATGGGGGTGGGGCATGACATTGAAGGGTGGATAAAAATAAATTAAATGATAAATAAATGAATTATTTAATTAAAGGAAATGAAAAAAGAGCTTTTTAAAGTGGGGAAATTGGTGTCCCATAGAGATTATCTCATGTGAACTCCACCCTCACGTCTCTTCCCTTATTTTCCATCTCCTTTTTTATTTATTTTATTTTTCAAAACTTTTATCTTCAATAACTTCTCCATTACTAACCCGATTGACATTCCACTGGTGTCGTTGGATCCATCTTGATAAGAAGAAGCTAATTCCTAATTTTTTGAAGGCAAAAAGTATGTTCAATCCATCTTTTCACATTTTTTTTAAAAAAATGGATAATTTAAAAAGAATATCAAAATATAAATTACTTAAATTATTAAATAATAATTGTACAATTTTTACAAAGATAATTTTGGAAAATTATCAAATGATAATTGTGTAATTTTAACAATTATAATTATGGAAAATTATCAAATGATAATTGTGAAATTTTAGCAATGATAATGGTGGAAAATTATCTAACAAAAATTGTGCAATTTTAACAAAAGATAATTTCAAGAATAATCAAATGATTAAAGGATAATAGAGTGATATTATCATAAGGAAATATTATAGAATTATCAAATGATATTTTTTATAAAATTACAATGAGATACTTATCAATGGGTAACTTATGGAAGTGATCAAAGGATAATTTATTATCAAATGATAATTGCACGAACTATCAAGAGATAATTGAACAAAATTATCAAATATAATTATGAGAATTATAAAATGATAATTTCATCGGATTATCCAAATATGATTATAAAAATACAATTTCACTAAATTATTAAATGATAATTTATAAATTAAATTATCAAATAAAATTATTAAATTATAAAGGATAATTTGTAAGAAAAATTATTGGAATATAATTATAAAAATTATCCAAGGGTAATTATAAGAAAAATTATCAAGTGTAAAAGATATTAAATCATCATAGGATAATTATGAAATTGTCAAAGATAATTATATTGTTTTACTGCAGAATAATTATAAGTAATACCTCATGTGTTCTCAATTTAATTTAGACTTATAAATTATTGAATTTGGTTTTATAATTATTCTTTTAAAGAATATTAAAAGCTCATGTCTAGAACGATAATTTATAAATTATCTAGGATATAGAAAGTATTATCACATGCAATATTTTTATTTATTTTTGAAATAAAATAGATAGTTTTGGTTTTAGGAATCATTGGAGTGTGATCATATTTATGGTTGGTGTGCGAATGCAATTTGGGTGATGACACCTTCGACGGATTTTGTTGTTGACATTGAAAACTTTGAGGTAGGAGGTTCCTCAACTTTATAGGCCTTGTATATCTATGATATTATCATGATGTGACATTATGTTGGACTAACCCATTGTTATTTTGAGATTCATGTGGGTGTGTGAGTAGTTTTGGGTGTACTTGTTTATGTGTGATTATCCTGGATTTGATCTTGGTGTGACTTATCATTCCTTTCCACAAAACATTTGTGTGTGTGTTGCATAACCTATGGAATTGTGTTGTCTGTATCGAGATACTCAGGTGGAGCCCTGAGGTTGGGTGTACTAGGTTACCCAACCTGACACACTCCTAAAACCCTTAAAGGCGGGTGTGGCTACCCCTATAGAGGGGAAAGCATAGTGACTAGCTTTTAGGTACTGATACTTCAGTGGAGCCTTGAGGTTGGGTGTATGAGTTAACCCAACCTGACATGGCCCCAACATCCTTAAAGGTCGGCGTTGCTACCCTTATAGAGGGGAAAACATAACAGATATATGATAAATATTGAGATACAAAGGTGAAGCCTTTTTTGTGGGAGTTACATGATCCAGTGGTCAGTTACCCATCCTGAAGTAGTCATAACATCCTTAAAGGCTGATGTGGCTACCCCATGTAGAGGGGAAAACATAGTGTCTTACTAGAAGATATCAGTCATGGATTCTGATGGAATTGGGACATGGGTAATTAAAGAGATAAGAAAACCAAATATAGACCTGACTGAACATGCAACATTCATCTAACAACCGCTAGAAGGGTGGGGTGAGATATGTGACCTTGATGGAGGTATGTGTGTTTTTGACATTCTTACTAGAAACGAGCCGAAATATGTGGGGTCGGGGTTCGTGGTGGCTTGGTCAATGCACGATAACTCATCACATGTATGTTTACTGATCATTTACTTATGTCATGATATACATTGTTATATATATTTTTCACTTATGGTAATGACGTATAGGTGGTTTCCTACTGAGACTTGTACTCACACCCTACTCAGGCATTTCAGTACAGTTGTAGATTTCATGACCAGATATTCGATGAAGGGAAAATTCTCTATGGAAGATGTTTGAGCGATGAAGCATGGGGATGGAGTAGATTGGGATAGACACCAGAGTATCCCATAGATTTTTATTTATTTACTTGTCTTGTATTTATCTTCTTTTTACACTGTGGACAAGCTTACCAATTTGTGAGGGACTTTTATATGTATGTCATTATTCAATTTAATAATTTTACTCTGATTATTTATTCATTGTTTTTTATTGTTAACTATTATCCTACTCGATGACATGTAATAGAGGGTATATTCTCCCCACTATCAGATTTAGACCCTCACTGCTAGTCGATAGACTCTTGCGTATGAGGAGGCGTGCATGAGGCCACATAAAAACTGGCTTAGACCTGATGGTTTGGGTCAGGATGTTAAAAACATGTATAAACTCCTTAACTCCTCAAAATTATATGTTACAGTGTAAATAATTTTTTTATCTAATTATAAATTTTTATAAATCTATCATCATCATCATCTTTTGGAACCAATTCCATCAATTTTTTTCTTAAATTTTTTTATTACTAATGTAATTATTTACATTGCTTTTTTACTAATATATCATAAGCCCCTTTAAGATATAAAGTGAAATTAAATTTGAAGACCTTAATAATCTTTTTTAATTAAACTTTACTTCTCTAAGTCCAAACATACTCCCACTGGACTCTTATACAATATAATCTTCTCAAAATATCATGATAAGATACACAAACTCTTTTGTGTTTAAGAAATAACTCTTATTTATTAAAGTGGGAATATCTAACAAAAAAAATATTGTACCCATATAATATGTGGTATTATATGTATTTTAAGTATTATTCTAAGAATAAGGAATTATTCTTTTAGATATACCACTGATTGGTGATAGGATCATATCCCTCATATTTTAAAAAGCATCTAGATAAACTCCTTTATCTTGTATAAAATATATTTTTTCATTTTTCTCTTCTCAAAACATGTTATAGAATATTATGAAATATATTACATGTGTATTAATCTCATTTGGTACATAAAAACTCATTGTTAATAAAAAAATTCCTATTATATAAGATAAATACACATCCTTTACTAAGATTCATCTGTGCTTAATATATTCCTTTACGATCAAATATTTGATGTAATAACTTTTTGCTTCATCACTTGAATGAAAAATACAATCACTATCAATTATTCCCTTATTTTTTAATTTCCATATTTTTTAAACACTTTTAAAACATAAATTCATTATCATATACCCTTTCAAAATCAATGAATTAATTTTTACACCCTCAATATCCAACATACAGGTTCCTTAGAGTTTCCAAACTCCTTCAGATATTTTGAACAAATCCATCCTATGTAACCATTTCCCATAATTATTGATAACACCATTAAATTTCAATGACCTTGAATTGCTACTCAAAGAAACATTGTTAGATTCCCCTAACTTATTTTTCTTCTTTCGGTTTTAACTTTTACCACTTGTATTGTCAACATAGAATCAAAATCAATAAATCATTTACCCAATTTATTTAATCTCAAAACTTTGATAATATTGAGTAAACTTTTCTTGAAATCATTCATATTTTCAAAACATTTTAAATAATGATTCCAAAATGAATTCCGTAACTAGATCTATCCTTAAGGAAACCTCTAGTCTCTTCAAGTCATCAAAATATCCAATCATATTGAATATATTAGTAAAGGCTGAAGTTCCTTTGATTATCTCACATATAATTTATTTGAAACATAAAGTGGATCCTTTTAGGCTTTCCATTAACATCTATATTCATTTTTTTAACAACTTCAATAGTAGGTTACTTGAGAAGGGGTTTCTCTAACACATATAAGTTTTCATTCTTACTTAATAATTTTTCTTAAATTTCTAGTCTAATAATTTTCTTGCATTAAGATTCTCCGTTTTAAATACCGATCTAAAAGTTGAGTTTGATGATGATTAAAGTTATATACAATAAAATATTTTATCAGATGATTGTCTTGTTTTAAATTCATTTAATAAATACTTTTATTAAACGTTGTCCCAAAAAAACAATAACCCATTTTACACTCATCATATCCATTAGTGGGTCAAGATCCATATTTCACTAATAAATGAGTCTTATGTGGTGTTTCTCTCACTAATTAGTTATTTAGATAGGCCATTATGAAAATTATATCATATATGAATCTTGGATATTTGAGCGGGAAACTCTTTACCTTATTCATCATATGGATAAACTCAATTATATTCCTCCAGTAAACTAATCCTATTAGAGTACCCAGATAAGTGAAACACAAATAAAATTCCAATAATGGGCATATAATACTATTAGGTCCACCCATTAATTGTTTCTATTACGCAAGATAATCTAGGGGCACCTAGTTATGGAATGACCCACCCAGTTGGATGATCAAGGTCTTGATAAGTGCTGCTTTGGATTGAATTTAACACTTTGTATTTTAAAGGAGATTTAATCTCACTATCTTATACCATGTTATTCCCTTTATGTATATGCATGATTTTAGTGATTTAGTTTGAAATCTTATTCTTTCCACCAAATCAATATGTTCAAACCATATTGATGTGTAACTCTTAACACAACTCATAACTTGTGTTACTAAACCAAATTAAAAGACAATTATATTCATACTTATCCAAATGCATCTCATCCATAAGGTAAGTCTTAGAATCATATGAAATCATCAATCACAACAAGAGTAACCTTGGAGTGACAGATGAATAACCCCCACTTTTTTAGACAAGGCATAAACCTCCAAGTCAGCGAGTAGTCTGACCCAAAGTATCTCTACCAAAAGATTATTTACTCAAGAAAAGCACCAATTCCATCATAATTCTAACACTTAATTTGTATGAACTATAATTAACTACTTAATTCAAGCTAATAACTAAATAAAATCAAAATTCAAGATAGAAGAGAACTAAATCCATTATCATACCCAACTTGTGACCCCTTATATTCATGTATGAAAGATTATAGAAGAATTTTAACACTTTAAACTAAAATATACATCATAATTCAAGATATAAATAGTTTACATATATGAATAAATCAAGGAATAAATAAATAAATGGAAAATTCATATATTTATGCATGAAATTAATAATTTATGAACAATTAAAAAATAAAGAAATTATAAACACTTTATAATTTAGTTATATGGTTATAATATGAACTCTTTCATATTAAAATATGACATATTTTATAAAAAAATTATTATTGAATAATAAATATTTCATATTTTATGTAAATAATTTACATAAATTAAATATATCACATATTTGATTTTATTTAAACCAATACTCATATCAAAATCAAAAAATATTTTTTAAAATACCTTAAATAAATTATCAAAATAAGGATTTAATATAAACATTTTATTAATATAAGAGGGACTAGGCTGGTCAGAGGCATTTCATGTCCTCTTTCTATCTTCAACACTTGTTGGTTCAGCACTAATATGTTCCTTAACCTTGTCAGAAAGGGATTGCATGTTTCCTATAAAAACTACATTATTTTTTATTGACTGCCTCCTTATTTTCTTCCTACAAGAATCCTATGGATGTCCTTTTAAAGAAAAAAAAGAGTATACCATATTTATATGAAATTTATCCTTAACATGTCCAGTTGTTTGGAAATCTGCACAAAATTCAGGAAGTCTTTAATATTCAACTTTCAGAGGGAGATCATCATTCAGTGCTAACAAAAAAATATTATGAATCAAGAAGGATATTAAATTACCCTCCACCAGAACTCTAGAGTAATGGATGAATTGGAAAACCTTAGTGGCCCTATCCATTTTTATCGGGATTCCCACTGCAAAGACAATATCAAATAAAATATTATGATGGAAGAAGATCCAGTTAAGACCAAAAAATTTAATCCACATTTGAGCTCAAATATTTTTTTTAAAGAAAAGGGATTAAAACAAAAATCCCATTCTTGAAAGAAAACCATACCTAGATTTAAGGAAATTGATCTGATCCCCTAATCCCTACAATTTAACCCCTTATATGAAAAAATGATATGAAAAAAGCCTCGAACCATAAGAATACATTGACAATAAGTATAAACCCATATAGAATATAAATTCTGAACTAGAATATCAGTTTTCAAAATAATCCTAGTAGGAAGAACTAGCCTGATAATGATGGAATGCTCACAAATCCTGAATCTATCAAGAATAGCCACATTGCTAGCAATTACATGGGCAATGTCAGCCTTCTTATTAATTATATCTAGAGAAACATCCTTCAGATCTGTAAAATGTATTCTATTGATGTATCCTTTAATTACCACATGACCAGAATGGGAGTTTTCCCTATATATTGAATTAAACCTAGATCAGACTGCCCTCACTGCCTCAACCGCTACCATAACACCGGGACAATTCACCCCGCCCGCCTCATCATCCAAGAGCATAGATCAAGATTATAATATTATTTATCCACCATAGATAAATGAACACTTCCTGAATATTCCATTACCTTCACAATCTGATGCACAAAACCAAATCGATTAACCACAATCGCCTGGTTCACCGCAGATCGGAAAATTCCAATCACCACCACACTAGTCCGGCTCATATTTATCTCGGTCTCAAACTATGTCAACTTGCATAGATTCTCTACTAAAACCACCGAAGATTGACAAGCACTATCGGTATCCTTTGACTTAAACCACTGATCTCATTTTACTTTTTCCACCACCACCAAATTCATCCAAGACCCATTAGTCACATCTGACACTATTGTACCCCCTGATCTATAGAGACCATGACAGATCTGCTTATCCCATTAAACTTGACCCCATCCACCTCACTTGTTTTATTTTTTATTTATTTTAATAAAGGTCAGGAGCTTCACTTCTAGATAGATATTTTCTATATAAACATTTTATATCTACATTCGTGAATAATTCATAAATAAATATAAACACATTTATAGTTTTATATAATTTTATAATTTATAAACACTTTATAAATTATACAACCATGTAAATACACTTTAAAACTAGATTATATCTTCGAATTTTTTTTCTTAAGATTTAAATCCCCCCATGTTGACAAAGGTTTTTGAGTATTTTTAACAAAAAAATCATTAAAATTTTATCAAAAACAGATTGTACCCTAGCATAGTGAAAGTCATTTTGTTCCTTTCAAATGTTATGTGTTATGATCATTTTGGAAGTCATTTTAGGTCATGTACATACCATGAAAATGGGTGTTTTGGTATTAATTTTACCATGTCCACGTCTTTTAGATTTAGAATTTAAGGTAAGTATTTGATTATTTCTATTTTTTGTAAGAAAAAATTAAAAAAAAAACAAAAAATAAAAAAATAAATCAGAAATAAAAACCCTCCTTCCTCATCCTTTCAAAATTTATTTGAATACCTCATATCCTCCCAAACAATTTATCATATTTGTTTTAACCTGAAATCAAGTGAAATATTCACTGAATTAGGAGGAATAATAGGGATAACCAAACACTCAAGTCCCATTCAATTTCCATAAAATTGTTCTAGACATGCCCAATCCTAGGGAACAAACACTTAAAAGAACTTGTTTCCCCTGATATAAATTACCAACCACTTTGTATTCAATATCTGATCATCGAGGTTGATTTCAAACTCAAATAAGGTTGACTCATATTTTACCTCATTTCTATGGGCTAGCCTATGAGGATCTCTATCTTCACGTCGAAGAGTCAAGTGGTGTGCTCTACCATGAAGCCTCAAGGTGTTTCTTAAGAAAAAATAAAACTTTTAGAATTCCCTTTCTTCCTATCTAACCCTGCTAATTAAATGCTCTATTACCCCCCTCCTAATTCCATAAAAACATGGAATGGAATGGAGCAACTATTCATAGAGCAATTATTCTCTACTTCTAAAATCAAGTGTATCTAAAAGAAAATTAGTGGTATCCATCAATTCCCCAATGAATCACTCCATGAATATTGCGAGAGGTTCAAAAAGATAACGAAAAAATTCCCACACAACCAAATTATTTAGAAAATCTTGATCCAATACTTCTATGAGGGGTTATTGGATATGGAGTGAACTCTCATCGATGTCTCAAGTAGTGGTGATCTTTTTGAAAAAACACCTACAGTTGCATGAGATATCATGATAAACATGGTTGCAAACCTGAAATAATTTCATACTCAACTACATGCTCAATTAAAACAATTTCAAGAGAATCAATCGATATAGCCCAACAAGATGACCGAGTGGATGAGCGATCTTACTGATCTTGTACGAAAACTACTTGTAGCTTCCAAATCCACAACCTCATCTTCTACACAATATTTATTCCCTAGACCTATTAAAAACCATGGTATTTGTAGGTCACCAGCTCACCCAACTGACACAATTCCATAACTAAAAGATGATCCTTTAAATTCTTCTGGTCCAATGGAGATCAACATGACGGATTCTCAGTGGAACACTAAACCTCAATAATCAGGCTAGTTCATTAAAAACTCTAACCAAACCCACTCTAATCCATTTTCTTATACCTATAACCCGGACTTTAGATATTGTAATCCCATATCTCATCCCCCTCAGTTCCCTCCTAAAAATCCAAAACAATTACAATACGGTCAAGGTGATGGTAAATTCCAACAACCTTATCCATTTTTTCATCAATAAAAAATTAGAAATCATCCTCCTACTCCTCCAAGATTCCATTATACTAGTGGTCCTTCTCAATTCCCAACCTAGTAAAATCCCTTTTCCAAGAACCCAAATCAAGTCAATCCAAATGTGAGACATGCCTCTTATTTTAAGAAAACATGAGAAATATATATGGAATATATTATCTCCTTTTCCTATTATAGCCTAAAAAACATTAAAAACCAAATTGGTCAACATGCATCCCACCTAAGTTAGAAAAAAAAAATCCAATTCTTCCCAGCTAATAGCTTAACCATTTCTTAACCCCAAGGGTAATATAAGTGAAATTTCACTTCAATATAGAATGAAATTTTCCATTCCTCATGATGAATACTCAAAATACCATTTAAATATTGATCTAGAAAAAGAAAAGAAGAAAAGTATAGAAAAAGAACTTTAACCCACTCCCTTGCCTCCTTCCATTCCTCTAAGGAACCCGATTCATTTTCCTCAAGACGTATCAAATCCTAAGAAGCACATTGAGCCTAATTTTGAAATGATCAACATTTTTAGACATGTTGAAGTCAACATGACCCCTTTAAATGACATTAAAAAAATTCCTATGTATGAAAAGTTTCTTAAATAATCATTCACCCCTAAGAGACAACTTAGGCCCATAGAAAATGTTTCAACCAAATAGTTTATTCCCATAAAGTGAAAAGATCTAGGGACCTTTATGGTTCCATGCCAAATAAGGAGTTCTAACTTTGATGATTCACTCATAGATCTAGGAGACTTAATAAATTTCATTCCCAAATCCATATTCTATAATCATAGTCTAGGTCTCTTACACTCAATGATTGTTGTCATCTAATTAACCAATCAAAGAGCTTCCATTCCTGAGACAATAATCAAGGATGTCCTTGTTTGGGTTAATGATCTTATATTCATAGAAAATTTCTATGTTCTTGACATGGTAGGTGATATGAATTCTTCTTGATCTCCCCTGATTCTAGGAATACCATTCCTCATGATAGCTGGAACTGAAATTGATGTCCATGTAGTCATCTTATCCATGGGATTTGGTGACAAACTGTCCTGTTTCAATATTTTTCAAGATACGTGATACCGATCAGAGGATCACTCTAAATTATTTATCGGTACTTATTTAGACACTTATAAGAGTTGAATAAATCATATTCTATCATGTTATTCATGTTCTAATGAGAATGATGTTTGTGAAATATTCACAATGATTAACCAAGTCATAAATGGAGAAGTAATGTTGAATTTTCATTTATAGAGTCCACCAATCTTAAGGATCTTAAAAATTATTTGGAATCACATCTCACCTATGATCTCTATTATTCAACCTTGTATAGTAATGAGGAAAATGAATCAAAAACAATTGGAATCCATTCCTCTGTTCCTAAGTTTTCTAGACCATAAATGAAGGATGAAACTGATCTGAAACTCCTTCCTGCACGCCTGAAGTATGTATTCCTTTTCCATGATCACTATTTTCCTATCATTATCCCTACTTCACTTACTGAAAATGAGGAGTCCAAAAATTTTTAGGAGTTAGAGGGAAAAAACGCCTTATGTTAGAACCTATATTACATATCAGGAATCAACTATTCCCTTTATATGCATCACATCCATTTATAAGAATCATCCAAACTAATCAGAAAACCTTGAAGAAGAATCAATCCACTCATCATTGAGGTATTTAAGGAATAGATTACCAAGATTCTTCAATTTGGTATTATCTGCCCAATTTTTTATAGTGAATGAGTTATTCTGATTCAATTTGTGCCTAAGAAGGGTGAGATAACTATTTTCATAAATGAACAAAGATAAGTGGACACAACTAGAGAGAAAAAATGGCGTGTGTGTATATATTATGAAAAATTGAATGTTGAAACATGAAAATATCACTATCCACTTACTTTCCTTGATCAAATTCTATAAATATTAGCTATAAAGTCGCATTATTACTTTCTTGATGGATACTCTGACTACTTACAAATCTCAATTGCACATCAGGACCAATAAAAGACTACATTCACTTGCTTCTTTGGAACATATGCATATAAGAGAATGTCTTTTGGCCTTTGAAATTCTCCTACAACATTCCAGATGTGTATGATGAGTATCTTTTCTGAATTCATTGATCATTTCATGGAGGTCTTCCTAGATTAATTTACCATTTATGGTGATTCATTTTAATATTTATTGCTCCAAAATCCCAAAGCCCTTATATTTTAATTGATTTTTGGATAATCCCTCATTTAAGGGAGGAGGGGGAACCCTAACCTGACCCATAGGCCCAAGTCATAATACCCATACATGAATCGAATTCCTTGAGGAAAAAATACCAATACATGACATTTGAAGGCCCAAGGCCTGAAAAACTTGAAATAAACCCTCCCCAACATCTGCATCTTGAAGGCGTCTAGATCCCCACCTCAGATAGCTGATCAGATAGAATTTCCCCATGCATAGCTGTATAATTCCTAGTACCAATGACAGTTTCCATACCCTTTCATTCTTTCAATCCAACTATATCTACTCAGTGGTTTCTACTTTTCTCTAAATCCTCTTCTGGTTCTACTTCTGTGCGGTATGCCTAGGCTGCTTCTTGGTCTCTGTGGCCTAAAATCCCCATGTCCCTAAGGTCATTGATGGCCCAAAATCCATGTGGCCTAAAGGCCATATGGACCAAAGGGCTTTGGTGGCTCGAAGTCCTTGAGAGTTGTAGTCCCTAACCGGTGGCCCGAAGACCCAAATCAAATGAATAGTTCCAGATGCTATAGCACCAAAAAGTACCCACTAAAGTAAATGATATAGTATTTCTATAGTAACCTAGAAATTCACCCCCACCCGGAATTGATCCTGAGTCTTTTGGATGCCAATTAGGAGTCTATACCACTCAGGTACATGCTCATTAGCATTTGAATCCTGTTTTTATTCACTCTATTTGGTCCTAAAAAAGTGTTTCAAATGTAATGATGAGTTGAGTTTTGAGAAATTTCACTTCGTGGTTAACAATGGTATTGTTCTAGGACAGATAATTTCTCAAGAGTGTATTCAAGTTGATCTTACTAATATAGAGGTGATCCAATCACTTCTTGAACTCACATCAAATTGATACATTCAATCATTCATTGGTTATGTCAGTTTCTATCAATGATTAATCCATAAATTTAATAGTATTTACCTATCAGTCACTCGTATACTACAAAATGATTTTATATTCCATTTTTATGAGACCTACAAGAGAGTCTTCATTAAACTCCAAGTTGTTCTTACATATTCCCCAATAATCCAACCCCCAGATTTGTCCTTAACATTTGAATTGATGTGTGATGCTTTTGATAGGTCAATTGGGGTCATTCTTGGTCAAAGAAGAGACAAAATTCCTCAATTCATATTATATGCCTAAAAAACACACGATGAATGTAATAACTTGGTTTTTTCTATAAAAGACTTTGGAATATTCTTGATGTTATTCCAGAGAAGCACCTTCAGACGACGTGTGATTTCGAGCCCCAGCGTGTCCGGAATTAAACTTCCAGTGCGTTCACACTAGAAATGCCAAAAAAAGGGATAACTCCTAAAACATGATACAGATCAGAAATATGAGTGTATGGATGGGTCCTAAATGTTGTTTTTACCCTAGGAACGACATAAAACATGTCGGCGCGGGACGTTGGGACCCCTCGCCCATTAACGGAACTTTAAACGGATAATTAAAATAATTAATTTATTCATTTAATGGTTAAACTCAGGTATCTATTAAACGGTGGCTCTGATTGGAAAACGGAGGGCACCGTTGAGTCCATAACGTGCCGTTTACCCTAGGAGGAGTGTAACTTTCACGGGCATGGGCCTTTTGTGGAAAATAACCCCAGGGGCGTTTTTGTAATTTGGCAGCCTCAGGCGTTGAGTTTGATAACTTTTGAACAGGGCCTCGGATTAAAATTCAGAGACCACCGTTGTGCTCGGGAGGTGGTGTTTAACCTAGGGGAGGTTTAATCATGACCCCGTCAAGATGTTTCGGGTGGGGGTTTGGGAGGTTAAAATTAATTAAAACTTAATTAATTTTTCTATTTAAACCTAAACAACTCCCCTTCCCCTCCCTTGCTCATCCCTGGCACAAAACCTGCCAAGGAAGAACTCCTCCTCTCCTCCACCTCTCCAGCAAGGCGTGACAGCTCCCGTGAGGTGCGGCAGCTCCTCCGGATCATCAGCGAAGCTTCAGGCTACGCCCAACAAGGTAGGGGTTTCGTGTTTGCATTTTTAATTTCGATCCTCCCCATTTGAATTACTTTATAGCGTTGGATTGATGTAAGATTTGCATGCTAAGCCCATGGTTGTGTAGTAAGTTTTCTGATCTTTCAGACACACTTTTTGGATTGAAATTTCGAGTCCCGGGGTGTCTGCAGCGGTCCGATGAAGTTTGCGGGTTTAAGGGTGTTTTCTGGTGTTTTTTTGAGTTCTACGGCCGGTTTTTGGGGTTCTGGAAGCAGGCGGAATTGGCGAAGGCATGGCAGTCGGGGTCGAGCGGCCGGGCAAGCGGGCCTCGCCGAAGGCGACGTCGGACGGTGGAGGCGCCGGGTGAGCGGGAGCTGGCTGCGGCCGGGCGCAGCGAGGCGCGGACGGTGGGGCTCCCAGGCGGAGGTGGCAGCGTAGGCGACTCCTCAGCAGGCGGCGTCAGCGGTTGGCTAAGGCGGAGCGGCCGTGAGCTACTGAAGGCGGACAGGGCAGTGACGGCACCAGCTGGGGGCACGGAGCGGGAGGACCGGCCGGCTGTGCTGGCCGGTTGACGCCGTAGCCGGGGTCGCGGCGCGCGACCCCGCTTGGGAGATAGAGACCCGCCAGCGGCGGGTCTCCGCATGGAAAGCAGCCGACCAGCCAGCGCCGGTCGGTGGAATCCTTAAAAAAACATGTTTATAATAATAATAATAATATTATTATTATTATTATTATTATTATTATGGAAATGATTTATAAATCATAAATCATCTATAGTGCGTCCGATTTGGGCACCTTCTACGGCGACGCATCCCTTAAATTGAGACAAACTTTTTGAGATGGTTTCAGGGGTTTTTAACTCCCGAAACAAGGGGACTCGTAGGCGCGACACATCTTTAAGTAGTTTGACGTTTTTCCGGGGGTTCGTGTTTTGAGTGGTGCAGACACATCAGATGTCCGTTTCTAGCGCCGTCAATGGTGTTGTGACCCTGGCGTTGAGCCGGAGTTTTTCAGTGTGGTTCCAGGTGCTGAGGCCGGAGTTGAGGCATGGGCCCCACGACCCATCTTTTAAGTTGCGTGCAGCGCTTTGCAGCTTTTTCATCAGGCGTCTGTTCGGGGCATGCGAGCAGTTGATTTTGGGTGTTTTTCCGAGGACATTTTATTGGCGCAGTCTGCCCGCTTTAATTCCACACACTGGTGCGGGCCCTGCAAGGGACATTTTGGGAGTTGGCGGTGATTTCTAGCTTTATCACCGGGTGTCCGTTTTGTACAAGTGAATAGTCCATCTTGTCCACTTTTTTGAGAGGATCGCAAAGGTACGATCCATTAGCAGCGCTTCGGGACTGGGATGCAGGTCCCACGCAGCACCGCTCTTGTTCGGTATGTCGGAACGCGTCTTTTCTCTAGATATATGTTGTGCTCAAGTGAGTGGTGTTTTTGACGTGTCATTCCGAGGGGATCGTAATGGTGCGATGCGCCCGACTGTTTTCGGGGCCGAGGCTCAGGACCATGGGACGCCGTTCGGGTGTAAGGCAGTGATGGAGACTTTTCCATCAGATATCTGTTTGAGGTGAGTAAATAGCCTATCTCTTATGTTTTTCCGTGAGGATTACAATGGTTTAATCTATTCAGGTGAGTGGGGCCTCTTATGTGATCTTATTAAATACAGAAGCAAATAAGGTGCTCCGGTGGTGGTTCGTCCTACCGTGTTTGTAGCGGTCCCTTGGCGTGTGAACGCATGCACTCCCGTGTGAGTGAAGAAAATGCTTGAAGAGATGTAGTTGGCTGTGCCTGGGCCGATGTGGTGGAAAGTTTGAGTTGTTACTTTTACGCCTTCGCGTTGACATTGGGTGATGTGTGGACGATAGCCTTGGGGCTGGAAACTTGGTATACTCTGGGAGTATACGGGAACACTTGGAGGTACATGTGATTGTTTGTACCTGAGAACGTTTGTGCTTGGTTTGGAGGTGAGATGGGGCCACACGTCGTATGGCCCCCCTATGCATGCCATGTTCTACTTTACGTACCTTTGACCTCTCGTGATGCATATGGTCCTTCTGTTCATGATGGTTTAAACCAGCAGGGTTACTGTGGATTCTGGTGTGACCCATACTTTATGCGAGCACCAATCCTCTACTCAGGAGGTTATTTCCAGTAGGATGGCCAAAGCAGTTTCGAGTTTACCCTCCAGCAGAGACTGGGCAGTGGTTTTCTCATTGTCTTCTTCGAGTTTACCCTCCAGCAGAGACTGGGCAGTGGGTCGCCAGTCGACATATTCCAGGTCTACGCTCTAGCAGAGACTGGACAGTGGGTCGCCTGTCGACTTCTTCCAGGTCTACCATCCAGCAGATACTGGGCAGTGGGTCGCCTTTTGACTTCTTCTAGGTCTAACCTCTAGTAGAGACTAGGCAGTGGGTCGCCTATCGATGTATTCCAGGTCTACCCTCCAGCAGGGCTGGGCAATGGGTTGCCTGATCTCTTAGGGTATACCCTCCAGCAGAGACTGGTAAGTGGGTCGCCCGAAGCCTTCTTTCAGACTCAGTACTTTCTACTAGGCTAGTATGTGGATTTTCTTCATGATTACCAGAGCGGGACCCTTGGTTGTACAGGTTATTGATGTGCCAACTTTGACTTTGAGAAGACTTCTCGACTGCGGGGTAGTGACGAGGTGTGGTTTGACTTTCCCCAGAACTCTCAAGTACGAGGGGAAATTTTCCCACCGAGATGCGTCCTTGTGACCCAAACTAAAACCCTGTGGGCGATTGAGTGCCGCACAAAGTGGATAGTTTCGAGGTGCGGTGATTTGAGCCCCTTGACTAGCAGTTTGGGGCAGACATGCGTGATACTGGGCATCGATGGTGTTTACTTCTGGGACTGTTGGCTAATCACTTTCTTGGGCTGAGCTATGGGATGGAGATCCCATTACGATCTTGTTCGGGCTTATTGTTTGATCATATGGATATGTATATACCATGTTCCAGTACCCACTCCTTGGGTTTTGGTTACTCTCCTTCCAGGAGAGGCGAAGACACGCGGGGTATGCCACGTGCTTTCCGTTTCTAGCTTCTCGTGGTTGGATGAGTCTACTCTCCTTCTATAAGTAGCGAAGACTCGATGGTAAGTTCATCTTCTCACCATTTCCAGGTCCTTGTGTTTGGACAAGTCTATCTCCTTTCTCTTATTGGATTGAGCTGGACTCTCTACTTTTACTCTTCTAAACTATCTCTATTGTACTCCTTTTCTATTCCCTGTTCGATCTGCTGCTCACCCTTCGATACCTCCTTTTTTTCTCCCTAGAGCCTTAGGTGTATCCTACTGAGTATTTTTATACTTACCCCTGCTTGGGATTTGCCCGCACTTGGTGTGCCCTTGCAGACGACAGACAGGTTGGTCGTGACTTCAGCAGAGCTTAGGAGTTTGGAAGCTTTGATTGTGTGCAGTGGTCGGAGTCGGGTTCCAGGTGGGGGACCCTTCCAGCTGTTTACTTTTGTTCACCTGTTGCCGGGTTGTGACACTTTTCTGGTTGGGCACGTGTTTTTCCCCTTTTCTTTTTAGATTACTTTCAGCACTTGCTTTGTACTTTTAGAGGTTGATGCACATTGTGGTTTATTTATAGCAGTTTGTACCTTGATTTTCTTTTTTACTCTGAACTTTTTAATTGAGTGTGTTGCATGTTTGTCTACAGGTACTTAGACAAAGGACTCCCTGAGTTATTGTGCCTTCAGCGCTGGTCGCCAGCCCCTAGCCTATGGAGGCGGGCTTGGGGTAGTTGCAGCTCGAGCCCGGGTAGGGCCGGGTCATGACAAAGTGGTATCAAATGGAGGTTCATTCCTTGGGACGTTGTTCGGACGTCCCTAAAAATGAATTGGTTGGGATTTAGGGAAACAGTGTTAACGTGTCTCGAGAGCAGGTCTCATGATAGGGAGTCCAGTAATGGTGCGGCGGCCAACGTATCCATTCACCAGGACACTGATAACCAGCTTGTCGACTCAGCATGCTAAGACACTTGTTGCAGGGAAAATTGGTTTTTTCATCACATAGGATTGAGTCTTTGACTTTCCTTCTTGAGTCATCTCCCCAATGTTGTTACTATTATATTCATATATGCTCATCTGATCGCGGCACTCCTTGATACCATTCAGGATGTCTCTGCGAGGACAGTCAGCCAGGATACCAGCTTTGGTTCGTGACGATGACCCTGTGAGCTATGATACCTCAGTACAGGACCCATCATGCGAGCCCCTTTCTCCGGGTGGGCCGGTAGCAGCACCCCCACCTGTTGAGTAGCAGACAAATTCAGGAGAGAAGACGGGGCTTGAGCGTAGGTTGAGCGCGCACTGTGAGTTCCAGCAGTAGAGACCGCTGAGGTTCGGTGGTGAGTCAGACTCTCAGGCAGTAGAGGTTTGTCTAGAGATAGTGGTTCACCTTTTCAGGCTTGTGCAGACGCCGAAAAATCTTATGGTGGCTTTGGCCACCAACCTTTTCTATGGAGCAGCTTGGCGTTGGTGGAGTCTGGTGACTCAGTTTCTTGATGAGCCGTCGCTTTCGTGGAACGACTTTCAGTTATTGTTTCGTGTAGAGTTTTTCCCCTCCTACTTATGCTCCATTTGGATTCAAGAGGTCATGCAGTTTCAGCAGGGAGGGATGACGGTGACTGAGTACGCGACTAGTTTCACATACCGTGCACGCTTTTACCCAGACTTGGTCCATGACGGCACCTTCTGAGCGTGAAAGTTTGAGCATGGTCTCCGCCGAGAGATTCATACTATCATAGTAACTTTGGGCATTCCCACTTATACCGGGGTGCTAAATCAGGATCTGGTGACAAAGATCTTCCTGTCACGTTCTACAGTTGGTGGTGGCAGCAGGCTCGACAGAGCCGAGACATCTGTCGCAGCTAGCGGGCATCGGGTGACAGAACCTCGACGCATGTGGCTTTCCGATAACCAGATTTAGGGGTGTGATCGTAAAACACAGTGGCGTCAGAGGGCACCAGTGAAGCCCGGGGATAGTTGGTGTTATGCTTGCGATGGATGAGGTCCTCTGGCGTGGGACTGCCCGACCAGGAACACTGAGAATATTGGGCAGGCAGCAGTTGCACCACCACGACAGAGGCAACATCGTGATCAGAGTAGCGCTTAAATAGGTGGTGCTAGAAGAGGAGCGGGAGGAGCTGGTAATGGGGGATGCATTTACGAGGTCTTCCCATCACCTCTATGCGGTCCACGTCAGGCTCCAGGAGCTGACAGTTGGGACTGCGGATAGCCGCGAGCTTTGGATGTCTATGATCCTGCAGAGCATGAGGTGACAAGAGGTATGCTCTACAGCCCTTATACTTTTTGCAGTAGGATTGTTAGGCTCTGTGTGTGAAATGAGTTTCTCCCTGCTCCTTGTTTGAGGTGTTACCAGGGTGATGTGGGGCGTCGGTGTAACCCTTTGTCGGAAAGGTAGAAGGCGTGGGACCTTTTTCCATTAGTATATGGTTGTGACTTCTTCGCCTTTCGAGCGTGTAAGAGAGTCTTGGTCATGAGACATCGACTGTGAAATCTTGCATGACCAGATATCCTTGGGTGTTTCACCATATGGATATTCTGAAGGAGGGAATCACCAGGCCTTGTTCTAGGTGCGGGTGGTGATTCCAGTCGCAGCGCACGACGTAGGGGTTCAGCCGGGGATTTGAGTTACCCCCGAGGGCCTTCGGGCCGTTTGAGACCATGCGAAGGGATGGCGAGGTTCCCTACCACCTTGTCCTAATCCCAAAGTCTGGAGTGGGTGCACGAAGTCTCCCACGTGGATTACCTGAGATGGTGTGTGTGTGATCCTATGCACGTCATCAGCAAGAAAATACCTCGCATGAACAGATCAAATCCTTCGGTCTATGTGCGGTGATGCGAGACTGTGAAAGAGTTCTTCTGGGTACGGGAGAGCCAGGTGCGGTCTTAGTACCCTGAGTTGTTCCCTGGTTTTTCTTTTTGGGGATGAAAATATTGAAGGAGGGAATGATTTAAGAACCTGGTTTTTTCTATAAAAGACTTTGGAATATTCTTGATGTTATTCCAGAGCAGCGCCTTCAGACGACATGTGATTCCGAGCCCCAGTGTGGCTGAAATTAAACTTTCAGTGCGTTCATACTGGGAATGCCAAAAAAATGGGATAACTACTAAACAGTGATCCAGATCAGAAATCTGAGTGTAAGGATGGGTCTGAAATGGGGTTTTTACCCTATGAACGACATAAAACATGTCGGCGTGGGACTTTGGGACCCCTCGCCCGTTAACGGAACATTAAACGGATAATTAAAATAATTAATTTATTTGTTTAATGGTTAAACTTAGGTATCTCTTAAACGGTGGCTCGGATTGGAAAACAGAGGGCACCATTGAGTCTGAAACTTTCCATTTACCCTAGGAGGGGTGTAACTTTCGCGGGCGCGGGCCTTTTGTGGAAAATGGCCACAGGGGCGTTTTCATAATTTAGAATCCTCAGGTGTTGAGTTTAATAACTTTTGAACAGGGCCTCAGATTAAAATTCCAAGACTGCTGTTGTGCTCGAAAGGTGTTTTTTACCCTAGGGGAGGTTTAATCTTGACCCCGTCAAGATGTTTCGAGTGCAGGTTTTGGAGGTTAAAATTAATTAAAACTTAATTAATTTTTCTATTTAAACCTAAACACCTCCCCTTCCCCTCCCTTGTTCATCCCTGGTGCAAACCCTCCCAAGGAAGAACTCCTCCTCTCCTCCACCTCTCCGGCGAGGCATGACAGCTCCAGCGAGGTGCGGTAGCTCTGGTGGATCGTCGACGAAGCTTCGAGCTACGCCCAAATTTGAAATCTAAGCCCATGGTTGTGTAGTACGTTTTCTGAGCTTTCTGACACACTTTTCGAATTGAAATTTCGAGTCCCGGGGTGTCCGCAGCGGTCCGGAAAAGTTTGGGGGTTTAAGGTTGTTATTCGGTGTTTTTTTTGAGTTCTCCGGCCGGTTTTTGGGGTTCCTACAGCAGGCGGCATCGACGAAGGCGTGGCGGCCGGGGTTGAGCTGTCGGGCGAGCAGGCCTCGCCAAAGGCGACTGCGGATGGTGGATGCGCCGAGCGAATGCAGAGGCGCTGGGCGAGCAGGAGTTGGCTTCGGCCGGGCGCAGCGAGGCGCGAACAGCAGGGCTCGCAGGAAGAGGCGGTGGCGCGAGCGACTCCTCAGCAGGCGGCGCCTGCGGTTGGCCGAGGCGGAGCGGCCGCGAGCTGCTAAAGGCGGACCGGGCAGCGACAGCGCCATCTGGGGGCGCGGAGCGGGAGGACCGTCCGGTTGTGCCGGCCGGTTGACACGGCAGCCGGGGTCACGACGCGCGACCCCACTCGTGAGATAGAGACCCGCCAGCAGCGGGTCTCCGCGTGGAAAGCAGCCGACCAGCCAGCGCCGGTCGGTGGAATCCTTAAAACAAAAAAAGTTTATAATAATAATAATAATAATAATAATAATAATAATAATATTATTATTATTATTATTATTATTATTATTATTATTATTATTATGGAAATGATTTATAAATCATAAATCATTAGCAGGGCGTCCGATTTGGGCACCGTCTGCGGCGACGCGTCCCTTAAATTGAGAAGAACTTTTTGATATGGTTTCGGGGGGTTTTAACTCCCGAAACGAGGGGCCTAGGAGGCGCGACACGCCTTTAAGTAGTTTGACGTTTTTCCGAGGGTTCGTGTTTTGAGCAGCGCAGACACATACGATGTCCGTTTCTAGCGCCGTCAGTGGTGTTGTGACCCTGGCGTTGAGCCAAAGTTTTCCAGTGTGGTTCTAGGCGTTGAGGCCGGAGTTGTGGCATGGGCCCCACGACCCGTCTTTTAAGTTGCGTGCAGGGCTTTTCAGCTTTTTCATCGGGCGTCTGTTCGGGGCGTGTGAGCAGTCGATTTTGGGTGTTTTTCCGATGGCATTGCATTGGCGTAGTCTGCCCGCTTTAATTCCGCACGCTGGTGTGGGCCCCGCGAGGTCCATTTTGGGAGTTGGTGGTGATTTCCATCTTTATCACCAGGTGTCCATTTTGGAAAAGTGAATAGTCCATCTTGTTCACTTTTTCGAGAGGATCACAATGGTGTGATCCGTTGGTAGCGCTTCGAGACCGGGATGTCGGTCCCACGCAGCACCTCTCATGTTCGGTATGTCGGAACACATCTTTTCTCTGGATATCTATTGAACTCAAGTGAGTAGTGTTTTTGACGTGTCTTTCTAAGGGGATCGTAATGGTGCAATGCGCCCGACTATTTTCGGGGTCGAGGCTCGGGACCACGGGACGCCATTTGGGCGTAAGGTGGTGCTGGCGACTTTTCCGTCGGATATCCGTTTGAGGCGAGTAAATAGCCTATCTCACATGTTTTTCCGCGATGATTACAACGGTGTAATATGTTCAGGTGATCGGGGCCTCTTACGTGATCTTATTAAATTTTGAAGCAAGTAAGGTGCTTCGATAGTAGTCCGTCCTTCCGTGTTTATAGCGGTCCCTTGGCGTGTGAACGCATGCACCCCCGTGTGAGTGAAGTAAATTCTTGAAGAGATGTAGTTGGCCATGCCTAGGAAGATATGGTGGAAAGTTGGAGATGTTATGTTTACACCTTCGTGTTGATGTTGGGTGCCGTGTGCACGATAGCCTTGGGGCTGGAAACGTGGTATACTCTGAGAGTATACAGGAACGCTTAGAGGTACATGTGATTGTTTTTACCTGAGAACATTTGTGCTTGGTTTGGAGGTGAGCTGGGGCCACACGTCGTGTGGCCCCCCTGTGCGCTCCATATTCTAGTTTACATACCTTTGACCCCTCGTGATGCAGATGGTCCTTCTGTTCATGATGGTTTAAACCAGCAGGGTTACTGTGGATTCTGGTGTGACCAATACTTTACGCGGGCACCGATCCTCTATTCAAGAGGTTATTTCCAGTAGGGATGGCCAAATAAGTTTCGAGTTTACCCTCCAGCAGAGACTGGGCAGTGGGTTGCTCGTGGTCTTCTTCGGGTTTACCCTCCAGCAGAGACTGGGTAGTGGGTCGCCAGTTGACATCTTCCATGTCTACCCTCCAGTAGAGACCGGGCAATGGGTCGCATGTCGACTTCTTCCAGGTCTACCCTCCAGTAGAGACTGGGCATGGGTCGCCTGTCGACTTCTTCTAGGTCTACCCTCCAGCAGAGACTGGGCACTGGGTCGCCTATCGACGTATTCCAGGTCTACCCTCCAGCAGGGCTGGGCAGTTGATTTCCTGATCTCTTAGGGTCTACCTTCCAGCAGAGACTGGGCAGTGGGTCGCCTGACGACCTCTTAGGTTCTACCCTCTAGAAGATACTGGGTAGTGGGTCGCCTGATGACTTCTTTCAGACTCAGTACTTTCTACTAGGCTAGTATGTGGCTTTTCTCCGTGATTACCGGAGTGGGACCCTTGGTTGTACGAGTCATTGATGTGTCAGCTTTGACTTTGATAAGACCTCTCGACTGCGGGGCAGTGACGAGGTGTGGTTTGACTTTCCCCAGAACTCTCAAGTACGAGGGGCGCTTTCCCCACTGAGACGCGTCCTTGTGACATGACCTAAAACTATGTGGGTGATTCAGTACCGCCCAAAGAGGATAGTGTCGAGGTGCGGTGATTTGAGCCCCTTGACTTGCAATTCGGGGCAGACGTGCGGGATACTGGGCATAGATGGTGTTTACTTATGGGACTGTTGGCTACTCACTTTCTTGGGCTGAGCTACAGGATGGAGATCCCCTTATGATCTTGTTCGAGCTTCTTGTTTGAGCATATGGATATGTATATACCCTGTTCCAGTACCCACTCCTTTGGATTTGGTTACTCTCTTTCCAGGAGAAGCGAAGATGCGCGGGGTATGCCACGTGATTTCTGTGTCTAGATTATCGTGGTTGGAAGAGTCTACTATCCTGCTATAGGTAGCGAAGACTCGAAGAGAAGTTCATCTTCTCACCATTTCCAGCTCCTTGTGTCTGGAAGAGTCTATCTCCTTTCTCTTGTTGGGTTGATATGGACTCTCTATTGTTACTCTTCTACACTCTCTCTGTTGTACTCATTTTTTATTCCCTGTTCAATCTACTTCTCACCCTTCAGTACCTCCTTTGTTTCTCCCTCGAGCCTTCAGGGTATCCTGCTGAGTATTTTTATACTCACCCCTGATTGGGATTTTCCCTCACTTGGTGTACCCTTGAAGACGATGGACAAGTTGGTCGTGACTTCAGCGGAGCTTAGAAGTTTGGGAGCTTGGACCACGTGCGGTGGTCGGAGTCGGGTTCCAGGTGGGGGACCCTTCCAGCTATTTACTTTTGTTCACATGTTGCTGGGTTGTGGCACTTTTCTGGTTGGGCACGTGTTTTTCCCATTTTCTTTTCAGTTTACTTTCAGCACTTGCTTTGTACTTTTAGAGGTTAATGCAAATTGTGGTTTATTTATAGCATTTAGTACCTTGCTTTTATTTTTACTCTGCACTTTTTCATTGAGTGTGTTGCATGTGTGTGTATAGGTACTTAGGAAAAGGCCTCCCCGAGTTATTTTTCCTTCGGTACTGGTCTCCAGCCCCTGGCCTATGGAGGCGGGCTTGGGATAGTTGCGGCTTGAGCCTGGGTAGGGTTGGGTCATGACAATGAAACTCAATCTCATTATACTATCACTAAAAAGGAACTTTTAGTTATGGGTTTTTCTTTGGATAAATTCTAACCCAATCTCTTAGGTTCCAAAATCATCATCTTCATAGACTATTCATATTTAAATCTCTTACTCAAGAAAAGTGATTCCAATCCAAGTATAACAAGATGGATCCTAATGCTCCAAGAGTTTCACCTTGAGATCAAAGATACACCTAGAAAAGAAAACCATGTGGATGATCACCTGAGTAGAATTTATAATTCTTCTCATTTTGAAATAATTGATCTTGGATTTTCCACTAAACACCTTTCATCTCTCACCCCAAAGTTATATTGGTATTCCCTAATTGTAAATTACTTAGTTGTTGAAGTTTTCCTTAAAATGGTTCAAAAGAATAAAAAGTGAAGTTGAAAAGTGATTCAAAATACTATTTTTGGGAACATAATAAACTTTGGAAAAATGGGGATGACATGGTTATTAAGAGATGTGTTTATAAAGATGAAAATTCATCCATCTTGAAGTTCTACCACTAAATGCCCAAAGGTGGCCACTTTAGACCACAAAGGACCTCCCAAAAGGTCCTAGACTCTTGATTCTTTATACCTTCCCTCTTCAAGGACTCACATGAGTTTTTTTCAATCATATCCCACTTTCCAAAAGTTTGGATTTTTTTTTGAAAATAAATGAAATTATCAAAAATCCCCTAATCTTATGTGATATCTTCGATGTTTGGGGCATCAATTTCATGGGAACCATTACCCCTTCCAATAGATTCTATTACATTCTTCTTATAGTTTACTATAAATCTAGGTGGGTAGAGGACAATCCCACTAGAAAGGATGATGTACATAGTATTAATGAGTTCCTCAAAACCCACATTCTCCATCGATTTGGAACTTTGTGTGCCTTGTAAAGTGACTTAGGAACTCATTTCTATAATCAAACCATGGAATCTAATTTGAAAAAGAATGAGGTTTTACATAAAACATCAACCGCATGTCACCCCCGAACAAATGGCATGGCTGAAATTTATAACAGAGAAGTCAAAAGGTGATTGAGAGAATTAGTAAGACCACAAGAAAAGACCGACCTAAAAGACCTGGTCTAGCACTTTGGGCTTATCAGACTACCTATAATACACCCATTGGTATGTATGCTTTAAGGATAGTTTTTTGGTAAATCATGTCATTTACTGGTTGAAATCCAACCTAAGTCATTTTGGGATATAAAAAACCTATAACATTGATTGTGAAAATTTTAGTGAAGATAAATTGTTATATTTGACTAAACTGGAGGGGCATTGACTTGATTCTTATGATAATTACAATCTTTACAAAGAAAAATCTAATGTAATCCATGAAAAACACATCCTTTGAAAGGTATTTCAAGAAGGTGAAAAGGTAATTCTCTTCAATTATTGATTTTTACTTCACCTAGGTAATCTTAATTCTCATTAGGAAGGTCCTTTTATTATTTCTAATGTTTACCCATTTGGTACAGTTAAAGTCCAAGATTTCTCTTCTAAAAGGACATTCATGGTTAATGGACATATATTAAAGCATCACCATGAAAGGACACATAGCCCGATAATAACATCGACTTCCACTGACCCACTATTAGATGGAGATAGAGACCCAAAAAATCTAAACTAGGGACACCTCTTTACCCTTAAATTCCTCTCTCTCTCTCTCTCCTCCTCCTTTTATCACTCTCTCATTATCTATCTCTTTCGTGCTATTTCTCATTATTCCTCTCTCATCCTATCTCTCTCTCTCAATTTATTTTACAACTTTCTTTATCCACCATTTAAATTCTTCTCTCTATTTTGTGTGGGTCTATTTTTCATAAAAAAACACCAAAAGAAAAAAACAAAAAAAATCAAAAGTCTCAAAATTACTAATCGTAAAATGCTGATTTTTTCAAAACATTTTAGGGAGTCCAAATACTTGTTTTCATCTCAATTTTTTATCTTTACCATATACATGTATAAACAATTTTGTTTCAAGACCATTAATATTTGAATGATCAATTTTTTATTTGGAAAATTATTCTCCCCCTATGATGATAAATAACTTAAAATTTCTTGACAATGTATCCAGTGACCATATTTTCATATTGTGTGTTTTCACCCCCAATTATGAGTCTTGAGTTTGTGGAAATTCATGCAAAATTTACTACTTTTGTGTGCATTAATATGATAGAGGCATTTTCTGAACCACATGAGAATCAAAATAGTCAAATAGCCTCTAATTACCTATACATTGATCCTCCTTTTGAAATACCCTTCAAGCCTATAAAAACATTTTTTTGATAACCACACTAAAAGAAAAAAACCTTGTCCCACCCAACATCTACATGGATTTTTATTGCATGATTTATTGAAATTTAAGTGTGGGGGAAATGGTTTTCATTTTTGGTGTACTTTCCTTGATATGAAATGTGTCATTATATGTTTGAAGGAAAGAATTCATTTAAATACTCAACATAGGATCATTTTATTGATGAAGTAACTATGTAAGAGCTTGTTGACCAGTAAGTTATACATGATCAGTTGATTTCTTTAAAGGTGTATAAGGGAAAACAAAAAATGATGTTAAAACTCCGATGAAGAAGGTCATGAAGGCGTATCATGAAAGGATTGTAGCTTATGCTAAGAATGTTGATGTAATATATTTAGAGATTGACTCTTAAACTATAGCAATTATTGGGGAAGAGGATGAGGTTCAAGAAGGGTTTGGTTCTAGAAGTGTTTCTAGAAGCTCACCCTATCGAATGTGGGTGTTTTGGCATCTTAAGTTTAAGTACCACTTTCACAAGAGACTTCACCCAACTCCTTTGGAGTACTCAATTAATTTGAAGAGTGAGAAAAGAACAAAGATAAAGGAAACATGGATGAATTACTTGATGAATCTTAGGATGAGGCCAAGGGGGATGTTGTTCTAAGGTAAGGGAGAACTCACTTAGTTTTCTTCACATTTTGAACAGATCCAATAGCAAGAAGGTTTTCCTTGAGGGATCTGACAATGCTCATAGAATGATCTGAGTCGAAGGATGGTCCCCAATCATTAAGACTATCAATGAAAATGATGAAAACTTTGGCCCTCAAGATGATGACAATAAATGAAAAAATCCCAAAACCTGGAAGAGGGGTCATCATTTGAGAGGTAGGGGTGGTGACCTACTTTTAGCAACAAGATGAATTTTATTCTCTTGCTTCCTAGGTAGTTGTCTGCTTTGCTTTGTGGTAATGGTTTGTCACTGTTTTCTACTCTCCACCTCCATTTGTACATTGTGATTGTTTTATTTTCAATAAATTTTGGGATCATGGGTTAAAACTCATGGTTCACGCTGTTTTGAGTGTATATATATATATATATATTACTCAAAAGGTTCAGGTGACAGACGAAACTTCTCCTAAATACATATTAATATATAAATATATATAATTATAAATATAATAAATATATTTATTATTTAGATATATTTATTATAATTTTATACTTATTTAAATATATATATTTTTTAATTATAACTATTATTATAAATAAATATATTTAAAAATTATTTATATATAATTATAAATATATTTATATAATTATATATATATATTAATATATAATATAATTATAAATATAATAAATATATTTATTGAAATTTTATAATTTTTTAAATAAATAAATAAATATATTTATAATTATAATTATATATAAATATATTTATAAATATTTTCATATAATTATAAATATATATATAATCATATATATTCATATAACTATATATATCTATAAAATTATATATATATTTATTTATTTATTAATATATTGATTTATATTATTATAAATTTAATAAATAAATTATATATATATATATATATAATTTTATAAATACCATATTAAAAAATTATATATATTTATAATTTTGTAATTAATTATTTAAATTACAAAATTATCAAACAAAATTATTTAAATAGATTAATTATATAAATTTCAAACACATTTTAAATGTTAAAGCTTAATAAAAAAAATGAATAAATATTATTCCTATAAATTACAAACATATTGAAAATATTATATGTATATCAAGGAAATACATGTATAAATAAATATGAAAAAATGATTAAATATATTTTTAACATTATTAATGAATATATAATAATAAATGAATGTATTAGGGGTTTGGATTAGTGGTAAAGCAGCCCCATAATACTAAACGAGGTTGGGGGTTCAAAACCCATTGGGCTTAGGGTACTGTAGCAGCACTGTAGTGGTAATTTAGTAGTACTATAGTAACGGTGGAACTGTAGTACTGGCGACAATGTAGTGGTGGTGGGCACTGTAGTAGGTACTGTAGCTGTGGTATCATTATAGAAAGTATTATAGTAGCCCATGTATTGTAGAAGACCTATTCATTGATGGACCTTTGGGTCAAAATTTTGGGCCTTTATGGTCATGTTATGGGTTTTCATGCCCACTGGGCCTATGGGCCTAGTATTGAATAAATAAAGCTTGATAAGTGGGCTATCCCTTAGGGGAGATATGACCTGTCTTTCTGGTCTGTGTGTGTGGCGTGTGTGTTTAATGTAATTGTTCCCTTCAAGAAAATAATATATATATATAATAATAAATGAATAAATAAAATTAAACAAGTTAAACAAATATTAAAAAGTGAATTCATAACATTTACGTGAACTATAGACATAAAAAAATGAAGAAAAATGAAAAAATAGATGATATTAATTATACAAATAAGAAATTATTAAAAATGAATTATATTAACTATATAAAAATATTAATAATTAGATTGAATTCAATTAGATTAAACCAAATTAAATTGAACCCACACACACATATATATTCATGATGAATAGATTAAAATGAATAAATTTTAAAAATGAATAAATATTAAAAATGAATAGATATAGAAAATACTAAATCTTGAGAGATATTAAAAAATAATAAATAATATTAAATCAATAAACAGACTTGCGCACACACATACATATGTACAAATACACATCAACACAAAAATACACATTCTTACATATAGTTATACATGTACATATATTTTAAATTATTTAATACCAAAATAAATATATATTTAAATAAATATATTCATTTATATGTTATATAATTCTTTAAATAAAATATTTATATATTATATTTATTTTAATTATATACACATTTTGTAATTAATGCGTATGAATAAACTATTAACATTTTTACTAGTATAAATTTGATAATATTTTATATATAAAATTATGAAAATAAGATTCATATTTATTAAAATTCATATAAATCATATTTATATATTATATTTAGATATATATAATTAGTGTAGTATAAATATTATTTAAAAATATATAAATATTTATATATAAATTAAATTACTCACTATGGACTTTATTAGTTCTAGAAAAAATGCTCATAAAGAGTATCTTTTTATATGAACTTTTGTTAGCACTGATAACAAGTATATTTCTTAGTATTTTTTGCGAGTGCTGATAAAAATTCCCCCTTTATGAGAATTATTTGTCTATCGTTGTTAAATGTTAGCGTTGGATAAAGCACGGTATACGGTGGTGCTTTTATCATGGCATAGTTGAAGCTGCTTTGATCCTTTGAAACTTCATGTGTTGTGATTGTTTTGGAAGTCATTTCGAGTCATGGTCATACCACGAAAATGGGAATTTTGGGTAGGCATTTTACTTGGAAATTTCATTTAGAATTGGAATTTCAGGTAAGATGATATATGTTCAAAACACCTTGACTAATTACAATACTATTTCACAATGGTCCTCATTTTGAAGGCCTCTTTGGCACATAAATCCAGACCAAAATGTGGTGTCATGGAATATGATACTCTATTTTACATGATATTTTACTGATGCCCGAAACTACTATTTTGGTAAAAACATGTCATGGTTTGCCAATATGAAGAATATAAATGAGCGTTTTCATAAGAAACATGTCAAAATCTTTAATTCTTATGAACCTAAACTATGGTGATTGCAAAAATCACGGATCACTAAAAAAACATTACAAAAAAAATCCAATGATCACCCCCAAAAAAGTGGAAATACAATACACTAATAAAAAAAATCCCTGATAGAGAGTTAATCATTATATTGGTATCGTTATTCCCTCAGATTTCACCCCTTTAAGGCCCTAAAATAATTTCTCGAGATTGTTAATCCAAGGCTCGAGGTCATGTGCTTGTCACTCAACATTTAAAGTGAAAACTCTATCTTCCTTCTCACTTCCCTCATTGCACATCAGATCAAATTCATCTCCAACTGTATATTTCCTCTCCACAGTGTCATGTTATTCATGCCAAACATCCTTCAAACCCCCCATTATCCACCCACACTACTCCTCTATAGGGTGGTTTCACCACTTCTCATGTCATTTAGATCTTTGGTTTCTGAAAACACCATCAGATTCTTCAACCACTTCTTTACTACTTTGTTCTTCTTTCTTCCATTTCCACCTAAACTCCATACTTCACTCAAATCTTTATATTCATTCCCACCTCTACATTTATCATAAATACCTACAAGTGACTTCATCCTTTTAGCATCGCCCGCTTCTGGACTCTACCCTGATGGTGCTATTTTATCAATACCATCATTGTGTGAATGAAATCATAGTGAAATAGGGGCATGATCATCATCTCCGACTCCATGATCAGTCTGAGAAGAATTAAATCTTACATTCCACTATGAATTCTCCCACCATTCTACATATCTCATGTTAGAATATCCATCAAATATCCTCCACGGAATATATAATCAATACCCTCTATGGGTATGTGTTGGCGGATGTCCATTTGTAGGATGGTGGCCACCACCCGTCCTTTGTCAAAGGTGGGATGGTGGTGGTCAGTGGTGGGTGGCCAACCCCCACCAAATTCATTCAGCGGGATAAAGGAAGGAAATGGGAGAGGCATACTATATAAAGGGATCTCTCCCATCAACTTTTGAATCACTTAAAACTTTACCATCTCATCACCCATGATCCATATCTAATTGTGGTATTTGTGAGGTTGTTTCCCCACATATTCAAGAGAGATATTACGAGAGTTTTCCCCTTTAATAGTGAGGTAGTGTGTACCCATTTGTACCCATAGTATGATTCTTCTATTTGCTTGTGGGTTTTTACCCCTTCTATTTGGTGGTTTTTTATGTTACATCTAGTGTCATTTATTTTTCCACATTTTTCACTTTAGTTTTATCTCATGATTATCACTTCACTGGTAGGAAAATCACTTTTTAGGTCCAAAAAAGTGGTATCAGAGGTAGGTTCTGGCCTGATGTTGTTCACTTTTTCAGGTATTAATAATTATAATTAATTTGGGTGTGCTATGTGATTGAAACTCTGGTTGATCTGTCACATCAAAAAAAATTTATTGAGATTATTAAATACACTGTTGTGAAATGAATGAGGTTTTGGACTTATAGTGTGTCTAATTTGTGGTACAATTCGAGATTGAAAAATTCAATGGGAACAAATTTTTGTTGTGGAAAATGAAGATGTAGGTAGTGCTGTGGAAGGATAATTTTTTTCTGGTAATTAGAGAAATTCTGGTGGGTATGACAAAGGAGAAATTGAATGAAATGGACAGAAATACTATTAAAATCATACATTTGGATTTGAAAGATGAGGTCCTAAAAATCATTACAGAGAAAAAGACGGTGAAGGAAATATGGGATACTCTAATGAAGATATACGAGGCCAAGTCACTGCACAATAAAATTTTCCTAAAGATAAAAATGTACACTCTTTGAATGGTGGAGTCATCATTAGAAACTAACCAAATCAAAAACCTCAATACACTGTTCAATTAGCTCATATAATTGATCTATATAATTGTGGATATGGAATGTGTTGAGATTCTACTCTAGAGTTTTCCAGATTCATATGAACAAATCATCATCAAACTCACCAACAATATCCTGACATATATGATGGCCTTCAATGATTTTGTAGCCATGGTTCTTGAAGAATAAATTCAGCACAAGAACAAGAAGTACAGATATACAACTTCACATCTGGCAGAGGCACTATCAATGGAGAGCGGAAGGATGATGGAGTGTGGTTCTAGTGGGACCCAAAATCATGGAAGGTCTAAATCAAGGAGTAAGAAGAAGAATGTAAATATTTAAATTTTCTAAATAACTTTCACATCAAGAAGGATTGTTGGAACAATAATATTATTGAAAAGAGATCTTAGGGGAATGTGGTGAGTACTTCTAGAAGTGGGTATATACTAGTTAGCGAAGCAGCAATGGCTAGTGGAAGTATGAAGCATCTGAATGATGCATGGATTATCAACTCAGGAGAAACATGGAACATGACATCTCAATGGGAATGGTTTGATCAGTATGAAACCATCATAGAAGGACTTGTGTACATGGGGAATGATCACACTCTGAAGATCGTTGTAGTTGGTACCATCAAACTAAAGATGCATGATGGCATATTATGGACCATCTAAGGAGTATGTCATGTGAAGGGCTTGAAGAAGAACATATTGTATTTGGGACAATTTTATGATATCAGATGACAGACTCACACCAAAAATGGATTGATGAAAATTGTGAAGGGCGCGCTTGTGGTAATGAATGTGGAGAAGATCTCAAAGAACCTGTATGTGATTATGGATGAAACGTACAAGATGGAAAATATATATGTTGCATCAACTACCTCTACGGAAGCGTTGATGACATTATGGCATCAAAAGCTCGGCCATATGTCAGAATGAGTCTTGAAGATTCTTGCGGATCAAAATTTGCTGCCTGGGCTGACAAAGGTATACTTACCATTTTGGGAGCATTGTGTTTTGAGCAAGCAACACAGGTTAAAGTATGGGATGTCAACAACGATAAGTAAGAAGATCTTGGAATTGATCCATTCTGATGTTTGGCAAGAACTGGTTATATCCCCGGGAGGAGAAAGGTATTTTGTATTATTCATTGATGATTATTCCAAGAGATGTTGGGTGTACCCAATCAAGAGGAAGGAAGATTCTTTTGAAATCTTCAAAACATTCAAAGTGAAAAATGAACTTTAATTTGGAAAAAAGATCACCTGTCTTAGGACTAAAAATGGTGGATAATATACAAGTGAGGAGTTTGATACTTTTTTCAATCATGAAGGAATCAAGATACAATTCATGATGCCATACGGTCCTCGGCAGAATGGAGTAGAAGACAATATGAATAGAACCCTATTGGATAGTACAAGTGTGATGCTAAATACTACATGAATTGCCAAATCATTTTGGGTAGAAGCAATGAATACCACATGTTATGTGATCAACCGATCTCCTTTAGCGATAATTGATCTGAAGACACCGATGGAAATTTGGACTGGTAAACCTAATGACTATTCTTAGTTACATACTTTTGGAAGTACTATATATGCAATGGTCAATGACCAGGAAAGATCAAAGTTGGGTTCAAGATCCAAGAAATGTATCTTCTAGAGGTACACTGATGGTGTGAAGGGGTATCATTTGTGGGACCTCACTTCCTGCAAACTTATCATTAGTAGAGATGTCATTTTTTCAGAGGACAATGTGAAAATGACAATTGATCAAGACATGGAGAAGGAGAATATAGAAACTAAAATAGTCAATTTAGAGGAAAAATACAAGGATGAATTGGTTTCCTCTGAGGCATTACCAGAGCATGATGATCAAGTACCAGTTGAGTCTTGACTATGACAGTCAACCCGAGAGAAAAGAGTACCAATTTGACACTCAGAATATGTCACTAAGAGAAATATTGTGTACTTATTATTGATGGAGGATGGAGATCCATCTTATTTTGTTGAGGCGACCCACAGTCTAAATGTATCCTCATGGATGGCGGCGATGCAGGAGGAACTTGAATCCCTTCACAAGAACAAGACTTGGGATCTTTTTCCATTACCTCATGGGAGTAAGGCTATCAGAAACAAATGGTTATTTAAGATCAAGAGGGATAGAAAGAACCAGGTGGAAAGATATTGTGAAAGATTTGTGGTCAAAGGATATGCTCATAAGGAAGGTATTGATTTCAATGAAATGTTTTCTCCTTTTGTTAAACTGAAGACTTCTAGATTAGTTTTGGCTATGTGTGCTATATACATCTTACATCTAGAGTAGCTGGATGTGAATACTGCTTTTCTCCATGGTGATCTTGATGAATAGATCTATATTCTCCATCTAGAAGTTTTTTTAGAAGAAGGAAAATAGAACTGGGTTTGCAGGTTGAAAAATATTTGTACGGTCAAAAGAAGGCACCGAGGTGTTGGTATAAGAGATTTGATTCCTATATCATGAGCATTGGATACAAAAGAATTCATTCAGATCCTTGTGCCTATTTCAAGGGTTTTGATGGTAATGATTTCATAATTCTTATGTTTTATGTGGGTGAAATTTTGGTTGTAGGCCCCAACAATGATCATATCCAGGAGACGAAGGCACGACCGGCTAGGGAGTTTGATAGGAAGGAATTAGGACCAGCAAACAAGATTCATGGGATGCTGATTTACCGAAACAAAAATAATGGGAAGATTAATCTATCACATAAGAATTACATAAAAATATTCTTAAAACACTTCAACATGAAAGAATGTAATCCAATATCTACGCCTCTTCCCATTAATTTCAAGTTATCCTCAATGATAATTCCTAGTAGTGAAATAGAGAGGATAGAAATGTATCAAGACTATATGCATCATTAGTGGATAGTCTGATGTTTTCTATGGTTTGTAATAGAATAGACATTTCACATGCAGTGAGAGCAGTTATTCAGTACATGGAGAATCCAGGATGTGAGCATTGGAGCACAATGAAGAGGATCCTGAGATACATCAAGGAGATCACAAATGATAAATTATGTTATGGAGGATCATATATCACTATCATAGGATATGTTGATTCATATTTTACAGGAGATTTTGAATAGAGGAAATCCAATACTGGTTATGTGCTTACTCTTGGAGGAGTTGTGAGATAGATTTCAAAGTAACAGTCAATTTTGGATTTATCCATGATGGAGGCAGAGTACATGGAAGCTACACAGGCTTGAAAAGTAGCGATTTTGATGAGAAATTTGTTAGAGGATATCATGCACAAATGGAATTAGATTCTATTATTTTTTAATAGTCAGAATGCCGTCCACATTGCAAGGAATCCATATTTTCATTCCAAGATGAAGCACATTGGGGTATAATATCACTTTGTCTGAAATGTGGTAGAAGAAGGAAATGTGGATAAGTAGAAAATTCATACTAAAGAAAATCTGGAAGATTTTCTAACGACGACAATTAACTCTGATATGTTCATATGATGCATCTCCTCGAGTGGCCTTGTAGAGACTCGAGCAGCATGTTTGGAAGATAGAATTGATGCATGGATATGTGATTAGTTCTCAATAAAATATCGAAGTGGGAGATGTGTTGGCAGATTTTCATTTGCAGGTTGGTGGCCGCCACCCTCATTTATTAAAGGGGGACTAGTGGTGGTAGGTGGTAGGTAGAAAAAATGCCACCAAATTCATTAAGTAGAAGAAATTAAGGCAAGGGGAGAGGAAGCCTATATAAAGGTCTCCCTTCCATCAGCTTTAGCATCACTTGAAGCTTCACCATCTCATCACTCGTGATCCATATTTGAGTGTGGTATTTGTGAGGTTGTTTCCCCACATATTCAAGAGAGATATTATGAGAGTTTTCTCCTTGTAATAGTGATGGAGTATGTACCCATTTTTACCCATAGTGAGATCCCTCTATTTGGACGTGATTTTTTACCCCTTCTATTTGGAGGTTTTTCCATGTTACATCTGGTGTAATTTATTTTTCTACATTTTCACTTCATTTTTATCTCATGATTATCATTGCACCAGTGTGTCAGTCATTTTTTTAGTCTCAATAGAATGGAGTAATTTTTCCATGCCTACTTATTGGTTTCACTAAATCTAGATATGTGAGGAGGAATATCATGATCCAACCTGAATTACATGGACACTCTAATCGGAAGGTATTTCTAGATGAAATCATGTCCCATGGGCTCAGATACCTACAAGAATCATTCCACTGACTATATCTCTTCATCTATATCATTAACTAATATCCAATCTTCCTTTTCTCTATGCATTTGTAGGGGCGATGATGATGGAAGATTGAATAGAGGAAGAATACCATAGGGCTACCACCAGAAAATCTCCACTGCTGAATCCATTTACAAGCCCACATCCATGGATCTTGGGATATTCTTTGTCTCATTCTAATGAGTGAAAATTGTTTTTCTTTCTCCTATCCCATTTGGGTCAGGGAAAAATGCAGGGAACCTAACGAAATCCCAAATTTGGACCAATAGGAAGTGTGAATATTAATTTTGGTTTACAAAATTAAAATCTTATTAATTTTTTTCCATGAAAAATTTGGATTTATTTTTATTATGAAAAACATGTTTTCTTTGGGATTCTATGTTATCAGGCCTCCGTTTGGGCCTTCTTTCAATTTTATAGGCTCTGTTCTAGACCGTTTGTGTGCTACTCGACCTCTTCTTGCTCCATGGGGCATTGGGATGCTTCGATGAACTACTTTTACCATCATTCCACACTAGCGATCTGCTGATCTATTGGCCATTAATGGGCCTCCATCTGATGGATATCCTTCATATTTGTGTTTTTTTATTTCCCAGTGATCATATGTGCTTCAGGTCTTTCAGTCTATGAATGTCGCATGACCCATTCTTTTCTACTTCTCATTGTATCAGCCTGGCTTCATGATTGTTCTGCTCACCCTCAATAGTTCACATGTCCCCTCATCTATTACGCCTATCAGGGCGTCACCTCACTTATTCTGCGCTATTATTGTGGTCTATAGCTCTTGTCATCAGGTTGTGGTTTATCATATTCATCCTTCTTGGTTCAGAGTTTTGAAAGAGGAGTTTTTTCATTCTTGTGATCTTATGCTTCCACACCATCATGTATTCCCCGTTATGGTGAGCTTTGGTGTAGTAATAAATTCTTGAAAGATCTGAGAAGTTCCCTTCAAAATCAAGGACTCCTGACCCTAAAAGAGCCATATCTTCTCCGATACTTCTATTTTTGTGATCCAGTTATTTTTTTATTTAGCTTATGCGTTGTATGTTATTGTTTGTTTTATTTTTCGGTTTGGTTATCAGGGTTACGTGTGTGAGTCTATCCAGTTTGGTGAAGTATATTACTAACTCTAAGCCAGAGTACACCAATGGTTCTTGGGGAGACAAGGTCCTTATTCTCATATATTTTCTTTGGTCTGAATGCATGGTTTTATTTATTTTTTTCTTCTATGTTTGTATGTGCTCTGTTTCCTTTTTCATAATAATAGGAAATATGTGGTGGTGTTCTTACCATGGAGTAGGACCAAAAGGTTCAAACCATGTAAATATCTATGTCAATATTTACTTTTATGCACCTTTATTTTTCTATTCTTTTAGATTTATTAAAAATGATTCATATTTCATTGTGTTTACTTCAAACGAATTAAATAAACCCATCCCGATACCCCAAAAGTGGTATTAGAGCCTATAATTATTTTTATTTTGTAATTTTTGTTTAATTTTAAGTTTAATAGTTTGATGGTGAAAATGATTTTAATCTTTGTAGAGTCAAAATTCATGCACTACTAGTCCATAATAGACTTGCAGGTGATTTTCATGATAATAAGAAACCCGTAGTGACCATATCGACCGATGGTCAGTCCACCACTTCTTTAGTTTATGTCGAGCCTATTATACTAGAAAATGCTCACTTTACTCTTTTTTTAACACTAAAAGATGATGTTTTTCAGGAATTTTCACATGAAACTACTGCTAAATCTATTTGGGTTAAACTTGAACATTTGTATATGACTAAATCTTTACTTTGGTGTTTGTATAAAAAGATGCAGTTATATAATTTTAAGATGGATCCTGGCTCTTCTGTGAGAGTTCATATTGATGAGTTTAATAATTTTTTGTTGGATTTATCTAGTATCGATATAGTGGTTAAAGATGAAGATTGAGCTTTAATTTTTTTAACTTCTCTTGATGATTCTTTTAATTCATTAACAGATTCGATGATGTATGGAAGGGATTCCATGAAATTAGGTAATGGTATGGAGAAAACATTCCACTTATATATTTTTATTGTGGAGGAATTTGTCATTATACTATGAATTTACCCAATAATAAAGTTATAAAATATAAATATCATTAATAAAAAACAACCTCGGTGAAAGAAATAGAATAAAACTTCTATAAAAGATAATAAATTCACTAGTGGTAAGAAAACTTTTACTAGAAATAGAATAATATTATTAATTAATAGATTTGAATACTAATATAATGAAAATGATTCTTTATAATATTAAAATTTATAAAAATTCAACACATTATTTGAAAATGAAGAGAAAAATAAAGATTCCTCAAATAGTGAAGAAGAATGAGTTGAAGAAACTTACAGAGAACATTAGCTAAGACCATAACTTGTTTCATGTATTGATAAAAATAAAAAACTTAATAAATAGATTATAATTTTTAAGAATTAAATTGGAAAGAATAATGAAATAAGGAAATATGTTCTTAAATATGAAGATGATTATATCAAGGAGATCAGAAACCTTAAGCTGGATGTTTTTGAATAAGGAAATATAATAGACGATCTATGTAAGAAATTTACTACTAAGGAATATGATGTTGGTAAAAACAATTAATAATTATTTAGGTTTAGAGTACCTTAATAAATATGAATTAAAATTTCAACAAATCTTATAAGGTAAAATATAAAACATCTTACTTGTCTGAGAAATATAATCCCAAGAATTTGTTGAAATTTCCACCCACTAAATTTAAAAGTTCATCTAATTTTACCAACCATGTAGGTGTTAGAATTATATTAGGAAATATTGAATTGATAAAGGATGTGATAAATACATCACATCAATAAAATTTACAAATGACCTTCTTAATAAATTTTCTATATGCCATGAGAAAGTAAAAAAATGATTGATGTTACGAACTTCTACAAACTTTTTATAGTGAAAGATCTTAATTTTATAGAAAAACAAGATTCAATGTATTTTTTTGGTGCTATGGAATTTATGGGAAAAATATTATAACTATTTTCACAACATGCCTCTTCCTAGATATAAGCATGAATAAAGTGGGAGTAACATTGGAGAAAAAATGAGTAACTTTCCTAAAATATAGGAATAAAGAAAGTAAAAACCACAAAATTCTAGAAATGTTTCAATAAAAAACGATATCGATTGTCTAGAATAAGTTTGTGAAATGTGGGACCAGCTAGTTTACATTACTGAAGAATTTTTTACATCTCTTCCAAGATAATTTTTTTATGCTAGAAAATAAAAAGATACCATAAAGTATAATGTTGAAGAAAGTGACTTTTTTGTTGATACAAATCTGAAACTCATAAAAAGGAACAAACCTTGGATTATTAATAGTGGTTACTCCTCACATGTGATAGGTGATATAAATATATTGAATGATGTAGAAATAAAATAATTGGGAGAAGTTACATTTAGCAATTATTATTCCTTAAAAATAATAGGAATTGGAACAGATGGCATTAAATCTCAGAAAATGAAATCTAAGAAATTTTATATATTTATGGGACCAAACAAAATATTATTAGTGTTAGAAAACCTTGTGATCATGGAAAATAATTTATATTCAGAAAAGATTCTTATATCATCACAAGTATAGAAGATGAAAAAATTATGACCTAGGGAGAAAGAAACAACTGAAATATTTTTCAAATTGGAGAACTTTATAAATAATGTTACTTGAGTGATGAGGATGAAAATAGGTTTTGGAATTTAATAATTGTGTATCTTTTCTAGAAATATATGAGCACACTTTCTAGAGAAAATGTGGTAAGTAAATTTCCACATCTAAAGAGGAAATATCATGTTGTTTGTAAAAATTTTCAAAAAGTGGAGATGGTTGATAAAATGCATAAGAAAGTTAAAATTCAATCTAATAGACCTATTGAGCTCATTAACCCTAATATTTTTGGGCCCATGAGACATAAATCAACAAATATTTTTTTTAGTTTATTAATTTCATTGATGGATTCACTTGGATGACCAATATAATGTTTATGAAACATAAATAAAAAGCTGTAGAAATGTTCAGTTATTTTATAAGGGATGTTAAAAGAGAATGGATGTTTATATATAGAATTTGAGAACTAAAAATAGAAAGGAATACACAAGAAATTCTTTCAAATTCAATGTGAGGAAACATGGAATCAAATATAAATACGTTATGCCACACACTCCTTAACAAAATAGAGTGGCATAAAGGAAAAACAGAAGATTAGTGGAAAGGGGAATATTTGTGACTGATGAGTATAATCATTCTAAGTTTTTATGGAGAAAATATTTTAATACTATTGTACATTTAAAAAACAGATTTTTTGTGGCTGAAATCCAACATGACCCCTTTTTGAGATATTTTATATGAAATATCCTTAAATTAAATACTTCAAGGAATTTGGAAGTCCTTTATTAATAAAAAACAAAAATCTAGATCTTGGAAAATTTTATGAAAGAATATAAGAAGGAATTTTCATGGGTTATTTACCCAATGGAAGAAGTCAAAAATTTTGGAACAAACATTTACAAAATTTTGTGGATTATTATGATGTGAAAGGTATTGTAAATATAATTTCCTTAATAAAATTTGTTAAAAATGTTATATAAGAAAAATTGAATACTTCTAATGAGAATAATCAAAATGAAGATGAATGTGATCCAAAATATATAAAAAATGAGTTAGATGAATCATGTGTTAAGGAAACTGAGACTGGTAGAAAATCACTGAAATTTCATACCCTATAGAAACATGTTGAAACTAAAAGCATCATTGGAAATTAGAAAGCTCCAATTCTGACCAGGAGAAATTTGAGGTTAGAAAATAAAACATCATTTATCTCACATGTTAAACCAAAATCTATTTCAGAGGCTGTTGAACACAATGAATGAGTATAAGCTATGAATGAATAATTATATCATATTGAAAATAACAACACATGAGAACTTATTCCATGACCAACATGAAAGAACATGATAGGAAAAAAATGAGTGTATAGAAACAAGCTCAATGAATATGGGGAAAATTTGAGGAAAAAATATTGACATGATTGAAAATGTTACTTATGGGTTAAAGGATTATATTTTTAAGAAAAACTTTCCCCTAATGTGATAGTGGAAACTATATTAATGTTATTAGAAGTTACTGCACATCAGGGTTATAAAGTTTATTATATGGATGTAAATTCATCCTTCTTTAATATAGAAATTAAAAAAGAGTTTTATATTATGAAACCTTGTAGGTTCTTACTTGAAAAATATATAACCAAGGTGTGTGTGTTTAATAAAGCCTTATATGGTTTAAAAAAACCTCCATAATAATGGTACTCCAAATTAGATAATTTCTTGAATAAAATGAAATTTTCTAAATAAAAAGTTAACAAATACTTTTATGTGAAGGAGATGAACTCAGGTGGCCTGATTGTTTTTGTTTATATCGATGACATAATTTTTACAGGAGATAAATACAAATATTTTAAATATTTTTCTAAAGAAGTAAAGAAAAACTTTTAATTTCAATACTGAGATAATAAACATTCTTTTTGGGTGTATAAGTGAAACAAAGGGAAAGATACATTTTTTAATCACAAGAAAATTATAAAAAATATTATTACAAATTTTTGAATGATGGACTCCAAATAAGTTTCTACTCCTATTTATATTTTCATGAAGATGATTAAAGATGAATTTAAAAAATGTGTGAATCTGGAATACTTTTCGAAGTTAATAGGAAGTTTTCTCTATCTTATAAATTCAAGGCTAGACATTATTTACGTTATTACTTTGTGTGAAAGATATCAAAGTGATTCAAAGGAATCACATATGATGGAAGAAAAAAATAATTATCAAATATGTTAAAGGAATATCTTCTTATGTCTTGTTTTATAAAAGAATGTGTGATATAAAATTTATTAGATACACTGATACTGATTGGGCTAGATATTGTAATGATAGAAAATCAATATCAGGACAAAAAAATTCTTCGGAGATTATTATGTGAGATAACATAGTAAGAATCATAGTTCAATGAATTTGATCATAACAAAAGTAGAATATTTTTCTACTAGCCAAGCTTGTACTCAAATCATATGGATGAAAGTTCAACTGAAATATTTGAGTTTAAATGTTTATAAACCATTAAATGTTCCTTTTGGTAATCAAATTTCCATTGATATTTTAAAAAACCATGTAAAATATTCAGGATTGAAGCACAATTATATTAAGTTTCATTTCATAAAGTAGAAAGTTTTTGGTGGTGATGTTATGTTGGAGTATATTTCAAAAAAGTTCCAAATTTATAATTTTTTCACCAAAGATATGCCAAAATAAAGATTTGTGGAATTGAGACTGTAACCACATGTTCAACCTCCACTAAAGACTTCTAGAATTTTGTAAGGAAGTACCCCACTATGATTTGGATTATGTTTTCAAAGGGGGAGAGTAAGTAAAAAATTATTGTGGAAGGGGAAGATTTTCTGAAAGGGGGAGAGTAAGTATAACACATCTTTCTTATATGAATTCTAAGTTTCATTCATTGTAAAATGGAGGAGATAAAATATTGGGAGGGGATTTATCTTTTCAAAACCACAAAATTACTTGTCACCAAGGGATGTAATTCCCTTAAAAACATAACTTTTTTCCAGCAGTGTAGTTCGAGGATATTATCTATGAGAAAGATTTTCATTTGATGAAAGTTTTAAAAAAATGAGTCATGAAAAATTTGAGTTTTTTTAAAATAACATGTGTTCAAAAGCTATAATGTTACCAAAAAATCCAATGGTGGGGATTAAAGAATATTTGGGATTTTTTTATAAAAACTTATATATTTTTTTGAAAACATTTTTTCTGTTAAGAATGTTTTTGTTAAATAGGTGATGAAAAGTTTCTAAAAGTTTTTTATGAAAGTTTCTGTTATAAAGTTGATGGTGGAGGTTTATGAAGTTCTCTTAACTTTTTAAGAAACTTTTATACAAATTTAGATGATGCTATATTGTTCTCAAGTTCTTAAAATCAGGAAAAATATCATGATCCAAGCTCTTATTCAAAGAGGAGAATCTAGTTTTTAGGACACAAACCACTAGATAAAGTTTACTAGATGTAGAGATCTAGGAATAGTTTTCTAGATAAAAGGTGATCGAACACAGAAGATTCTAAAAGGGAATATAGTACAAATTTATTATTGTATGTATATGTACAAACATATAAATGTGAATGTAGATATAGAAATATTAACTCTATGGGGGGATATATACAACTTTCTTAGTTGATGCTAGACAATAGATATAGACACCCGAAAAAATGTTCCAGAAAAATAATTACAAGAAATCTAGATTCTAAGTTTTGTATAGATATGAAAAACATAATTAAATGTTCAATTATGATGAATGAAGTGAAAATGGGGAGAAGTACAAAAACAAGAATCTAGAATTTTATTTTTTATTTATAAAAAAAGAGAGAGAAATAAAAATAAAAAATCTGAGTAGAGCACTGGACAAAGATGTTGCATGTAACAAAAGACCTTAGAAGTTGCAACAATGCAGTCAACACTATTCAATCAGCTCAAGTTCACTAGACAGAGATAGATGATTTTTTTTGAATAGAGCTGTTGAGAATTGTTAAAATATAAAAAAAAGGTTATATGATGTTTGAATTTGAGAGGGAATTAATAACACTTCTGAAGAAAGGCTAACAGATAGAGTTCATCAGAGAAATATTAATAAAAAACATTCATTTGACAGATTTTTCTAAGAACTTTGTTTTAAGTGGAAGTTTGAGATGATGAAAATTTAATAAACAAAGTAATTAGATATATTTGGTCAGTTGGAGAAGATTTGACAAATAATACTGTGCAGAATGTTCTAAAAGATTTCATCAAATAAACATTTACCGGATAGTGATTCGGGAGCTTTACATAAATATTTTTAAAGACCTAAAAAATGATGATGTTGTGTTTTTTTTCATTTTTTATCTAGATGAGAAAATTAAATCTAGAAAATTTCCTTAACATATGAGGGTAAGGAAGTTTGAATAAGGTTATGGATGTGAATTCAAAAAACATTAGGAAGAATATAGTATATTTGATAAGTATCCAACCAAATTTCAATTTAGCAAGATATTGTAAATTAGAATTTAAATTGAGTGGGAAAATGAAATTGACTTCCCACCATTTCCACCTCAATATCACATAAAAAAAAGGAATGAAAAAATAATAAAAAATTATGAGTTAAAACACTATTCAAGCATATGAAATTTTTACACACTGATGTTTTTGTGATAGGTGAGTTTCTAACCAATTTTATTTAAAGTTGAAGAAAGTTATCAGACATAGTTTTAGTATAAAAAAATTATATAAATAATACATTAAGAGAAACTGGAAAGAGATTAACAGATAGAGTTTCAAGAATATTTTTAGGCACGATAGTTTTATTCAGTAGATAGAACACAAGTGAGAAACGTAGTGCAGTTTTTGTGAGGCACATCGGATGGAGAATACCAAATAAAGGTAAGCACACTAGACAGGCATAACCAGATGGAGAAAAATAGATAGATATTTATGGATGAAATTTTTAGGTGGTATTTTTTTAAAGTTTCACATCTTTTATGTCAGATCCATTTTGTAAGAAAATCTTTTAAAAAATGTCTTGAGTCAGTATAATCATTCCTATCATAAGATAGTATGAGTATAATGGGATTATGATCAAGTTTTATTCACTTATTAACAAGAGTTAATTTCTATGTAATTATGGGAGTTTCTATGGCATGGATGTAGGTTCTCACACTAAGGAAAAATCTTTTAAATATAACATGCCTTATTTACTTTCATATCATTTAATTTATGTGAGTCTGTTTATAAAAATTGGGTAAGGATAAAATCTCTAAGAAGTTATAGGGTTTAATTTTAGAGAATTTGAAATAAAATATCATCGCTAATTTACCCCCCAAATAGTTTAATAAACCTAAGGAACTTTATAGTTATAGTTGATTGACTTATGAATTCAATGCATTTAATTTTCATTTGAGAGGATTTCTCAATTGATCAAATTTCCAAGTTATAAATGAAGGAAGTGGTAAGGTTGAATAGAGTACCACTTTTAATTATATCTGATCGAGATCTATGTTTCATATCAATGTTCAAGATAAATATGAAAAACCTTTATAATGAATTGTTTTAAAAAAGTTTCTTTATTTTTTGACAACTAACCTTTTTGTATAAGAATGTTTCTGTTATCTAGAAATCAGATCCAGTCCATCATAATGAGATTTTTTAAGAAATTAGAAAGTTTCTGAAATAATCAGATCCATCTGCCTCGTATTAAGATCATTAGATCCAAAAGAACTGGATGCAGAAATCATTGTTTGTTGGAAGTTTTACATTGTATTAATCATAGAAAGAAATAAGTTGTTGATTGAAGAAGTTGTATTGTTATATAAGAGTTTTGAAAGATTATTGTGAAATCATGGGTTATAAAGTCTTTTTTACTTTCTAAACAAGTAAGACGATGCTTTTCTAATCATAAAGTTCTCATGAATCATGAAAAGTTTCTTGATAAAAGTTTTTGAAGAAATAGTGGAGAGGTTTGAAGAATTTCCAAGTTCCTATATGGAGATTTAATCATAATGGGATATCCATCGTAATGGTAATTCAATCATAATGTGAATTCCATAATAATTAGAATTCAATCAGATTCACTGAGAAGGATACAAAATTTGGATTCACTGAGAAGGATACCGAATTTGGATTCACTGAGAAAGAAATAGAATTCAGCTTCATAGATAAAGAAATAGAAATAAGATTCACAAAGAAAGAAATAGAATTCAGATTAACTGAGAAAGAAACAAAAATCAGATTCACCGAGAAACAAATAGAAATCAGATTCACTGAGAAAGAAACAAAATTCAGATTCACTAAGAAAGAAACAAAAATCATATTGAGCTAATTATGAAGATGAATCAAAAAAAATTCTAGAAGTTTTATGAAGATATTAGGAGGTCAATCATGAAATTAAATTTTGAATAAATCTTAGAGAAATATAAATAGGTTTGAAGAAGTCAAAGTTGAATTTTTAAATGTGAGAGATTTTTAGATATTCTGAAATTCGAGGAAGCGGGGAAAGATTTCAAGTTTCCCACTTTTGTTTTCTAATTCACCTATAAATAATTTATCAGATCATTCATTCATCCGTAACTTTCATGCAAGAAGAAAATCCAGAGCTCTAAAGAAATAAAGTGAGAGTCATTGATGGATAGATATCTCATTATGAGGATTAGACAGTTGAATGTTTGTTTACCAGATTGAGAAAGATCATATTCAGTCAATCAGATTGATTCAATCCGAATGAGGTACATCGTATTGAGTTTTTGAGTAGTTTTTTATTTTTGAAGATTTATAATGGGTTCATCGTGTTGGGAGAATCAAATCCAGACTCATCGTATTGAGAGAATCATATCAAAACTAATTGTATTGAGAGAATCAGATCCAGACTCATCAGATTGACAAAATCAAATCCATCCAAATCAGATTGAGGATTCAGACTGAACAATTGTTGAGAACTTTCAACAAAGTATTTATTATTTTGTTTGGATCAATTGTTTCATAAGAAAATATTATAAACTAACATGAGTCAGTATAATCTTTCCTATCAGGAGATATAATGTGTCTAACAGGAGTTGGCACAAGTTGTATTCACCTCTTCATAATAGTGGATAAGCATAGACCCATAAGAGTGGATATGGAAAGGATGCAGGTTCTCACAATAAGTCTGAACCTTATAAATCTTGTGTTCTTTTCCTTATTTCTTAATTCTTCATGCATTAGTATTTACTAAATATTGATAAGGAAATAAATCTTAATAGGTTATAGGGGTTAAGTTTCTAATGTTTTGAAACTTATAAAAAGAGAACAACTGATTCAACCCCCTTTCTTAGTTGTTATTCGATCCTTTGGAACTTTAATTAGTATCAGATTGAAGGTCCCAATATTGAATTCTTATCATGGATAATATCAATTATATCAATAGTAAAGGAATTCCTACCTTTTATGGTAAAAATTATTATGTATGGAAAAAATAGAATTATTCCTTATCTCTTATCTCTTATCCTAGAAGTTGTTGATGCTACTTCTATTGGTTTTCCACCTATTGAGAAAGATGCCCCAATGACCTTTGTTGATAAGATAAATGTAGAAGTTGGTAGAAAGGCTATAAATTCTATTCTTATGTACTGATTAGAAAATACTTATCATCATGTGATGGGTCTCAAAACATCAAAAAGTATGTGGGACAAGCTGGAAATTATTTTCAAAGGGAATACAAATGTTAAGGAAGAAAAGCTACAAATCTGGAGTAGAAAGTACGAAGACATCAGAATGATAGATGAAGAAACAATTTATGAATACTTCATGAGAGTAAATTAAATTGTTTTCAACATAAAAGTATTCAGATATGTCCTAGAATATTCTACAATTTTTAATAAACTTATAAGAAACTTTATGGACATGTTTTATTCTAAAATTTCTTCTTTAAAAGATAAATATGATTTATCTATTGATGAATTTCATAAATTTCTTATTTCTTATGAAATTAGAAAAAATACAATGGTTAAAATGAATATTAAAGATTAAATGTCTTTTGAATCTATGAGAAAGATAAAAATACAAGATGTTGAAGAAGATGATCCTTATGAGTCTGAAGATAAAGAGGATGATGAGTTGAATGAAAAAATCATGTCTCTTATATCCAAGAAATATCAAAGTGGAAGAGGAAAGTATGGAGGTAAAATTCCTTCCAAATGTTTTAAGTGTGGTGGAATCAGACACTTTAATATGAATTTACCTAAGAATAAATTTGGATAATAATGAGATGATTTCAATGAAGTACCTTGACGGAAGAAGTGGAACAAGAATGATAAAGAACAAAAGTTTTCCAATAGATACAAGAAGAAGTTTACTTGAAAGAAAAGAAGTATGTTGATTAAAAAAGTTGAATCAGACTCAATTGAAACCAATTATTTTGAAGATAAAAGTTCAGAAAAATTTATAACCTTCATTGAAAAAGTTCAGAAAACAAAAGATTCCTTAGAGAGTGAAGAAGATAGTGAAGAATCTTATAGAGAGTATCAGCTCAGAATAGAACTTGGTTCATGTCTTGAGAAAAACAAAACTCTCAAGAAATAAATTAGAGTAATGGAGAATGATTTTGAATAAGTTTATGATGGAAGAAAATAATTCACCAAATAGTAGGATGAATAAATTCCGGAGATTTTAAGTTACAAACATAGAATTGATGAAGAAAAAAAGATGATTTAAGACCTTATTAAGAATATATAATCTAATGAATAATTGATTAAAAAGTTTCAATAAAAACTTATTGATTCTAAAAGTACCTTGAGGAATATGTATGAAAACTTCAATAAATCTCCGGAAGTAAAATCTGTGACAACTAATGATGTTGAGAAGGCTCAAAATGAGAATTAGGTGAAATATTATCTTACCAAAAATAATGTTTCATATGATTCTTTTAATATATCAGTTTCTATAAAAATTATTGGGAAATATTGTGTGGATAAAGGATGTGATAAACCTATAAAATCTACAAAATTTGATAACTCACTCAAAATAAAAGATAGTCCATGTCTTGAGTGTGTTAGAGCTGAAAGAAGTTACCAACCTCAACAAAGTTTCAATAGAGAAAGATATTATTTTAATAGAAAATAAATATTTTATGGTTATTGTTCGTGTTATATAATATATTTGAACATAAATTATAATCGTTGACACATCTTATCCTTACCTGGAATAAGGTTTGAGAAAAATGGAAGAAATGGTGAAAGTAGAATGACCAACTTTTCCTAACTTATAGAAAGCTGAAAAATCGAATTATAAAGATTTTAGAAACTTACCAACAAGAAATAAATTTGAATGTCTGGAAGAAGTTTGTAGAATATGTGATCAGGCTGGTCATCATGCTAAATTTTGGATGAAACTCTTTCCAGAACATGATTCTTAAGATAGAAAAGAAAAGAAATCTACAATGAATAAAGTTGAGGAAAGATATTTTTTTTGTTGAGACAACATTGAAAGAAAGTAAAAGGAACAAACCATGGATACTTGATATCATTTTTTCTTCAAATATTAAATGGATAAAAAAATCTTGAAACATATTGGAAGTCATGATAGAGGAGCAGTTACCTTTGGTAATGTTAGTTCCTTAGAAATCATGGGAATCACAATAGTTGAGATTGAAATTGAAAAGTTGTAATATAAGGATGTTTTATTTTTTTATGGGATAAAACATAACATACTTAGTGTAAGTCACCTTTTTGATTATGGAAAATAAGTTGTTTTTATAAAATATTTTTGTATCATTAAAAGTGTGAAAGATGGAAATGTCATTGCAAAAGGATAAAGAACCAGTGTGAATCTTTTTCAAATAGGAGAATTAAATAACTCATGTTACTTGAGTGTGGAATATGAAAAAAAAATGTGGCACTGAAGACTTTGGAACCATTTAAAGAAAATTATGAAAAAAATTTATAAATTTGATGCAGTTAAAAACTTACTATAATTGAAAAGAAGAGAAAAAGATGTTTGGGTAACTTTTCAAAAAGGGAAGATGACTAACAAAATTAATAAAAGAGTTAAGATTAAATCTTCCATACCACCTGATCTTATTCATTCAAATTTATTTGGACTGATGAGACATCAATAAACTAAAGGATATTTATACTTTATCACTTTTATTGACGATTTCACTCAATTGAAAAATATCATTTATATGAAGAAAAATTCAGAGGCTATTGAAATGTTCAAATTATTTTGAAAATATGTTGTGAATGAAATGGGGGTTTCTATAAAAAATTTGAGAATAGAAAATGGTACCAAATTCACAAGAAATAATTTTGAAACTTATCTAAAAAATCATGGTATCAAACATTAGTATAGTGATTCCTATACTCCATAAAAAATAGAGTACCAGAAATAAAGAATAGAAGTTTGGTGGAAATAGGAAGAAGTATGTTAGTAGAATGAAAACTTTAAAAATTCTATTGGAGAGAAGCTTTTAGTACTGTCATACATGTTCAAAATAGATTTTTGTTGAGAATGGAAACTAACACGACTCCTTATGAAATTTGTTATAACATAAAAACTTCATTGAAATACTTAAAAGTTTTTGGAAGTCCATGTTTTCTCAAAATAAAAAATCTGTATTTGGGAAAGTTTGATGAGAAAGGTGAGGAAGGAACTTTTATGGGTTAGTCACTTATTGGAAGAAGTAAAAAATTTTAGAACAAATGTTTAAAAAATTTGGTGGACTCATATGATGTGAAGGTAATTGAAAATAAAAGTTATTTAATAAAAATTTGTTGAGAATGCTGAGGAGGATAAACTGGAGAATTATAACAATAATGAAAGTAATTCAAAAAATCCTTATCAATATTCATAAGAATCATGTGATGAGGAAATTTTAGCTGGGACAGAAACTTTGAAATTTACTACCTTACAAAAACATGTTGAATATGAAAACATTATTGGGTGTCAGAAGGCTCTAGTACAAAAAAGAATAAATTTTTGATTAGATAACCAGACTTCACTTATCTCAAAAGTTGAACCAAAATCAGTTTCAGAATATATTCAACATAAAGAATGGTTGGATGCTATGAATGAAGGGGCATTCACTTTTCCCATCTTGAAACTGACTCAATGATCATCCACGATGATTTACATGGAAAAGGCACCATCCCCTAGTTGATATCTTATACCATTAGGTAATTAAAGGCCCTCCTAAGCAAAAAAATCATTGTCTCCCACACCTAGAATGAGGGGAACAAAGTGGTGGACCACTTGGCCACCCTAGCGGCCCCTGGAAATCCAGTTCATTGTATTTCTGATGTTTCTCAATTAAAACCCGAGGGGGTGAATCTGATCCGAGGTGATTCCCTTGGTTTGCACTATTTCCTCCCCCTTAGGCCTAGGTTTCCCTCTCCCCTTTTTTCCTATTTTTGAATACAAAAGTAACGTTAAGTAATTTAAATAAACATGGAGAAGTTTCAAGAAACAAATCCAAGATTTTTTGAAAAGGCTATGCATAGATGGAAGTTGTGGATTTTGAAGAAAATTTTTCCCCATTTGAAAGATTAAAAACTATTATAATATTTCTTTTAGTGGTCACACATCATAATTACCAAGTTTATCATATGGATGTAAATTTATCTTTCTTAAATGGCGAGATTGAGAAAGAAGTTTACATTGAAAAACCTTGTGGTTTTATAATTTATGAGGATGAAATCAAAGTTTTTAAATTGAAGATAGATTTGTATGGGATGAAATAAGATCCACATGATTGGTATTCTAAACTTTATAATTTTTTGAGAATGGTGATATTTTCTAAAGAAAAAGTTGATAGCAACTTATATGTGAAATATGTTGACTCTAGAGCTCTAATTGTAATTGTTTATGTGAATGATATAATTTTTTCTGGGGATTGAGAAGATTTTTGTAAAACATTTTATGAGGAAATGAAGAAGAATTTTTAAATGTCTATATTAGGATAATTAACTTTATTCTTTGGCTAACAAGTTCAATAAAAGGAAAAATACATTTTCTTATCTCAAGAAAAATATGCTAGGGAATTGTTAAAAAAGTTTGGGATAGAATAATCTAAAGAAGTTTAAACTTCTATTTCATTGGGAAAAAATTTGAGTAATGATGAATCTGGAATAAGTGTGAATCAGAAAAACTTTTGAAAGCTTATAGGAAGTCTTTTTTACCTTATATCCTGATATTGTTTATGTCTTGATTTTGTGTGTCAGGTATCAAAGTAATCTAAAATAATCACATATATTGGCAAAAATATGATTATGAGATATGTAAAAGGAAAAAATTCACATGGGTTGTTATGCAAAAGAAATAGTGATATGAAGTTTCATGGATATACTAATGCTGATTGGGCTAGATATTCTAATGAAATAAAATCAACCTCAGGAGGAACATTTTTCTTGGGATAATGTTATGTGAGTTGGAATAGAAAGAAACAAAGTTCAGTAACTTTGAGCACAACTAAATCAAAATATGTTGTATGTACTCTATCATGTACTCAAATTTTGTGGATGAAAGTTCTGTTGGAATACTTGAATGTCAATGTTTCTAAACCATTGAAGATAATTTGTTATAACAATAGTGAAATTGATCATTCTAATAATCATATCAAACATTCAAGATCAAAGAAAATTGATATAAAGTTTCACTTCATAAAAGAGAAAGTTGCTTCTGGAGATGTTTTTTTGAAATAAATTTCAACAAAGTATCAGATTTCTTATAACTTTATAAAATAAATGCTAAAAGAAAGGTTTGTAAAATTGAGGTTGCAACTTCATGTTCAGCCTCCTCTCATGTGTTCCTAAACCTTATAAGGAATAACCCCCATTGTGTTTTGGATTATGCTGATAAAGGGGGATATAAATTAAAAACTCTTTACTTTGAAATAAGTTTTTACTTATATTTCTTTTATAAATATAAAGTTGTGGTTATTATAAAATGTGGGAGAGAAAATGAAAAGCGAGATAAAAAGAAAAATGAGTGGGAGTAATCTTTACATGGACTCAAAAGTTTCTTATCACCAAGGGATGTAATTTCTTCAAAAAAATTACTTTATCTAGTAGTGTGGTGTTGATACACTCTCTTTTGAGAAAGTATATGTTTTGATAAAAGTCAAATAACTTGAGTTTTGAAAAAATTATGAGAGTTGGAAAAGTTGTTACCATGGGTTTTCAACAAATCCAAATGGGGAGATTGAAAAACACTTGTTATGAATTGTTTTAAAAAAGTTTTTGTATTTGTTGAAAACTAACCTCTTTGTATAAGATTTTTTATCCAGGAATTGGATCCAGTCTATTGTAATGATATTTTTTAAGAAATTCAAAATTTGTTGAAAGAATCAGATCCATCTACATCATATTCAAATCATAGGATCCAAAAGAATCAGTGGTAGGAATTTTTGTTTGCTAGTAGTTTTCCATTGTCATAATCAAATAAAGAAATCAGTTTTTGAGTGAATAAGTTTTATTATTGCTAAAGAGTTTTAAAAGAAAATTTTGAAGGCATGAGTTAGAAAGTTTTCATACTTTCTAAACAAATCATATGATGCTTTACGGATCATAAACTTATCAAAAATCATGAAAATTTTCATGATAAAAGCTTTTGAAGAAATGGTGGAGTGGCTTGAAGAATTTAAAAGCTGTAGTATGGAGATTCCATCATAATGGGATATCCATCGTAATGGTAATTCCATCATCATGAGAATTCAATCAGATTCACTGAGAATGATATAAAATTTGGATTCACTGATAAGGATACATAATTCATATTCACTGAGAAATAAATAAAATTTGGATTCATTGAGAAAGAAATAGAAATCAGATTCACTAATAAAGAAACATAATTTAGATTCACTAAGAAATAAATAAAAATTGCATTCACTGAGAAAGAAAACGAAATAGGATTCACTGAGAAAGATACATAATTCATATTCACTAAGAAAGAAAAAAAAATCATATTAAGATGATTATGAATAATACTCAAAAAGAAAATTCCAGAAGTTTTATGAAGAGTTTAGGATTTCAATCTTGAAATTCGAATTTGCATAAATCTCAAAGAAATATAAGGAGGTTTGAAGAAGTAAAAGTTGATGTTTTAAATGCGAGAGATTTTAAGAGATTTTGAAATTTCAGTAAGTGGGAAAAGTATTTATGTTTCATGCTTTTGTTTTCTGAGTCACCTATAAATACTTTCTCAGATTATTCATTAATTCATAACTTTCACATAAGAGGAAAACGTAGAGTACCGAAGAATTCAAATGAGATTCATTGCCAGCCAGATATCTAATGAGAAGGAAGAGACAATTGAATGTTTATTTACTAGATTGAGCAAAATCATATTGAGAAGATTGTATTCAGTCAATCGGATTGAGTTAATCATATTGAGGTACATGATGTTTAGTTTTTTAGCAGAGTTTGAGTTTTTAAGTTTGAGAATGGTTTCATCATATTGAGTCCATCGTATTGAGAAAATCGGATCCAAACTCATCATATTGAGAGAATCTAATCTAGACTCATCCTATTGAGGGAATCAAATCTAGACTGATTATATTGAGATAATTAGACCTGGATTCATCAAATTGGAAAAATTGGATACAACCAAAATGGATTGGGGATTCAAACTAAGAAATTGTGGAGAAGTTTAAATAAAGTCTTTATTCTTTTTTATGGATCAATAATTTTATATGAAAACATTTTAAACTAAAGGGAGTCAATATAATCTTTCCTATAGGGAGATAGAAGGTGTATAATGGGAGTTGTCACCACATGAATTCACTTATTCATAAAATTTGATTTCTATAGACCCACAGGAGTAGCTATGGCAAGGACGTAGGTTGTCACAATGAGGCCGAACCTTGAAAATATTATGTTATGTACTTTGCTAATTTTTCATGCATGATTATTTACTAAAAGTTGATTAGGATATAAATCATAAAAAGTTATAGGGGTTAATATAAGAGGTCCATTTATACTTCGAAATAAATGTTAAGATCTTACTCAATGGATTTCAAAAGAAGTTAGGACCAACATATTCCATTAGATGAGTTCTCATATAATAAAAGTTTTGAAATCTAGCATCTAAATGACACCATATGAGGCTCTATATAGTATAATATATAGAAATTTGACCTATGAATTTGGAGATATGAAGTTACCGGTACATGATCTTGTTTAAGAAATGATGGTGAAAGTTTAAACTATTTAGTGACATATCAAAGTAAAAAAAAATTGATAAAAGAGCTATGTTGATAATCATTGATGAGATATGGAGTTTAAGATTGGTGAAAGGTTATTACTTCAAATATGTAACACCCCAAGATTCTTATGGAATCTATCTTTTTTAAATTCAATTTCTTTGATAGCTTTTGTTGCACACAACAATGAGATTAAATAAACAACAAAATATTATTATTTAAATGTTACCATAATAAACTAGGAATTAAATTAGAAGAAATGAATAGTATTAACTAAATTATGAAAATATATGGTTTATAAAAATATAATATGAATTAATTTGTAACAAATTAATTATAAATTAAAATATAAAGCAATTGAATATAAAATAAATATTTTTATTTTTATGCTCCCAAAGGAATTTTGTCTTAATAAATTAAATTAATTAAAATTAGTAAATAATATTAATAAAATATATTTGTTATATATTAAATAAAATATTTTTTATATTCATAAATTATATATTATAGGTATAAAATAAGAAAAAACTCAATTTTATTCATAAAAACGTATATTTTTCTAAAGGAAGTTTTATCACCTTTTAATGAGAACTGATTTTAAATCCAATTTTTGAAACTTATATAAATTTTATATGAATAAATAAACTTATTATTTTAAAATGTAACATAAAAATTTACATTAGTTTAAACTTTGGTGTTTTTCTGAGAAGATTCATGTTTTGATGAATAGTTATAAAATATTGTATTTTAATTGAAAATAGATTTTTCATATAAATAATTTATAGTATTAAATTATATTTTTGATTGGTTTTAAAGTATAATTAGAAAATAAATTATCATATAATCTAATTTAGGTCATTGGAATCAATTCCACATTGAATTTAGATATAAAAACATTTCAATCTTTTGAACATTTTCACTTTAAAAACTCATTTTCTCATTTCATCAGCATGATTAATTTTAATTTAATTATTGAAACTTATGTGATTTAAATTTTAAAAAATGGATTAAATATTTGGAATTAGTGGGTATAAATTTTTTAAATATGTTTATATTATTTTGTGGAATTATTAATAGTAACTCTAGTAATTTTTTATTAACACAGTTAAAGTTTAATCAAGTAATTAAGGATAAACAAATAATATTATAAATATTATAAAAATACCCTAAAACTTGTCTAAATTTCATTTTATGAGTATTTATATACCAAAATAATCCTTTTTCTAGTATTATAACCTTTTTTAAGACACTTGTATGAGAGTATGATATTTATTACATTTTAGTTAAAGAAAATTTAAAGATGTCATACTCAAATTTTTAATAACTATATCATATTTAATATAGGGTTACTCATAATATAAATTAGATTATAAATATTCATTTGAAATATAAAATATCTATATTTATCATGATAATTTATTTTTAATTTTTAAGAAAAGAATAATTACTTTAAAGGATCACACAATGATGATGCAATAATTGTTTAGTTAATGGAAATACCAAATAAATGATATTAAAAATATTAAAATAAATATAATTTGATATAATTAATTTCATACATGAATTTTATAAATAACCTAGACATATTGGAATGTATTAAAGTTTGTTTTCTAAATTTATCCTGAGCATTGATATTTTTTAAAAGTTCAAGAAATTAATAGTGTGAAAATTAACATTAATGATATTTAAAAGAACAAATATTTTATTAAATGATATAAAATTTATAAAAATATAAACTTCAAAAAAATAATTTATATAAGGTTTTAAATGTCATCAATGATCCAATTATTATTTTTTTGGAATTTTATAGTAACTATACTAACCCTTAAGTAGTAAAAACACATGTTGTCACAATAAGAGTTAAAGATATTAAATAAGGGTAAATGAAAAAAGATAAGGGTAATAATGTAGCCTAAAATTTGATAAAAAATTTTGGTTGATATTATTTCGACCCATAATCTTATTATATTCTAAATAATTCACTTTTAATCTATTTTAAATTGAAAATTAATTCATATTAATTTAATATTTTTAGGGTTTCCAGTAGTTCCCCTCACCTAAATTATAAAAAAACACCTCCTACCTCACTCCCTCACACCACTATGAGCCTTAAATATTGACCAAAATCTAACTATTTCTCCTAATAAAATCCTTATCCATGTTATAGAGTTTTTTTAGTCCAATAATACCAACACTAAATCCCTTAAGAATATATTTAAAGGAAGTCAATTGAAGAAGAGGTAATTGTTTTACCAACTCATTCAAGTTCATTTCTTCTTATAATTAATATTCATTTGTTTTTTCCATGATAAAGTAATAAATATAGTATAATATATATGATGAGATGTTATTTTGATTATGGTACAACTATATTCTACCTTTTACCCATCCTACGAAAAATGAAAGCATCGTGCGTGCTTACGTATGACTTACCATCTCCATGTTGTTCATTGCCACTTTATTTAGATGAGTATAATAATAGAATTAATGGATATAAATAATAAATATGTAATTATAATTATTCTATATAATAAATATACCATACAATTAATTACTCTTTTACCATTAAGTGAATGATACCTTCGCTTATGCGAACGTACGACCTACCGTATCCATGACGGATGATATTCATTTTCCATGTTAACTGTACAAGAATAATTATAAAAATATATGTAATGAGTAAATATAATATATATATATACTAAATATAATTCTATATATGAAATATTTATATATATATATCATATGCATAAGTAATATGACTTATACGACAAAACATGCATAGGAAAATGAAGTAGTTAACACCCAAAACAAGGGTAATGGAAGAATATTATTAACAAAATGATATAAGAAGATCATATATGACATCATAAATATGTATATGATTCTATTATAAACTAATAACATGTTTTAAACCATTATATATGAGGTTAAATCACATTCAACTAAAGGAAAGTACAATGTAAGGGTTAATTTCACAATCCAATTATTATTTAGGGTTGCTTATACATGAGTATCCGCTGATAAATATTTTTCATTCATGTCCATGTTTCTTTAAAAAAATAAAAATTATTTTTAATATTATACTAAAAATGTTTAAGGTCTTTTAATTTTTTTTTACTTTTTATAAAATGGTTTGATATGAATCTTTTTGTCATTTTCAAGATGAGGTACTTATGACTTTTTTGGAAAAAATTTAGAATAAATGTTTTTTAAATTATACGGCATGTGGTTTTTTTTCCATAATCATGAAAACTTAATGTCTTTAAGCATCCTTAACAAGTTTACAAGATTTTTTTCAAAGAAAATGTTTTATTTTAAAATTGTGTGGCCATTTAAATAAATGATTTCAAAGTAAAAAGGGGTATTTATCTAAAGAAATTTTTAATGATTTTATAATATTATTTTCATCTATGTAAACATCCTTTATTGGATATTATGATTGATTGAGGTTGATCTCTTATGAAACCATCTACCATATTGTATTGATGGTTTTATGATCAGTTTGACTATGGAAGTGCTATTTTGATACCATTCATGTTCTATGGTTGAAGTATTCACATTTCGTATGCTAGTTTTTCAATATGAATGTTTATGTTATTTATGTTTCATTGTTTTCATATGAATAATGAATTGGACTTAGAATGTGATGGGAGGAGCCTGATATAGCCCCTTGATGCATCTATAGGTCTCATGAGACAATGCATGTAACCTCACGAAAGTCCATATCTTAAACCAATAGAAAGGGAGACCATATGGAAAAAGTGGTGCCACCATTCCTAGCAAGGAAATGAAGGCAGATGAAACCCATATATAGGTAAATGTGTGAGAGAACCATCAGAGGGAATGCAGGTGGTGTTCTTACAGCTAGGAGGAATGTCAAGGGGAAGACGAATCTGAGGATCACGACAGACTTTTTCTTGGAAGGGAAGACATACCTGCATATCTATAGGGATATGAAGGCCTCAGTATCCAAAAGGATATCTTTTTTAGTGAAATACTTCATCCAAGAACCATGGACAACCTTGTTGGATGGAGACCGAACCAGTCAGCGGCACGCTGCTTCTAGTTTATCCTCGACCATTCTCTATTCCCTCATCATGTGGGGGATCTAAACAGGGTAGTCGAGCCAAGAATAGGGTACCTCCTAAGGGCCATCACATCTTCCTGAATGATAGAGGCCTCTCCCTAGGGGAATATGAAGGTGTTGGTTTTCGACCACCACCTCTAGGTGAGCTCCAATACGAGGTCATTTGTAAGATCCAATATGTTTATTAAGGTATATTTTTGTTTATATTTTAGTTTAAGTCCTTTATTTTAGTTAAATAAGTGTGTCACAAATTTCAAAAGAAGGAGTAGGGGTGTTCAGGGGGTTCGAGACAAAATAATGGAGGAAAATGGGTTTCTCAGTAGGTTTCATGGTTTGCGCATGGTTAGTGAAAACCATGTGGATAGTCCCAGGTAACCGTGTATCCTTGGATAGAGGATTTCTCATTGTTATCACATGGTTAAAAAAACTATGAAGAATTCCTAGATAACTATGGGAAAGGGGAATTTTGGGATAGTAGTTCTCACATGGTTTGTGCAAACCGTGTAGCCTAGTAAAGTTGCGAAATTTACAAAAAAATTACATTCTGGGATTTTAAACCCCAACTCAGGATTTTCCCCTTTCTTCCCCTATCAACCCTAGTGATAAGTAAGATGTACCAAGAGCTTCCAAGTGTAATGTCCTGGTTCCGGGTGCCGCCCAAAGGTGCCCCATACCATGTTGGTCACATGGCATAAAGTGAATTTCCCCGAACGCCAGAGGCTTCTGACTAGCAGTGAGGTCCTTGGGTGTGATAGTGGGGAAACTATGCCCTCATTGGTATAGTAACATAGTAGAATAACAATAATATACAACATCTAAAGTAGTAATACCATACAATAAGCAAAAAACAGAAGACTGAAAGTAAATAAAAAACTGGAGCACATATATAAATGATTCATGTCAAATATGTCTAGGACAATATCCAAACATGTAAAAATTTTGGAAATACAAATACTTAACCAAAGTAAAAAAGAAAGCAATACACTCCACCATCATCACAAGCCTCAGCTGGGTCCCATTCTCTCCATCTCCACAACCATCAAGTACCTAAAGTAGAATGGCGCTTTCTCTTATATATACCTACAAAAATATAATCTGTTTGGGCCCAAAAGCATGACCCGAATAGGGTGTGAGACGAATCCTAGTAGGAAACCACCCAAAGATATGTGCTTAACTATTAGTGAATATATATAGTAGGCAAAATTCAAAACGAAGTAATAAATAAGGAAGTACTCCAATGTAAAAAATCCTACAGTTGCAAAATACATTCATTTAGATTTATTAATTATTCAACCAATCATTCAAAAGAAACACTTTGGGAAAGTTATAATAGTCTAACCCCTATGTTTTCACAAACCCAAAAGCCTCTCTAAGGAAGTACGCACTGTCAATTCCCCCTTTGGTCTTTCTAACGATAACTACAGACTCTATGACGAATCCCTCAACGTCCATTCCCCCAGTGGTCTCATAAAGTTATACTATAGACACTCTGAGGGAGTACTCACTGTCCACCCCTCTATGGTCTCGCTACGTAAAAAGTATAACAGACACTCTCGGGAATCCCTCAATGTTAATTCCCTGCTATGGTCTAACTACACCAGGTTCTCACAACCCTATGTAATACAATTTTTCACAAATGATATCCACAACCAAAGTAATCACATCTAGTACAAGTCTAAGTAGCTACAATTCATATCAAAATCATTTCATATAATATAAAATCCATACTAACAACATTAGGAATGGAAACAAAACAGTCTAACAAGCAGTTCTAGACCCAATGACCAATATCAAAAAGACATGGGAAAACACATCCATAAACAAGTTAATAAATCTAAATCATAATCCAAACTTTTTCTCAAGAAATAAAAACATATCAGGAATCAAACGTGGTTAAATCTCCAAAACACACAATTCCCTAAACTAGGGTATTCGACACTTTTTTCACATATAATCCAAAAAAACTACAGAAAGGAAAAAACCACCTACTTTGATGTTGTATGATCGATATAGTTGAACCTAAGACTTTGAATCAACCTAGAACGTTGTAGATCTAAAAAAATTTCAAAAACACTCAACCTCAGATATCTCACAAAAGAAGAGAAATCGGGAGGAGAGGATCTAGAAGAAGGAAGAACTCACTGAGAAGATTCCAACACAACCAATGGTGTTTGATTCAGAGAACAGAAAATAGATCAGAGGATTTTAGAAGAATCATCGATCTTGGTCACTCCTGGATGGGACAAGGTTATAAGAAGACAATATTGAGAAATAGACGTGACCCCAGTCCAATTTAACAAATAAAAAGAAAATCACATGGCATATTCATTTAATGTACACTCCATGTACATGCCTTAACCAGATCCCCAATTTAGGTGGTCTCTAGATCACCTCACATGACTATGTACTCAGCAGTTACATGGATAGTACACGGCTACTGGGTACATGGTGTGTACTTCTAATTACACAACATGTACTTATGAATTTTAAAAATTCTCCCCTTTTCTCAAAAACACCCAAAATAAAGATCCATAGCTGAAATGAAGATCTAGGTTATTACAAACCCCCCCCCCCCTAAAGAAATTTGTCTCCGAATTTCCCAACGAGGAGGCGCAGAATAAGAATCCTCGAACAACTCCATCCACTATGATCACACATCGGCCTCCCCCTCCCAAGTCTCATCATGTACTGACCCGTGCTGCCACAAAACCCATACTAGAGGAACATATTATTCATGGAGAACCTTTGTGTTGTGATCAACAATTTGGATATTATTATCCTCAAATGATGGATCCACATCAACTCAACCTCCTCAAGTTGAAAAACATGATATCAGTCTGAGAAGTAAAGTTGTAGCTGAGAAATGTGGAAGATTTCATGTATATACAGGTACCTATAAGGTAACTGGAAATGATAGGAAACCGTCCTCACTCTCTCCAAAACCTCAAATGGATAGATGTATCTCGATGAAAGCTTTCCCTATCTCTCAATCCTCATGTTTCCAAACCTCGGTGTGACACGTAGGAAAACCTGGTCTCCGACCTCAAACTCCAGAGGTTGTCTCTGTCTATCAGCATAAGACTTCTTCCATGACTATGCAGTAGCCATCCTATTCAGAATCAACTCCACGTGCTATGTGGTCTCATAGACAAGATGAGGTCCCAACATAACTACTTATCCTACTTCCAGGCAACACAGGGGTGATCGGCATGTCCTATTGTACAAAGCCTCATAAGGTTCCGTCTGAATAGTCTTATGAACACAATTGTTGTTGGAAAAATACACCAGAGGTATGTGCTTCTCATAAGAACCTCCAAAATCTAGGATGCATGCTTGAAGCATGTCCTCTAACACATAAATTTTATGTTTGGACTGGCCATCTATCTGGGGATGGTATGTTGTACTCAGAAGTACTTGTATACCCAAAGACCTCTATAGTCCCTGCCAGACCTGAGAAGTAAAACAAACATCCCTGACTAAAATGATGGAGTGTGGAACCCCATGTAAACGTACAATCTCTCAGATTCACAACCTTCCAAGATCATCAACAATGAAGGTATCCTTGGTCGGTAAGAAGTGTGAAACCTTCATGAGTCTATCAATGACAACCCAAACCGCATCATTCCCATGAGGCCACCTCAGTAAACCTGTCAAAAAATCCATCGTGACATCATTCCTCTTCCACTCGGGAATGGGTAACTGCTATAAAAGCCTTGATGGTTGCTGATGATCTGCCTTCACCTGCTGATAGGTGGAACACCTCATCACAAAATTAGCAACATCTCACTTCATACCTGGCCACCAATACTAATGGTGTAGATCTAGATACATCTTGGTGACACCAGGATGAACTGCCCAAACAGAGAAATGAAAATCCCACAAAATCTCCTCGCATATGTCTACTGACTCATACACACACCCATGAAAACCTATGATCTCATCCTTGCCTACGGTATCCAGGAATAAGGTCCTCTCATGTTACACTCTCCCATAGAACTAGCCATTCTGAATCTGATAGTTGCCTCATTTTCACTCGATCAAGTAGAGTAAAGGTAACAGTTATAGAAGAAAGAAACGTCTTCCCATGTCTGTCATACACCTCCAAATGCATCTTAGAGAACAGATCCATAAGCTGCCACTAACTATTGGCCTCCTGAACTGCCTGCATCTGAGTCCTCTCGCTCAACGCATCAGCCACTGTGTTTTCTTTCCTAGGTGTGTAGGCAAGCTCAAAGTCAAAGGACTGAAGGTACTCAACCCACCTTCACTGTCTCAAATTCAGGTCATGCTGGGTAAAGATATACTTGATAATTTTTTGGTTAGTGTACACCAAAAAATGCTCTCCCAGAAGGTAATGTCTCTAAAAATTCAAGGAATAAACAACTAATTCCAAATATTTTACAGCCTCTAGGATGGTAAACTGATATATTCTCCCTCAGCTAGAGGCTTCTAAAAATCTCACCATGTCTTCTGAGGAAAATAGTTCGAGTGACACTGATTCTAATAAGGACTCTGACCTAGCTATAAGAGACTCTTATCAGTTAGAGGAGGATGTGTTAGAATAATTGGAATCTTAGATAGATGAACAAGATGAACTAGTTTTTCAAAGGTACAAGGAAGGGGAAATCAATGCAGAATTTTACCTTCAAATTAGAAAGCGAATGTTTATCAAGTTAGTTGAGGAATTTAACCAAAAACCTGACTTTAATTTTCAAGAAATTCCATGGAAACGAGTTCCTTTATTTTTCTTCTTTTTCAAGATTGCACGCTTGGAATTCAATGTTGATAAAGGCCTCTTAGTTTGAATATGGTGACTTGATGATTTCTTGGATGGTTTCTAGACTATTTTTTGGTTTATGTGAGTGCCTCATATATTGAATGCTATTTTTTTTCTGGGAATATGCTTCTCTTATTGAGTAAGGATACGTATGGAAGGCTGTATGATTTTCTAAAGAGGATTGTAAGGAATCTGCATTTAGAGAGATATAGTTTATTTTGCAGATTCATGTGCTTTTGCGTGGGAGTTCTGAGCTACATACTGCATGAGTAGAGTCCCTTATTGCAACTTTCTTTTCGTCCCTTTACTCTTTCCATGCAGTGACCCAAGGGAGGTTCTTGATTCTATGATGAATAAGGGTGAGTAAATTGCACAGTACTGTTTTTGATGGGTTTTCATGCTTCAATAACACTTTTGCATCATGCTATAGCGAGTTTTCTCTGACTTTACAGCACACAGATGCTTCAGGACATGCTGATATGTTGGTCTACCTACTTCATTTATCCTTGATCTTCATTGGGTCTGTTCTCATTGGTTTTTTTCACTTCCAATTAATCGTATGCTGGTGCAAGCTATTTTCACCTCGTGTAAGCAATGTACTCTATTTTTTGTTTTAATAAATTCTTGTGAAGTGTGGGATGAGGTTCCATCTCACACTTCAATATGTATAAAAAAACTACTGCCAAATCAAGATCATGCATCGGGTAATTATTCTAATGTGACCGCAACTGCCGAGACCCATATGCAACGACACCTTCCCCCTACATAAGCACTACTCCCAGCCTGATACCCGATGCATCACAGTAAATATTTTAACAATTTCTTGGCTCTATCAAGACTAGTATCAGTGTGAAGTCAATCTTTCTTTCAGCTCCAGAGAGGCAAAATCATAGGAATCTATCCACAGGTACTTCGCACCCTTCTTAGTCAGGCCCGTCAGTGGTGCTGGTAAGCTTGAAAAGTCCTATGTAAAACATATGTAGTAACCATACTACCCTAAAAAACTCCTTAACTCAAATAATTTCTTCAAATTATCCTAGGAAACTACTACTCTCACTTTCTCTAGGTCTACTGATACTCCTATCTCTAAGAAAACATGGCCCATGAAGTGAATTCAGTCCATCCAAAAGTGGCATTTTGAGAGATTATCATATAACTAATTCTCTCTCAGTGTACTCAAAATGATTTCAAGATGGGTAGAATGGTCATGTTGAATGTGATATTACACCAAGATATCATCCATGAAAACCACTACAAAGGATTCCAAGTATATATGGATCACTCGGTTCATCAGTTCTATGAAAACTACATGCGCATTTGTGAGAACGAAAGAAATAACCACATACTCGTATATACCATACCTACTCTGAAAGGTTGTAAGAGGTATATATTATGGTCTAAAACGAAAATGATGATAACTATATCTCAATTCAATCTTCAAAAACACCTAGTCTCCTCAAAGTTGATCAAATAGATCATCAATCCTCGACAAGAGATATTGGTTCTTGACCATCAACTGATTTAGCTTCTGATAATCCACATAAAGTCTGAGGGTACTGTCTGCCTTCTTCACAAATAGGACTAGTGAACCCCCAAGAGGAAGTACTAGATCAGATGAAAACCTTTTCTTATAACTCCTCTAACTACTTCTTGAGCTCTTATAACTCTAGAGTAGCCATCCTATAAGGACTAATGGACACTGGTGCCGCTCTTGGGACAAGCTCAATAGAGAAATATACCTCTCACTCAGGAGGTAAAACTAAAAATTCATCTGGAAAGACATCCCTGAAACAATCAACCACTGGAGGAAAGTCCATCTATGAATTCCCTTGGTCATCCAGATATAAACTAGCAATCTGGGCGGTAACTCCTCCCAACCTATAATGCTCAGGTCCAGCTCTGGGACATCCCATTCTTCCTTATGTAGAAACTATATGCCCTTTGGTGACATGAAACTCACCCTATGATGATAACAATCAACAACAGCTCAGAAGGGAGCTAAGCAGTCCATTTTAAGAATGAAATCATATTCTGTCATCTCTAAGACATAAAGGTCTCATAAGAAGTGACACCCACCAACCTTAAGAGGGAACTCCTTGTACTGATGTACACTAGCCATTCTAGTCCCCAACAGTGTGTCCAAAATCAAGATATCAACATAAGTAAAGATACAGTGCCCAAGGATCTCCACAATAGGCACAGGTATTAAACTATAGGAAGACCTCGTGTTGAAAAGATCAGAATATAAAACTGAGGCAACCAAAATTGTACCTCTAATTGTAGAGGGTCCGGGTTCCTGCTTCTATTGGGTCTTCTCCAACATAAAATCTTGACTTGTGTCGTGGCCCTGTGAAGCTATATATGATCCCTGTGTTGATCCACCCTATGGCTATTGAAAACCCTGTGTCTAACCATTATGGCCATGAACTCCACCTCGGCCTGAACAGCCAGATAAACTCTAGTTCCCTGACTAATGAGAAACTAGTGGTCTTTCTCTTGAATGTGGAGTCATAGAAAAACCCCTATCACCATCTACTAGTGAGAAAAATTGATAGAAATTCTGAAGATGACCCATCTTTCTATAATATCAGCACTCAAATGGGTATCTTGGGAAATATGGCCTCGTATGCCTACTCTTCCCGCACAAGTAGAATACCACCTGGATTCCTAAAGGAGTATCTTGCCTACTCGGATCTCCAAGCGTAGAATCCCTACGAAACTTCCTATTTTTAGTCTGAAGGGTACCAACTCTGGATGTTGAACTGGACTGGCTCGGAGCTCTAGAAACCCTCAGGTTGTGCTCTATGATCAGTGCCTAGTTGACTATAAAAGTTATGGAATTCAGCCAAAATATGTTCAACTGAGATCAGATTTCATGTCTGAGACCATCCTTAAACTTCATCGCTAGAAATAACTCACCCCCCTAGAATGGTTGTAAAACACTACAAATCTGTGAAGATAGATGAATACTACATGACTAAGAGTGTTCCATACTCCAAACTCATGAACTCTCGGGCACGGTCGACCCTCAAAGTCTCTGGGTAAAAGTTTCCATAGAAGGTCTACTGAAACTCTTCCCAAGCCACAAATTGTTGGTGTCCCAGCTATGATATCACATCCCACCATCTCTTGGAGGAATCCCAAAGCATGTACGTAGTGAGCTTCACCCTCTTCTCTGGAGGCGTCTCTAGATGCTCGAAGATAGACAACATGGCTTCTAACCATGACTCTCCATCCCGAGGTCCTCTATCCCCTGAGAAAGTGGGAAGATGCTGCAGTTGAAAAACTTGCATCAACTCTGCCATAGACAGAGTAGGATGTGGTGCTCCTTGGAAGTTCTGTATAAATATCATGAATCCTTCTCAGAACTGTGCATTGAAACCTGTATTTGGAATGATGGCTTGTTCCAGGACTGGAACGACTGGAAGATCTACTGTTAGTCCATGATTTACCATGTCTGGTGTCTGATCGTTTCCCTGTATTTGGCATACAACCAGAGGACGTCTCGGTGGAATGAATATATAAGGACAATTGAACACCTTATTTCAAGATTATCAAGGACTAAAACATAGAAGTGCATGAAAGGAACATGAGAAATAAAAAATTCAAGTTTTTAAAAACATGTATACATGATGTGTATGGACCCTACACGACGTGTTCCCTTAAGCCTTTACATGGGTGTGTACTTCAGCCAACCTTGGTCGGGTAACACCCCATACACATGGCATGTTCTCCTTTGACATGATGTGTACTTGAATCTTTCCCCCATGCCTGAGTTCCTCTACTCATCTAAACCACACGGTTCTCTTAGAACAAAACTACACGACATGTTTATGTTATACATGGAATGTACTAAAAGGATTTCACCGACCCGTGTTGTTAGTCACATGGTCGGATACATGGTCTCTACAACATGGCGTATTCTCCCTAGACACAGCGTGTACCACTTAAGTTTTAACCACCTGTGTCATTAGTCACAAGGCTGGATACATAGTCCTTACAATACGGCGTGTACTCCAAGTACACGGCGTGTGCCACCAAACAATTATCAACCCTGTTTCTCAGCCCACACATCCAGTCACCCGGTTAGGTACCACAAAACATGTACATAAAGTACATGTCGTGTACTTAAGAAAAGTTGTTCACTCCTGAATAGAAGGATACATGGCATGTATTCATCATTACACACTGTGTACTCTGGGTTGTTCTGGAAAGTAAGCCTTATAAACTACTCCGGAACCCCATAAAAACAATGAAACAAACATTAATGTTCTAAATTATGATCCTTATAGGCCCGTACTCCCTGCGAATCAAGGGTTGGCATCATATTCATGTATATCCCAAGTATAATAGTGAAATCAACCACATGATCCACCAAATTTCGATCCATGAGGGCCCATAACACCTCAGGGACTCAAGTTTGGAACCCATTCGAAAGAAACTTTACATATTATCAATACCCTATCAAATAGTAGTTATTATATCACGACATCTATCACAACAACATGCATACCTAGAACAACATCTATCACAACAACATGCAATCTGGAATGCACCCTAAATGGCATGACAAGAATGCATGACATGTGATCTCTAGAAAGTGCCTATATGATGAATGAGATGGAATAACATCATCCCATCGGGTTGAAATTGAAAAATAACCTCAATAATATCAACTATAATAGCACAGAACAGGTGAATCATCCAATGGTGAAGTCAAATCTACTGTAATAATTGAAAATTAAGAAAAATTGTAATATTTGAGGCATAATGGCTTTTACCTATACATGGGTTAGCTAATCCTGGGCCCAACTTATTACCAACTACCTATTCCTTCCTATCTATATCTATAGGCTCCAAATAGTAAGTCAAAGAAGAAAATAACCCTCCGATACAACTTTGTAACGTCCCTATTCTGAGTGTCGCCCAAAGGTGCCATGTGACCAGTTGGTCACATGGACTCAAGTGCATTTATCCGAATGCCAGAGGCTTCCGACTAGCAGCGAGGTCCTTGGGTGTGATAGTGGGGAAAAAATTCTCTCATTGGCAGAGTAACACGACAGAATAACAATAATATACAACAACGGAAGTAGTAATACCATACAATAAGAAAGTAGAGGAAGAATTAAAGTAAATAAATAACTGGAGCACATATATAAATGATGCATGTCACATATGTCTAGGAATTAATCCAAACATTTCACAATGATATAAATACTATACTATTCCAAAGTTCAAGGAAAGAAAGTAAACTCTAGCAGCATTGCAAGCCTCAGCTTGGTCCCATGCTCTCCAGCTCCACAATCATCAAGTACCTAAAGTACAAGGGCTCTTTCCCTTATCTATACCTGAAAAAATATAATCTATTTGGGCCCAAAAGCATGACCAAAATAGGGTGTAAGACGAATCCCAGTAGGCAACCACCCCAAGATATGTGCCTAACCGTCAGTGAATATATATAGCAGGCAAAATGAAAAATGAAGTAATAAACAAGGAAGTACTCAAAATTAAATAGTCATACAGTTGAAAACTACATTCATATACATTTATTAATTATTCAACCAATCATTCACAAGAAACCCTTTGGAAATTTTCTCACAGTCTAACCCCTCTGGTTTCACAAAGACAAAGACTCTCTAAGGAAGCACTCACCGTCAATTCCCCCTATGGTCTTTTTAATGATAACTACAGACTCTTTAAGGAAGCTCTCAACGTCCATTCCCCCAGTAGTCTTGTAATGGTATACTATAGAAACTCTTAGGTAGCACTCACCGTCCACTCCCCCTTATGTCCTCGCAATGTAAAAATTATAACGGATACTCTAGGGTAGCCCTCAACATTAATTCCCCCTATAGTCTAACTACACTAGGTTCTCATATCCCTGTGTAATAAAATCATGCACAAATGATATCCAACACCCAAAGTAATCTCATATACTACAAGGCTAAGTTTCCACAATGCATATCACAAGTATTTCATATAATATCAACTCTATCCTAATAGCACTAGGCCTAAAAAAATAGCCTAACAGGCAGCTCTATACCCAATGAACAATATCAAATAGATATGAAAAAACATATCCATAAACAAGCTAATAAATCAAAATCATAATAAAAACCCTTTATCAAGAAAATAAAACATGTCAAGCATCAAAAAAGTTAAATATCCAGAACCCACAATACCCTAAACTAGGGTATTCAGAACTTTTTACACATATAATCCAAAGACAACTAAGGAAAGTCACAAACCACCAGACTCAATATTGTGTGATCGATATAGTTGAACCTCATCCTTTGAATCAATCTATAATGTCATAGATCTACAAAAAATTCAAAAATTATCAACCTTGCATATCTCACGAAAGAAGAGAAATCAGGAGGAGAGGCTCTAGAAGAAGGAAGAACTCACTGAGGGGATTCCAACACAACCAACAGTGTTTGATTCAGAGAACAAACAATGGATCATAGGCTTGGAGAAGAATCATCGCTCTGGGTCACTTCTAGATGGGACAGGGTTAGAAGAAGACAAAACGTGGAAATAGACGTGACCCTGGTCCGATTTAATAAAGAAAAAGAAAAGTACACAATGTGTTCATTTAATGTACAAGCTGTGTACATGCCTTAACCAGCCCCCAATTTAGGTGGTCTCCAGGTCACCTCACATGGCCATGTACTCAGCCATTACACAACTAGTACATGGCTACCCGCAACAACTGAGTACACGACATGTACTCCTAAGTACACGATGTGTACTTATGAATTTTCCAAATTCTACACTTTTTCTCAAAAACACCTGAAATAAAAATCCATACCTAAATTGAATATCTAGGTTCTTACACCAAGGGTGATTCTACCTCATCTCTTGGTTGTTTTGAGTGTCTTCAGTTTCAAATCAAAGATCTGGGTATGGCTAATACCCCTCTTGCTTCTCTTTTTGTTTTAGGGTTCACATTTCTTCTTTGTCTCCTTATGAATCTCTAAAAACCTTCTTTTTTAATGAGATATAGGTTAAGGCTTCAAAGGGGTGTTGAATTGGGATCCAAGGCCTCGATTAGGTGTGTGTTCGACAACAAATCCATGGTAGGTGGTATATAAGTTATATACCATAGTTTCATTGAGATTTGTTCATGCTTAGGTTTATTTCATGGTTACCCCCCTTGTTGTGATTTTTATCCTTTGATGAGTTTTGGTGTAATGGATGTCTAGATGATGAATAGAACCCCTCACGGTCCCCATGGGACATATATAGGATGACTAGACCTTTATAGGGCCACCCATGGGGTGCGTCGATGTGTCCCGGACATAGAAGTTATCTAAGTATGAGAAAGGTTGCCTTGTGACAATGTAGATCCCCTGATGATCATGTTGGAATGTTTTATGGGAGTGGAAATGAATAATTGGCATGTGTATATGCTTAGTAATAGATTAAGGGATTGTTTGGAATGGTAATAAAAACAGGTTAAATTATTTAAAGTGGGATTGTGACTTATAGCTAATGAATTATGTTGAAAACCCTAAGAGGGTGGGTGTATGGGAAATGTTAACACATGATATTGGTAATGGCTTGTGAATTGATGAATATGGTTGAAGGGGTGATACTTTGGAAGGAGAATTGGGCTAATGGGTTGTGTAATGTAAAATGGAATTGGGAGTATCCTATGGCATAATAATGAATCTCATGTTGATTTTTGTGAATCATGATTGTTATATTTATTGGTTGTACTCGTTGTGATATGGTTTGTGTGTGGTGAATGGATAAATAGTCATGTGAACATGGCTTGGTGGGGTAATTAAGGACTGATGGTCCTCCCACGAGTAGGGTTGGACTAATGCTCTAACCTGCTCAGGAATGCACAGGTTTGGGAGTCAGATTAATTCTCTATTCCCCCATTGGTTGTATTCAATGTAAATACCTGGACTGAGGATCCAAGGTAAGTGGGTTTATTACTTGATATGCTCATACTTAGTGAGTTAGGGACTTAATTTTTTCTCTTACATAGAATGATAAATACCATGAATATTTTGTGAATAAGGTAAGTGTATGACTCATAGATTACATGTTAATGGTGAACTACATGATGATATAATGTACATAATGAACTTGGAACAATAATACTAATAGTAATAGAAAAGTATAGAAATGTTAACGAGTGGCCCTCAAACTATTTTACCTTTTACCTTATATTTATTTATTCTTTCATGCACTATCAGTTTGACTGGATATTTTGTAGACACCATTGGTGATGGCCTACTGAGTTGTATTCACACCCTATTAGGGCCTATGTTGGGAACCTGAGTAGATTTCATGCTTGCAGTTCAGGACAAGGGCAAGGGCCCTATGCTAGGGAGTTGAGTTGAACATGGGACACCAATGGATTTGGTTTCCGACATGGAGTTAGAACCATTTTGTATATTCTGTATTTTTTTCATTATTTGGGGGTTTTTTTACTTGGAATTATATCATGACATGGAATATTTACTATCGTATGTGGTTGTACCTAGACTGGCAGAGGTTTGGCTATGTATTCTATTGGTTGTTTCTTATTATTTGTATTATTTATATTGTGATTTTTTGTGTATTACTTTGATAAAGAGGGTATAGTCTCCCCACATGACTAATCTAGACCCTTGCTGTTAGTCGGCAACCACTAACGTACAGGGAGGCGCACTTGATGTCTTGTGATGACCCGACCTGAGGCACTGATTTAGTGTCACCTGAGTCGGGGACGTTACAAAGTGGTATCAGAGGAGTTATTTTCTATTTCTTACTATTTGGAAATGGTAGATAAGAGATGAGGATATTGTTATGCCTTGGTAATGAGCTCATTCCTGGGAGTAGCTAACCCAAGTTTGGGGGAAACCCAAGTCACATGGGGCAGGAATTGTTACTCTTGTTGTGTGGTGTTACATTTGATGATATTTCACCATTGGGTGATGCACATGTGGTGTGATGTGATAGATTTATGATATTTTTCTCATGTATGGAATGGAAAGAGTTTATACATTCATTCATTATTCTAGGCACCTATGTATATAAGTGACATGCATTATAGTAGGCACACATACACGGGATGGGTGTGTGGGACATAATGGATACAAATCACTTGATTTTATTGAAAATAGTGAAATGTTGTCTAATGGGATGATATAAACTGGTAAAAAGGGAATTGAGAATGTTAAGTAATAATTAAAGAATGATGCTTGATAAATAAAGGTAAGAGAATTAAAATATTTTGGGAGTAAATTGGGATATTTAAATCATTTTAAAATGGTGTAAATGGTAGGGATTGTAATCATGTGAGTTAGTTACCCTGTGTAATCCATGGACTTGTGAAGGATGGTTGAGGGTTGTGTTCCAAATATAATAAATCCAAATAAGAAGTGTATGCGAAATGTTTTGTTTATGGCTTGTGATGAGCCTTTCCTTATTCCTTGTGAAGGTTTCATGGTTTTCTTCTAAAAATTTTGTGCTTGGAATTGTAGATAAATATCACCATGAAGGCATTTTCAAATTTGGAGACAAGAGGATGTTGCTGAGAATACTCCCCCAGTAGTGGAGCAAGAAGACCCAGTGGTTCAGGATGATAGGGAAGAACAGTTCTATTAGAACTTTTCTCATTTTTTGAAGATGATGGAACAATACCTAGGGTAGGTCACATTGTGTATGTTCAAGTTGACTAGGGAGTTTCAGCTACAATACCCTCCAACCTTTTCAAGATAGGGTGGGATAGAGTAATATCAGTTATGGATAGAGTCTATCCATACAATTCTTGATCATATGAAGACTCCTTCTGAGAAGCGAGTTAAGTTGGAAGCCTATATGTTGCGGGGATCGACAAATAGTTTGGTGGGATATCTTAGCTCAGACTGAACAAGTAGAGGGGATGATGTGGAAGAGGTGTCAGGAAAAGTTTCTGGAGAATTACTACCTAAAAACCTTAAGGTGGGATAAAGCTATGGAGTTTATGAGTTTGTAATAGGGGATGATTTCAGTAATAGAGTATGAAGGTCGGTTCACTGACTTTAAATGTTTTTTTCCTACTATAGTGGGAGATGAGGCAGTTATGGCAAAGTGATTTTAGGATGAACATCGACATGAGATCAGATCCCAGGTAAATAGTTTTCTGCTGAATAGGTTTTTTGAGGTGATGAATCAGGCTCTCATATCAGAAGGAGACCTCAAAGAGGCCTTCATAAATAGACATGCGGTTCTGGTGGGGTGGACTAGTGGAACAACTTCCAATATTAAGAAGCATCGTTTTGAAAATTTCCACTTGGGAAACAGAGGACAACATGGACATAAAAAGAAACTGATCTATCATGTGAGTGATTGAGTTTACTACTACTAGTGTGGAAGTCCAAGACACATGAGAAATCAGTGTTCTCAACCACCTATTTAGTGAATATCATGTGGAAAGATAGGCCATGTGCCGAGGTTTTTTAGGAACGCACAATAGATAGAAGGTGCCGAAGGACTGAGACTAGTGTAGAGTGAAGGAAGGGAATCGATTACCCCATATTAAAAAGGTAGTTGGAGTCCACCAGATGCACTACTAGGGATGGTGGGTGTGGAACTCTGGGGATAGACCAATCGTTCCAGTAGGGCAGTGCAACACAGGGTACTCAGGCTAGATCCCAGGGTCGAGAGATAGGCCATCTGTATGCAGTTCAGTCTAAACCTGGAAGAGGTGAGGCTAGACCTTCTACCATTTGAGGTATGATTCTTGTAGCTTCCACACTTTTAAATGATCTTTTTGAAATAGGTTCCACACATTATTTTATTTTGGAACCGTTTGTAGTAGTGTTGGGCCTAACTTTGGAAAGTGTGTGTGGAGTTATGTCACTTGATACTCTATTGGGGGTGTAAGTTGAGAATATAAGGTAGTGTAAAGGTTTTTCCTTAGAAGTTATTGGATATCATTTACTATGGGATATTTTTGTTTTGGAGATGTCAGGTTTTGAACTAATCATGGTAATGGATTGTTTAGTGGACTATCAAGCCCATATCAATTGTTATCATTGTCGGGTAATGTTTACATATCCCGATGGAGACACTCATGTACTTCGGGGTGAGTAGTATGTATGAGCGGGACGTGTGGGGCCATTTTGGTTAGAATTTGGGAGAGATCATGGCCTAAGTGTCATGCCATGTTCTTGATGATGGATAAGTGGAACAACATTTCCTTCCTCCAATGGTGGATCAGTTCTAGGATGTGTTTCTAGAGGACTTCTCAAGGCCACCACCTGAGAGAGATGTTGAGTTTATGATCGAGTTGCTGCTAGGGGTAGAACAAGTTTCCATTCCACTATATCGAATGGTTCCCAAAGAACATGAAGATATTAAGTTTCAGTTGGAAGAGCTGGAGTGAAAGGGGTTCATTATACATAGTACGTCACTATGGGGATCACCCATGCTATTTTCTAAGACGGATGACGGGTCGTTGAGGTTATGTGTCAATTACCAGAAGTTGAATCAGATGATGGTTAAGAACCGATACCTACTTCCTAGAATTTCTTAACTATTTGAACAACTAAGGGGTTCCATAGTGTTATCCAAGATCTACTTGAGATTGGGATACCATCTGTTTAGGGTGAGAACTTCAAACGTGTCGTGAACAACTTTCTAGAGTAGGTACGAGATGGATGAATTTGTGGTGATGTTGTTTGGGATAACCAATTCACCAAATGTTTTTATGGAGCTAATGAACTATATATTCCAACCTTATCTAGATCAATTAGTGGTTTCCTTTGTTGAATACATCTTTGTGTACTAACGAACTCTTGACGATCATGCCCAACATCTTGACATCGTCTTGAGTAAACTAAGAGAGAATAGGCTTTATGAAAAGTAATCAAAGTGACAATTATGGATTAATAAAGTGAATTTATTGTGACAATCATCTCTGAGTTAGGTGTGTCAATGGCTCTAGATAAGGTGCAGGCTGTGTTGTCTTGGGAGCATCACAATAGTGTTTCTGATGTTTGGAGTTTTCTAGGTTTGGACGGTTATTACTAAAGGTTCATTAAGTATTTCTATCCTTTGGAAGCATCACTCTAAAACTTAACCAAGTAGGATGTTAATTTTGATTGGTTAAAGTAGTTCAAAATTTCTTTTCAATAATTTAAGAAGTGGATGAATATCGTACCGATTCAAATATTACCTGAACCTGGTAATAAATACACTTTGTTCTATGACATGTTCGGTGTTGGAATTGGTGAATTGTTGATGCAGTATAATAAAGTTTTGGCATATGGGTCATGGCAGTTGATAACACACGAAAAAAATTACCCCACTCATGATCTTGATCTAGCTTCTATAGTTTAATCCTTAAAGTGTTGGAGGCACTACTTGTTGGGAGAATGATTCATGGTGCTTTCTGATAAAAAGATTTAAAGTAAATATTATCTCAAAGGGATTTAAATCTTCGGTAGAGAAGGTGGGTGGAGTACCTACAATAATTCTATTTTGAATTGGTTTACATAGTAGGAAAAGGGAATTGTGTTGTGGATGCTCTGAGTTGGAAGACTTAGAATCATGTGGTTCAGGAATCCAACTCTGATTGGAAAATGATGTCTTTTTTTTGCGAATATGCACCTGTAGGCATAGGATGGTCACCAAAAAATGGACCTTTAATATTTAGTGATTGAGTACGCACTTTTAAGACATGTCAAAGAGAGACATTTGTAGGATATATAGTGTTTGGGTAAGAAGGAAATTCTTAAAGGTGGGGATTCACCCTCTATTTGGGTCGTGGATGGTGATGGAATCATCTCTGTTAGAGGACGTGTGGTAGTACCAGGGTGTTTACATGAAGAGTTGATGTGTGAGTTCCACGCATCGAGGTGGGCAGTGCATATGAGATCGACTAAGATGTATCATGATCTTTTTTGGCAGTATTGGGGGCTATGAATAAAGAAATATGTTGCGGGTTTCATGGCACAATGCCTTACCTGTCAACTTTTGAAGGCTGAGCATCAACATCCAAATGGTTTGTTTCAGCCATTCCCCATTCTGAAATGGTAGTAGAATGATGTAATGATGGAATTTTTAGTGGGAATTCTGAGGACACCTTAGAAGAATGACACAATTTGAGCCATTATGTATTGATTGACTGAAGTGGCTCATTTCTTACCGATACAGGAGACATAAAAAAATTGATCAGTTGGGTGAGTTATATGTTTAGGAAATAGTGTGATTTCATGGTGTGCTGAGAACCATAGTTTCATATCATGATCCACATTTTACATCATGCTTCTAGCAAGGATTACAGAAGGTGCTTGGTACCCAAGTTTTTTTGAGTACAACTTATCACCCATAAACGGATGGGAAGTATGAGCATGTGATTAATGTATTGCAGGACATGTTAAGAGATTGTGTCCTGAATTTTAGTGGTTCATGTGAAAAGAACTTATCACTCACTGGGTTTTCTTATAATAATAGTTTCCAGGATACAATTCAGATGGTTCCTTTTGAGGCACTTTATGGGAGACCTTGTAGATCTCCATTTTGTTGGTTAGAGGCTGGGGAATCTGAGCTGTTAGGACCGAGTCTCATGTAGGACACATCAGAGAAAGTTCGTTTGATTCAAAAGTGCATGATGACATCTTAGAGTAGGAAAAATTCATATACAGATCAACATCATAGACCTCTTGAGTTTGTGGTGGGGATTAGTGTTTTTCTTTGGGTGTCACCGAGGTTGGGTCACTGTTGAATTTGGAAGCAGGGAAAGTTGGTGCCCAGGTACGTGGGGTCATTCGAGATCATGGAGAGGATCAGACCGGTGGCTTACCAATTGGATCTTCCAAAATGGTATTTTGGGATGAATTATTTTTTAATGTTTCAAAACCTTGGTATTATCATTCTGATCCAAATCATGTGATAAAAATTTATGATGTTGAGCTTGACCTTGAAATGTCTTTTGAGGAGCATCTGGATCATATTGTGGATCATAGCAAGAAGGTCTTGTGGGGAAAGGTTGTTCCTTTGGTTCATGTTTTATGGAAGAATGGAAATTTCCAGGAATAAAATTGGGAGATAGAGTTAGATATATGGTCCCATTGGGTGGATATCTTTGCTTCGGAAGCTCAATGATGCTCAGTAAGTGCAGCTCAAGGATGAGTCATCCTAAGGCGGGTAGGTTGTAAGATCCGAGATGTTTATTAAGGTATTTTTTTTGTTTATGTTTCAGTTTAAGTCCTTTATTTTAGTTAAATAAGTTTTTCCCAAAGTTCACAAGATGTATCAGGGGTGTTATAAGGGTTCGAGACATGAAAATGGAGGGAAAATGGGTTTTTGGGTATGTTGCACGGTTTGCGAACAATTAGTGCAAACCGTATAAATCGTCCCAGGTTACCTTGCAACCTTGGATAGAGGATTTTGTATGATTATCTCACAGTTAATAAAACCATGAAAAATTCCTAGTAAACCATGTGAAAGGGGGATTTTTGGATAGTAGTTATCGCATGTTTTGGAAAACCGTGCGGGTAAACCATACATTCCATTAAATTTGAGAAATTTACAAAAATTCCATTTCTGAATTTTAAACCCCAACTTGGGATTTTCCTCTTTCTACCCCCTTCAAACCCTAGTGATGAGGAAGAGCTCCCAATATCTTCCAAGGGTTATTTTACCTCATCTTTATGTTGTTTGGAGTGCCGTTAGTTGTGAATCGAAGATCTGGGTAAGGCTAATACCCCTCTTGCTTCTTTGGTTTAGGGTTCACGTTTCTTCTTTGTATCCTTCCAAAGCTCTAAAACCCTTTTTTCCCATGGTATATAGGTTGTGGATTCAAAGGGGTGTTGAATCAGGACCCAAGTCCTTGATTAGGTGTGCATTCTACAACAGATCCAATGTAGTTGGTCTACAAGTTATATCCCAATGTTTTGATGTGATTTGTGTATGATTGGGTTAATTTCATGGTTACCCCCTTGTTTTTCTTTTGATCCTTTGATTATTTTTGGTGTAATTGATGTCCAGATGATAAATGGATACCCTCATGGTCCCCATGGGACACATGGATGATGAATTAACCTTTTTAGGTCCACCCATGGGGTGCACCAATACGTTTCAGACTTAGAATTTAGCTAAGTATGAGCATGGTTTCCCTGTGAAAACGTAGAGCTCTTGATGAGCATGTTGAAATATTTTATGGGAGTGGAAATTAATTATTGGAATGTGTATATTCTTAGTAATAGCTAAATGGATTGTTTGGAATGGTAATAAAAATGGGTTAAATTAGTTAAAGGGGGATTGTACCTTGTAGCTTATGAATTACGTTGAAAACCCTAAGAGGGTGGGTGTATGAGAAATGTTAACACATGGGAATGGTAATGGCTTGTGAATTGATTAATATGGTTAATGGAGTTAGACTTTGTAAATATAATTGGTCTAATGGGTTGTGTAGTGTAAAATGGCATTGGGAACGGGATATGGCATAATATTGAATCTCATGTTGATTATTGTGAATGATGAATGTTATATTTATTGGTTGTACTAGCTGGGATATGTTTTGTGTGGGGTGAATGGATAAATAAATAGGTGCACATGACTTGGTGGTCGGATTAAGGACTAATGCTCTAACCTACCCAGGAATGCACAGGTTGGGGAGTTGGACTAATGCTCTGCATCACCAATGGTTGTATTTAATGTAAATACTTAGACTGAGGATCCAAGGTAAGTGTGTTGATTACTTTATATTCTCATCCCTAGTGAGTTAGGGACTTAATTTGTTCTATTATAAAGAATGATAAATTCCATGAATATTGTGAGAATAAGTCAAGGATCTGACTCATGGATTATATGTTAGTGGTGAACTAAATGATGAGATTATGTACACAATGAACTTGGCACAATAATCCTAATAGTAATAGAAAAGTAGAGAAAGGTTAATGAGTGGCCCCTAAAAATTTTCCCTTTTACCTTGTATATATTTATACTTTCATTCACTATCAGTTAGAATAGATATTTTGTAGACACCGTTAGTGGTGGTATACTGATTTGTACTCACACACTACTCAAGCCTGTGTTGGGAACCCAAGTATATTTCACGCTTTAAGGTAAGGAAAAAGGAAAGGGTCCCATGTTGGGGAGTTGAGTTGGACATGGGACATGCATGGATGACGTTCCCAACTTATAGTTAGGACCATTTTGGGGATACTTATATTTTTTATTATTTTGGGTTTTGTTCAATTGGCATTGTAGCTTGACATGGCATATTTATTGTTGTATGTGGTTGTACATAGTTTGGGAGATGTTTGGATATGTATGGTATTGGTTGTTTCTTATTATTTCATCTATTTTTATTGTGATCTGTTGCGACTTACTCTGATAAAGAGGGTATTGTCTCCCCACATGACTAATCTAGATCCTCACTGCTAGTCAGCAACCTCTAACGTACAAGGAGGTGTGCTTGAGGTCATGTGACGACCTAACTTTGGGAACTGATTTAGTGGAACTCAGGTTAGGGATTTCACATCATTGTACCTCATGATGTTTCACACACACCCCATGATGGTGTCATGGATCCTCGCCTTCCTCCATGAATACTGGTACAAGGTGCACATCTGGTGTAGCCACGATTGTCAGGAAATCTGCAGCAGCGTCCAGCCAGGGAAGGTCAAATTTTGAGGAAACATGTTGTGGTTAGAGGGGAAATGTTGAGAATGGGGCTTAACAGAGGAGGAGGAGGTTTTAGGGGGTTTGAGGAAGTGTACAGCTCATAGGGTGGGGGTCCGCTGCCGATTGAGACCATGAGCCTAACCAGCTCTTCGACGACGGAGTTGTGGTGCTCCACTATTGGAGAGGGGTGGTTGGAGGTTGGAAAAGAAAAATGGAATGTGATAGGATCATATGGAAACAAATTGGGATAGAGGGTAGTCTTATTTGTATAAATCACATAAGAAAAATATTAATTAAAAAATAATTAATTTTTTATTTTAAAAAAACTGAAATGTTTTTTAAATGTTTGATTCAACCTTCATCTTGTCCAACAATTTTTCCCTCAATATCTAAAATTGATTATAAGGAGAAATATCCATCTATTATAGATGAAATTACATTTAAGTATTTAATCAGTCTTAGAAAGGATAAAATGCATCTTGTGTATATTGTCACCGTTAAATTATATGAGTATCTTGACAGTTTATATATCGATGAAAATACCTAATCATTTCAAATTTTTGAAACATTAAAATCAATGTTTGGGGACCTCTATTTAATTAAATTTTAAAATATCTATATTTATTAAATAAATATCAGATAATGTGATATAATTTATTAAGAAAATATTTACAGAATAGAAGATATGTAAATGATATGATATAACAATTTATTTCTATTAATAAAATAACATATTCATTTACAATCAGTGTTATGTATTCTGATGATCTAAATATCATTGGGACTCTTTATGAGATGCATGAATTAATGGATAACTTGTGAGAAACCAAATGTTGTTTTGGTTTGAAAATTATCCATATGTTAAAAACTATATTTTCGTATCAATCAATTTATACATAAAAACTCTCAAAACAATTTAATATGTATTAAGTGAAACCTTTTAAGGTTCTTAATTATTAAATTGATATCAAAACTGTTAGAAAAATGTTTTTTTAATTTTATTTTAAAACTCACATTTTATTTGTAATTTAAACAATATCCAATTTAAATATATTTATAAACTTTTTTTTGAAAAATATATTTATAGCATTATATGTTTCTTCAATGAAAAATTTCACTCAATAAAATTGAGGTAAATGTAATGGATCAAGATACACAAAAGTTTATGCAAAAACATATTTCAGAAATCCCCATGAAAGATGATGTTACCGAGACATAAATATTGCATAGGAGTAAAATAGAGGTTAGAGAAACTAAAATATATGATTTTCTAGTCACTAAGAATGATGTATCATTCCTAGTTGATAATAATGATCATGTAACCTACAAAGAAGTTTTAAGTGGCACATAAGGTTCCAAATGGAAAGAATCCATGAACTCAGAAATATATTCCATGTACTAAAACCACTTCTAGATTTTGTTAAATCCTCTAGTGGATGTAAAGTATATTGGTTTTAAATGGTTATTTAAGAAGAATTTATATGTGGATGGAAAATTAAGTACCTATAGGGCCCTCTGGTCTAATTATCCACCTCTACATTTATTGAATACCCAAATAAATATTGTTATTAAATATTTATTCATTCCATAAATAAATAAACATTATATTCACAGACTAATGAATAAATATTTATTTAATATCAGTATAACCAAATAAATTATTTATTTAATAAATAAAAAAGTATTTATTATAGTGTGAATAACAAAAGACAAATAAATATTATATATTCATGTAATTAAACAATTAACTTAGGAATAAATATTTATTTAATATATTTGAAATCAAAAATAAATCATGAATAAATATTAACTCTCAATCTAGAGAATAATATTAATTATAATTGTTAAATATAAATAATATTTAACTAAGATTAAAATTAACACTCTGTGTGTGGCCCTCTAGACCTCTTCCTCGGTGGCATTAGGTGGTCTTTCCTAAAGTCCAAGATTACTATCTAATAATTGGTCATGGAACCCCCAAAGGAAGATGATATATTATAATGACAAATCTACATATGAATGTTTATTGTGTAATATAATCCATTTTTCTCGACATCTCATCACCAAATTTAATGTTTGACAAATATTTATTTGATTATATAGAATGAACATGTCTATATCTCTATAGACATGGAATTTATTTCAATGGTTCCATTTCAAAGGACTCAGATATCATCTTCCATAAACATGGAAGAGACAAATCCTTGGCAAACTTATTCATTAATAACATATCATTTGTGACACACCCCATGTACCCAAATTTATTGAGATCATATGTTGTAATAGTTTATGACAATACATCAAAGTGTGTTCATCATGGCATGAATTAATAACAATATTAAAGTCCAAGGATCGTTACATGTTCTTGTATATGAAAATATCTAATGAAACATAAACATGTGGAATTCCTACAGGTGATTATGTTCTCATAATTTCCCATCTTGGAGATTACTAAGTGTAAAATTCATGAGATGAAGTCTCATTTACTTATGATCACTCATACCCAATATTCAACATAATATATGAAACATCATAGAATGTTATCTGACTATAGAACAATTTTTATGAATATCATCATAACATTTCAAGGTTCTCATCATAGTGAGGAACTGTTATTCCCTTTAGTATTTGATGAATAATCTAAGACATTATTATAATAAAGTCTTGTAAAACTATGAATGATATATAATAAGATGTTTTAATTAATATTAACTTACTTACATATATATGAAATCTAACATACAAATAGTTGGTGTGAGGACACCAACTCCAATAGACCCCCACATGGACTAGAGCCAACTGCATATGACTTTCAGTCCTCTAGCTCTCACATGATGATTAAATTTTTTCTGAGTTAAGGATTTAGTTAAGGGGTCTACCATGTTGTCTCCCATGGAAACTATTCTCACAGTAACCGAACCTCTTTGAGAAAAATACCTCAAGAGATGATATTTTCAAAGTATGTACTTATTTTATTGATGTGACCTTGGTGCCTTTTCAAGATATTCTAATGTAGTAATATCATAGTAGAGTGTGATAGAGTCTTTACTACTAGAACCACCTCAAGATGTTGGATAAATTTTTAAATCTAAACTACTTCTTTAGATTCCTTAAAAGTCACAATATACTTATACTCTACTGTAAAATCAATAACCATGAATTTCTTTGAGCTCTTACAGCTCACAACACCTCCATTGTGAGTAAATATGTATCCCCGCTTTGATTTCAGATCATCTTGATCTATTTTGGAAACTAGTATATGTATATATCCTGATGACTAGTTTCTCATCTCCTATATAGACCAGAAACATATCCTTAGCACACCTTAGATACTTAATGATATTCTTGACTACCATCCAATGGTGGTTTCTCGAGTCAAATTGATATATTCTTACCGTGCATAAGTTGTAGGAGACATCTATCCTTGAACATAGAATAACATGCATGAATAACCCAACCACCGACATGTGTGGATTCCTTTCTTCTTATGTCTTTCCTCATGTTCTCAAGGAAAAATTTTATTGAAAATATGAATTCCATGTGGATGGTACCAGGGAATATAGTGAAAGCTGGTGGGTAGGGGATTTAAGAAAATTTATCTATAGAACAATGAAATTTCATCGTCTATGGTGATTTGATCCCCAGTATGGTCAGAGAATCTCATGTGAATATTTCAAAGCACAAAAATTAAACTGAATGATTACCTCATTTAGATCAAATATGTGTTTGAATGTCACATATCTCTGATGACCATTTCTTGAAGGATTAAATCTCAAACCCCTTTAGATCATCCAAAAATTCTTCAAGAGTTCTTGTAGATTCCAATCATCAAACTCTAGGTGATATCATGAATCTATAACGATTCCTTCAACATCATAATGATGATCACTAAAATCTCATACCTTCAATTCATAAAGGTGATTGAAGTTGAAATATTGGATGAAGTCTTCCCCTCTCTAGGATGTTTGAATAAAGAGATAGGAGCTCCCAAAATCATGTGAATGAATCATCTTGTGAAATTGAGATCATCTTTGCTTATATAGTTGTGGTTAATTACCCAAAAAGGGTTCCCCACCCCTGTATAAGAAACACCCACTAAATAAGAAATAAATGACATGTTATGATGATCTAAATGCATCATAATGTCATTTATATTTTTATCAAATACTTGTAATATATAATAAATATATTACATGATAAACCCAATTCATTAACTCAGCTCGTAATTCTAAAAATATTAAATGAACCTTGAATGTTAAAATAATATTCATTCATATAATATTTTTCCATGTATTCACTTAATACCATGTGAATAAATTTAATAAAAAAATTCAACTCAATTATTCTTTACTCTAATAATAATGAATTTATTTATTATTTTTTCATCATTTTCCCTTGGATGCATCTCGGACCCCGTGGTGGGTCCCACCATGTCCTATTCCCTAATTCATCATAATAGATCTGACCCTTGAATATGAAATTATGTGAGACCCTCTAGGAACTTATTTTGATAGTAGTGAATATTATTCATAGACCAGGAGTAGAGTCCAGCAACCCATCAAGGCCCCTAAAGAGATAAAGAATAGTCATACCAATGATAACCTTCCTTACAAACACACACCATGTAATATATTCTTTTTTATCGTGATATCTCATAAAGTAGGATGAATTTTTTTTATCATCATCCTTTATTGATTTATTATCATCGACATAAGTGAAAAAAACATATGAAATATATATTTTGAACATGCATCGCATGTGTGCACATGATAAGTGCATTTCATGCATATATTTTAGAGTATTCTAATGTATTGATTTTGCGTTTAAATGAATAATCTTTCCAATTTTGGAGATATTTCACTTGTTTTATTAATTTTTGAAGGAAATGATGAAAAATTGGAAAAGGAATGAAAAGGGATGAATTTTGGAGAGAAAATACACTTTGGTCCATGAGCTACGCTCACAACGTGACACCAAATTTTTAAGGATGTTTGAAGCTAGAAAACTGGGAAAAAATAGATTACGTGTCATTTAATGATATTATACATTGTGATTTATCAAAGTAAATTATTGTCACCAGAAAAATTCATAAAGAGGTTACACGCTATGAAATATAGTTACACATCATGTGACTTGATTACACGTTATGAAAGGAGTCAAGGTTCTAAATCAATGAAGAGATTCGCATGGGATACGTGAAAATTCAAAAATCATGGAGGCAACCTCAGATCAGGATTACACGATGTGTAATCACATTAAATATCATGAAAATGGTTGGGAAGAACCAATCTAAAGCCAATAAATATAGGATATATCAGTTTTTGTGAGGGATCCATTTGAGACCAAAGATTGAAGCGAGAGGCTGCACTGTGAAGGGCCCTCCTTGAGTTCTAATATCTTTCATTTATGCTTTCATTTTAATTTATCCTTCCCTCATATTCACTCATCACTAGGATGAGGGGGTAAACCCACCTTATTATGGGGTAATTTAACCAAAGGGGGAAGGTTCATTGGATTTATTTATCTCATTTATTCATGTATTTGTTTTGTGTGTTTTCAATCTTCTATAAATTTGCAATCCATTTCTTTTTATTTTATCATGATCATTGATAATTTAATCAAAAAGGAAAATTTAAACTGTGCAATTAAAAACCCTAAATAAGGCATTTCCATTTTCTACTTTAGAGGAAATCAGGTTTAAACATGGTATCAAAACAAACTTGATTCATCAACACCCAAAAGTGACAGATCAAGGGAAATAGGGTATTGTCATGTTAAGGAGGAGATATCATGACCATGGGATAATCTTAATCTGAAATCCAACACCAATAATGATTAAATCAACCAATTTTATAAAATCCAATTACACCCAAACCCTAAAATTACAAAATCTTGATGTTCTTTTAAAATATGTCTACAAAACCAATCAATCCGCTCCTTCATTTTCATTTCGTTTTCTCAAAATAAAGAAAACAACTATTTTATTCACATTTTTCTTTCATTTAATAAAATTAAATATTTTAAAAACCTAATAAAACTATTTCACCATCCTTTTGGGTTTGACCTAAAACTTACGAATACTAAATTTTAATTAATTGAGTAGTATAGTTTGAGTTTTGCAAAAAAATTGCATAGTATCGTAGGGAATTAACGATGCCCCACAAGACTATCAGCACACCCATATTCTAAAGATGTTTAAAATTATTTATTAAAGGTGTCTTGTATAAATATATATAATGTATATAATTATAAGGTCCATATATGAGTATACTTATGAAATTGGAAGGTGTTTTTAAACACATCCATGGAGGAATGTTATAAACGTGTATGAAAACCATCCATGTGTTGTGTGAAGTAAGCATCTTACAAAAAACATTAAAGCCATCACATGTAGTACCCGACCATAGATCACACATGTTAGCTGTGAAATTGTGATATCAAGCATGAAATGTCTTCCATGAAAATCCATTTGTCGGATGAATCAACTCATCATTATCCTTCTTTCTCTCGGTATCATGCCATCAAATTTTTATTGATATTTTATCAAACATGAAATGATATTGGAGTTTGGGGATCAATGGAAAGTTTCAGATTACTTTCTATGTCACATGATATGGTGTTCCATTATCATTTGGCTTCTATTGGGATGTGCCACATTTTATACAATTATTTCATTCAACATTTTCCTCCCCGAATAAGCTGCAATCTTTTGGGAAAGCATGAATTTTTCTTTTTTAAAATCCAATTTTTTCAAATAACTTTGATTCCATATAATGGTTTGAGGGAATATCTACAACATCTAGGATAAATTCCTAAAAAAGGTAAGAATGTAATCAATGAAAGTATTAGAAATCCCATAAATGGTTTTCCCATGAAATAGTAAGATTAAAAATTCCATCTTTTTCATTTTACTACATTGTCAATATATTAGAGTCATTGTATCATCATTCAATTTTTTCACCCTATCAACATCATAATTATCATTATTTGCATCATGTGTGCTCATATTGAAGCCTTATTTGATTTTTATCCCTTCATTATCATGATGATGAATAAACAAAAACCGTTCATTGCTACTAAAAATCTAACCTATCCCAATAGTTCCAAACCATTGGGATAGCCCCTAAAACAGTTGGTATTTTGGTTTTCAGGATATACCTATACCAATGGTTTCTATAAAATCATTGGTATAGGTTGTCTCTAGTTACTCTATTCTAATGGTTTAAATAAAATCATTAGGATATATGTATACCAATAGTTCAAGAACCGTGGTATTCATACTTTCCAGCATAACAGTATACCAACGATATATAGAACTGTTGGTATACCCTCTTCTCCCCAGTCCATCATGAATAAATTTATACCAATGGTTATGTAAACCATTGTTATATCCTCTTATCTCTAGAAAACAACAGGGCCATCATGTACATATTCCAGAACCCCATCATGAACCTCTTCTAAAACCTATAAACATGAAAGCTTTGAATCCGAGTGCCTATCAGAATTTTTCCATGAAAGCTATTATAGGATAATTTTTAAAACACTCAAGAAACTTATATTTTCTATAATTTATGAAATATTGATAAGACTATAAATTTTTATTGACCATTATTCACCTGAGTTTTTACACTCTTTCTCTCTCACAACTATGGGACTGTGGTTGAAAATGATACACAATCTTATATCCTGTTAACATACAATAGTGGGTTTAAGGTAAAAAATATTATCAATATAATTATATTGGGAGATTACTGGATATATTTATATATTCCTATATTATTTATAATGAAATACCAGTAGATATGTGTGTTCCTCTATCATTTAAGTAAGTATCATCTATGGTGAATCATTTAGCAGGAAAACTGTAAAGGGTTGTGAAGAAAATATTATTTCTAAGATGTTATTTATCTTTTTTTGACTACCACATACAGGTAGATTAGAATAATTCCAATATTTCTGATGTGGTGTGAATGAATGACTATAATTTGATAACTATATTTTACTATTTAATGAGAGAGATACTAGACAGATATTATAGTACCTATTACATCTCTAGTAGGACATAGTTCATAGGGGAACTATTTTATTCTTATGTTTATGAGGTGTGATTATATATATAATTATATAAAATAATTATTATTTAGTGATCATTTTGAATGTTATCTATGGATTTCTTGATAATTTTCCATTATAATATTATTATGATCGGATAGGATGTGTTGTTATGTTTATTTTATTTAACATATTTTTATTGATCATGTGTGCAAAAACTTTTTATCTATGGAGTCAACTCACTAATTTGGAAAACTTTACTGATTATTATTTCTCCCCCCCTAAATGTATGTGTGGGTGTTTTCTGCACCTATGTTGATCAATATCATTATGTAAAAATGGTAGATGATTCTTTTAGGGTATATATGGATTATAGAAAAGGTAGATATTTGAATGGTGTTTTCATTATATTGACCACACTTGTTTCATTAGCATTCTCAATTATATATATCTTGGACATGCTATCTATATCTAGTAATTTGGGTTGTATTATATTATATTATGGAACGGTTGTAATAGCCATACCCACCAAAACATAGTAATCAGACCTCCCACCATCGCACTCACTAGGGTTTTGATTTAACCACTGGTTTTAGCCCCCACCTAGTTTTATTCCTTTCATGAATCTATCTTCTTTACCACTTTTCCTCTCGTCATCTATTTACATAATGGTATTTAAACTTTTCAAGGGTCCTACCAATCTTTTTATTACCAATTTCAAGTTATCAGAAGCATCATCCCTCTATCACTTCTATCTGTTAGATTGGTTTGGCTACCACCACCCATCGATCAATAATTTTAACAAGGCTATCAATGGATTTATGGGGATTCATATTTTACACAATAGTGGCACTAATTTACTATTGTATAATTCTCATCAATTTCCTTAAATATGAAAGCATGATTACTTTTATGTATTCCACCAATAATTTTTTCAATTGCATGCATTTATACTATCATATATGGTCTTTAAACTATCTTTTGATGCATGATTATCCCTCTCAATGTTTTAGGTAAGTCTTCTGATCCCAAACATCCCTTTTAAAAATGTTTCCATCTATAGGGTTGTTGGAAACATGATTGAACATTATTTGGGTTTAGACCGTAGAACTCAATATTTATGTCATCATATCACCACCTATATTTTCAAAGAGGTTGAAATATTTAAACCCCCATTGAATTCTAACTTAGATAAAATTGAAGGCTATTACATGTATAGACAAGAGGTTTGCTTCTATTCTTCGTCATAATTTTTCCAAGTCGGCAACCAACAAGAGCATTTGGGTAAAATGTGCCATTGGAACTAGAAAGTTCTTCAAGCTTGAATTGATGAGGAAAAATGAAATGGTCTTATGGTATACTAGATTTAGGTATCTAACTAGAATGTGGAATAATATATTCTATTCTATTCTAGTATTGATTGAATCAATAATGATTTTTCTTCCAAAACCCCATCCCAAAATGTTTCATCTCGTGTTTTTTTAGAGAGTGAATCTCATAGAGACAGAGTGTCGACCAATGTGGAATCACTTATTCCCCTCTATCCCATTGAGAAAGAAACTATGTAAATCCTTTAAGAGGGGTTCAATTATGATGTATTTGTGATACAATTGTCTCTAAAAGTTTACAAGCCCAATGTCTTGGATGATAAGGGTAGTAATTAGAAGTTAGAGAAGGTTTGTATTCATATACATAATTTTTTAATGAAGTTAGAAGCATTATAAATGGTTAATATTGATATAAATGAATGGTTGAATTTACTTTCTAAATGTAAAAGGAATAAAAAAATAGACATTCATGAAATTGTTAGTTTTTTAGAGGTGTTATCCAAATGACATGAAGGTCTTGTTGAGTAAAATAAAGGGACTTTTGTTTGTTACCTAACTTCCTCTAATTTTGAGGTGGATAGGTCGTCTGTGTACTATATTAATCCAGGTAAAAATATTTGAATGAAATGATATTTTTACATAGGGTGATACCTGATCAATAATAGAAAAAATATAGGAATTGAAAAGACTATTCAAATTTACCAAGGACAATGATTACTAGATCATAAGGTGAGGCTACCTATAACACAAGCATTACCAAAACACCTAGACAAGGGGATTTAGGAATAATAGGTAATTTTGATACTCATAAATATATTGGGGAAGAGAAATAAAAGTGAGTTGATGTAGATTTTTTAGCAATCAAGCCTAAAAATAACATCACCAATGAGGGACCTTGGTAAGCTTATGAGGATGTTTCTGAACATATGAACAACAAACTAAGAATAGAGGAAGAGGAAGACTCCTCATATTTAGTGAAAAAGTAGGTGAGGATAAAAGGACCTTTAGTTTTTATTCCATAATAGATTCATTATATATTAATTTAGTCTTTTTATTGGATATATTAAAGCATTCAAAGGGAAAAAAGTCTTGAGGGGCATTAGAAATCAAATTGATTTTAGGTTTTTTCCTTCCTTTTATCAGATAAAATGAATGATCTATATAATAAATTTTCCATTTTTTCTTAGAGGGAACTTGAATAGGTTAAGAAATGTATTTATGAATAGTCTATGGAAGAAAAGGGAGTGATTAAATGGATTAGTATCCCTAGTTCTAGGATAATGAAACATTCTTTTTCTTGTCCCCACAATTGTATTGGCCCATTATAGAAGTAAAATTTTCTTCTTTCTTCTTATGATGATATTCCTAAGATCATGAAATCTATTTTTATTATCTTAGAATACAAGCTTCATCTCTATCGAAACTAGGATATGAAATACTTTTCGTAGAAATTCCAGTCAGTTCAAAGAATAATTTTTAGTGATGGAAAATGATTTTTTATTAGTTTTCTGCTTTTCTAAATCATAATTTATTAATATTAATCTTCCCGGTTTTTCTTTTTATTTTTGACGATTAGTATTAAACAACTAAAAGTGCTTGATCCTGATTAATAAAAAAATTATTTTAGTAATATCATTATTTATCTATTTTTGTATATGCATATTCTATATTGAATGGTTGATAAATCATTTATATTATAGAAGAAGATGTTGAATTATGATATGTAAAAATTTATGTGTAGATGAAATGTCTCCAATAATTTTAGTGGATACCTCAACACTTTTTGCTCACCCTTGGAAGATTAAAGATGAACTTAGTGGGTTTTCTTACTTGAAATTTTGGATGTGAAAATTTTTTGTCAATTTTTAGTATATAGTTTAGAACTAAGAACATTTGAATATTTTATTAGGATAGTTATAATCAATTTTATTATACATGTATAGTATATAAATTCAAAATGAAGAATTGTAAAAATATTATCGAGGGAAAAAGTATTCTTGAGAAAATATATAGTTGATGCCTTCTGACTAGGAATATATAGAATATGAATCATTGGATATAAAATAGGAGAAATTTAATTAACAAGATTTATTTCATGATACTATGATCCTAGTATTGTGTCTTTTTTTTGTTTTCTTAGACAGTATATGAGAACCATACTAATGGAGGTGTATAATTGTGAAGATGTTCCTAATCCTTCTCCAGTTATTCCATGTTTCCTAGGCCCTCCCATGGTTTTGAAATAGTAATGACCTAGTTAGACTCTAATATAGGAATGACTAGGATGGAGTAAGGTGGATGGGATATAACCATGGGATGTAACAAGTGTTCAAGCATCAAGGAATCACGACTTGGGAAAAATTTCGCCAAAAAAATATTAATTAAAAAATAGTGAAAAATAAATAAACTTTCAAAATGACCCATTTGTACATCAAATGTCCATGAAAAAGGGAAAAAAATAAATACAAGCAACACTGTATAAAAGAAGATAAAAATAAAAAACATTAATCAATCCCTCCACTACCCCAATCTCCCTTCTTTGCAAAGAAAGCTGTGTAGCCACCTCGAGTGCCCTTTTGGACCCATTCACAGAATATAACTACCCTCCATCCATAGAAAGTGGTAAAAGGCCTATGTGGATGATGAAATAACGAAAATAAAATAAAAATTAAACAACAAAATACCTATCTCTTGCGACAATATAATTCATCGCCCAATATATAAGAACCACAATGCCCCATGGGTCAAATTATGTTCCTACAAGCAAGGGGAAATAGATCCAAATTTCAAAATTATACTATCAAATAGTAAATTCCTATTAATTTAAAATCACCCTTCATATTAATGATTAATAATCATTTTGGATTGAGTTTAATCTTAGTTTGTTTTGGTTTGATACAAGTTTTTTTGGTACATTTTCATTAGATTTACTTTGTCTTGTTTTTGTTTATATTATCTTGGAAAATTTCATTCATTAGGGTTCTACTCGATTCTGTTTGATTAAATTTGGTTAATTTCAGTTTGGTTGAGTGAAATTCAGTTCATGTTAGTTGCAGTCATATAGGTTTGAATTCATTTTATTTGGTCCAATTTGATTCATCATTTGTAATATTATATTAGTTCATGTTAGATTATTTTGACTTGGTCTAATTTAGTTTCATTCAATTTATTTCTATTTAAGTTATATTATCTTGATTTTTATCATTCTAGAACTATTTTGGTTGATCATATTTACATTTATACCAGTAATGTTTGGTTAGTTTGTGAATGTTTTTTTTTAAAGTGTTTCATTCTATTTTTTATTTGGTTTTATTATATACATTATGGTTTGTATGATGCCACTATATTTAGTTCAACTCATTTTGGGTTTAATATTCATAATATTATTTGGTTTGGTTTCCTATGGTTCATCTTGGTTCATTATGTTTGATGAAATCCAAATTTTTGTAGGTTATGATAGGTCTAACTTGATTATAATGATTATGTATGATCCTCTTTGGTACAACATGATATGATTTGTTTTAGATTTTCTTATTTTTAATTTATTTGTTCAGTATAGGCATATTTAATTTTTTGTAGATTAATATAGGAATATTTAGTTTTATACTTTATAGTTTAATATAATTTATATTATTTTGGTTTTTCCTACTTATATTATTTCTATTTCATTCAATTCAGTTTGAATGAGTTCGTGTTAGTTTCATTTAATTTGGTTTGTTTTAATTTGGATCAGGTTAGGTTGATTTGATTTGATTCAATTTGGTAAAATATTCATTTCATATACAAAAATTATTCTAAGAAATATATATCATTATTTAGTACAAAACATGGTGTGAAATAAAAGTAATCAATGAATCTTTAAATTAAAAGTCCAATGCATAAGGGAAACTACCTCAAACTCAAGGTGCTTTTCTTATGAATATAGAAACTCGAATTTTCCATTTAACACATGCACACATATTCAATTTCACATATATATAAAGGAACCTAGACTCGATGTACATATTTTCATGGAAAAATATGTATAATGGGATCCTTACATATATGCTTATACATGCATATACCCCTTTACCTTACAAACATATTCATTTTTAATATATATACATAAGCATACCTAGCCCCAATATATATATTAATACTACCATGAGTGAATATATATATATATATATATATATATATATATGGGGGAACTTATATATCTATATACCTACCTATGCATACATTTTCAAGTCACCTTTGACAACGACAACCTGAAACCACTCTAGTGAGGTAAACAATACTCTAGGAAAACACAGAAAAATCAAAACCTTAAAAACCCTAAATTAAAAAAGGAAAAGAATTGAAACAAAACAAAACATACCCGAAACCCCTGGTGAATTTTTAGTTTTCCCAAAAAAAATAATTCTAGGATAGGGTAAAAAATGTTGATAGAAATTTGTGAGTCTGTATAAAAATATAAAGGAATGAAGTTTCTTTATAATCAATAGAAAATATAAAAAATAATGATTAGGGAAAATAAAATGGATTACTTTAGGCCAAGAGGATGATTAAAAAAATTTAATGGATGTGAAATTGAATACTTCAAGAATTTGTGAGTATATACTTTCAATTTTAGTGATCGAAAATGAAATGAATAGTGGAGAGGAAACCACAAATATCACATAAGTTTTTTTTGATCACTACTTCCTAGAAACTACTACCAGATCATCACAAAACATCACCTTATGAATAGTTTCATCCAGAAGACTATGTTAAATACATTGAATCAGTTATTGATAATCTAGAATGGGTTACCCATACATTGGAAATCCATGAAACATTAAACAAATATAAATAAAAACGATAAATAACCCAAATCATATTAACATAATTAACATCAATTCAAAATTAAAAAATGAATCATAAAAATAAGATTCAATTAAAGTAAAATCAAATATACACTAGGCTGAGATGACAAATATAATAGAACATACCAAAAAAATAAAACAAATCAATTATACCCATATATCCATTGTACAATATCATGTTTCTCACCATATCTCCCCTCACCCATCGATAAACAAATATGAGATGATTATAAAAAAGGATTAATCTTGAACATATACACATAATATGAGAAACTAACACACACAGATAGATATGTAGGATGCAAGAAAATTGGTCCAGTAGGATGTCACTAAGGAATCCATGAAATTTCATTCATGTGTAAATCCATGAACACTAATCTGAAATAAAATTATAAAATATTTTTATTTCAACTATACACACAAGAAATCCAATATCATGTCCATAACCATTTAAAAAAACATTCCTTTTTTGTTTTTCTTAAATGAAGAAATCACTATGAATCAAATTCCACAAACTTAGACATTTATAGTCAAAACAACCATTTCAGAACCAAATATGAAAACAAAACATGAGTGCCTTTAATTAAAAATGGCTCCTACAAACATCTTTAAAACCCATTGGAAATGAATCAATTCACACACAAGTGAAGTTCATACCACTAGGAAGGCACCACCCATCATGAGGTAAATAATGAATGTAAATGAGATTAGTCTGCCATAATAATATAATTAAGTGGAAAATACAATAAACCATGTGATAATAACCCCTTATTCAATCCAAAAGTCAAGGAGCATGTATCATGGGATCTAACCTATATCCTAATTTTAGATGATCTAGAATTTACCAAACCAATGTTGGACTAATTATTGGCCTATGTTTTGTCTACCAAATACAAGCCACTCACATATCCCACACTAACATCATTGAGATAACCCCACACAATGTATAATCACATGCTAGAGGTTATACTAGAGGACTCCATACCAACTAATGTAGCATAAATATAGAAATCCCACCGAGTTATCTATGTTCCAAAAACCAAAAAAGTGGTGGTGACTGAACATTCAAGGGAAGATTGAGGAATAAAGCACAAAAAATAACTCTCCCTCTCCTATAACACCCTCTCATCGAAAAAACACTTTCAAACATCACATATCAATCAAATATAAATAATATATCCACCACCATTCTAAACAATAAGGGGAAAACAATGAGGTCCCCCATTAGATCAACCATCTAACTCGTGAAGTTCCAAATAGACCTTTACGATTAGACACACTATTTACATTTCAAGACACCATTTTTAAAACATGTATCCCCCTATTTAAAAACCCAAAAAGGTTAAAATAATTGAATTTATATCAAAAATACCTTTTAAATTATTAAATTCATTTTTAAATGGATTTAAGAATGGATATATATTTATTTCAAAGAGACATTTGAGATTCATAAATGTACTACTCTATGTCATGACATAAATTTCAATGATGTATTTAAAAAAACTACATACTATCAAATAGAGGAATAATTTAATCAATAATGAATTTAGAAAACTCAACCACTCTTTGAATACCAAAATGGATCAATTTTAATTAAACAAGGACTTGAAAAAAGTGAATATTGAACCAAGAAATCCAAAACATTTCTCCTTTAGTAGTGAGAACCTAATGGTGGAAGAAGGTTCAATCCATGGTGTTTAAACATAAAAATATCCAATATTAGGTCCAATATGAACCCTATAATACCCAAAATACCTATATATTTCTTAGTAGAAGTCAAAACCAAGAGAAAATGGTGATAGATATTGAGAATAATATATTAAAAGAGATTATATTTTGGAACCAATATCAAACAAAGAAGATATTAACTTTGAGAGTTAATGGGGAGTATGGAATCTAAAGATGGAATGGAAAAATTAGAAGGAAGAAGAGCATCGAGACAGGGTTTCGGAATTGAGTGGGATGAGTGTGATGAATGACAGAGGAATCTAGGGAGAAGAGGGTTGTTATGGGAGAGAAGAGGGTTCATGTTGGGGATGAGCACAATGGATAATCAAGGGAGAAGGTTCTTGGGGGAGATGAGGGTTTTTAGTGGAGAGTAGGGTTTGTGGGGGAGAGTGAAGTTTTTGGGGGAGGGGAATGTGGGGATGAGCTTGATGAAAATGAAAATCAAGGAATGGTATACCTAGAGTATTTATCCCGATGGTTTTTTAAACCGTTGGTATATGTGCATGGGCACAGACCCATTTTCTAGTAGTGCATCTAATAAATTCTCCAATCCAATCCTCCCATTTAGATCATGAACATTTTTGAGATTGTATTTTATCCCCATTGTGATACCACACATAGTAGTTTGTTTGGAAACCATATTTGGATATATGTTAGCTAACTTCTTCATGACTCAATCAAGGTCTTGGAAGGATGAAGGAAAAATGATAGAACACTGGAGATGTTTTGAGAACCACCAAGTGTGATTATTTTATGGAGGGGTTTTCATTTCTTTATAAACACACAGAAAAATAATATGTATTTACAATTTAATTAAAACCATGTGGAGACTTAATGAGGTCAAACCATGTTGATTCATAAATAAAAACATAAATGTGGGAGAAATAATGGGGGTGCATAGAGGTAGAATTAATCCCCATTTGTCAGGACTTATCTTGTTTCAGCTTATTACAGAAATATTTAGCCCAATGACCCATGTTTACACAATAGAGACATTATTCTCTTGAGACCTCATTGCTGCCTCCAGATCCCCAGTAATCCCTTCCATTTCTATCATTGTCATTGTTTTTCTTTTTTTTGTGATTTTTGGCAGGCTCGTTTGTCAAACTTTGAGTCATTGAAGGGTCCCTCTTCTATTTGTCGCTCACTAATCCATGAAACCCACTCCTCGGTGAGGATAATTTCCCTCCATTGTCGGTGGTGAGTTCTAGATCAAAATGGTCCTCCGCTACTTTGAGTCTCTTTGTTGCCTCTTACACAGTTGGGTCTACTAGGTCGAATTCCCTGAGAGGGGGGGGGGTGAATCCGTCTATGGTAGATTAAAACACTCTCATTTTTGGATCTTGTTTTGTTGTTAGACAAAACCCAATTCTCTCTTCCTCATGTAGAAATATACAGACATATATGAAATCATGCATAGGAGACAATGATTTTTACTTGGTTCACCCTCACTAGGCTACATCTAAGGAGCATACAACGACAATGTACCGATGTACCAAATTCACTAAGGCTCACGACCAATAATGAGTACAATGTTCAGGAAATATCTTCAATGCCAAGGATCACTGCCTTTACAATGTTTAGGTTCTGCTCACTACATTCCCAAGGGTCACTTCCTATGCCTCTTTCTCTAGATCACTACCGATGGAAAGGGTCACTATATTCCTCTTCCTTCACTCACTTCTCTTGGAATGGAATCCACTCACATTTTATCAACTTATTGGTCAAACACAGTTTATGGACATGTAGGTCCCTTAATTTGCATGAATTCATGCATCCTCAACTATAGGTAGATGCTATGTTGAAGTTTTGTTTTCACCCATAGATGAATTCCCCCTTCCCGAGCACTGTTAGGTACCAGAAAATACTTTCGAAAACTAAATTGAAGCTTTCACAAGATTCCTGTTCAAATCATGAACCACCTTTTCTCTCCCACATACTGAGTACTGGGTTTGGTACGCAAACCGCATTCTCTGTGTACTACTGCCTATTTCTCAGACCTCCTCTGTCCGCAGACTTCCTCTTTTGTGAACCTCCTCTATCTATAGACTGCCTCTCCCACAAACCTCCTCTATCTATGGAATACCTCTTTCACGAACCTTCTTTATTCGCAGATTGTCTCCTCCTTCACTATCACATACAACTACCGTGTACCGACTTCACAAACCTCCTATGTGAAACCCCTCTTGCCTGGAAATGGTTCTTTGTTCATGAACTTCCTTTGCTTCTGCGTACCGGAGTTCCCCCTCCACGTACTACTTGCAGAACTCTCCCTCACACGTATCAGAGATTCCTCATCTATGTATCGAGACAACTCAATATGCGTACCATAATTCCTCTTCCGTGTACCGGACTTCCTTTGCAGATTAAGAAACTCTGCAAAAACATTTGGTGGAATCCCACCTGCATGAACCACTTCAGCCTTCCCAATCCTCCCTTCACAAAATAACTTCGGTCTTTTCCAAATTCCCAGTGCAAAATATTATTTCTAATGATATTCCATATCTAAATTAATAGGTAGGATTATCATTTCTTATATAGGAAAATATACCCATTTAATACGCTAAATCAAGATTTACTAAATCTTGATTCCAGCCTCCACCACTTACCAATTCTCCAGCTGACGTGAACCTCAAGCCATCCGCGAATCATTTTCCTATGTGCTCCATATACCACCTTTTCTCTTACATGGTCGACCTCCTCCGCTAACACCAATCCATCCGCGTACCACACCAAAAACCTGCTGAGAGGATTCCTTGAGGGATTTTTTCCCAACATACATAGAAAGTGTCGAGATATCGGGAAGAATCTCAATTGATAGAGAAATTTGGGAGAACATGGAGGGGACAACGCACATGTACTTATCAAGTATTAGTCGCTATAGTTCATCTTAATGAGGATTAGATACGTCGTCGATTCACCGACCTCTTTCACCACCCGATGTACCACTGGAGGTGTGTTGATTCTAGTCCTTTCTCAGCCGTTATCTATTACCATTTTGTGAGGGGGATCCAGATAGGGTTTTCGAGAACGGGGTACCCCCTGAGAGCTATCACGTCTTCCATCATGACATAGGTTGATCCCCAGGAAAAGATGGAGGTGTTTGTTTTTGAGAACCACCTCATAGGAAGCTATAATACCAAGTCATTTCACCTAGTGATGTTGCAAGAATACCCCATGATGGTGTCATGGATACTCGCCTTCCTCCAAGAATACTGGTATGAGGCATGTATCTGGTGTAGCCATGATTATTGGGATGTCTTCATCTGCTTCCAACTCGGGAAGATCACATTGTGAGGAAACTTGTTGTGGTTTGAGGGGTGAAGAGGATAATGGTACTTCACGTAGCAGGAGGAGGTTGTGGGGGTCTAAGGAAGTCTTTAACTCATAGTGTGGGTGTTCTTCCTCCAGCTGATACCATGAGCACAACCCACACTTTGACAATAGAGTCACTATGTTCTGCCATTGGAGAGGGAGGTTGGACATGACACACAATAAGTGGAAGGACAATATGGAAATGCAGTGGGCTAGCTGGTAGTCATATTTGGATGGTGGGTCTCCTTAAGATCCCATAAGTTTAAAATTAAAAAATAAAAATAAAATGAAAGTAATGGAAAGAATCCATTATAAGTTAATAAAATATTAATAATATATCACAATTACTTATCCCAAAAAATATTTTTTAAAAAAATAAGTAATTAATAATTGTTATTAGAAATTTAAAAATAATAATTTTATTTATGTTAAATATAAATATTATATTTTCCCCATGAGGTGAAACCTAGTGGTTGTGCCCAGTGGTGTTGTGGGGAAGTCTCTGGTTTGTGGTGTGGTATTGGATTATTTATAAAACATGTCAATACCTTGCTACTCTTTTTGAGTAATGAACCTTGTAAATTATTGTGTTCATGTGGGTGTTCTTAAGTGTTGTTTTTCAGAAAATTAAATTCTATCTAATAGGATATAATGTTTTTTAATTAGAAAACATAAAAATAGACTATCACTGATTCACCCATCCCTCTCAATGATCACATTGATCCTGATTGTATCATTTCATTAAACTCATTACATCTCTATATAATTCTTGTCACGTAACTAAGTTAAAAACTCATAAAACCCTCCCCCGTAACTCTTTAGTGAGAAAATTCTATGAAGCCAGATAGTTTGAATAATAGTGAGAATTTGGAATCATATTCCTAAATTTAAACATAATGAACTTGTCCAAACTCCATAACTTCATAACATCATATGTTACAATGTAAATAACTTTTTTTGTCTACTTATAATTTTTTATAAATTTTTCATCATCATCATCATCTTTTAAAACCAATTCTATCAATTTTTTCCTTGATTTTTTTTCTTTCTAATATAATTATTTACATTATTTTTTTACTTATATATCTTAATACCCTTCAGGATATAAAGTAACATTTACTTTAAATACTTTCATAATCTTTTATTTGTAAACTTTTACTTCTCTAAGTCCAAAAATACTCTTACTAGACTCTTAGACACAATAATCTTCTCAAAATATCATGATAAGATACAAAAAAATCCTATGTGTTTAGAAAAAAACTATTATTTCCTAAAGAAGGAATATTTGAAAAATATCGTGTACCCATATCATATGTGGTATTATATGTGTTCGGATAATTATTCTAATAATAAGACTTTATTCTTTAAAATATACCATTGATGGGTGGTGGGATCATATCCCTCATATTTTAACAAATATCTAGATAAACTCTATCTTGTATAAAATATATTTTTTATTTTCTTCTTCTAAAAACATGTTATAGAATATAATAAAACATAATAAATGTGTATTAATATCATTTTTCACATAAAAAATCTTTATTAATAAATAAATTCTCTTATTATATAAGATAAATACACATCCTTTACTAAGATCTATTTGTTCTTAATATATTTCTTTACAATCAAATATTTGATGTAACAACTCCTTGATTAATCACTTGAATTAAAACAACAATCAATATGAATTATTCCTTTTTTTAATTTCTATATATTTTCAACACTTTTAAAACATACATTCAGTATCACATACCCTTTCAAAATAAATTAATTGATTTTTTTACCCTCAATACTTGACATATAGGTTCCTTGGCGTTTCAAAACTCCTTTGGATATTTTGAAAAAAAATCCATCATATGTAATCATTAATTATACTTCTTGATAACACCTTTCAATTTCAATTACCATGACTCACTACTCAAAGAAACATTGTTGGATTCCCCTAATTTATTTTTCTTCTTCTGATTTAAACTTTTAATCACTTGTATGATCAACATAACATCAAAATTAGGAAATCATTTACCTAGTTCATTTATTTTAAACACTTTGAGAATATCGTTTATAATTTTCTTGAACTCATTAATATTTTCAAAACATTTTTAATAATGATTCTAGAATGAATTCCATAGTCAGATCTAGCCTTAAGAAAACCTCTAGTCTCTTGAAGTCATCAAAATATCCAATCATGTTGAATATATGAGTGAAGACTAAAATTCCTTCGATCATATTGCATTTAATGCCTTTTAGACATTAAGTGGATCCTTTTATGCTTCAATAAGCATCTAGATTCATTTGTTGAACAACTTAAATAGTTGGTTACTCGAGAAGGGGTTCCTCTAACATATAAAATTTTTCCTTCTTACTTAATAAATTATATGAAATTTTCAGTCTAATAAGTTACTTACATTAATCTTCTCCTTTCTAAATCCATTATTATACCCAACATGTAACCAATTATATACATGTATGAGAATTTATAGAAGAATTTTAACACTTTAAACTAAAACATATGTCACAATTCCAAATATAAATAGTTTAAATCTATGAATAAATCAAGTAATAAATAAATAAATGAACAGTTCATATATTTAATCATGAAATAAACAATTTATGTACAATTAAAAAATAAAGAAATGATAAACACTTTATAATTTTTTTTCATTGTTTTAATATGAACTCCATATTCAAATATGAGATATTTTACAAACAATTTTATTATTAAATGATAAATATTTCATATTTTATGTAAACAATTTACATAAATTTAATAGATCAATTATTTGATTTTATTTAAACTAGTGATCATATAAACATCGAAAACTATTTTTTGAAATTCCTTAAATAAATTATCAAACAGTTACTTAATATAAACATTTTATATTTACATTTATGAATAATTCATAAAAAAGATATAATCACATTTATATTTTTATCTTATTTTATAACTCAAACACTTTGTAAACTATATAAAAATTTATATACACTTTAAATATCGATCACAAAAAATGTAAATAAAATCCACTTATAAAATGAATCAAGAGATAGAAAGAGAGTTAATCATGAGACAAGTATGGTTATTCTGGGAGATTTTACCATTTTATAGCTCATTAGGTAGAAGAGATTTGGGGGGGGGGGGAAGTGATTTGGGATGATGAAATTTATTTCCCTCATTTGGAGAGACCAACATGATGGAGTGAGATGTTGGGGGAAAATATAAGGACAAACTATTTCTCTCCAACCCTCAATTGTAAACCATCCCACAATTGGGATGATTCTGACAAAAATTGTATGGGAGGTTGAGGTGTTTTTTAAATTGACCATAATATCCTTGTATGCCTATATATATTTGAAATTATATATATATATATATATATATATATATATTTGAAATAACATTTTATGCCTATATAAACAATCACTTCATGGATTTCATTCCTTCAAGCTGTCACTTTGTTCCCCTTCAACCTGATGTCATCTAATTCCTCCGCTGTTGTAGCAGTCCTCTGCTAATATTCCTCCAAGATGTGGAATTGTTCCCCTTCATGATTTTCATAATTTAATTTTTTTATTTCATGATTTTTTTACATTTTTGGTTTTAATGTTATACAAACTTGTTGAGTTGTTTATTTATTCATGTTTGAATCATAAAATAATTTTAGGTACTTATGAAATACCTTGTGGATAACATGTATGGTAATAAAATTTTCCTTGATAATTTATATATTCTCATTTTAATGGGAAATAAATTGTATTCAGTTGATAAATTCAAAGTTGTGGTGTGCTAAATTTCATAACAAAAAGATAAATGTTTTCCTTATTCTTGGATATACTATTTTCTTGAATTAATATTTATATAAATGAACATATTTTTCATTATTAATAATAACAAAAAACAATATTTTCATGTGTCTCTAAATATTTTGTTCAATGAAATTTATGAATAATGATTTTTTTTAGTTTAATGTAATTTATAAATAACAAAAACAATAAGATATAAATAATTTTGATTTTGTGTATATAACTAATTTTGATTATAAATAATTATGTGTATATAAAATATCATAAATAATTTATAATTAATTTTAATTATAGGAGATTTTGATTATAAATAATTATGATAATCTGGAATTAATAATTTATATAAATAATTTTTAATTAATAAATATTTTGAATTAGTAATTTTTAATTAATAACTATTTTGTATTAATAATTTTGAATTAATAATTATTTTGAATTAATATTTTTTATTATAGTGAGTTAATAATTTTGAATTAATAAATTATATAAATTACTTATAAATAATTTTTATCATCTTCATTGATATTTTTGATTATCTTCAATTGTTACTTTTTAATTTTAAAATTTGTATTAATATATGTCTATAGTTTAATGTTTACCCAATTTTGGTGATATGAAAGATAATGATTGATTAAAATCAAAATTATTGTTTTTTATTTTTTTTTAAAGGTAATAAAATAAATTTTTTAAAAAGGGTTATTTGTGTCATTTAACATTAATTGTTGATGTTGGAAAAATGTGGTGATAGATGTGTTATCAGTGGGGATAAAATATTTGGTTGTTTATGATCTTGGGAAAATATTACCTTTAATCCTATGTGTATGTGTTGTTTTTTTACAAAAGGTTATTTGTTTCATTTGTACCAATAAATTTTATTTTATTTTATTTTAAAAAAAATTACCAAATAAGGTCAAGATAAATGAAAATAATTTATTTTATTTTACTAAATTTCACTTAAAAAAATATTAGAAAAAAAATCATTTCTATTCTTGAGGTCTAGTTCTTATCGCTCAACATTTAAAATGGAAACTTTGTCTTCCTCCTCACTTCCCTCACTGCTCATCAGATCGACTTCATATCCCACTATAGATTTTCTCTCCACACTACCTCATTCTTCATTCCAACCATCCTTCAAAATCCCCCATTATCCACTTGTGCCGCTCCTCGATAGGGTTGTTTCCCCACCGCTCTTATCGTTCAGATCTTTGGCCTCTAGAAACACCTTCATATTCTTCCATCGCTTCTTTACTAATCCATTCTTCCTATTTACATTTCCACCCATACTCCATGATTCACTCGAAACCTTAAATTTTTTCCCACCTCCACATTTCTCATAAATATTTACTAGTGACTTCATCCTTTGAGCATCTCCCACTTCTGGACTCGATGTGGATGGTTCTATTTCATTAGTATCGGCATTGTTTGAATTAAATTCTAGTGAAAGAGGGGAACAGTTGTCATCTATGACTCCATGTTTGGAAGACTTCAATATTTCCTTCCACCGTGAATTCTCCCACTATTCCATGTATCTTATGGTATCATATACTTTAAATATCATTGATGGAATATATAACTAGGAGCCCTCTATGCGTTTGGAGTAATTTTTCCATGCCTTCTTACAGGTTTCATTCAATCTAAATATGTGAGGAGGAATATCTTGATCCAACCTGAATTGCATGAACACTTAAATAGGAAGGTATCGTTGGATACAATCATGTCCCACGAGCTAAGATACCCACAAACATTATGCCAGAGAATACATATCTTCTTACAAATCATTAAATGATACCCAATCCTCTTTTTCTCTGTGCATTTGCAGGGACATTGATGATGATATATTGAACAGAGGATGAATACCATAGGGCCACCATCATAAAATCTCCACTGTTGAATCCATATCCAAACCCATATCCATGACTCTCAGGAGCTTCTTCGTCTCATGCCAGTGAGTGAAAATTGGTTTTCTAGATCCAATCCAATTTGGGTCCAGGCACAACATGGGGAACCACACAATATCCCAGATCTGAACCAATAGAAAGGGAGACTACTAATTTTGGTTTTCAAAATTAAAATCATATTAAGGTTTTTTCATTAAAATTTTGGATTTATTTTTATTATGAAAGAAACATGTTTTCTTTGGGATTAAATAACCTTCAGTTAGGCCTTATTTCTATTCTTTGGGCTACGTTTTGGCCGGTTTTTGTGCTGCTAAGCCTCTGCTTGGTTCATAGGGAGTTGGGATACTTGAATAGCCTTATTTTACCACTATGCCACCCTAGTGATCTTCTGATCTATTGGATGTTTATGTGCCTCTATCCGATGTCTATCCTTCTGGTTGGATGTGTTTGTTTATTTCCCAGTGATCTTATCCGCTACCTCCCTTTTGATCCATGAATTTCACATGTCCTATGATTTTTGATTGTCTGTTGTATCATCTTGGATTCAAATTTGTTCCTCTAAACCTTAGTTTTCCGTATGTCCCCTCATTTTCTGCACCTATCAAGGCATCACCTCACCACTATTGCACTATTATTGTAGTCTGCAACTCTTTTCATCAGGTATTGGTATTTCATCTTTATCCTTCTTGGTTCAGAGTGATTAGAGAGGAGCTCTAGGGATCCTATTATCCGTCGCTTCCACACCATCTTTCCTTCACCATTCTGGTGAAATCTGATAGAGAGTTTGGTTCTCACAAGCTCGGAGAAGACCTTTTTGGAATGAAGGACTTCTGACCCTGGTAGAGCCATCTCTTCTTTGGTGATTCTTTTTTGTGAGACCATTCTTTTTCATTTATTTAGATTATGCATTGTATGTTCTTGTTTGTTTTCTCTTTTGGTCTGGTTCTCAGGGTTTCTTGTGTGAGTCTATCCAGTTCAGGGGAGTATATTTCTAAATCCAAGCTAGAGTTCGCCACTAGATCTTGGGGAGATGAGGTACCTATTCTCTAATAGTTTCTCTAGTCCTCATGAGTGGTTTTCTCTATTTTTTCATTCTCTATTTGTATGTTCTATGTTTCCTTTTTCAAAATAATAAGAAATCTATGGTGGTGTTCATATCATAGATTAGGACCAAAAGGTCTGAACCACATAAATATCCATGTTCGTCTTTACTTTTTTATTCTTTCATATTTATTAAAAATTATTCATATTTCTTTGTGTTTACTTAGAACAAATTAAGTAAACCTATCTTGATACCCCAAAAAGTGGTATAAGATCCAATAATCATTTTTATTTTACAATTCCTATTAAATTTGATGTTGAAAGGTTTGATGGTGGAAATTATTTTAATATTTGGAGAGTCAAAATTCATGCATTGTTAGTTCATAATTGACTTCAAGATGCTTTGCATGGTAATAAGAAACTCATAGTGATCATCTCAGATGATGGTTAGTCCACCACTTCTTTAGTTGATTTTGACCATAGTATACTAGAAAAGTCTCATTGTACTCTTCTGTTAACCCTAGGAGATACTTTTTTTCATTAAGTTTCACATGGAACTATTGCTAAATCTATTTGGGTTAAACTCGAACTTTTTTATGTGAATAAATTTGTCCATGGTAATTTTTATAAAAATATTCAGTTATATAATTTTAATATAGCTCTTAGATCTTCTGTGTGAGTTCATATTGACGAGTTTAATAATGTTTTGTTAGATTTATCTAATATCGATATAGAGGTTAAACATGAAGATCAGAATTTAATTTTTTCAAATTATCTTGATGATTCTTTTAATTAGTTAAACGATTCCATGATATATGGTAGGGATTCTATTACTTTATAGGAATTTAAGTATGTTGTGTTGTCTTGGTATATTCAAAGACATGGTTTGAAGGAATAGTTTAATGGTATTAAGAGTGTACACCAGTTAATGTATACTAAGGGTCCCATGAAAAACAGAGGATGGAATGATAATAACCAGTTTAAGAGTTTCCAATGTTTTGAATTTGGTAATACCATCCACATAAAAATGTACTATCCTAACTTGAAAAATAAAGATAGTATGGCTCAGACCCATGTGGTATGCCCCAGTTGTGGCACTATAGAAGTTATTTTGTTGTTGTCTGTATCCCCTTTGTTAGAACTAGGAATATGTTTTTTGTTTTATTTTTTTCATGAGATCCTAGGACTAGACCCACTTGTCTTTGTGGGGAAATATGTTTGGGAAAAGGGGTTTTGTGTGGGAAATTCTAAGCTGTTTGGGCTTAGGTGGAGTTTTTTTTTTCTATCGGCTTCCTATTTTTTGGTAGTTGTGAGTTCTTTTATACTGCTTTTCTAATTTTAAATTATGTGTTTTTTTACTTTTTTCACTTTATTTTACCCTTGATAAATTTTGTATTATTTAGATGAATTTTCATTCTTAGGATTTTTTGTTTTCAGATGAAACATAGGTAATATGGGTAAGCTTTGTTTAATGTGGTTTCTTAGTTTAATTTCTAAACATGTTGTAGTCTGTCAAAAATAGATGTGTAGTATGAGTAGAGCATGTGCCACTATTGGAACATGATAAGTGGTATTCATGTTGGGTGAGTAATTTTAGACATAGGTTTTTCAGTTTATGAAAATATAACCCTACTAATGATAAGTTAAGGGTAGTTAGGGCTGCAAGAACACCATCTGTGTTTTTTTTTTATTTCTAGAAAAGGTGGATATTTTTTAATTTTGGTTTTTAAAATTCAAATCATATCAATGTTTTCCCACAAAAATTTTGGATTTATTTTTATTATGAAAAATTTGTTTTCTTCAGGATTCTATGTTATTGAGCCTCTATTTGGGACTTCTTTTTATTCCATGGGCTCTTTTATGGACCATTTATGTGCTTCTGGGCCTCCACTTGGTCCATGGGGCATTGGACTGCTTTGATGGAATGCTTTTTCCATCATTCCACCATGGAAATCCACTGATCTACTAGCCATTTATGTTCCTCCATCTAACGGTTATTCTTTCTACTGGATATGTTTTTTTATTTCGTGGTGATCCTATATATTACTTCTCTTTCACTCCATGAATGTCGTGTGTCCCATGATTTTCATCTTTCTATTGTACCGGTCTAGATTCGCAATTTTTCTACTCACCCTCAACTTTCTGCATGTCCCCTCTCTTATTGCACCTGTCTGGGGGTTGCCTTTCCTCTTCTACACTATTATTGTGGTCTGCAACTCTTTTTTTTTGTGGCGGTTCATCGTCTTCTCCCTTCTTGGTTTAGATTTATAAGAGAGGATTTATGGAATTCCTATGATCTGTCGTTTCCACACCATCATGCCTTCCCTATTCTGGTGAAATTTGGGGGAGAGCTTGGTTCTCATGAGCTATAAGAAGACCACTTCAGAATAAATAAATTTTGACCCTGGTAGAGCCATATCTTTTCCAATTCTTCTGTTTTTTTGAACCCATTATTTTTCTTTTATTTGGATTCTACTTTGTATGTTCTTGTTTGTTTTATTTTTTAGTCTGGTTCTCAGGGTTTCATGTGTGAGTCTGTCTAGTTCGGGGGAGTATGTTTCTAACTCTGATCCAGAGTTCACCACTGGCTCTTGAGGTGATGAGGTCCCTATTCATGGATAGTTTCTTTGGTCTGCATGCATGGTTTTCTTTTTTTTCTCTATATTTTTACGTGCTTTGATTCCTTTTACATAATAATAATAAATATGTGTTGGTGTTTTTTCCATAGATAGGATTGAAAGGTCGGAACCATGAAAAAATTTGTGTTTATTCTCTATTCTCGTGTCGTGATGGGGCTCTAGACAAGGTAGCTAAGAAAAGGGTACCCCCTGAGGGCCATTATGTCTTCCACCATGAAAAAGGACTCTCCCTAGGGGAAGATGATGGTGTTGTTTTCTAGGAACTACCTCCTAGAAATCTCCAATATGAGGTCATTTCACCTCCTGATGTTGCAGGTACACCCCATAATGAATTTATGGATCCTCACCTTCCTCCATGAAGACTGATGTGAGGTGCACATCTAGTGCTACCACAATTTCCAAGATTTATATGACTTCTTCCAGTCAGGGAAGGTCACATTGTGAGGAAGACGATATGTCACAATGATAAAACCACATACGAACACTCACTATGTAATATAATCTATTTGTCTCAATATCTCATCACTAACATTAATTTTTGACATATATTTCTTTGATTATACAAAATGAACATGTCTATATCAACATTTCCATGGAATTTATTTCAATGGTTCCATTCCAAAGGTCAAGGATATCAACTTATATAAATACAAAAGAGACAAATAATTCCTCAAATTATTCATTAATAACATGTCATTTGTGACACACCTCATGTACCCAACTTCATTGTGATCATATGTCATTATATTTTACGACAATACATCAAAATTTGTGAGTCGTGACATTAATTAATAACAATATTAATGTTCAAGGATCATTACATGAGCTTGTAGATGGAAATATAAAATGACCCATAAACTTGTGGAATTATTATAGGCGAGTCTGTTATCATAATCTCCCTTCTTGGAGATTACTAAGTGTGAAATTTAGATAAAGACTCATTTACTAATGAGTAATCATAATTGATAGTCAAAAAAATATAATCCCCATCATAGAATCATATATGACCATAGAAAAATTTTATGAATATCATTAAAACATTTCAAGGTTCTCATCTTAACAAGGAACTGCTATTCTATTTCGTATTTGATGGATACTCTGGAAAACTATGAATGATATATAATAAGCTATTTTTATTAATATTAAATTTTTTAAGAATAAATGAAATATAACTTATAAACAATTTTGTTTAGGACACCAAATCCAATATAACCACACTTGTTCTAGATCCAAATGCCAACGAATTTTAGTCTGATAGCTCTCACATGATGATAATATTTTTTCTGAGTTAAGGATTTAGTTAATTGGTCTACCTTGTTGTCTTCCATGGAAACTCTGCTCACAATAACCAAACCTCTCTAATAAAAATACCTCAAGATATTATATTTTCAAAGTATGTTCTTAGTTCACTTATGTGACCTTGGATAATTTGCAAGAGCTACCAATGTAGTTATATCACAATAAATTGTGATAGAGTCTTTATTATTAGGCACCAAATCTAGCTCTTGGATTAATGTTTTAATCCAAATTGCTTCTTTAGCTACCTTATAAGTCACAATATACATGGAATCTATTTTAGAATCAGTAACCATGACTTTCTTTGAGCTCTTCTAGCTCAAAACACCTCCATTGGGAGTAAATATGTATCCCCACTAGGATTTTAGATTATCTTAATCTATTTGGAAACTAGAACATTTATATCCTCTAATGAATAGTTCCTCATCCCCTCCATAGACCGGAGACATATCCTTAACACACCTTATATACATAATGATAGTATTGACTACCATCCAATGGTGGTCACTTATGTCAGATTGATATATTCTTAACGTGATTAAGCTGTAGGTGACATCTATCCTTAAATATAACATAACATACATGAATGAAACAATCACTAAAATTTATGGAGTCCTTTTATTCCTATTTATTTCCTCATGTGTTCAAGGACATATTTTATTGAAAATATGGATTTCATGTTAATGGTACCAAGGTGTGTTGTCGAAGACGGTGGGTAGGGTATTTAAAATTTTCCATCTATAGAGCGATGAAACTTCATTTTATTGGGCGATCTGATCCCCGATAAGGTTAGAAAATCTCATGTGAATATTTCAAAGCAAAAAAAATTAAATAGAATGATTATCTCATTCAGATCAAAGATGTGTTTGAATTTTACTTGTCATCGGTGATCATTTCTTGAAGTATCTAAGACCAAACCCCTCTATATCATCCAAACATGCTTCAAGAGTATGTGTAGATGCCAATCATCAAACTCTGATTGCTAGCATGAATCTCTAATGATCCCTTCAATGTCATAATGATCACTATGATCCCATCCCTTCAATTCGTGAAGGATATCGAATTCGAAAGACTGGATGAAGTCTTACTCTCTCTAGGATGTGCAAATAAAGAGATATGAGCTCTCAAAATCATGGGAATGAATCAAAATATGAAATTGAGATCCAATTTACTTATATTTTGGTAGTTAATTACTCGGAAAGGGTTCCCCACCCCTGCATAAGAAACACCCTCTAAATAAGAAATAAATGACACATTGTGATGAACTAACTGCATTTTAATATCATTTATATTTTTAGCACATACTTGTAATAGATAATAAATATATTACATGATAAACCCAACTCATTAACTTGACTCATAATTCTCAAAATATTAAATGTACCTTGAATATTAAAATAATATTCATTCATATAATATTTTTCCATTTATTCACATAGTACCTTGTGAATACATTTAATAAACAAATTCAACTCAATTATTCTATACTCTAATAATAATTTATTTATGTATTTATTGAGAATCATTTTCCCTTGGAAAAATCTCAAACCTTACCGTGGGTCCCACCATGTCCTATTCTCCAATTCATCAGAATAGAGCATACTCTTGAATATGAAATTATGTGTGACCCTCTAGGACCTTATTTCGATAGTAGTTAATATTATTCATAGATTTGGAGTAGATTCTAGCAACTCATCAAGACCACTAAAGAGATAAGTAATAGTCATACCAATGACAAACTTCCTTATAAACACACATTTTTCAATATAATCTCTTTGTATTTTGATATCTTATAAAGTTGGATTCATAATTTTTTATCATCATCCTTTCTTGATTTATTATCATCCACATAAGCACAACATGCATTTGAAATATATCTTTCAAAAATTTACTGTATGTGTGCACACCCACATTACAAATATCTTTCAACTCCTTTATTAAAAGCCGCATGTTTACATCTATATAATTTCCTGGATTAGAAGATCTAGATATGAGTATACTCATAAAAGTGAAAGGATTTTTCAAACACATCCATGGAGGAATGATAAATAGTATCTTCACCTGGAGAAAATGAGGATCAATGTAGGATGAATAGTTCAAAACTATATAAAGCTTAAGATTAAGAAATTATTGATTAACTGAATCTAGAAATTAAATGTGAATATGATTATGTAGTTCTTAACAGAATTAAATATCAAAATTAATTTGTGATACTTAATGAAAATGAAATACAAGTCTATTGAGATGTTATCTAAGACTTATAGACATAATATTGATTCTATAGAATGTTTTTTTATGATTTCATGCTATAAGGGAATGTTTTATACCTAATAATTCTAGAGTTCTATGAATTTGAAATAGAAATATAGAGATTATACTAAAATAAATAGAACCAAAATGAACAAAAATGAAGCTCAAAAAAAATAATGAACCAACAAAAAATTGAACTGAACGAACCCAAACCAAACAAAACTGTTCTAAACTAACCCAAATAGTCATGAATCAAATATAAGAAATCCTAAATTAAACCAGATTAATCAAGATCAAAAGAAATTAAATTCCCATAAAAAATATTCTAATGTGGTGTTTTAGACGAAAAATAAAAATGAAATGGATGGTTTATAAAAAAACTAAATAATTTGGAACCCACTGGTTTAATATTGAATAATAATGAAATGAAATCAACAAGAGATGAGATATCAGTGCATCGTAGGTCGGGAAGAAAGTGGAACGCCAACACTGCTACTAGAGTTTGGGATTAGAACTCTATGGAAGGAGGGGAGGGGGCCGATTATGTATTTGGGAAAGATCGATGCCAATACTTTTTTAAATTCATTTTCATAGATACCAACTATCCCAACTATTTTTAAAAATTATTGGGATAGTCTTCATATAATCAGCCTATCCCATTGGTGGGTGCTTTATATTTGGGGAAGAGTTATGCTAATTATTTTTAAAACTATTGGTATAGATATTAAGTATACCAATAGTTTTAAAAAAACCCTTAGGATATGATTCATATAATCATCTTATCCCAATAGTTAAGCCAAACTCTTGGGATAAGAAAATAAATACCAATAGTTTTTTCATACCATTTCTATAACCCTATGGGTATAACCAACATTTATAGTAGTGTTTAGTAAAAATAAAACAATCATACTCAAAACCAATAAAAATAATTCAGATTTTTTTGATAATTTAGTAAAATTATCCATAAGTTATTTGTGAAATGTAGTAATCAACTGCACATCGATCAAATACACAATGTGCCCGGTATAACTCAAAGTGTATGTTATCAATTTAAAATTGACATTTTAGTTCAAAAATTTTCAATTAAAATAAATAAAATACAGTCATATTTTATTTATAATTTAGTAAAATGATTCATAATCCATTTATGACATGTAGCAATCCATCTCACATAAAACCAACACACTACTTGACTAGTATAACTCAAATTGCTTATTTTCAGTATAAAATAACATTTAATTAAAAAGAAAAGTGACATAATAAAAACTAAGAAATAACATTAGTATTATTTTGATACTTTAGGAAAAAAATCCCTAAGTCATTTGAGATGTTTAGATATCATCCAAACCTCAATCCAATGCACGGTGTGGACGGTATGACTATAAGTGTGTCTTTATTTAAAATTGAAATTGATTTTAGTAAAAAAGAAAATTTACATACTCAAAAATAATAAAATGCATTCATATTATTTTTATAATTTAATAAAACTTTCCACAAGTCATTTTTGATGTGTAGGAATCATCCTCACATTAATTCGATACACGATGTGCCTGATATAACTCAATGTTTCTGTTATTAGTTTAAATTGACATTTTCATTCAAAAAGTGCCACTAACTTAAATCCAAGAAAACACTCTGATTATCCTAATAATTTAGAAAAAAAATCATACTTAATTTATGACATATAGGAATTAGTATCACATCAAAACAAAACTCGATATGACCGATATAACTCAAAGTGCGTGTTTCCAATTTAAAATGACATTTTACTAAAAAACAAAAGTGACATACTCAAAATTGAGAAAAAGAATTATGATTGTTTTTATACTTTATGAAAATGATCCATCAGTAATTTGGAACATTTATGAATTATTAAAACCTCAATTTGGTGCATGGTGTGATCAGTATGACTCTAAGTGTGTCTTTTTATTTAAAATTGACTTAAATTATAGTAAAAAATACAACTAATCTATTCAAAACTGAGAAAATGAATTTAGATTGTTTTGATAATTTAGTAAAATAATACCTAAGTCGTTTTATATGTGTATGAATTATATTAATATAAATGTGATATATAATGTTATCAGTATGATTCAAAGTGTCTGTTATTAGTTTAGAATCAATATTTTAGTTCAAAATGCATATCTTAATGAAAAATGAGAAAACATGCTCAAATTTTCTTGATAATTTTCGAAAAATTTCATAATTTATTTTTATGTGTAAAAATTAGTATCACATTAAACTGACATAATATGTGACCGGTATGACTCAAAGTGTGTATTTTCTGTTTAAAATTACATTTTAGTAAAAAACCAAAGTGACATACTCAAAACTAAGAAAAATCATTCATATTGTTTTGATATTTATTAAAAAAATCCATAAGTCATTTGGGATGTTTATTAATCATCCAAATATGAATCTGATGCACGGTGTGATCGGCATGACTCCAAGTGTGTCTTTTTATTTAAAATTGACATAAATTTTAGTAAAAAGGACAACTGATTTACTCAAAACTATGAAATATATTTGGATTGTTTTGATAATTTAGGAAAATGATCCATAATTCATTTTTTATTTCTATGAATCCGACTCACCTCAATATGATACATGATTTTATTGGTATAACTCAAAGTGTATGTTATCAGTTTAAAATTGAAATTTTAGTTTAAAAATTATTACTCAGTGAAAATTGAGAAAACATAATTTGATTGTATTTAATATTTTTAAAAACTATTTATAAGTAATTTTTTCATGTAGGAATCATTGTCACCTCAAACCGACACATGTTGTGACGGATATGACTCAAATCATGTGTTTTCAATTTTAAATGACATTTTAGTAAAAAAACAAAAGTGATATACTAAAAACTGAAAAACAAACATTCATATTGATTTGATACTTCTTTAAAATGATCTATAAGTAATTTGGGACATGTAGGAATCAACCTAACCTCAATATAATGCACGGTGTGACTGATATGACTCAATGTGTGTCTTTATTTTTAAAATTGACATAATTTTTAGTAAAAAAGACAACTGTCATACTCAAAACTGATCCAACACATTCAGATTGCTTTTATACTTTAGTAAAACAATTCATAAGAAATTTTTGATGTGTAGGAATAATATTCACCTAAATTAGATGCACGTTGCTCCTGGTATGACTCAATGTATCAGTTATCAGTTTAAAATTGACATTTTAATTCAAAATGTGTAACTCAAAAAAATCAATAAAACCCATTTGGATTATCTTGATTTAAAAAAAACTGATCCATAAGTAATTTTTGATTTATAGGAATCATTATCATGTAAAATCTACACATGATGTGATCGTTATGATTCAAAGTGCATGTTTCCAGTTTAAAATGACATTTTAGTAAAAAACAAAAAATGACATACTCAAAACTAAAAAAACATATTTTTATTATTTTTTTAATTTATGAAAATGATCCATAAGTCATTTGGGATATATAGGAATCATCCTTAACTCAATATGACAGACTATGTGACCAGTATGACTCCACGTGTATCTTTTTATTTAAAACTGACCTAAATTTTAGTAAAAAAGAAAAGCGACATACTCAAAACTGATAAAACACATTAGGATTGTTTTTATAATTTATTAAAATGACCCATAAGTCATTTTTTATGTGTAGGAATAAGAATCACCTCAATATAATATGCGATGTTCCCAAAATGACCCAAAGTATCTGTTATCAGTTTAAAATTGGCATTTTAGTTCAAAAAGTGTCACTCAATAAAAACTAAGGAAACAAGATCAGATTATCTTGATAATTTACAAAAATTATTCATAATTCATTTTCAATGTGTATAAATTAGTATCATGGAAAAATAATACATGATGTGACCAGTTTGACTCAAAGTGTGTGTTTTCAGTATAAAATGACATTTTCATAAAAAAGACAAGTGATGTACTCAAAACCAAGAAAAACATTTGAATTATTTTGATATTTTAGTAAAATGATCCATAAGTAATTTTTTATGTGTAGGAATCATCCAAACCTCAATCTGACAAACAGTGTGACCAGTATGACTCCAAGTGTGTATTTTTATTTAAAATTGACATTAATTTTAGTAAAAAAACAATTGACATTCTCATAATGGAGAAAACACATTAAATTTGTTTTAATAATTTAGAAAAATGATCCAAAATTAATTTTTTATGTGTATGAATCATCTTCACCTCAATATGATACTGATTGTTCCTAATATAACTCAAATGTTTTATTATCAGTTTAAAATTGACATTTTAGTTCAAAAAGTTTCACTCACTAAATACTGAGCCAACACACTTGAATTATCTTGATAATTTAGGAAAATGATTCATAATTCATTTGTGATCTGTAGGAATTAATCTCAAATCAAAATAACACATGATGTGACCAGTCTGACTCAAATTGTATGTTTTCAATTTAAAATGAAATTTTAGTAAAAAACACAAGTCACATACTCAAAACCAATAAAACGCATTTTGATTGTTTTGATACTTTAGGAAAATTAACCATAAGTAATTCAGGATGTGTAGGAATCATCCTCACATTAATATGATGAATAGTGTGACTGGTATGACTCCATGTGCGTGTTTTCAATATATAAGTGTCATTTTAGTTTAAAACACACATCACATCCCCAAAACTAAGAAAACAATTCAAGATTGGTTTCTCATTATTACATCTTATATTACATAATTAACTTCCTTATCATTCTTATCTTATAATTATTTAGTTAATTTTCATAGATATAATGCTTGAAGATGAATAAGAAATGGTGTGATATGCAAGAATCAACTGCAACTCAATCTGATACACAATGTTTCTAGTATGAATCAAAGTTTAGCTTAAAATTAACACTTTTTTTTAATTTATTTTTTATATTATTACTGACATAAGATTTTTTTTTCTTATACAAGTGTTTTATTTTGCTCGAAAAGGGTTGGTTTGTTCAGCAATATCATTAGTTGGTTTTAGGGGCTAAAGAAAAAGGAAAATTTTTGTTTTTGAATGTTTGTGATAATTTGTACATAATCATGTAATTGTACAAACCAATGTTTTACATGTCTATAATATAGTGTTTTTCTTATATTTGTGTTGTAAATTTTATTTCATTTAAAATCTATATTTGTATCTGTTTTTACTGCTTTCTGGTGCTACAATGTACTGTAAATTTAATAACCCACTTCATTATTCCCATTTATTAGCACTATTAAATGCACTGATAAAGGTAGAATTTATCCATGCTTATAAAATCACTGATAAAGAGGTCCCTTATCAGTTCTTTTTTTAACACTGATAAATGATCCCTTTATTAGTGCTATTAGAACTGCTCATAGAGGTCCCCTTTATTAGTGCTAAATAAAATCACTGATAAAGACATCAATTATCAGTGCTTTTTTAGCACTAATAAAGGCCTTAGAATTTTAATCACACTCCATTAGTTAGCGCTTTTCTATCACTGATAATGACCAATTTTTGTGATGTTAAAGGACTATTTTTTAGTAGTAAAATAATAATATTATTATTATTATACACTTTTTACATTCACCAAATTAGCATTGGAAAAATTAAAAAGGAAGGAAAACATGAATATTAGTATTACCTTCCCCGCAAAAAACAAAGGAAGAAGAAGATTGTCGAGATCAAAGGATCACATGAGTCTTTAGAGGACTCGCGATTATGTGACCATAATAAGGTCACATGAAGACTCCACACACATATCATAACTATCATTGGACCACGTAGAACCCCTTTAAATAAGTCTTCCAATTCTTATGAAGGCTCTCTAAATAACCAGTGATCGTGTAGTAATAGCCAAATAAGTTCCCCCAGGCCACGTGATTCATCATCAATATATACTTGACAAAACCATCCAAAAATCCTTTGAAAATGGAAGAAAAATACCCAAAAGGTGGAAGCCTCTTGTGTTCATAAATATCATGCGACACATCATCGATGGGAAGGGAAATTTCCCTTTACAACATCCAAGATGAGTCACAAGACCCTTGTGACTTTGTAGAATAAAACAAAGAAAATGAAAGAGGGAGGAGGCAGAATCCTCTCAGAGTTGTAAAATACATGCAATATGCCCTTGTATGCTCCCAAGACACTGTGAGATCCAAATGGAATTCCCTCATCATCTCAAAAAAACCCTATCTTATTGTCAGTCTCATCATGCGGAAGGCCACAGGTGTTTCCATGAAACCATATACTCCCTATTTGGATCCCTAAGGAAAAAAATGAACTTGTCTTTGAAATGATCATGTACACCCATAATACCTTTTCTAGTCACATGATGTATCACCAAGAGAAAGTGTATTTTTATTTCACAATACTTATGCAACCTCACGAACTCCCTAACCTTTGTAAAATAAAACAAAGGAAATAAAATTAAGAGTCAAGAAATAATCATGGTCGTAAAGCCCTTGTGACATGCTAAAGTCTGCAACACAGACTCATGGGACTCCCAGACAGGTCACATGAGATCATGCGAAGGCCTTTCAATAGGCACCCCTGATCTCATGAAGACCCTTAGACATGTAAATATGACAACAAGGAAGTCCTTTGAAATATCCCACATGATTAAATGGGTCCCTATTAATTTTAAATAATCCAATAAAGGAGACATTGATGGGAGGGACTCACGATCATTGAAAATCATGTGACACCCATAGAATAATCCACAACAAAGGCTTGCGAAGACACGTGGCACTAGATCCCTTCACCCACTCCATCCTAGATTCACACCAGATATATTTATAAAACCGTCAAAATATCGAGGTGTAGAGGCCTAAAAATTCCCTACCCCAGTATGGAAAATTCACCGGCCCCACTACCTATCATGTCCAAGAGAACAAACTCTTATAATTTTGTGACCGAAAAGTCCTTCATCAGGTAATATACTTGTGAATAGTCAGAGAAATCATGTTCCATTCATAAATCACTTCACGTGATCATTCATAGATCATGCAAAGGACTCCAATAAGAACATACGAAGAACCTTCCACATGAATTCTAGATCACGCAAGACTTAAAATAAACTAAAATTGAATAAATATAAGGTATTCTCAATACAAGGTATAGAACAAATACTAAAGAAGAAAGACTTAAACAAAAACATGTTTTCAGACCCTCATGCACTTCACGTGAGCTATCCAAAACATGTGATAACACCAGGATATGTTACCCATATCTCATGATGTTCCTTCGGTATGCCACCCAGGTCATGTGAAGTCTTTAGAACATGTCAAAGTAAGTTACAATATTCCCCCCAGGCACGCCACTTTAGTCTCATGAAGCCCTCTGAGCCTATAATCTAAGCCTTGTGATGTCTTTTAGATAAATCACCTGAATCATATAATAGTTCCATCTCATGTCATCCAAGTATCACAGCATCATTTGGGAATGTCAACTAAATCTCTCACGATACCATCTGGTAATGTCAGTTGAGACTCGCGATTCCCTCCAAACATATTGGAAAAGACTCGTGATTCCCTATAGGAATGCTAACCAAGACTCAGGATTCCCTACAAACATGTTTTTTAGGAATCCTTATTCCCTCCAAGAATGTTTTCCAAGACATGTGACACCCTCTGAGACATTTCATATTGACTCTCGCGACACCCTCCATGTGTGTCAACCATCTCTTATGACGATACCAGGTTAATTCGCCTAGATCATGTGACGCCCTCTAGACATGTCGGTCAGGTTAGGCGATGGCCTCTAGAACAAACCATTTGAATCTTGCAATGTCCTCTAGAAAATTCAACAACATCATGTGACACCTTCTAGACAAGCAGGCCAGGTCATAAGAGCCTCCCAGGACTTGATAACATTGTTCATCCTTAGTGTGTTAGCCCCAATCAATATGTAAACATTAGAGTGTATGCCATAATAAAATAAACTATGAGACTTTTATTACCTTCTATAATTAGGATACATAGGATGCCTTTCTAAAGTTCGAGCTCCATATCAAATCTCCAAAGGGCGATGACATTGATCATTTTCCATCCATTTTTTCCACATCGAGAATATACCACATGGGATTAGGGAGGTGAAATATTCATATAATTCAAATCATGAGTCTCCACCATCCAGTGGAACATAAGTATATAATCCCTAATAAGTGTCATGACACATTCACCTCAACATAAGGATATCTACCTTAGGGGAAATCCTAAGGATGAGATTGAACTATGATAACTCTGATTCTTATAATAACCAAGATACATAGGATGATTTACTAAGGCCTAAACTCAAATAAACATACATTTTGATGTAATCCTTATGTCAATGTTGTTTAGATCATCAAGTCCCAGTCATTCCCATGGGATGATCACTCTACCTCACCCATTTGTGGACTGAGAAATAAACTGAACTATGACGACTCTAATTATACCCATAAGCAGGATACATATGACATCTACATGAGGCCTGAGATCTATAATAAATCCTCTCAGGGTGGTCCCATCGCATAAGTCCCACATCATGAGCAATGGAAAATAATCATTTTTTATCCCTTATTTCTCACACCGATCATGGATCACTTGGGATTAGGGAACTGTAATAACCATGTAATCTACATCATGAGTCTCTAAAATGAAAAGGCAAACCTCAGTGTATAAGAAATCAAAAAATGAACTACAAAAAAACTGATTATCTCCATAATCTGGATATATAGGACGTCCCTCCAGGACTTCAGATCGAACACCTAGTGTCCCAAAGCACCTATATATGTCCTTTTCGCATGACGTTAAACTACACGGGCATAAAAAACTATGTGAACTTTTATTCCTACAATAACCAGGATACATAAGGCACCTCATAATGGATCAATCCACTCCTTAGAATATTAACAACCTCCTTACATGGCCACACATTTCGAAGCTCTTAGTTAAATGGATTCATCACATAAGAAATTTCCCATTACTGGAAAATGATAGAGAACCTTGGATACATACAAATGGATTCACTAAAGAGACCCCATTCTTTTTCACATGAAATAGAATTAATCCATGGTCATTTTTTTAGGGTAACCGGTCTCATATCAGGATTAGGAAGAGATTCATGAAAATATCATAAATAAATAAGAGAGTCCTGGAGTATGTAATAATTTCCCACAAAAATGTTGTGATGAGCCCAACATCCCATCCTAATGACCAATGCGATCCCCCAAGAGTCATTGGACCAAAAAACCTAGATGGCCACTGACCTTTGGAAAGCAGGCATGTACCTAGCTACAAATGAAGTAACCAATGGGAGTTTTAGGTAAGGGAAACAACAATAAACCAATGTCCGTGATTGTGTACAACACAAACACTCCCCACAATCAACCATCAGGTCAAACCAAACCCACTTCAATGACGGTTCCCAATTGCACCTCGAATCTTGAAGAAAAAAATGGTGAACCCAATGCGAATCTCTATAATAGAAGAATGGTCGGGTTATAATCCATCAATCCATTTTTTTTTTCACCCCATACACAAACAAAACTGACAAGTCTGAAGTGAATATCTCAAATGATATAATGGTCATGCAACATGAAACTTTGTTTTTCATAACCTATAAAAACAATGTAGTTAGACTAGCATGATCATACAAATGATCCTATATATATATGGTTCTTATGAAATAAGTCCATCCTGTCTTTGATAAGTCCAAGCGAGAAGAAGGGATGAATCAAGAATAAAATAACATTTATGAAAACCATGCATATATTTTTGAGCATATTATACTTACGATATTTCAATAATCAGTAACCTTTTTCTTTGTTGTCTGCATAATTGCAGATATTTCTTTCAGCATACTAATTCGAGATAATGTCTTCATCATCTAGTGATTGATCCAGTAACTCATCTACGGCTGCAACCCCCATGAATTACAATGCAATCTCACCTGCTCAAAAAATTCAAGGTCAGGTGGAAAACATGATGGTCTGAGAATACCACCAACATGGTGCCATCCCAACAATGGAAGCTACCCATGAGTATCTCTAAGAATGGAAACCATAAAATCCGCATCGCCCTGGAAATCTACTTCTAAGCTATTATCCCTTGTCAGTATAACCAACCACTTCGGAAGATTATCCTTGAAGCATGAAAAATTCCACATTCAGTTTATGATAAAGGTGGACCAGGAATCCAAATACAGCTCCCTTTAAGTTTATGAGCCACCGAGGAGGGAACCTATCAACCACTATCGCCAACACCATCCCACCGGTACCCACCAGTCACCTGCTGGGGTACCACCCAAAACGTTGACGCCTCTAATTCCCATGGATAGGTAATAAGGATGGATCATTAGAGGAGGAATGAACTAGATATCTAGGAGAGGGATCATATCCCCACTCCTACTCACGATTCCCACCAGCATATTCTAGCAAGAACCAGAAAGCGGACTCATATCGCTAAAGCGGACTCAGAACAAGTCTCTGGGAATATTCATGTTGCAGGCATGGGGGGGTGCAAATATCTACCCCGTGCATGAATCCCATTGGCATATTCGAATGGATCAAGTAGGGAAAAAGTGGTCATATATTCCCTCTTCAATCAAAGACATCTGTTAGTGTATAATGGATATGGAAAATGGTCAAACTTATATTCACGTGCATACATTGCTAAAATGCCAATATATTTTAGCAACAACTAAAGAACTACATTGACATGTTCTGACACTATTTAAAATAAAGGTACATGTGAATACACCTACCCATATATCCATGGAAACTCAACACATTGATCATTTTGAATAATTGGTTGTGCTAGAGAAAGCATACATTCTTTCTCCCATCTAGGAGGATTAGCGACATATTCCGATAAAGGATGAGTCATCAGACTAGGCTCATATAGTAATGTGAAATGGTTAGGCTAGGCTAGGGAAGGCCAAGACCATGCGGGTTTGATCCTGCATTGGTTTTCCCAAAAACTCTCACATATAATGCGAACAAAAAATTTCAAACCCGCCCTACCCCGTATAATCCTGCAGGTTACCCGTGGGATTCCTGCATTTTGAAAAATATATACTATTTATAATTATTTATAAATTGTATGTTTTTCTCATTCACGATGGTTTTTGTTGGGATAAGTATAAATTGTCAATACCTAGATTTTTAAGGGATGTGATGGAACATCTTTCTTTAGGTTAATGGTCACATGTGGCGATGATGATGTGTTGGCGAACTGTTGTGATGCAATGTAGGTGAATGATCGGTGAGCGGCGAAGAATGATAATTTTTGTCATGTGGTGATCCAAAAAGCTATAAATGTGGATTAATGAAAACATTCCAAACAAAAACCGGTTTCAAAGGAGGTTATTAGGGTTCCCATGATGTCCTTTCCTATTTTATTAATAAAAAAATTAAATTAAATAATAAAAAAATTAAATTGACCTAAAAAATATTATGATTATAATAACTCTTTTAGAATTGAAACTATGTATAGGGGAGATGAGTTCCATTTTTTGAGAGCTGGCATGATGCATCATGTGAATATGGTGAATAATTACAATATAAATATGATAATACCATATTAAAACAATAAATATAAATCTATTTAAAATTCAAATGTGGATGAATGGTGAATTAGTATGATAATTATGGTGATAAATCATATGTCATGGTTTAATCATAAATTTTTATTAAAAACTAAAATATTAAAGATGCATATATTATAAAAAATAATATTTTTTTAAGTTAGGATCGTGAGTAAGCCCTCACCCACGCGGGCTCAACCCGCCTTGGCCCACACCCGCATGGGCTCAACCCACTTTGGCTCGCACTCTAAATGATCAAAATTTTTAGGCCCACCCCACCTCGTATCTACCCCATACCTATGAATCCCATGGGCCAAAGGCCCGTTTTTCATCACTAGTCTCATACTACCGTTCCAACCAGGGCTCACCAGGTGAGAGTGGTACATGCCTCAGTATAGAGGCACATGCTTGTTGAAAAATTCTAGCGGCATATTCCAGAGGCCCAGGATCAAGAACATATCCTCATTCTGATTGGGGTTCAACCCATGAGAGGGGAACAATCCTTGGTACATGCTCATATTCATGTTGAATAAGTACAAAGAAATAATCCAAAGGCATAGGATCAGGAATATATCCCTATTCTAGCTGGGGATGACCAAATGAGAATGGAACAAGCCTTGGGACAGGCTCATATTCCTGTTAGTGAATCTGCATGGCATATTCCAACTGATCACAAACGTCAGGCACATATTTCTACTTCCTATGATTAACGATTGAACCATTATATTTCCAAGGCAATATAGGAGGAGGCTCATATCCCTTCTCCCATTTCAGAGGTCCATCGGCATATTCCGATAGTGAATTCGTATCCAGAATATGCTCATATCTCTGTTCCAACTGGGGATCACCAAGTAAGAGCAACACATGCCTTGGGGAAGGGTCATACACTTGTCAAAAAAGACCATTGACATTTCCCAAAGACTCGGGATCTAGCTCATAATCTCATCTTGACTAAGGATCACTGAGTGATAATGAAACATGATTTAGGATATATCTATATTCCTATTAATAATGAGACATATTATTAGCATATTCTAATAACTTCTGAAAAGCGGGCGCATATTCCGGCACCACCAGATAGTTATATAAAAGTTATGAAAATCATTATATAGTAGACGAATATCCCTACACAATTCCAAAAGGTAGGTCGGCATATTCTGACCATGACACAAAACATGGCCCATATTCCTAATCTTCTCAATTCCAGTGTCCTTGAGGTTGTTTGAGACACATTCTCAATGTCGTGAGGGTTGGTCGACTCTTCTATCAAAGCAGAATCGAAATACTTTCATTACTATGATAATCCTTCTCGTGTTTGTGTGTAGATGGATTGTAGGGACTCTACTCCTGACATCTACCATGGTCAACTTCTCCATGAATATATCTCCCATGGACAAGGAAATCTTACCCTTACCCAGACACCTCCATACAGAGAGGTGTTCATAACTTTGATGCCTTTTTATATAGATGTTCTTGAAACATTGGGGTAAACTAATTATGGTTCCCCCATCAACTTCCAGAAGCACTCCACTCCCACCATCAGGTGACCATTAGATAAATATTCTATGGTCTGACTGAATAGAGGTGTGTGAGTCTGATGAAGAGGAAGTCAATGTTGAAATATGGATAGAGTTAGTCAGAATAGAGCTCCCCATCATGTTTTGGCCCCTCACCACTTTTGATTTTGAGATCCCATATGAGATAGAAAAGGAGTTCATGCCTTATCTACACCAAAATATATGGTCTAATCATCAGTAATTGATTGATCGATGTCTCATTTGTCCAGGATATGAGTTTCACCTTTAAAAAATAAATATACTTTGTTTTTTAGCTAGACTTATACCCTATCTCCATGGCCTTAGATCCAAAACCTGAACATCACAAATCTGCAACATTTTTTCTGCCATTGCATCGTGAGACTTTGGAAGATAATATATGAAGCCATGTTATACATTTGTATTTGACGATGGGTATAGTATAGAGCATTACACTTTTTTGTACCCCTGTAACAATAGAACCCCTCAGATTCAACGTCTTGTAATGTTATAGCCTTTGGTGAAATTAGGTTACTAGGTAATGCTCAGGACAATTTGTCACTACAATATAATTCCCTCACTTCAATGATGCCCAAACATTAGGAACAGAGGGATAGTATATCCAATAGGATATAAAAATAGTCCCCTCAAAGTAATGGGAATTCATTTCAAATACGGATACTGATGTTTTGACCACCTGGTCAACTTCCTATTAAGAATTGTTCTCGTCATAGGCTGCCATCACACCCATATCCCATGTAGAAATAGCTATACCACATCAAAAGGGCCGTAGTATCAGTTTCCATAGTAGTCATCCTTGAGTGGACTCGGCCCCCTGGTCTAGGGGAATATCTTCCACCACCACCAACCTCAAATCGTTAATTATCGAGATGATTTCGGACATATCCTTGGAAACTTCAAGAGAACCCCAGCCTACTGGACTGGGGGAATTTATATCTCAATCACTATCTCCAGGTTCATCATCCCCTAAGAGGGTCCTGGAAGAACCATCATTTATTTTAGAGCACCCCCACCCCACTGGGATTGGGGCATTTATATCTGTCTATCCATCCCATGAATCATTAAGTCCCCAACTAGAATCATTGGATCCTCAACAACTGTACCAATTGATGTCAATTATGGCCTTAGATGACCCCACCCCATAGGGTTGGGGGAATTTTCATCATCATCATCACCAGAGAGAGAATTAGTATTCTCTAGGATAGGAGGAAAGTGGTCAATTTTCCACCTATTCCTCCTACCACAAGAGAAACCTCTTCTGGTTGGGGCCCATTTGGTAGTCATGACCAACAACTCACGCAAATTCATTTTTCATAGACCAATACAAGAGAAGCATACAGAAAAAGGGATCATACCTCGCGGGAGCTACAAGTCAAAATAGCCTAATATGGCCAAGGGTTCAAATAAGAACATTAATGAACACAATACAAAATCATCTTGTTTCATTTAAAGTAATTTCATTACCACCATTTCTTGATATTCCTTTGTGAATGTCATCACTGTCAACATGGAAGACATTGATCAAGATTCAAATATAGAGGGTCACAACATGGAAAATGTACCCCGAGAGGAGGGTGATTTTGATGCACCAACTGAGGTTTCACACACTTAGAACCAGAGAAGGATCCAAAATTTAGCACCTCTGAATAATGAGATACCACCTCTCTAGATGAACTCTTCCAAAGAAAAAGGGAAAGGTGTAGCTACATCTCGATCACCAACCAGAAGAGTTGATATTTCTTCCATGAAGGAGAAACTTTCATAATATGAGAGTGAAATAAAAACTCTCTGACAACTCAACAAGGAGCTACTTAGGGGAAATATTCCCACTAGGTATCATTTCTGGTAGATTTGGATATTATTCCTCCAATAGATTATCCACAAAAAAGAGTGGTATCTGAGCATTAGACTAGCTCTGGATCTAGATAGCCAGTTTACATAAATGATTAAGTATAAAATGATCATGACTTCCCTATGTTGCGGTGATAACCTCTCCCTCTCCAAGTTAATCATTTAGTCATAAGAATAATCAAGAATTAGTATGAGATGAAGGAGGTACCACTTAATTATCCCCTTCCCACTCCCTATGGATGGGATTTAAATCACACAGCATTCCCCTTGAGTTATTTAAAATCATTGAGTCCCTGTCGACTCGAATGGAGTCGATGGAAGGGAGAAGTGAACCTGTACATCCTAAGAGGAATCCATATCCTAAATGGGTGGATGATACTCCACCTCCACCCAAAATCATCAATCCTACCTTCTCTACCTTTGACGGTGTAGGTGACCACGAAAAAAATCTCACACAATTCTTATCCCAATGTGGGTTGATGATAGGCCCTCGAGATCACTAGGAGGAAACAAAACTGAGGTGTTTCATATAGACTCTAACAAGTCTAGCCTCTATTTGGTATGGAAGCCTGCCAGTGGGATTCATTGCAGGATGGGAATACCTTCTTCATCAGTTCCTTTATCAATTCAGTTCTACACTAAGGAAAACAATGATCGTTAACCTGAAAATTTTCAAGTAATGTGAGAATAAAAGGGTATCTGATTTCCTAGTATGGTGGAAAGGTTTAACCTATTCACTCAGTATCCCTATCTTGTAAGAGAAACCACTGCCACTCTATGCTGAAAATATCTGGGATGAGTTGTAGAAGCCTTTGATACCCATGAAGTATACATGTGGATTCCAAGAGTTAACAAAAATGGACCAATGATTTGAAGAACTTATTCAATGAACCCAATACAAAGATCGACTCATTCCCACGACAGAGGGGAAAATTCCAAGAAAAGAAGAATCTATAGATGTCACTTTAAATCCAACAATAGTTCCCATTCAAGTACCTAGGTAGGCCCCAAACCACCCAACAAATCCTTTTGAGTAACAATAACCATATAATTTCCCTTAGCCAAAAGCACAGAGAAATTAGGGTCACCCGAGATTTTAGGAATAGATGAAAAAGTATACTCCTTATGAAATGGAAAATTCCCCAGTTATTTCTTGGCATTCATGGATAATAACCTACTCAAGCTTCCACAACCTAAGAAGTCTGATGATATTAACTTCATTAAACATCCCATCTACTACCCTTACCATAGAAGGCTGGGTCATAACATCTAGGAATAATTTGTATTCAAATATTTCCTTCAGGTTATGGTTGATTCGGGACATGTGGAATTAGACAACTCCCCAGAGTAGGTGTCATCAATAACCATTTTCCATACAGAAGAACATGGATGCTAGAAAGTTCCATCCAGGCATGAAAAAAATTTCAAAAACAAGTGAACTCAAAAAAAATTTGTTCTGGATCATTCCACCATGAAATAATAGTTTTTCAGACCCACAATAGCTCTACCACCTAAGAAGAAGACATTATAAGTGCCTCCCAAAGGTGGTAATGACCACCAGAAGTAGGAAGAAATAGAAAAGAAAGAATTATATTTTTCTACAACACAAGTACTAATAAATTTCTTCCAGAAAACTTCCACAACATGGGTAGTTCCCCACTAAATGAGATACTCATTGGGGGAAGAGATCATATTTGGTTCTGTCAACATGATACATTGGGAAGTCCCCTTCTTCGATGATGAATATTCCCCTGAATATGAATTTCCCACAAATAATCGGGGAACAGGAGGCCGCATGAACCAAAAATAAGGATATTGTGGATAACATGGATGTGGTTTGACCTAATATTATGGTCATATATCCATGGAGGACATATATGTAGCTTATACTCATGATAAAGTTCTCCAACATGTCCAAAAGAGTCAAGTAGGTGCTGTAGAGCCCACCAACAGTCACCCGTATCTGATTGTCTTGTGTAACAGCCTAGTAGGGGCTCAATCCAATCAACCCAGGAAATAGGGAAGTCCATATAGAACTACACCGCATGAAACATATATTCTCCTGACTTCTATAAAATCCATAATCATGTCCACCTCGAGTGCCTTGGCTCCTGAACTACATGCCTAGGAGAAACCCCTTATCGGGAAGCACCGACCTCTTACTCAAAAATACGACATTATAAAATAGCTGGCTATTTTACTAGCCAAGATTTCAATCCTTAATGCACTCCATATTTCTAAATAACTTAGGGAGTCACTTGTTGAAGCCCTATGAATCCCATAGGAGTTTGAGATAGAATTTGTTGCAGCTGAGGTCTATTGAGTGGAGACCATGTCCTTTGAATGTAATGTCGCAATCGCATTCACTAATAAAGATAAAAAAAATAGGCCATACAAGGGGAAATTAGACCCCTATATGTATTGGGAAGACTAAATAATGTCAACATCCAAGGGGATATAATTGATACTGGTTCTGGGATCAATCTCATCCTAGTTTGAACCCTCCAATGTTTGGGATATAGTGAAGGGGACCTATCTACCACAATGATAACCATTCAAGGGTATGATAAGCATGACCAAATACCTCTTGGGAAGATCAAACAGAAATACCAAGTTGGGGAACTCGCATATTATGTCTATTTCATGGTTATCCAGCAAAACAATTCATATAATTTCATGCTCATAAAGCCCTAGCTTTATAGCCACTTGGTGGTATTGTCAACATTCCATAAGTTTCTAAAGTACCCCATTAATGGAAAATTTGTCATACTAATTGGGGAAAACTACCCCCTTCAAGACTTATAAAGCCATATATGTTGAAGAATAATTATATAAGAAGGGAGGAAAGAAACCAATGGTGGATGATGATATACAGGTTGTAGCCCCTATTGGCTTGGGGACCACCCCTGTGAATCCCTATAGTATACTTGACAGTGACTATATTCTCCCCCTAAATCTAGTCTAGGTAGAATATCTAGTTTTAAAGTTACAACCCTCTATTGTACCCAATGATAATGTAAAAAATCATCTATGTTATCTCTCCACAATGAATCAGGTGTTAGGGGATGATAATGTCTCTTCTCATGGTCTCCCTCACCTTGATAGTGACATAGAAGACCTTGATTTCCCTCTTCTCCTGAAAATATCTCCACGTATTCAGATATGGAAGAAGATGTGGATGAATTCATAAATTTTTAGGATTTATTCAACGAAGGCTTCTACACCACCATAAATTACCTTCGACAAATAAATATGGGAACATAATAAGACCCGCGTCCTACTCTAATTAAATCCACCATACTCTTCAAAGAGAGAGAGATGTAAATCAAATCTATGAAGCAACACTAATATGTGTTCTCTTGGAACTATAAGGAAATTCCCAAACTAAATCCAGATGTGGCTATGCACCATCACAGACTACTCAACGAGTATCAAGGCATCATACATGCATCCCAGAGGATTTACCCCTATCATTCCCCCAATGTAGAGATGGAGGTCGAAAAGTTTATCAAATACAACTTTTTCTGAGAAGTGATATACCTAATATGGCTTGCTAACATCTTCCCCATTAAGAAAAATAATGGTAATATTAGGGTTTACATTGAATCCATAGAACTTAATCGGTATTGGTTGAAGGATGATTTCCCATTTCCAGCCATATAACTCTTGATCGATGTGACTATTGGATTCCAATCCCTTTCCTTCATGGATGGGTATTCGGGGTAAAATCAGATCAATATGTCTCTCAATGATGAAGAATCCACTACCTTTAGATCACCTCAGGGAATATTTTACTATAAATTCATGCCACTTGGATTAAATAATTCTAGCACTACATATCAGTGCACTATGCATCACGTCTTTAAGACATTTCTAGGAAGGATATCCATGTTTTATGTCGAGGACCTGGTTATTAAATCCTGACAGCAATGTGATCACTTCAAAGATCTCTAAAAAATCCTCAACAAGACGTGAAAACATAGTTTGAAGATGAATACACTAAAATTAACTTTTGGGGTGACATCAAAAAAATTCATTGAATTTTTGGTATGCCACTGAAACATTAAGGTTGATCTAGAGAATTATAGTTCTATTTTAGCAATGTCACCCCCCAGAAATCTCAAAGAAATGAGGGGGATCAAAGGGTACCTTTCCTAAATTTTGCGATTCATAGCCAAACTGGATAGAAAATATCTCCCCTTTACAAGGATAATAAATAAAGGAATCTCCTTTCAATGTGATGGAGACTGCCAAGAAGCCTTCGAAAGTCTCAGGTAGTACTTGTTGCACCCACTAGTTTTGATGCCTCTAGTGGAATGTAGGCCACTCATATTATATGTGGATTCCATGGAATTCTCACTGGGCACCCTCCTCACATAGTCAAATGATGTGGGAAGTGAGAATATTCTTCATTACCTTAGTCAGATGATGCTAGGTACTGAGACTAGATATTCTTATGTTAAGAAGAACTACCTTGCACTCATCATTATGGTGAAAAATATGAGGCATTACTTATAGCACCAAGAATTCCATTTGGTCTCTTGTATTTATCTTCTCAAGTACATACTCAATCACCCAATGTTGATTAGGTTCTTGGCTTGATGGGTGGTCATTTTGCAGTAATATGACATTCAGTTCATATCACAAAATTCAGTAAAAGGATAATCCCTATTTGATTTCCTTGTAGCCCATCCTTCCCTAGAAAATACATTGAAAGACACTAATCTCCCAGATGAGGAGGTCTTCTACATCCATGGAACTCCCCAAACATGGGATATGTACTTTGATAGTCCCTCATAGAGTCCTGTCAGTAAAATTATGGAAAACCCAAAGATAAATTGGGTTGGTCTAGGGATTGTATTTGTCTCTCTATATAAAGAAAATTTTCCCTACTGTTTCTCACTATCTGAATGTTGCACAAAAAATAAGTTAGAATACCAAGCCCTAATTACTAGATTGGAACAATCCCTACTGCTACACATAGCCTACCTGAATATCAAAGGGAACTCAAAATTGGTGATAAAGCAGATAAATGGAGAATATTCCATCAAAAAGGAAGAACTGGACCCCCCTCATTGGCTACTTCAAGGGACTAATGGAAGAGTTCCCTTTTTATCCCACACTGAATCATGTTACCTGATCATGTAATAATCAAATTGATGTATTGGTCAATGTATCCACTATCCTAGATGACCCTGATCAAGAGGAAGCAATCTATTGCATCACACATCGAAGAATGGTCTCGTTGATCTTTATATGAAATATGGAAGAAATCAATCATGTCATCACTACCTTGGAGTGCGATAAACCAATGAAAACCCCTAGATGGATGGATCCCCAAATAGGTTATCTCTAAAATGGGATTCTCCCAATAGATCATTCCGTAAGGGAACAAATTCTGCATCGGGTGGAAAATTTCACTTTGAAGGATGGTTTGAATTAGCATAAATACCACTAAAAATGAAGATTTGATAGAATCCTCCTAAAATTCGTTTTAAAAGGAGAGATTATCACCATAATTTAAGAAGCCCGTGTAGGCTCTTGTAGCTCCCATCAATTCGGGACCAGGCTATCTCACCAAATTAGGAGGTTGGAATATTACTGGCAAACAATGATACAGGACCACTTAGAATTCACCATGAAATTTAATGCATGCCAGACTCATGAAAACTTTGTCCTTCATCCCCCATTATTGTTACACACATCTAAATATTCCTAGACATTTTCTATTTGGGGAATGGGTATTGTAGGAACATATCCCCCTACCAGGGTTAAGGAGTTCAATTTCATCCTAAATTCCATCGAATTATTTTCAAAATGGGTTGATGTGATACCCTGAAGGAATTTGGGATAGAGAATATTGTCAACTTTGTAAAGTATCATATCATCACCAGGTTCGGAATCCCTCAAAAAATATTGATGGACAACAATTCCAGATTTTGTTCTATGGAGTTGAAGAGACTGTACTAGGAGTATAATATCGAGTCCAACCACTCATATTGCTATCATGTGGTGGAAAATGGATAGATAGAGGCCTTTGATAAGACTCTAATCAAATATAATCCAGAAGATGCTGAATAGGGATAAGAAGTCTTATCCATACAAGCTCCTCCATGGTTTATGGGCCAACCATACCACCATGAGTACTACCACACAGCCAAAGACATACTCATTGGTGTATGGGGATGAGGTAGTGTTTCCCATAGAGGTCCATATACCTTCGATCCAAATATCTAATTATAGAAAACACTCAGATGTTGAAGAATAAAAAAAGTGGATGAAAAAATTGGAATGACTAGATGAAAACAAGTTGCGCACACTAAAATATTGGATGTCCATAAGAATCGGATCACACATGCCTTTAATAAAAGGGTTCACCTCTATTAATTCCTCCAAGGAGAACTGGTGCTGGCTCTCAGAACCCTAATGATACTAGGAAAAAATTCCTAAAAGTAAGACATTAAACTATATAGAATATCACATCCTTACTTCATGACATAAAACTACACAGATCCATAACATCCATCTTCATTCACATCTATCCACCCATGTTTTTACCACATGATGTTAAACTGCATGGATTTCCTAGAATTATGTATGGATTGATTCTCATTTCCAATGAGATATATAGGGATGCCTCGATCTTATATCTTGTTTTAGTGACCAGAAAATATAAAATCCTCTTGACCTTCTCTTAAATGCCTCTGCTTAGGGAGAGGAACCCTTTCTGTTCATTGTTTCTCACACCGAGAAAAACTCACATGGGATTAGGAGTCTTAGTAATGGATTCCCCATATAAAAAATGAATAAAAAATTTCAACAATCCCATATCGGTCATGAATCCAAGACAATAAAAGACATATCATGAGTCCTCATTGCATGATGTTAAACTTCATAGTTAATGTCCACTACACAACATGAAAATTCAAACTCTTATGGACCTCACCTAGGAGGACTACTATAGTGGGTGTTGGTCTTCTACCACACCTCCATCCACTCTATCCCTCTTCACATCAGGGAGACCTCACCCTTTCTGTATGATGTTAAACCGCATGATTCTTCAAGTCGTATGTGTGGATTGATTTTCATTTTCATGACATACGTAGAGATGGCTAGACTTCCATCCTTAGGCCCAACCACAACATCACCACTTTTTCACGATGGTTTCTCTTGGTCCTTACTGCATGAAGTTAAACTAAATTGTTCCTTAAGAACTATGTTTGGATTGATTCCTATCATAACAGGATATGTAGTGATTCCTGGGTCTTCAATCATGGGCCCAACTATAACAATTAACGAAAATAATGCCCACATATATGTATGGTTCAGATCTGTATATAGTATTTTACACTTGATAACTATGTGTGACTTGATTCTTATCCTCACAGGATAAGTTGTGACATCTGAATTTCTAATATCAGGATTATTCACAACAAATCAACATAAATATTCACCCCTCTTTTCATACGGGTTAGACCTATGCAAGAAAATTCATCAATAACTACATGTGACTTGATTCCTATCCTCATAGGATACACATCGACATTTGGATTTCCAACTCTAGGCCTAGTCACAGCAAATAAACTTAAAAATGTCCCCTCTTTGCGTACAGGTCAGACCTCTGGAAGAAACTTAATTAAGAACTATGTGTGGCTTGATTATCATCACCATGTGATATGTAGTGACACCCATAATTTCATGGGCCTAGCTATGATATCATTATTTCACGTTGCGGGATGCACATTCTCACCACATGACATTAAAATACATGGGATTTAAAGAACTACATTTGTCTTGATTCCCATGATCATGTGATAAATAATGAAATCCAAATATCCAATCCTAGACCCAGCTGCAAAAACTGCTAAGAAATGCACCCTAGCTGCATAGGAACCAAGTTACACAAGCTCATTTTACCAACATTTGAGCCAGATCTACATACGACTTTCTTGTGTACATAATATGTCATGCACAAATTTTTCACATCAGTTCCCACCTCCATACTTAATGATGTTAAACCGCATGGGGATATGTCCCTATCTCATGATGATAAACTGTAGTAAAAATTTCTTTACTATATGACATTAAACAGCATGGAAAACATACCCACTACATGATGATAAATTTTGCAGACCATCGCCCATTTTTCATTCCTTATTAAAGGACCGTAAGAGCCTTAACTCATTTAACTAGAGTATGGGGTTCTTCTACTATCTTTTAAAACAACCTCAATCTATTCACCACACTTCATGTTTCCACAAGGATTTCATAGCCCTTGGAAAATAAAAGAGATCTCTCAGTTCGAACATGCTATTGATGAAAAAGGGATTGAGACCCACCAACCGGTGACATCTCGGCCAAATATAATGGTATTTATAATTCCTGTGAGCATGATGTCACTACGGTGGAACCCAACACCTCAATCTATTTTGGGTCTTCCCTAGTATGACTATCCCATATCATTACTCATGACCTAAGAACCTTGATCTATGATTTACAATATTTACATCTCCCACTCAGAAGGATGTTGGAATGATCTTGACCCAAGGTATCCTAATTAGGATCTTGTGTAACATCTTCCATATTAATTCCATGTGTTTCACAAATTTAAATTTCCTAAACTTTTTTCAAATTAGTATTAACTTAAGCTCTAACCTATAATGTTCCAAATCAAAATACCTTAAATTTATAGTGAAAGTTACATAAAACTTTTCAGTTTGAAAACTCGTGAATGGATTCCTGAGAAAAAGTCAATTCTTCATTCACTAAACTCTACATCACCAGAGTTTAGGAAAAAATCAGGGTTCAAATAAATAAGTTATAAAGCTCATAGCGTCTACTTTGTATCCCTACTAAAATCCAAGCTTGCTCGCTAAACCTCCTGGTCCAGGAAAACGTAATAGTAATGATTTTTCTTGTCTCCTCACCATGAGAATATGTTTAATAGGTAGTGAAACAACTTTTAGGGTGCTCGAACCCTTCTGTAATATTACATTCTCCATAAATCATACTTTAGGATTTGAGCACTTTGGGTCATCGCAAACCTCCCATATCCATTATAAAGTAAAATATGTCTCTCAGTTCAGCCATGATATCAATGTAGAAGGGATTAGAACCATCAACCTGAGACATCTTGGCCCTATATAAAGGGATTTCCAATCCTTATGAGAATAACACCACTATGGTGGAACTCAGCACTCGATGGTGTTTTGGGTCATCCCTGGTATGATTTTCCCATATCTTCCTCATGACTTGAACACTTTGGACCATGATTTACAATCCCATTACCAAAATATCTGAGTGGATTCGATATCCTCTATGTTACATCACCATCTTCTATACCCTTTTTCAAAATAGTAATGTGACACTTCATTCTCGAACCTTTTGATGGCTCACACCTTGTGATTCGAAACAATAGGGCGTAGGGATCAAGCTTTCCAATCAGAAGATGAACTTACCTTGGGGATAAAACACTTCCTGAATAGCCTTATTTCTATACCCAACTTCATCATCTAGATGTTTGAGTCTTTGAAAATATTTATTGACCCTCAGAAAGAAGTGGAGATTAAATTTTCATGGCCATGATATCAACACATAAGGGATTTGACCCACCAACTAATGGAATCTCCTCCTTTCAAAAAAGAGCTTCAATCCTTGCAAGACCCATCAAAACTGTGGAATAACATGGAACCTTATAGTGTTTTGGGTCATCTCCAATATGACTTCTCTATCTCATTTTCACATACTCAAACTTTTGGGTTATGATCTATATCACCCACACTCCAACTATCCCAGAGATCCTAGTATCCCTGGTATTTCACCCTCAACCGATATTACTTCCATAAATCTTCCATAACCCTTGGAGAAGAGTGGAGATCATATTTTCCTATCCATTATGTCAATGGATAAGGGATTCAACCCACCAGTTAAAGTAATGTTCTCCTTGCAAGAAATAAACTCCAATCCTTGTGAGCCCTAACAACACCACAACAGAACCTAGCACCTCATTGTGTTTTAGGTCATTCCTAGCATGTATACACTATATTACACGGTCGTCAATATCAAGTTTGTGCTAAAATACTCTAAACTATAGCACATCAAGGTTCAATGTAAAAGACTATAAACTACAACAAATCAAGATCTGAGCTAAAAGAACCTAAACTACAACACATCAAGGTATGGACTAAAAGACTTTAAACTAAAACACATCAAGGTCCAAGCTAAAAGATCCTAAACTACAACACATCATTTCTGAGCTAAAATACCCTAAAATATAGTACATGTGTCTAATATAAAAGAACCTGAACTAAAATCAATATCAGGTCCAAGATAAAATACCCTAAAATAACGTAATATTAGGTCCAAGCTAAAACACCCTAAACTACAACACATCCAGGTCTGAGATAAAAGACCCTAAACTAATAGTCAATACCAGGTTCGAGCTAAAAGACCCTAAACTAGATAAATATCATGTTAGAGATAAAATAACCTAAACTAAAGTGATATCATTTCCAAGAAAAAAGACCCTAAACTAAAGTGATATCAGGTCTGAGATAAAAGATCGTAATATACAGCATGGAAGTTATTTAGTCTATAAGAGATCCTGAGGCCCACTACATCTCCTTAGCGCAATCAAGATGCTATAACCAAACCTATTGAATATGGAAAAAATAGAGTACGCACTATATGGTACATATATCCTACCCAGAGGATCCTTCTAAAAATCAAGTGATCTAAAAGATAACTGGAATGGATACATCGATCAAGAACCTCATGTTGGTGGGAATTCATGAGTGATTGTTGAGAAGAATCTATGATGATTCAAATATTTAGATCCAGAAATTTAATTTTACTTGATTATATGCAAATGATGAGTACCATTGATGATGCATACAACATCAATTAAAATCCAAGTAATCTTGGTTAGGAGGCTCTTCTTGATAATGCTTGAAATCCCTTATTCAACACACTCTTGAAAATCATCTCTTGGGTTTCAATATCAAATCCCTAAAGATGATCAAATATGAGGAAAAGTGATCTAAATTTACCATAGAACCAGATTATTTTCATGCCAAACGAATATAATTATAAGGGGGGAATTTTTTGACTCCTGCCAAATGATAATCAAAAAAATCACAAAGGAATACCTGAATATGGGTATTATTTTCCCTAAAAACCAGAGGAAGAAGAAGATGGTCGATACTGGCAGATCTCATGAGCCTTCAGGAGAATTATGATCATGTGACCATCATAAGTTCGCATGAAGACTCGAAATGTAACACATAACCTACAACAGACCCCATGGAACCCCTTTGAACAATTCTTCACACTCTTGTGAAGGCTCTCCAGAAAACCAGTGATTACACGGAAATATCTGAATAATATCCTTTAGGCCTGTGTGATTATTAATCAGTATATTCCTAACAAAACCATCCAAAATCCATTGAAAATGGGAAAAAATATCCAAAATGAAGAATCCTCTTATGGTCATAAAGATCATGTGACATAACCGTTGGGAAGGGTAATTGTCCTTGAAAACATCCAAGAAAACTCATGAGACCCTTGATCCTTTGTAGAATAAAATAAAGGAAATAAAGGAGGGAGGAGGAGAAAGCCTCTCGCGGTCATAAAAGACATGTGACACACCCCTAGAAGCCTATAAGATACAACGAGATCCCGATGACATGCCCACATCATCTAATGAAAGCCCATCAACTTTTCAACCACATCGTGTGGAATGACTCGGGTATGTTCAGGAAACCATGTGCTCCCTCTTTATATCCCTAAGGAAAAACATTTGAATTTGTCTATGAAATGCTCAAGCACCCCCCTAGTACATTTTCTTATCACACAATGCATCACCAACAGAAAGATTATTGGTCTTTCACAATACTCATTCAACCTCGTGAACTCCCCAACCTTTGTAAAACAAAACAAAGGAAATAAAATAAGGAGTATGTGGGAGCTACTCATGGATATAAAACCATTAAGATGTGCTAAATCCCATAGAAGGTTCTTGTGATACTCCAAGATAGGTCACTCGAGATCATGTGAAGGCCTTTCAATAGGCACCCCTAATCTTGCGAAGACACTTAGAGATGAAAATATGACAAAAAGGAAGTCCTTTAACATATACCATAATATTCAATGGGTCCCCATTAATTGTAAATAATCCAATAAAGTAAATTTTGATGGCAGGTACTCTCAGTCACTAAAAATAAAGCTACACCCTCGGAATGATCCACAAAAAAGGATCATGAAGACTTGTGGTTCCAGAGCCCTTCACTGACTCCAACCTATATTTTCACTTGAAATTTCATACAAACCGAAAAAAAATCGGGGTTTTGAGGCCTATAAATTCCCCACCCCATCATGAAAAATTCACCAACCCCACTACCTATCATGTCCAAGAGAATAAACTCTCAAAATCTCACAACTAGAAAGTCTTTTTTAATGTAATATACCAGAAAATACCTAGAGAAATCATTTTCCATTCATAAAGAACTTCGTGTGATCATTCATAGATCACATGAAGGGCTCCTATAAGGATATATGAAGAACCTCCCACATGTTTTCTAGATCATGTGAGACTTTAAATAAACTAACACTGAATAAATCTAAAGTATTCATAATAAAAGGTCTAGAACAAAACTAAAGGTAAAATACTTAAAAAAAATCATGTTTGTTGACCCTCATGTGCTTCACATAATCCATTCAAGACATGTGATAAAACTAGGATATGTTTCCCAGATCTCATAATGCTCCTTCGGTATGTCGCCCAGGTCATGCAAAGTCTTATGGACATGTTAGAGAAAGTCACATGGTTCCCCCTGGGTACGTCACTTTATTCCAGCGATGCCCTCTAGGCCAATCACCTAAGCTTCACAAATTCCTTCAGATACATCACTTGATTCATATAATGGTTCCAGATCATGTCATCCAAGGCTCACTAATTCATCTGGGCATGTCAACTAAAGTTCATGCGATACCCTTTGGGAAAGTTAGTTGAGACTCATGATGCCCTATAGACATGTTTCTCATGACTCGTGATGCCCTCCATGAATGTTAGTTGGGACTCGCGATTCCCTCCAGGCATGTTGTCCACGAATCATGATGCCCTCTAGGAATGTCAGCCAAGGCATGATACACCCTCTGAGTCATGTCAAACCAGTTCTCACGGCACCCTCCATGTGTGTAAGCTAGATCTTGTGATGATACTAGGGTAAGTCTTCTAGATCATGTGACACCCTCTGTACATGTCAATTATGTTATGCGATGGCCTCCAAAACAGACTGTATAGATATTGTGATTTCCTTCAAAAAAGTCAACTGGGTCATATGTCACCCTCTAGACAAGTAGTCCAAGTCCCAAGTGACTCCCAGGACTTGATAAAAAAATTTGTTCTCGGTGTGTAATCCCTGATCAATAGGGAAACCTCGGAGTGTAAGCCTCTATCAAATGAACTACAAGAACTCTGATTCCTACCATAATCGAGATATGTAGGATGCCTTTCTAAGGTATGAGATCCATATCAAATATCCAAAGGGCAATGACATTGATCATTCTTCATCCCTTGTTTCTCACACCGATCATATCTCGCGTGGGCTTAGAGAGGTGTAATATCCATATCATTCACATCATGAGTCTCCACCGACCAGGGGAACATAAGTATGTAAGCCCTAAAAAGTGGTATGAAAAATTTGCCTCAACATAAGGACATCTACCATGGGTCTAGTCTTAAGGGTGATATTGAACTTTGATAATTATAATTCCTGCAATAACCAGGATACGTAGAATGTCTTCATAAGGCCCGAGCTCAAATAAACATCCATTTAAATGTAAGCCTTATGTCGATATCGTTTTGACCATTGGGACCTAATCATTCCCATGGGATGGTCACTATACCTCATCCATCAGTGGACTAAGAAATAAACTAAACTATGATGAGTTGGATTCTTACCATAACCAGGATACATAGGATGACTCCCTAAGGACCGATATCTATAATAAATCCTCTCAAAGTGGTCCCAAAACATAAGTCTCACATCATGAGCAATGAAAAATTATGATTTTTCATACCTTGTTTCTCACACCAAGCATAGATCACATGGTCTTATGGAACTGCAATAATCACATCATCTACACCATGAGTATCTACAATGAGAAGGAAAACCTTAGTTTATAATTTTTGAACAAATGAAATATAAAATCTATGATTCTAACCATAATCAGGATAATTAGGACATCCCTCTAGGACTTAATCTTGAACACCTGGTTCCACATAGCACCTATATAAGTCCTTTATGTATGATTTTAAACTACAAAGGTACAAAAAAACTATGTGGGTTTTGATTCCTGCAATAACCAGGATACAAAGGACGCCTCATAATGCCTCAATCCCCTCTTTGGAATATTAACTACCTCCTTGTGTGGTAGCAAATTCTAAAGCTCTTGGTTATACAGTTTCAACACATAATCAACCACCCATTACTAGAAAATTATGGAAAACCTTAGATACATACATATGGATTCACGAAAGAGACCCCAGTATTTTTCACATGAAGGAGAATTATCCCATGATCATTTTGTTAGGGTAACTAGTCTCGTATCAGGATTAAGAATAGATTCACGAACATATATTAAGTCTATAAGTGAGTCCCAAAGTAGTCAATAATCCCCCCCCCCAAAGTGTGCGATGATCCCGGCCTCCCATCCTTTTGATCCATGTGAGTCCCCAAGAGTCGTTGGGCCAGAAAACTAAGATGACCACCAGCCTTTGGAAAGCAGGTTTGTAGCCAGCTATAGATGAGGGAACCATTAGTAGTTTTTGGTAAAAGATAAAATAGTAACCCGATGTTCATGATTGTGAAAAACACAAACACCCCCCATAATCAACTATTGGGTCAAACTAAACCCACTTCAATGAGGTTTCATGATCGCGCCTCAAATCCCTATGAAACAGACACATGGTTTTCTATTGGGATTAAATAAATAAAAAAGGAAACTTGTGCAATTATTTATTTCTAATACTTGAAGTATATAAACATATTCATATTAATTTTCAAGAGATCCAATTCATTTATTTTTTTTGTGCACAAAAAAATTAGAGAATCCTCTTGAATCCCTAGAGAACCCCCTTCTCCAAAAACGCTCCCAAGAACTGAGAGCGATCTTCATCCACCTTCCACTCTCAAGTCTAGAGAGATATAAGAGAATCCTTTGAAAGAAATTCTCAAGGTGATCAAAGGCGAATGACACAAGTGATAGTATCTATCGTGCTAGAACCTAGATATTCCCATGACATCATTCAGATATTTTTAGAACATGTGTGGATCACCAATATCTAGAATTTATTCTTGATTCCTACAATGTAATAATAGTACAACGTATATTCATTGTCAGATCCATCAATGAAGAAAGGATTTCAAGAAAGTTAATTATTTCATTACTTAAATTAATTATAAATAATATGTAACTATCTTGCGCTTGGTTCCAGTGATTATTCATTGTCTTTATTATTTGATTCGATTCCATTGATCATGGGGTTTATAGTCATGTAAATCTTGGAATAATGATCGATCTTGAAAAAAAGAAAATGTAGGAATGAACCATCACAATATTTTGCTGCACTCAAAAGATTCAAGTGGTATCAGAGCGGTTCACATAATTATTTATTATTATTTAAATATCATTGATTGATTTATGTTCTCAATTCGAGTTTAATCATTCTTTAATCTGAATTGTGAGATCTATTTTCTTACTCTTCATTTCTCATAAATATAATAAAATCGATTTATTTTATGAACAAAATAAATTTGAAGATCTCGTCTGAAGGTTCCAATAAGTTCGGTCGGATAACATAAGAGTGCACGTCGTGTAACTCGGAGGTACGTGTCTTGTACTAGTGTTTAATGAAAAAATAATTAATTTAGAATTAATTCAATTCATGTGCATTTATTACATGTGATGAATTTAATTATACACCACATGTTAACTGGGTCATCCTAACACACAGTTATCCAGAGTACACACCGTGTAACATCAGTACATGACGTGTACTCCCTTAGTCATAGACGGGTCATGTATTCTCTTACATGGCCTACATGACTGGTGGTCATGTAACTCAGAGACCGCACATCGTGTAGCCTATGTACACACCGTGAACTCCAAATTTTTCCATGGTACAGTTACACGTTGAATCCCAAGGAGTGTGTTGCAGATAGACGGTGACAAAAATATAGGTCGTGTATCTCTAATGTATACACCATGTAATTTTACCAAATTACACATAATTAAAATTAATATATTATACTGTAAAAACCTTATCAACATGTGCTTGTGTGTGGTCATTAAGTTGATAGAACATGCATGTGATAGTTTTTTTATATATAAATTTTTAATTAATTTCTGTATAATGTTTGAGTTTACATATCATGTATAAGTCGTATTATAGTTATTACTCTACGTGCATTGAATCATTGCATGCTAGGTTAAAATAATATAAAAAATCATGTGAACCAGGTGATCATTAAGTTGATAGTACACGTCATGATATTACATGATAAGCCATGTATGCTACATGTCACAAGAGTAAACAATATATGAGTATAATACAAGTTTGGTAGTTCATGCGGGTACTCACTGTGTTGCCTCCAAGGTACATTTTTTTTATGTAGTTATTTTTAAATAAATTTATTTAATTTTTTTAAAATTACGTTGGGTGATAATCTCAAGTAAATTCGAATGATAATTAAGATAAAAGAATTGATCAATTAAAGAAGATAATTAATTTATTTGATCGTTATTTTTCTTAAATAAGAACGATTAGAATTGAATGTTAATTTTATTAAATGAGTAATTTTTTGAATGCAAATGGATGATCATGATCCAAGACCAGAACTTTGTATGTGATTGGTTTAATTTAATTTATTATTATATTAAATTTTTTTCATGTGTGTCATCTCTCCTCTCATTATGTAAGGGCATGCATAACCATGGTTTCTTTTATGTAAGACCCTTAACCAATCCTTTATTTCCCCTCACCTGTGTATTAGTAAAAGCCTTTGTAATGGATAGAACATGCAAGCTAGTGAAGTTAGTTCATATTTGGAGCCAAGGCGAAATCAGTCCAAGAGAGATACTTAGGTGGACATGTGCAAAGCTGTAACATGAACCATAAATGGTTCAAGGTGTTTTTCCCCTAAGTAGATGGTTATATTTTCATCTACTAGATAAACAAACCATTAGTAAAAGCTCATGATCATACCACTTTATTATTTTATTTCTATCAAGTTTCATGTTTATTTCATTATGGGTGTTTTTTCACGATCACATGAATTAAAATATAAAATAAAATGAAAAATGCAGAAATAAATCGACATCTTCTAATATTTCACCAATTTTCATGTTTATTTCACTGTGACTCTGATGGATGTTTCACATTGGAAAAAATTTATTGAGATCATTAAATACACCATTGTGAAATGGACGAGGTTCTGAAAATACAGCATATCCAGATGGTGGTGAAATTTGAGATAAAAAAATTCAACAATAATAATTTTTTGTTGTGGAAAATGAATATGTCGGAAGTGCTGCAGAAGAATAATTGATAACTTACAATTGGTGAAATACTAGAAGATGTGATGATGGAGTGTGGTTCTAGTGGGAGACAGAATTACGAAATGGAAAAAAATGTGGCGAGTATTTTTGGAAGTGTAGATATACTAGTCAGTGAAGCAGTGACAACTGTTGGAAGTAGGAAGCATATCAACAATGCATGGATAATTGACTCAGGAGAAACATGACACATGAAATATCGATGGGAATGGTTCAAAAAGTATGAAACTATCCCAGAAGGTCTTGTGTACATGGGGAAAAATCACACCCTGATGATCATTGGAGTCGGTACCATCAAATTTAAGATTCATGATGGTATTGTTAGAACAATCCAAGGAGTACGCTATGTGAAGAGCCTGAAGAAGAACATATTTTATTTGGGACAATTTGATGACATCATATGTAAGACTCGCATCGATAATGGATTGATGATGATTGTGAAGGGAACGCTTATGTTGATGAAGGCAGAGAAGATCTCAAATAACATGTATGTTCTTATGGGAGAAACATACAAGGAGATAGAGATATTTGTTGCATCAACTACCTCAATGAAAGCGTTGATGATGTTATGACATCAGAATCTTGACCAAATGTCAGAATGAGGCCTGAAGATTCTTGCATATCATAAGTTGCAACCTGGTCTTACAAATGTATCCTTACCATTTTTTGATCGTTGTGTTTTGAGCATGCAACATGGTTTAATGTTTGGGATGTCAATATCAAGAAGTAATGAGATCTTAGAGTTGATCCATTCTGACGTTTCACAAGAACCTGTTATATTACTAGGAGGAGAAAGGTACTTTGTATCATTCATTGATGATTATTCTAGGAGATGTTGGATGTATCCAATCAAGATGAAGGCAGATGTTTTTGAAGTCTTCAAAACATTCAAAGCATAAAAGGAGCTTGAATCTTGAAAAAAGATCAAGTGTCTAAGGATTGAAAATGGTGGATAATATACAAGCGAGGAGTTTGATACTTTTTTTCAATAGGAAGGAATCAAGAGACAGTTCACGGTGGCATACACTCCTCAGCAGAATGGAGTGGCAGAGTGGATGAATAGAACCCTATTGGATAAAACAAGGGTGATGTCAAAGATTTTAGGAATTTCGAAAACATTTTGGGTAGAAGTAGTGAATATCGCCTATTATGTGATCAATATATCTCCTTTAATGACGATTAATCTGAAGACACCGATAAAGATGTGGACCGATAAACCTGATGACTATTCTCAGTTGTATACTTTTCAAAGTCCTGTTTATGCATTGTTTAATGATGAAGAAAGATTGAAATTAGATTTGAGATCTAGGAAATGTATTTTTCTTGGGGTATGATGATGGTGTGAAGGGGTATCGTTTGTGGAACCCCACTGCCTACAAAATTTTTTTTGGAAGAGATGTAATTTTTGTAAAAGACAAGGCACAAATGAAAAATAATTGAGACATGGAGAAGAAGAATACAAAAACTACAACAGTTGAAGTAGAGAATATCCAAGGAAGAACCAGTTTCCTCTGAGGCATTACCAGAGCATGATGATCTAGCACTTGTTGAGTCTGGACTGCAACGGTCAACTCAAGAGAAAAGAGCACTAGTATAAAACTCAGACTATGTGATTGAGAGAAATATTTCATACTACTTATTAATAGAGGATGGATAGAAATATTATTTTGTGGAGGTGACCCATAGTCCATATATATCCTCATGGATAGCGGTGATGCAGGAGGAACTTGAATCCCTGTACAAGAAAAAGACTTTGGATCTTGTTCCATTACCTCGTGGAAAAAAGTATATTATAAACAAATGGGTCTCTAAGATCAAACATGGTGGAAAGGACCAGGTGTAAATATATCATGCAAGATTGTTGGTCAAAGGATATGCTCAGAAGGAAGGTATTGATTTCAATGAAATATTTTATCCTCTTGTTAGATTGACAAATGTTTAAATAGTTCTAGCGTTGTGTGCTATATATAGTTTACATCTGGAGAAATTGGATGTGAAGACTACTTTTCTACATGGTGATCTTGATGAAGATATCTACATGCTCCAACTAGAAGGTTTTTCAAAATAATGAAAAGAGAACTTAGTTTGAAGGTTGAACAAATATCTATACAGTCTCTAGCAAGTGCCAAGGTGTTGGTACAATATATTTGATTCATATATCATGATAATTAGATACAAAATACTTCATTCAGATCCTTTCAAGGGTTTGGATGGTAATTATTTCATCATTCTTCAATTTTATGTGGGTGGCATGCTGGTTGTAGGCCCCAACAATGATCATATCTAGGAGATGAAGGCACCGTTTTCTAGGGAGTTTGATATGAAGGACTTGGCACCAACAAACAAGATTCTTAAGAAACAAATTTATGGAGATAGAAATAATGGGAATATTTGACTATCATAGAATAATTACTTATGAAGATTCTTGAAATGCTTCAATATGAAAGACTATAATCCAATATTTACCTCCAATTTATATTAATTTAAAGTTATCCTCTATGATGAGTCCTAGAAATCAAGTAGAGAGGATGAATATGTCTCAAGTACCATATGCATCAACATTGGGGAGTCTGATGTTTGTTATGGTTTGTACTAGACTAGAAATTACACTTGTAGTGGGAGTAGTTAGTCGTTACATGGAAAATATATTATGGGAGCATTGGATCATGGTGAAGAGGATCCTGAGATACATTAAGGAGACCTCAAATGCTGCATTATGTTATGGAGGATCAGATTTCACTATCATAGGCTATGTTGATTTAGATTTTGTAGGTGATTTTGAATGGAGGAAATCCACTACAAGTCATGTGTTTACTCTTGCAGGAGGAGCTGTGAACTAGATTTCAAAGTTACAGCCAGTTGTGGATTTATCCATGACAGAGGTAGAGTACATGAAAGATACATAAGATTGAAAAGAGTCAATTTGGATGAGAAAGTTGTTGGAGGATATCGGGCACAAAAAGAAGTAGATTCCATTATTTTGTGACAGTTAGAGTGCCTTGCACATTGCAAGGAACCCATCTTTTCATTCTAGGATGAATCACATTGGGGGTATAATATCACTTTTTCTAAGATGTGGTGGCGGAAGGAAGTGTTGATTTGCAGAAAATTCATACTAAAGAAAATATGGTAGATTTCCTGATGAAATAAGTTGACTCTAATATGTTCAGATGGTGAAGATTCTCGAGCGTCCTTATAGAGACATAACCAGCATGTTTGGTAGATATAAATGATATGTGAAGATGTGACTGGTTCTCAATAAAATATTCAAGGGGGATATGTGTCAGCAATTCTTCATTTGTAGGATGGTTCAACCCCCTTGATTTGTCAAGGGAGATGGTCATGCATAGTGGTAGCTGATGAAGTGAGTGTCCATCCCCACCTTTTGGGATACAGTGCTGAAAGAAAGTTAGGGGGAGAGGAATCCTATATAAAGGGATCTCTCCCATCAGTTTCAGCATATCATCTGATTTGGGAGTCCTCTATTTATTTGTAGTATTTCATGAAGAAATTTACCCACTAATTCAAGAGAAATATTTATGATGGTTTTATCCTTGTAATAGTGAGGGAGTGTGTGCCCAATTTTTCCCATAGTGAGATCATTCTATTTTCTTGTGGTTTTTTACCCCTTCTATTTAGGGGTTTTTCCACATTGCATCTGGTGTCGATTTATTTCTGCATTTTTCATTTTATCTCTTAATTATCATTGAACAAATGATCCAATCATTTTTCAGTCTCAATAAGGACCATGGAAGACTTTTTCTTGGGAGGGAAGACGTACCTATATGGTAACAGGGTGAGGAAAGCCTCGTGCTCTAGTAGGCTCTCTGTTTTGGTGAAATACTTCATCTAAGAAGCTTGGTCGACCTTGTTGGATGGAGACCGAACCAGTTAGTGGTGCACTACTTCGAGTCCATCCTCAACCATTTTCTATTCCCACATCTTGAGGGGGTCCTAACAAGGTAGCTGAGAATAGGGTACCCCCTGATGGCCATCATGTCTTCCAGCATGATGGAGGCCTCTCCCTAGGGGAAGAGGAAGGTGTTGGTTTCTGGGAACCACCTTCGAGTGAGCTATAATACCAGGTCGTTGAACCACCTGATATTGCAGGCACACCCCATGATGGTGTCATGGATCCTCACCTTCATCTATGAAGACTGGTGTGAGGCACACATCCGGTGCATCCATAATTTCTAGGCTGTTTTTGGCTGCTTCTAATCGAGGAAGGTCACATTGTGAAAAAACCCTCCATGGTCGGAGGAGAGATGAAGAGAATGGGGATCGATTGGGGAGGAGGAGGTTATGGGGGTCTAAGGAAGTGTAAAAATCTTAGGGTGGGGGGTTCTACCACTGGCTGAGACCATGAGCGCATCCCGCTCTTCGATGATGGATTTGTAGTGTTCTTCCATTGGATAGGGGTGGTAGGAGGTTGGACAAGACTAATGGAAAGTGGCAGGACAATATGGAAATGTATGGGGTTGGCTAGTAGTTGTATTTAGATAATGGTTCCACTTAAGATCCAGAAGGTTTAAAATTAAAAATTACAATTACAATGAATGGAAAGGATTAAATCTTGTATAAGTTAATAAACTATTAATAATATATCACACATAAAAAAATGGGTACAACAACAAAAGAGGCACACAATGCCACAAAGAAAGTGCAGATAAACTGCCAGCCTAAGGACTTGACCCCACAACTATGCCCAAAACCCCTCCCCACCCTTACCACCCCAACTGAGCACAGGGGGAAATAATATATAACACATTCTTATCCCAAAGAATAATTTTTTAAAAAAACTACTAATTAGAAATAATTATTATAAATTTGGAAATAAAAAATTTATTTGTGTTAAATATAAATATTATATTAACCCCACAAGGTTAAACCCAGTGGTTGCATCCAGTGGTGGTATGAGGAGGTCTCGGGTTCATGACTACTCAATAACATGTATAATTTGTTTTTTTTATTTTAGTCATTACTATAATAATAAATATTATATTGATGGGTATCATGATTATAATTTATTCATTTATGACTCAATGTTGAGCCAATTAATAAATTATCAAATAATATATGTTCCTTCTATATTATATAAATTATGCTCAGCTTAAATATTATGCATAATTAATGGGAAAAAATTCAATGGTCATAACCATAAACATGTATCCTTTTAATTTTTCAATTTCATAATAAGTTATCAACATGAATTCACGATTTTATATTATCATTTATATTTTTTATAATTTTAAGGGAGATGTTGAAAAATATTATCAATTTCTAATATAACATCCCCAACCCGGAATCCACTAAACCAATGCTCTGAGCCGAATCGCTAAATGAAATCAAGTGCACATCCTCGTACGTCATAGGTTTTCGACTAGTAGCGAGGGTATAATAAATAACATGGGGAGACTATACCATATTTACCAGAGTAATCCACAATAGATAACATATGAAATAAATGAACAATAATAAATAAACCAGAAACACACATCACCAACTATTTCCCAAACCGAGTACAGCCACAACCAAGTATAAATATTCCATGTCATGCTAATAGTGCCAAAAGTGAAAGAAAACCTAAAAGAAATACCAAAATATGAATCCACAAAATGGGTCATGACTCCAAGTATAGATCATAAACCATGCACATCCCAAGCCTAAATCAACTCCCTTTCATAGGGATTTTACCCTTTTCCTACCCTAAAATCATGAAATCTACTTTGGGTACCCAATAGTGGCCCAAGCATGGTGTGAGTACAACTCAGTAAACCAGCACCAATAGTGTCTACAAATTATCCAATCTAAAAAAATAGTGCATGCAAGTACTAAATAAATGAAAATATAAATAGAAGATAACTCGGGTGCCATTAGTTAACAATATTCACTTTAACCATTTTCATCATTTATTCTATTTTCATCATTTGTTCCATGGGTTAAGAATTTACTTAATTTACACTACAACCTAAGATGGTAAATTACCATGAATAGGGGGATAAGTAAAGTTCTCTATATCACTGTGGATAAATATTTTATAAATAATTACATCACACTTACCTTGGAGCTTCAGTCTAGGTATTCTCATCAAATGCTTCTATTATGGGCCAAGAGTCTCAGGCCGCCTCCCTAACCCGTTCATTCTAGGGGTGGGGTTTAAAGCCTCAGTCCAACCTGACCTATGGGAGGAGCCTCAGTCCATTATTCCACACTACCAAGACATGTTCACATGAATATTTATCCATTTACCACATATACCATATCACAAATCATACACAATCAATACACATAACATTCACAATTCACATTTCATTCAACACATGGAACATCATCAAGGCCTGACCCATTAGAACATTTATCATTTACCTAACATAGCCCATTTAATCCATTTAACTTTTCATACATTAAACCATTTATCATATTCAAAAAAATTCATACATTAACCCATTTCACATAATTCATCAATTCACATGCATGATCCCATTTACACAATTCAATTACAAACTCATAATTCACCTGACACATTCACTTCATTCCATTTAATCCTATTTCACAATTTTCCAAACAATCCATTATTTCATTGCTAATGAATATACATAACTATCATTAGTGCCCCTTCATAATTCAAAATAACATGTCAACAAATTTATTATGTTATCTATTTCAACACAAATGAACTTTAGACTTATCATTATAATTTTCCCATGCACAGGATTATTGGTGCACCCCATGGGTGGCCCTAATCTGGTCTAATAATCCTCAATGAATACCACGAGGATCATGAGGGGTTAAATTCACCATTTAACCAACTATTTTACAAAATCTTACTCAAGAAAAAAAATTCACAATAAGAGAGAACCATTAACACAACCACTCATGCACAAGTAAACTTCAATACTATGGGATATAACTTATAGACCACCTACCTCATATTCATAGATGAATGTTCACTTAACCTTTGAATTAGATCCATATTCAAGAACCCTTTGAATCCCCAACCTAAGATCCACTGGAAAAAGATGGGTTTAGGTATTCTAAATAAAAAAAATTAATCCACAAGCCCTAATTCGGAAAAGAGAAGCAAGAGGAGCATTGGAATTACCTGGTGCTTTGATCTGTAACCAACATCACTCCAAACAGCCTAGAATCAGAGGATATCGACCCTTGGAAATATTTGGTGGTTGAGGTTCATCACTAGGAATGGAGGAATAATGAGAAAGAAAATCATGTGAGGAAATTAAAATATTGTGGGGGATAAAATGGTAAATTCTTACTTTTTAATGAGGTGCACAGTTTGGCTACATTGTTTTCAAACCACGCACCAACCACTCGCTAGCCTCTATCCAAGAGGGGTCCAAGTCACATTGTTACCTGAGAATCCTGAATGGTTTTACAAACCATGCACCAACCCTATAAAATTCCTATATCCAAGGTCGCACAGTTTGGCTTTCCCACTTTCATGGTTTACAATAATCATGTGACATGCATAGGATGGCCCAATTTTCCTTTTTTCATGTACCTAACCCTCAAAACACCCTTGATATTCCTCATAAACCCAGTAAAAAATTAATTATCCAACTATAATGGATTAAAACCAAAATTTAAACAAGAACATACCTCCATGAATTCCAATATCTTACAACCACCCAACCTTATAATGGCTCGTCCTCGAGCCTCTCTTCCCAAGCATCACTGAGCTTCTGAAGCAAATAGATTTGTACATTGAGACTACATATCTGAATTTCTATCCCAAGTTCCTTTTTTAACATTACCATGTTTCCACAAAACTCGAACCAAAGGCATGACCTTTACCCGCAAGACTTTCTCACCATGATCCACAATACAAACCTGATGATCCTCAAAGGATGCATCAACCTCTAGCTCAACATCCACAAAATCAATAACATGAGATGGTTCAGGGTGATATTGATGAATATGTGACACATGAAAAAATATTTCATACCACTAAATCACTACGAAAAATTCAATCGGTACGCCACTGGTCTGATCCTCTCCACAATCTCAAATGGCCCTATATACCTAGGTGCCAAATTACCCTATTTCTAAATATGACGGTGACCCAAACTTGGTAACACACAAATAAAAACATGATCACTAACCATAAAATCAATAAGTAGATGATTTAAATATATATTTGAATTCTTACTACACTGATCTATAGCCGTACATTTTTGAATTAACTTGATTTTCTCCAATGTCTCTTGTACGAGACTTGGTCCAAAAAACTTTGATTCCCCAACCAACATCTTACACAATGAAGACCTAAACTATAACAACCCATACTTTTATAAATGGAATTTCCCATTTTAAAAGTATTTCCATACAATATAAAGCACATAAAATCCCTTAGAGACCATAATAAAGGATTTATAAATGAGGAATTGATGAAATAAGAAGTGTTTCTAGAAGTTAAGAAACCTATAATGATGAAATAGTAAATTGACCTTAGGAATAGTAATATGAACCTTATGAATAGTAAACCATCCAAAAGAATAGTAACCTCACCAATGAAAGTATAAATAAAATTTATCCATCTTATATGTGAAAATCGATATAATTAAATCATAGTATAAGTAAATATTTTAAAAATTATTAATTAAGTACTGGCATTTTTGTAAGTCATAAGTATTTAATTACAATTTTATGGTTAATTTAATAATTTAAAAGAAATTTTATTTTCCTAAAATGTGTTCATAAATTAATATTTTTATTTCTTGTTATTTAAGATAATTTATGAGACCTTAAGTAATTTTTCAATGTGTTATAAAATCAGTTATAATTTTAAAATCTGTATTTTCCAAGTAAATGGTTGTTTTAATTAAAAATTAAATTACTCATATTTAGAAAAATATTTTCATAAAATGGAGTTAATTTTTCAATTCTAAATTTTGAAAAATTGTTATGTTAAAATTTTGGGATTTTTTTGAAATACTTGAATTTTTTGTTGAATAGTAAAATACGGTAATTTACCATATATATATGTTTTAAGTTAAATACATTATTCATTGATTCATCGCTGATGTAAGAAAAATAATCTATAAATTAACTTAATTATTCTAATATTTTTGTTGATAATTATCAAACTATTCATAGTTTTGATCCAAAATAATAAACTAGTGATTAAAATAATGGGAAAACGCCTCTCAACTCCACTATAAATACCACCCCTCACCCCCTCCTCTCCTAACACCTCTCGAGCTTTTATACTTGACCAAATAATTTCCAATACTCTTCCTTATACCCTTACCCAAATCCTGGATCTCTTGGTCTAATTAAAATTCCAAAACCTCTTCTCTAAGGAGGTTCTCAAGGTGGAGAGATTTAAGAGGTAAAATCTTCTTCCTTTTTCTTTCAATTTCTTTTAATTTTATTTAATTTTCTTATTATCTCCTATACTCCCTTCATAAAAATGTCATGATAAATCCAGTACCATACATATAATTTAATTATATCTTGTTAATGGAAAATACACCATTAAAATCCTCTCTCTCTCTCTCTTATTCTAAAAATGAAATTGTCACCCGTGATGTGTCAATTTACCGACATCATGGGTGATGCACTTTAATTTTCCCTTAAATAAATTTAAGGATATTAATAAAACCATTAAATGTTTGAAAAAATATTTTAAATTTTTTGTTACAACCCTCTTAATGTTTTGTAACTGACTTATATACACAATACTAAATGATAAAAAAAAGTGTGTTTGTTGTGATAAAAAAACCACCAAAAATTAATTTAAAACAACCATCATTAACTTTTATTTAATTATTCATCCTCATACCGTATAACCAAATTCCTAATAAGGTCATTTATAATTATATTATATAATTAATAAAATAAAAATAAAATTCTGTACATTTATCCACATTTTAAACGAACTTCCATTCATGTATACAAGTGAACCGATCAAGAAAAATTTGAAAACAAACACTCCCGAACGATGAAATTAAAATCTATAACTCATCCAAAAGCCCATAATTGAACTTAATAAAACCATAATTAATCAAAGAAATTTATAAAAGGTTCTTTATTTTTTAATTAATAAATCTAATTTGATTATATAGGATATTAACATGATGGAATCTTTCAGACACAAGTTAAGGGTAATTCTCAAACCCAACTCTCTTTCTTTGGGTTTTCCCTCTTTCACCCATTTTTTAGTATGGATATTCCATAAATATCATTTTTTCATAATTATATTACCTTTTTTAGATATAAATGTTTTATAATTAAGTTTATGTCAAGCATAATGTTTTTCAAAAGAAATCTTTTTTCAAAAAACACACCTTTTACTTCTCAAGATTGTTTCTTCTTCACCCAAGGTTGATGAATATTATATCAAGTATTTTATTCCCTATTTTATTTGGGAACCCAAATTCTATGAGTGTATGATTTATAAAATGAAACCCATTTCTTTCCATGGATTATTTTATTTCTAAGATTTATATACCTTCTATGTGTCATGCATGATAATGTTAATGTTATGATGTGACGGGTGCGCCCCGAATTATATAGCACAAAGTAAATGTTCTGATGTGACGGGTGCACCTATGAATTATATATCTCTAAAATTCATTGGTTAATTTGATTAATCTCATGATTTCAAGTGAAATATGTGTGAACATGATGCTAGATTTGTTCACAACTATGTGTGGTAGTTAACCACTAAGAGATAATGTTTTATTTTTATGCATTTCCAAATTCCATGTCTTTTCTTGATGATTACTCTCATGATTATGATCTTATTCCTATATTATTATTATATTTATTATTCTCACCCCATTTTATATTATTTCATGTTCTTATCTATCCTCTTATTAGGATTTTTATCTCACCCATTTTTTATGTATATCCTCGGGTGATTACTTTTACTAAGAAAAATGTGAAGACCTATAAGAATCTAGAGAAGAATGAATTAAATAAAATTTTATGTTTTAATTTGTAAATGTCATGTATGGTTTTAGTTTTCTCCAAACACTAAACCTTTGGGTCCTCATTGTGTAATGATTTTATGTCCTTTGTCTTTAAAATTATGTAATAAGATATATAATAAAAAGTAGGGTCTCTATAGTTGGTATCATAGGATGGTTTAGTTAATTTGGGAATTAGTATTAGAGAATCTTAGTGAAATCCCATAGTATGAGACTAAGTATAAATTATAACCCAAGAAGATTTGTTTTAGAAAATTCTAAAAATAGGGATTCCACAAGATATTCCATTAGACTTAATTGCAAAAAGGAATAAATTATTTATTCATGACATATTGAATTATGTTTTTTTCTAACCTTTTATATTTTAGAAAATGGTGGGTACAAGGAGAAACTAGGACAACAAACCATGTGAGGGACAATGTAGAGATTTCCCAAATGACATCCCCAATGCTTTGAGAGGTGGAGTTCAAAATTTTCTGGTGATTCTCACCCAGTTGTCTCAGGTTATGAATAATAACCTGAATAATGTGGAACATCCTCCTTCACTTAAGAGGGATAAACTGGATATCAAGTGATTTATGCGGTAATGACCACTAACATTTAGTGTATCTTCTGATCCACTAGTTATGGAATAGTGGGTCAACTCAATAGAGAATATCTTTTCTATACTCCAATTTTCTGAGATGGATAAGGTGACTCTTTCCATTTATCATCTAGATGGAGAGGTTGAACAATTGTGGGTGTTGATTAAGAAAACCAAGCCAAGGGATGAAATTTAAGATATGGAGTGGTAATACTATAAGATAATGTTTGTTAACAAGTATTTCCCTTGAACTATTCATATTAATATGGAGATAGAATTCATAGAGCTATAGAAAAAGGAAATCGAATCTATCACAGACTACGAAAAAAATTCCACAAGGCTTGAAAAGTATGTTTTGGGTTTTGTTATCAACAATGATAGAAAAATTGATATATTATTAAGTGGATTAAAACCACACCTTCGAAAGGCTCTATAAATTCAAGACTTTGGGAGTTGTGAAGAAGTTTTTTGATGTTCTCTAAAAGTGGATATGGATTTTGGAGAATGTTATCATGGCTATGGTGATATGAAACAAAATATGGTGTTTCAAAATGGAAGATCTCATGAGAAAGGTGGAAAGAAAAATCAACCACCCACATGTCAAAAATTTGGGAATAGGCATCATAGGAACTTCCTTAAAAGGATAGGTAAATTCTTCAACTATGGGAGAGAAGTCCACCAAGCTTATGAAGGTTGAAAAGACATAAGGAAGTTGGATAATGTGGTGGAGGAAAGGAGAGCACCACCCACTGTCGAATTCTAGAACTATAGGGAGTAAGGTCTCTATGCAAGATAGTTAACTAAACCTCGAGTTCTTGAGGGTAATAAGCATCATCACCCACCAAATCCAAAGGATCAAGGTAAGACTTATGCCATCACTACTGCGGAAGTGGAGAAAGAAAATGAAGTCGTACAAGGTACAATTACTATTCACTCAATATTGGAAAAATTATTATTTTATTCTGATTCTACGCATTCCTTTATATCTTGCAAGTTTTCTAAAACTATTGAATTGAATCCCAAAAACACTAAAGTAGAGAAATCCAAAAAAACAATTAGTGGTGAAATCATTGAAAACCAAGTGTTGAAATATTATCCTGTTGGAGTATGTGGGAAGATTCTTCCAGCAAATCTCATGATACTTACCTTGGTGGAATTAGATGCTATACTGGGGATGTATTGGCTCTCATTATATAGAGAACATATAAACTATCAGGAAAAGGAAATATCTTTTCATATTTAGAACCATCTCATGCTCCTCTACAAATTCAAGGAATATCAAGAATATCATTTATAAAATCCTTCAATGGTGTGGGTTTTGATCCCCTCTGAAGAAGCATACCTCACTCAAATGGATGATTCAAATGAAAGTTTCAACCTAGTGTAAATGCCCATCGTGAGGGAATACAGTGATGTATTTCTCGAAGAGTTACCCAGACTTCCCCCATATTTTGAGGTATATTTATCAATAGATCTCATACCCGAAGCTACTCCTATCTAAAAGTGTACCTATAATATGGATCCTATCGAACTGGAGGAGTTAAAGAAGAATATACAAGATATTTTGGCCAAAGGGTTCATACACCCTAGTGAATCACCTTAGGGTGTGCGAGTTCTCTTTTTGAAGAAGAAGGATGGGACAAAGCAGCTGTGTATTGATTATTGAGAACTCGAAAAGATCATCATAAAGAAAAAGTATCCTCTTATAAGGATTGATAATTTTTTTGATCAGTTGTGAGGAGATAAATACTTCTCAAAGGTGGATCTTCATTTTGGATTTCATTAAATAAAAGTGAATAAGGAAGATATTTTATGAATATCTTCTGTACAAGGTATGGGAACTATAACTTCTGTACAAGGTATGGGAACTATAACTTCTGTACAAGATATTTGATAAATACTACCTTCTGTACAAGGTATGAGAACTATAACTTTTTTGTGATGCCCTTCAGACTTACTAATTCCCCTGTAATCTCCATGTATTTGATGAATAGAGTCTTTAGAAATTACCTCAATAAATTTTTGGTAGTGTTTATTGATGATATTCTAATATAGTCCAAGATAAAGGAGGAACATGAAGAACATATAAAACTTGTGTTGGAGACATTGAGTAAGGGGAAGTTGTATGAAAGTTAAGTAAGTGTGACTATTGGATGCAAAAAGTCGCATTCTTGGGACATCTGATCACACGTGAGAGAATTTATAATGACCCTTAAAAAAGAAATGAAATTAAGGAATAGACCAAACCCTCTAGTGTCATATAAATCCCTAGTTTTCTTGGATTATCTGAGTAATACCGATGTTTAGTGAGAAATTTATCACAATTGTCTAGCCTACTAATTAAGTTAACAAGGAAAGGGGTAAAGTACGTCTGGACATATGAATGTGAGGAAAGCTTCAAGTAGTTAAAGATAAGTTTGATCATTGTACATGTTCTCAAATTACCAAAAAGTGGATAAAGTTTTGTGATATACAGTAATGCTTTAAAGAAAGGCTTGGGTTGTGTACTCATGAAAAATAATAATGTGGTAGCCTATGCCTCACAATAATTTAAAATCCACGAGCAGAAATACCCGACGCATGATCTGGATCTAGAAGCTATGATATTTCCCTTGAAAATTTGGTGACACTAACTCTATTGTGATATTTGTGACATATATACCAATCACGAGATCTTAGAGTATATATTCACACAAAATTACCTCAACATACATCAAATAAGATGATTAGATCTAATCAAAGACTATCATTACTCTATTTACTATCATCCTAGCAAGGCGACCAAGGTAGCTGATGCTCTTAGTAGAAAATAATCTTCTACTCTATCCATGTTGTGGATTGAGAAAGACCCTATCTTCATGGATATGAAAAGGATAGATTTGGAAATCATAACAGCAGGGAAAACATATTACCTTGCCCAAATTATTTCCCATCCATCTATCCAAGGGAAGATTAAGGAGGCCCAAAGGAATGATCTGGAGTTACAAAATAAGGTGAATTCAGTAAATGAAGGGAAGTTTCAAGAGTTTTATATCGATGAGAATGGTGTGAATTGATTTGGAATGAGACTTTTTGTGACTTAATCACTTGGGATAAAGAAGTAGATATTGGATAATTCACATATCTCAACTTTATCTATCCATATCAGGAGTAATAAGATGTATTGTGATCTCCAATAACACTTCGGGTGGGACAACATGAAGCATAAGATTTCAGAATATATCTCAAGATGCTTGATATGTTATAAAGTTAAAGTAGATTAATAAAATTCCAAAGGGATGATGAAACCATTTCATATACCCATGTGGAAATGGGAGAATGTTTCATGACCCAACCCGTACCAAGGATCGAGCAATAAATACCCCAAGCCTGCCTCCATAGGCCAGGGGGTGCCGACTAGCACCGAAGGCACAACAACTCAGGGAGGCCTTTTCTAAAGTACCTAAACACACACACACACGCAACCAACACAATGAAAAAGTGAATAAGGAAAATAAAAAAAGATACAACACTGTTGTAAAAAAATCACAAGTATGCATAGACCTCTAAACATTACAAGTATAGAAAGTAAACTGAAAGGTAATGGGGAAAAAATACACTCCCAACCAGAAAAGTGCCACAAACCAGAAACATGTGGAAAATTAAAATAGTTGGGAGAGCCCTGATCCTGAATCCCAAATCACGACCAATGCACGTGGTCTAAACACTCTATATCCCTAGCTCCTCTAAATTCATGATCAACCTATGTATCGTCTGCAAGGTCACACCAAGTGCGGGAAAATCCCAAGTAGGGGTGAGTATAAAAATACTAAGTAGGATGCTCCTGAGGCTAAAGGGAGAAGAAAAATATGTACTAAAGAGGAGATCATTAGATAGAACAAGGTACAGTAAAAGAGTATAGCTCAACCCAAAGATAGTGAAGTAAACTCATCCAAAACACAAGGAGATAAAAACAGTGAGAAGATGAACTTCTCATCGAGTCTTTGCTACCTATAGGAGGAGATTATAATTGTCCAACCATGAGAAGCTAGGCACAAAAATCACATGTCCTACCCCATGCATCTTTGCCTCTTTTGGAAGGAGAGTAACCAAAACCCAAGGAGTGGGTACTAAAATAGGATGCATATATATGCTCAGTCAAAGAATCCCAAACGAGAGAGTAATAGTATCTCCCTATCATAGCTCAACCTAATAAAATATTCACCAATAGTTCAAAAAGTAACCACCAAATATTCCTAGAATCCCACACTTCTTCCCTAAACACGCAAGTCAAATGAACTCAATCACCACACCTTGATACTATCTTCTTTGGGTGGGTTTGTCTCACCTGCACATTTTTAGGTCAATTCCCAAGGATATTTCTCGGAGGTGAAATTTCCCCTCTTACTCGTGTGTTCAAAGTAATGTCAAATCATGCATCACCATTGAATTTTAGTCATAAAGAGTAAACCCAAATTCGAGGACCCAAACCCTAGTGTGTTAGGGGTATTCCACTTTAATTGTCATCATAGAGGACCCACACCTTGATGTGTCGGGGGGATTCCAATCTTGTTCATCAATGACCCTTTCCCTAGTGCGTTAGGGATATTCCACTCAGAAGTAGCTGATAGAGGACCCACACCCATGCCAATGGGGGATAACACTCTTATTGTCATAGAGGACTGACACCCTGGTGAGTCAAGAGGATTCCACTCTCATAGAAGTCATAGAGGACCCACACCCATACCAATGGGGGATTCCACTCTAGGTTATCGAGGACCCACACCCTACCTAGTATGGGGATTCCATTCAAAAGGTATAAAGGAACTACACTGGCCATCCCTACTAGATGGTACCTCTCGGAAAGCACTGGTATTCTAATGCCTAAATTCTACCGTCTCCGAATGTCACCTAAATAGGAATCACATCCAGAATATCTCGAATCACATCTCAAAATCCACTAAAAAGGTCAAAATAGCATTCTACATGAAAATACACTTAGGATAGGATACTCGCATGCCAAAATCCAAGTCCAAACGAAGGAGAAATGAGAGGTAGAAGATTCGTAGCATGGTACAAGGAGCATGTGGGACCCACACAACATGTGGCCCTACTTTAATGCATGTTCATTAATCCATTCATACTAAGGTACTAAACTACTTCACAAGTACCCCTAGGAATTCCCATTTACTCCCAGAGTGCATGGCATATATGGCCCCAAAAGGGAAGACGAGCGCTCAACACTCGGCACTGGTCTGAAGGGAAAAAATGACATTTCCACCAAGAGGACTCCTCAAATAGATCTGGGTAACCAAAAAACCATATCATTTTGATCCTTGTGAAAAAACACACAGTATTGACTAATCATTCACACAAAATGAACTCCTGGTGAAGAAAATGCATTCCAGCGCGTTGTGCACAAATAGTGCCCTGTGGGCCCACACCTTGATCCAAAAACACTTCAAACAGATCTCACCATTATGATTCCCTTGAAAAAACACATGATATCGACTACTCATTCATCCCAAATGGACACCCAGTGAAGAAACTGCATTTCACCGTACCACAAACAAGTGGTGCTACGTGGGACCCATGCCACAATCCTGAAACACATCAAATAGATTATGCCATTGCAACACTCTAGGAAAATCACATGGGATTGGCTATCCATTCATCCAAAATGGACACCCAGTGAAAATGTCACATTTCACCACAAACACCCAAAATGGACCTCATGGGGCCCACGCCCCAAAATTCAGTTTAAGCACCCAAAACTAATCTTGAAAAGTCCACCTCAACTCCAGGGTTGCATCACCTCTAATGGTGTGTTAATCGCACATCATATGCAGGAGTTACGTCTAACACAAAAATCACCGAATAATAATAATTATTTTATTATTATTTTAATTGAACGTTTTGTACCACCGAGCCACAAGCCTGACACAAAATGTTATCAATGTGGCCTCCAAATACCCTCCGTGAAACAAGGGTCGTGTGGTCATGGATGGAACGCAAAACTGACCCTTGGATTGAGAGATACAAGGTTTTTAATAAAAACCTCGATTCGAACCAACCAGACCTACCAAACGACGCCGAATCCCAGCCATGCCACCTCCCAGTTCACTACACCTCTACGCCCAGCCATTATGCCACCACGCCACCTCGTGCCTCCGTCATGCCAGCTCCCAAATCGCCACCTTCTGCCGAGCCCAGCCCCCGCGCCCCCACCTTCCACTAATCCCATCCATCGCGTTGCTGCCTGCCAGAGCCGGCCTCACTGGAACCTGGGCTGTAAAAACTTGTACAGACCACTAAGGTCCTCCAGTGATCGAAAAATATATCCAAAACCAGATCTAGGTTCCTCGGGACCTGATTTTTTACATCAGTGGCCTCCGCTCGAAGAATCTTCAATATTTCGAAATGAAGAAAAGTTGGTGAATCGTTCGTGCACCTATGCAGGTCCTATGGCACCTAAAACTTGAATCCAAGCATAGATATAGACTCCTCTGGTCAATATATTCATATATATGGGTCTTTCTCCAAGATCGAAGGTCGTTTGAGCATGGAAAAAAGTTTATCGTCGAAGAACGGTGAAGAACACAAAGAATGCGAAAAATGGGTGATCCCAAATCAAAACAGACAATGGTCATTGTTAGTTTGACCATAAACAATGGATTCTAAAACAGAAAATTTTGATAGAAATTGAAAACAGCAATAAAGGATTCAATCGGGGGCTGCAAAATCTGAAATATAAATCCTACCTCGAATTTGGATCCATTGTTGTTTCTGCTACGCTCTAATCTACTAACGCCTGCATTTACATCATGATCTGATGAAGTTTAGATGTCAAATAATTGTCGGCCAGAGCTCTTCCGTCTAAGATAGAAATGAGATAACCCTTTCTCATTTCTCAAAACTCCTATTTATAGGAAACTGTAAGCAGTCTCAAAATTAGAATCTCTCGTGCCCTCTCAACTGAGGTTTCCCCTAGGGAATATATCTTGCTACAAACTCAATGATGGTCTCATATTTCCAAAACGAGTCCTCATTTATAAGTTATTCTAAGTATCATTTCAAATAAAACAATTTTATTTAATTATTTTATTGATGGTTTTTTCCTTCCAGACTTTTTCTAAAGAAGGCATGTGCTGATAAAAGATATGCCTCGCCTAGGAAAAAATGCACGCTCTAGACTCAAATGTGGCCTTAGATTTATAATCCAAGTTACCCTTTGAGAGTTTTGAATTGAGATATTAAATGAATGAATTAATAAATTAATTCACCCATATAACATACCACCAATGAGCTAGGGTTATGAACGTCACGTGCTGACATATCTTATGTCATGCCTAGGGTAAAAAACACCTTATGAACCCTACCATGGTATCATATTTCTTATATGAACAACCATTTAAGAGATGTCTCATTTCCATCATGTGTATAGTATTAAATATACTTAATATTTTTTATAATTTATTATAAGCACACCAGGCCTCGGAATTTCATGTCGTCTCAGTGCCTAGCTCTGGAAACATATATATAAATATTCCAAAGTCTTACCAGGAAAAAACTGGGTCCCTACACCATTCCCTCCTTCAATATTTCCATCCCCAAAAATAAAAAATATGGGGAAAAATATGGGATACTAAGTTCTCTCTTGGCTCTCCTGCTCCCAAGAACTCTCATGCACGTTCCCATGCTACCACATCATACGAAGCAAGGGGATGGTCAGTCCTTGTAAGTTCCTCTCCCATAAATAACATTTGAAGAAAACATGCATTCATCTCCTCTGTTATGACACGTGAAAAACGTCATGCACCCGCTCCAGCTTGGGAGTCAGGCAAGGTGGTAGGAAACCTCGCCAGCCTCTACACGATATCAAAAAGCCTGAAAAAACTTTGGGTATAGTTTGACTCCCCGAACAAAAACCAACATACAAACCCTCAGCATATCCTCCAACACCTAAATAGTATGCTTAGTCTACCCATTGTTCTGGGAGTGAAAGGTTTTACTCATCCTTAGCTAGGTCCTGAATGCCTTTTAAGGGCCTCTCTACAATCATGATGTAAACCGCGTCTCACAATCCTAGACAATTATCAAGGGTACCCTGTGAAGGAAGATGATCTCCCACATATACAACTACCCCCAAACACTCCACTGAACTCTGATCCTTGTTATCAAGGAAGTGTGCGGACTCCGTCAGTCGGTCTACTATCACCCATATGGCGTTATGGAACTTAGATGTGTGTTTAAGCCTTGTGATGAAGCTCATGGACACGTAATCCCATTTCCACTCAAGGATTTCAAGGGTCTGCACAACCCACTGAAACTTGGTGCTCAGCCTTCACCTACTGATAGGTGGTGCATCATGAGACGAACTCAGATACACTTCATCTCATGTTGGACCACCAAAACTGCCACTGAATATCCCTGTACATATTTCCTACACTAGAATGTGTAGCTAAGGGAGAAGTGTGGAACTCCAACATAATCTCCTCCTGCATCATAACTGGAACCACTATTTGTATCTAGAACATGGTCTCATGATTCCTCCCTTCAAAATATCTATATGGTGCACTGCCTATGGATATATGAGGCACGCAAGATATCATAGTCGGAGTTTTACAACTGGGAATCTCTCACACACTCGAGAAGTGGATTCATCGCCATCGAATAAAGAAAAACTATTCCTTATTCCTCCATCAGGGTCAACTGTAAGGAAGCTAACTACTCCGAAACTTCCCCCATTCAGCAATCCTGGAAATTATTTCTAAGGGAATTTGTTATAATGTTACCTCTTTCCATAGTATAGACTATCTCGAAGTTGTATTCCTGTAGTAATTTCCAACCAACTTCACTATCTCAGGTTTAATTCTCTCTATGTGAAGACCCACCTGAGACTCTGATGGTATGAGAAAACCATAAAGTTCTCTCCTAGAAGATAGTGACTCCACATTCTCAGGGTGAAGACTACTGCTATTAGCACCAGATAGAAAGTTGTGTAGTTTTATTCATGGGGTCTACATCACCTCAACATGTACTTCATAACTGTAGTATCAAGACTTAAAGTTGAGAATGAAAGGTACCAAAAAATAGGGTAGGTGAGTAAACACATCAAACTGAAAGTGCATTTACATGAAAATCATGTGTCATACCTCACACATCTTTTCCCCTCTTGGAATGAGAGTAATCCCAAAAACAAGCACTCTACCAATCCCACTAGTTGAATCTCAAGCAAAAGGAGGTCAAGTAGAAAACTCCAATGGCAATGCTAAGACCTAATCTGACACTCCACCACACAACCCCGCCATGAACGCACAAGTCAGAGGGAATCATCCACCACACCTCTACACTATCCACTTTGGGCGGAACTGACTCCCCCTCATGTTTTTTCTTGTGTCATGAATATGAATCTCAGTGGGGGAAGAACTCCTCTTCCTTATGAATTCAAAACTACATCAAACAAAACCAACATAAGGTTACATTGATTCCCTATATCACCCTAGTAAAACCATAAATAAGAATCAGGGAGAATAGAGTACCTCACCCAGTGTCTAACATTTTCTAATGAAAAAAGGTGTAAAAGACATAGGGAATATCTCTTATCATCTCATGCATTTCCGAATTATAGACATCCATAACATGCAGCTACATGTGGCCTCAATCGCTAGCTCCCTGAGCCTGACATGGGCCACTTGGTGGTGGTGGAAGTATCTCGTAGCATTGTCTACAAACCAAAATGCCTCCTACTCCCCTTCCTATTCCGCCTCCCTAGGGTCCACCCTATCCCCGCTTGGGAGATCCCTGATCATGGTATCAACTCTTTTGTGGTGGTTTTTTCACTAACTGCTTTAAATGCTCAACATGTATGGTCGGGCAGTCTCATTTGATGTGACCTCACCTATCACAAGCATAGCACTTCCCTATCCAGGTCTACCCTGGTTCTCTACACTATCCCAGACCATATGCCTAAGTCTCATCAAAGGGAGTCCTCTTGCGTTGAGGGCCTACCAATTGACATCTTCTAACTATAGAAAACATCCCAACTCTGTTGTGCCCAAATCCAAAACCAGTGAACTGGAATCCCTCTAACATAAAGATATCTATCACTAGTGCTCGCTCCTACACCTCGAAAAATGTGGGGATGCAAAAAGGCACTACACTGGCACGAATCTCCTCTATGGAGACCCTACTCAAACTTTCATGCCCAGAAGTTATCGTCATGGATCATGTCCAGAGAGTATCATGCAAGGTCTGTGAACCTAGTCACGTATTCATTCACCGTCATCCCTCCCTACTGAAACTGAAGGATATCCTGAAGTTGAACATAACATGAGAAATAGGGGTATTACTCCTCACGAAAAATATGTTGGAAGTCCCATGAGAGTGCCGACTCATCGGGTGTCTAAGTAACTAGACTCCACCAACATCTAGCTACTCCATGGAAAAGACTAGCTACCAAACCTACCATCTAATATATCATTGTCTGATCAAGCCTAAATAGGTGAACCACCGAATCTATCTAAACCTGTGCTACCTGGGGGTTTGTCTCACCACGGAACCTTAGCATTCTCTAGCACTATAACTTGTGGAGTGCGCTCAGCCTCTCTACGTCCTCAACCAACTCTGTTGGGGAATTATGTTTCTCAATAGGTGGAGGGGTTTCTAATTGTCCACATAGAGGAATGGGATCACATGATGGATCCTTAACCGAGGCTTCATTGATCACAAATTCATCGTCATGAACCGGAGCTAGTATCCTAGCTTGATGTCATCATGGAGGCAACCTGAATCCATTAAGGAGTTCCATGATCAAATGATCATATATATATATATATATATATCAACAATGATGGGGATATGACTCAAGAAGGATAGTCAAATACTCAATATTATAGGATGCATGTAACATTGTTCCCTACAACAAGTGTCTCAGCATACTAAGTCGACAAGAGGGTAATCAAGGTCCTGGTGATTGGCTACATCGGCCACCGCACAATCACTAGACTCCCTGGCCTGAGAGCCACTCTTGAGACATATTGACATAGTTTCATAAAACCCAACCAAGACATTTTTAGAGAATGTCTAAACAATATCCCAAGGAATGAACCACCTCTTATATCACTTTTTCATGACCCGACCTGTACCGAGGCTCGAGCTGTAACTACCCAAAGCCCACCTCCATAGGTTAGGGGGTGGAGAATAGCTCCGAAGGCACACAAAATCAGGGTGGCCTTTTTCTAAGTACTTGTATAAACACACGTATCCAAATCAATGAAAAATTTTATAGGGAAAAGAAACAAAAGATACAACACTGCTATAAAAAACCACAAGTATGCATCGACCTCTAAACAGTACAAGTACAAAAAGTAAACTAAAAGGTAAAGGGGTAAAATACACTCCCTACTAGAAAAGTACCACAACCTGGAAATAGGTGGAAAATTAAAATAGATTAGAGAGACCCTCTCCTAAATCCCAAGTCACAACCACTGCACGCAGTCCAAGCACTCTGTATCCCTAGCTCCTCTGAAGTCATGATCAATATATCTATCATTTGCAAGGGAACACCAGGTGCAGGCAAAGACCAAGAAGGGGTGAGTATAAAAATACTCAGTAGGATGACCTAAAGGCTCAAGGTAGCAGAAAAATATGTACTAAGGAGGGTATTAATAGATAGAACAATTTATAATAAAAGAGTATAGCTCAACCCAACAAGATAGTAAAGTAAACTCATCCAAAACACAAGGAGATAGAAATCGTGAGAAGATGAACTTCTCATTGAGTCTTTGCTACCTATAGTATGAGAGTAGACTCATCCAACCATGAGAAGTTATGCACAAAAATCATGTGGCATACCCACACATCTTTGCCTCTCCTGGAAGGAGAGTAACCAAAACCCAAGGAGTGGGTACTAAAATAGGATACATATATATTCTCAATCAAATAATCCCAAATGAGAGAGTAAGGGGATCTCCATATAACAACGCAGCCCAAGAAAAAAGTCACCAACAGTTCCAAAAGTAACCACCAATGATGCCCAGCATCCCTCAAGTCTTCCCTAAATATGAAAGTCAAAGGAACTCAATCACCACACCTTGAAACTATTTGCTTTGGGCAGGTTAGTCTTGCCGCATAGTTTTAGGTAGTGTCACAAGAACACGTCTCGGTGGGGAAAGTTCCCCTCTTACTCGTGCCCCTCTTACACGTCTCGGTGGGGAAAGTGTAACATCAAAGTGTGTCTCACCACTGATTCACAACCAAAAATAGTAAAACCAAAGTAGAGGACCCACACCCTAGTGCATCAGGGTGATTACACTTTAATTTTCATTGTAGAGGACCAACACCTAGATGCGTTAGGGGGATTCCACTCTTGTTCATCGAGGAAACTTTCCCTAGTGCATCAGGGGGATTCCACTCGGAAGTAGCTGATATAGGACCCACACCCATGCCATTGGGGGATTCCACCCTTATTGTCGTAGAGGACCCATGCCCTGGTGTGTCAGGGGGATTCCACTCTCATAGTAGTCGTAGAGGACCCACACACATGCCAATAGAGGATTCCACTCTAGGTCATCGTGGACCCACGCCCTACCTAGTAGGGGGATTCCACTCAGAAGGTATTGAGGAACAACACTGGCCATCCCTACTAGATTGTGCCTCTCGAAAATCACTGGTATGTCAACGCCTGATCACTACCATCATCGGATGTCACCCGAATAGGCATCACATATGAAACATCTCACATCCCATCTTTAAAGCCACTACAGAGGGGACCATCGAATTCTATGAGGAAAGACACTCAGGATAGGCTACTCGCACGCCAAAATATGAGTCCAAACGAAGGAGATACAAGAGGTAGAATATTCGTAGCGTGGTACACAGAGCGTGTGGGTCCCACACTATGTATAGCCTCGCCTCAACACCTGGATGTGTATCTATCCATACTCGAGTACTAAACTACTACACAAGTACCCATAGGCATTCCCATGTACTCCCAGAGTACATGGCTTCTATGGCCCAAAAGGGATAGATGAGCGGTCGATGCTTGCCACTGCTCTGAAGGGAGAAAACATCATTTCCACCGATAGGCCTCCTCAAATGGCTCTGGGTAACCAAAAAAAATCACACTATCATGATCCTTGTGGGAAAATACACAGGATCAAATAATAATTCACACGAAATGGACTCCCAGTGAAGAAATTGAATTCCACCGCATTGTGCACAAATAGTGCCCCATGGGGGACACACCTTGATCCCAAAACACTTCAAATAGATCAAACCATTTGGATACCCTTAGAAAAACGCATGGGGATTGGCTACTCATTCTTCCCAAACGGACACCCGGTGAAGAAGCTGCATTTCACCGTACCACACACGAGCAGTGCAATGTGGGACCCACACCATGATCCCGAAACACATCAAATGAATTACACCATTTCAATCCTCTCAGAAAATTACACGGTACTGGCTATCCATTTTTCTAAAATGAACACCCAGTGAAAAAGTCACATTTCACCGCAAACACCCAAAACAACATTTGTGGGGCCCACACCCCAAAATTTCATTTAAGTGCCTGAAACTAGTCTTCAAAAGTCCACCTCAACTCTAGGGTCACATCATGTCTAATGGAGCATCATTTAGACATCGGACGCAGGAGCTACATCCGACACAAGAATCTCCAAATAATTATTATTATTTTAATTGAATGTTTCATGCCACTGAGCCTTCATCCCAACACAAAAAGTTCTCAAAGAAGCCTCAAAAGATCCACCTCAAAACAAGGGTCATTTGGCCATATAAATCACACAAAATAGACCCTTGGATTGAGAGATACGGGGTTTTTAGTAAAAACCCCAGTTTGAACCAACCGAACCAGTCTGTCTGGCTCCCGGCTGCGCCGTCACCAAGCGCACCGTGCCGCCACATCCAAACACCACCTTCCGCCAAGCCCAACCACCATGATGATACCTTCTTCCAAGCCCAGCCACTGATCCACCACCTGTCAGATCCTCCCTCACCAGAACCCATGCCGAAAAAACTTCTACAGACCACTACGGTCACTTCAGTGATAGAAAAACAGATCTGAGACTAGATCCAGGTTCCTTGGGAACCGATCTTTACAGTGTTGGACTCCAATCAAAGAATCATTGATGTTTCGACATGAATAGAAGTTAACAGATCTTATGCTCACCACTACAGGTCCTCCGACAACTAAAACTCGAATCTGAGCATAGATCAGGACTCCTCGGGTTGAGAGATTCACATATATGTGTCTTGATCCAAGATCAAGAGTCGTTTGAGCATGGAGAAAATTTTATCATTGAAGAACGATGAAGAACGAAAAGAACGCACAAAATGGGAGATCCAGAATCAAAATAGACAATGGTCATTATTAGTTTGGCCATCAAAAAAGGATTCTAAAGTAGGGAATTTCAACAGAAATAGAAAACAATAATAAAGGATTCAAACGAGGGCTAGAAAATCCAAAATAGAAATCCTACCTCAAATTTGGATTTGTCGTTTTGTCTGCTACACTCTGATATACTGGCACTTGCATTTTCATCATGATTTAATGATGTTTAGATGTCAAATCACTGTCAGCTAGAGCTTCACTGTCCGAGTGAGAAATGATCTAACCCTAGCTCATTTCTCAAAACTCCTATTTATAGGAAACTGTCAACGATCACAAAATATGATTTTCTCGCACCCTCTCAACTGAGGTCGCCCCTAGGGAAAACACTGTGCTACAAACTCAATGGTGGTCTCAAATTTCCAATTCAAGTCCCTATTCATAAGTTATTCAAAGTATCATTTAAAATAAAATAATTTTATTTAATTATTTTAGTTATGGTTTTTCCCTCTAAGACATTTTTCTACATAAGGCTTGCGCCGACAAAAGTTAGGTCTCGCTTAGGGAAAATAACACACTTTGGACTCAACCGTGGCCTCATATTTCTGATCCCAGTTACCATTTGAGAGTTATTTTGGATTGAGATATTAAATTAATGAATTAATAAATTAATTCATCCATTTAACATGCCTCTAACGAGAGAGGGGTCTGAACATCCCGCGTCGAAATATTTTATGTTGTGCCTAGGGAAAACACCACATTCCAGACCCAACCCTAGTCTCAGATTTCTAATTTGATCAACCTTTTAAGATATATATCATTTATTTCTTTTTCATAGTATTAAATATACTTAATATTTTGTATAATTTATTCTGATCACCCTAGGCCCCATAATTTCACGCCGTCTTAGTGCCTAGCTCTAGAAATATATGCATAAATACTCCAAAGTCTTAAAAGGTGAAAACGAGTCTTTATGTCATGCCTAGGGTAAACACCATGTTTCGGACCCAAAAATGGTCTCAAATTTCTTATTTGATTAACCTTTTAAGAGATATATCATTTCCTTCATGTGCTTAATATTAAATATACTTAATATTTTTTATAATTTATTCCAGGTACACCAGGCCTCATAATTGCACACCATCTCAACTCCTAGCTCTGGAAATATATTTAAAAATATTCTAAAGTCTTATGAGGTGAAAAATAGGTCTCTATAGAATGTCACTATGGACTTTTTCGTGGGTCTCTCAAAGACATCCAAATAAAATAATGTGATATGGGTTGTGGTGGACTGACACACCAAGACTACCCATTTTATCACTATTCGGGTAGATCTCTCATTTTAACAACTTTCAAAGATATATGTGAAGGAAGTGGTGAGACTACATGGATTTACACTCTTGATTGTCTCTGATCATGATCTCGGGTTCACATCTAAATTCTGGAAGAGTCTTTAACATGCTTTGAGTACCGAATTAAATTTCAGCATGGTCTATCACCCCCAAATTGATGGTGAATTTGAAAGTACTATTCAGACACTGGAAGATATGCTAAGAGATTTCTCTTTAGAATTAAAATGTTGATGGGATCAGTGTATCCCATTGGTTGAGTTCTCATACAATAATAGCTTCCACTCGAGTATTCAGATGACTCCTTATGAAGATCTATATGGAAAGCGATGTAAAACTCTAACCTATTGGTTTGAAGTTGGTTAAAGGAAGCTACTTGGACCTAATATTGTGAAAGAAACGATAGAGAAGGTTGAATCCATCCAGAAATATATAAAATCTACTCAAATTTGAAAAAATAGATATTTTGATAAACGTCGAAGGGACTTGGAGTTTGAGGTTGGATATAAAGTCTTCCTTCAAATATCACAATGGAAAAGAGTCATGAAATTTAGAAAGAAAGGGATGTTATGCCAAAGGTACATTGGACCCTCTGAGATCCTTGTTCTCATAGGAGTTGTGGCCTATCATCTTGCACTTCCACCGAATATGTCTCAAGTTCATGTGTGTTCCATGTAAATCTCTTGAGTAAGTACATACCAAATCCCTCACATGTACTGAAATCAGAGGTGGTACAAGTGGAAGATGATATCTCTTATGAGGAGTATCTTGTAAAGATTCTGGACCAAAGAGATAAGGTTCTACACAACAAGACAACCCACCTTTTCAAAGTGTTTTGGGGGAACCATAAGTATGAATAAACAACTTGGGAATTAGAGGAGGTGATGAAGGAGAAGTATATTAAACAAAATTTCGAGGGAGAAATTTCAAAAGAGGGGAAGAATGTAATGACTCAAACTTTTATCAATGGAATTTATCCCTTATTAAAGTAATTTCATATAGTATAAAGCAAATAAAATCACTTAGATACCAAAATAAAAACTTTATAAATGAGGAATTAATGAAATAATAAGTGTTTCTAGAAGTTAAGGAACCTATAGTGATAAAATAGAAACTTGAATTTAGGAATAGTAATATGAGCCTTATGAATAGTAAGCCGGCCAAATGAATAGTAACCTCACCAGTGAAATCATAAATAAAATTTATCCATCTTATAAGTAAAAATGTGATATAAGTATATCATAGTATAAGTAAGTAAATATTTTAAAAATTATTAATTAAGTATTGGAATTTTTGTAATTCACAAATATTTAATTGCAATTTTTTGATTAATTTAATAATTTAAAAGAAAATTTATTTTCATAAAATGTGTTCATAAATTAATATTTTGATGTATTATTATTTTAAGATAATTTTATCAGACCTTAAGTAATTTTTCAAAGTGTTATAAAATCAGTTATAATTTTAAGATCTATATTAAATGGTTATTTTAATTAAAAATTAAATTAATTATATTTGGAAAAATATTTTCATAAAATAGAGTTCATTTTTTAATTCTACATCTCAAAAAAAAATTATAGTGAATTTTTTTTATTTTTCTGAAATACTTGAATTTTTGTTGAATAGTAAAATACAGTAATTTACAGTATATATACATTTTAAGTTAAATATAATATTAATTGAGTCATCGCTGATGTAATAACCACAATCTATAACTTCCCTTAATTATTCTAATATTTTTTATGATAATTCTCAAGCTATTTATAGTCTTGATCCAAAATAATAAACTAATGATTAAAATAATGGGAAAACACCACTCTCCTCTACTATAAATACCACCCCTAACCCCCTCTTCTCCTAACACCTATCAAGATTTTATCCTTGCCAAAATTATTACCAATACTCTTCCCTATCCCCTTACCCACATCTAGGATCTCTTGGTCTAATCAAAAGACCAAAACCTCTTCTCTAAGGAGGTTCTCAAGGAGGAGATATTTAAGAGGTAAAATCTTCTTTCTTTTTTCTTTTAATTTATTTTAATTTCATTTACTTTTCTTATTATATCCTGACATACATTCATCCAAATTTCATGATAAATCTAGTAACTTACATATACTATAATTATATAATGTTAATGGAATATCCATCACTGAACTCGTCTCTCTCTTTTATTCTAAAAATGAAATTGTCGCTTGTGATGTGTCAATTTATGAACATTGTGGGCGATGCACTTTCATTTTCCCTTAAACACCTTTAAGGATATTAATAAAACCATTAAATGTTTTAAAAAATATTTTAAATTTTATGTTATAACCCTCTTTATGTTATGGTACTAACTTATATACATAATACTAAATGATAAAACAAAACGTGTTCGTTGTGATCGAAAAGCACCAAAAATTAACTTAAAACAATTATAAATAACTTTTCTCTAATGATTAATCCTCATACCATATAACGTAATTCATTATAATATCATTTATACTTCTTTGATATCATTAATAACATACAATAACAATTCTCTATATTTATCCACAATTTAAATGATCTTCCATTCATGTAAACAAGTGAACTGATCATGAAAAGTATGAAAACGAACACTCCTGAATGATGAAATTAAACTATATAACTCATCCAAAATCCCATAATTGAACATAATAAAACCATAATTAATCAAATTCATTTATAAAAGGTTCTTTATTTTTTAATTAATTAATCTAATGTGATTATATAGGATATTAACATGAAAGAAGCTTTGAGACACAAGGTAAGGGGAATTCTCAAACCCAACTCTCTTTCTTTGGGTTTTCCCTCTTTAACCCCATTTTCAATATGGGTATTCATTAAATATGATTTATTCAAAATTATATTACCTTTTTTGGGATATTCATGTTTTCTACTTAAGTTTTTGTCAAACATAATATTTTCCAAAATTACTCATTTTTTTAAAAACACACCTTTTACTTCTCAAGATTTTTTCTTCTTCACCCAAGGTTGATGACTCTTATATCAAGTATGTTATTACATAATTTATTTGGGAACACAAATTTTATGAATGTATAATTTATGAAATTAAACTCATTTCTTTCCATGAGTTATTTTATTTCCATGATTGATGTACCTTCTATGTGGCATGAATGATAATGTCAATGTTATGATGTGACAAGTGTGTTTGAAATTATATAGCATAAATTAAATTTTATGATGTGAAGGGTGCACCTGGAATTATATATCACTCCATTTCATTGGGTAATGTCATGAATCTCATTATTTAAAGTTAAATATGTGTGAATATGATGTTATCTTTGTTCACAACTATGTGTGGTAGTTTACCATAGAGACATGATGTTTTATTTTTATGCATTTACAAATTCCAAGTCTTTTATTGATGATTAATCTCATGATTATGATCATATGCCTATGCTTTGATGATAATGATTATGATCACTCCATGTTATATTATTTAATGTTATTATCTATCCTCTTGCTATGATTTTAGCTCACCCCTTTTTGATATATATCTTTAGGTGATTACTTATACTAAGAATGTGAAGAACTCTAAGAAGCTAGAGAATAAGGAATTAAATAAATGTTTGTGTTTTATTTTGTAAATGTTATATACGGTCCTAGTTTTCCTAAGACACTAAACCTTTTGATCCTTGTTGTGTAATTATTTTATGTCATTTTTCTTTAAAATTATTTAATAAGATATGTAAAAAAACTAAGGTCGTTATATACATGGTCTACCATAGAGTGCCTCAAACCATTTTATATGAATCATAGTTTGGTAACTATCATTGTGGGAAAACTCAACAGGTGATAAGTGCTTTTCCCATGACCCTCCAAAATCTAAGATGCATTCCCTCAGCATGTCCTCTAATACCTGAATAGTACACTCTGATTTCCCATCTATCTTAGGGTGGAAAGCCATACTCAAAAACACGTGGGTACCAAGTGCCTTCTATAGTCCCTTCCAAAAGCATGAAGTAAAACATTGATCATGATAAAAAAAACTATGGTTAGGGACACCCCATGTTACCACACTACCTGTATAGCATACAAATCACCCAATAAATCCATGGTGAAAGTATCTAGAATTAGAAAGAAATGATCCACTTTAGTCAACTGATACACAACTAACCAGATCACATAATTCTTCTGAAGTGTCCTTAGGAGAACCACCATGAAATCCATCATCACATCATCCCATTTCCATTACATAATAGGAAATGTCTATAAAAACCCACATGAATGATGATTCTTATCTTTCACCTATTGGAAGGTAAGGAATCACACCATGAAACCTACAACCTCTTTCTTCATCTCTGACCACCAATACTGCCTATGAAGATCATGATAAAGTTTTTTCAATTCATGATTAACTTCCCACTTTGATGAGTGAAGCTCATGTATAAACTCTTATTACATTAATGTTGGAACAACCACAAGACCACGAACATAAATGATCCCATCGTCTCCAACGGTCTAACTAGAAGGTGACACCCCACATTTAAGATTGCCTATCAAGGCCAAACATTTGGGATCCTCATACTTTTTCTCCTTGATTTGTCTCATAAGTGTGGACTTAACTACCAATGATGTAAGGGTCATTTACCCATGCCCATTCTGTATGCCAATATGTATCTCAGCAAACAACACCACCATTATCCACTTGGAATCGGATTCCTGAACCGACTGATTCTGAGTTTTTTAACTCAATGCATCTTCAACAATGCTTCCCTTTCCCAGTGTGTAAACCAACTCAAATTCAAAGGACTGGATGTACACAACCCATATTCACTTCCAAATATTCAGATCACATTGAGAGAAAATGTACTTAAGACTTTATGATCTATATACACCGTGAACCCCTCTACCAACAAGTAGTATTTCCAACACTTTAAGGCATAGACCATCATGGAAAACTCAAGGTCATGAGTAGGGTAATTTATTTAATGATTCTTCAACTGTCATGACCCACACACCATAAACCGATCATCCTGTATCAACACTACCTCAATCCCAACACTGAATGTGTCACAAAACAAGGTATATCCCTTACTTGGCTCAGTCAAGATCAAAATTAGTGTGGTAGTCAACCGATTATTTAACTCTCAAAAAGCATTATCACATGCCCCAGACCATTCAAACTTGACCCCATTCCTGGTTAAGCCTAAAAGTGATGCTTCCAACAGGTAAAAGTCTTTCATGAACCATCAGTGATATCTAGTCAAACCCAAAATACTGCAAACATTTGAGACATTCTTTGTAAAATACCAAGACACAATTTCCTACACTTTCTCCAGGTCTACTGCTACACCTTACTTTGAAATGATGTGACCCAATAAATGCACCTTATTTATCCAAAAATGATATTTTGATAGTTTTGAGTATAGCCTGTTCTATCTTAGTGTACTCAGGATGATGTCAAGTTGTTTTTCATGATCGTCATGAGTTTTAGAGTATACCAAGATTTCATCAACAAAGACAACTAAAAACCGATCTAGGTAAGAGTGAAATATTTGGTTCATTAGGGCCATAAACACTAACATTGCATTGGCCAACCCGAACAACATAATGAAAAACTCATAAAACCCATACCTTCTTATGAAGGCAGTTTTTAGTACATGAAAAGGTCTCACCCTTAATTGATGATAGCCTGACCTTAGATAAATCTTTGAGTACATTGAAGCATCTCTCAACCAGTTGAAAAGATCATTGATTCTAGGAAGAGGGTATCATTTCTTAATCTTCATATGATTCATCTTCCTATAATCGACACACAATCGCAAAAAATCATCTACCTTCTTGGAAAACAACACTGGTGATCCCCATGATGACATACTAGGATGAATAAACCCTTTATTCTCTAATTCCTCCAATTTAATTTTAAGTTCTTGTAGTTCTTCTAGATCCATCCTATATAGTAGAATGGAAACTGGTTCTTCTCCCAGCAATAACTCTATCATGAACTCAACATCTCTCTTTGGAAACAACCCTGAAAATTCATTAGGAAACACATCTTGAAACTGATCTACCACTAAATGAAGGAAATTCTGCTCTACTCTTCCAACATCAAGCATAAGAAAAGCCACTTGGGATGATATTTCACCCAACTACTGACAAACTGAACTTTCATGGCCTGCTCAAACATCCTGTTCACCATGATGGACATACGTGTATCCCTAAAGAAATTTGAATGTTACCCTATGATGGTAACAATAAAAATGGTCTTGGTAAAACATTAAACTATCCATCCCCAATATTAAATCAAATCATATCATTTTGACTACAAATAAGTCCCGCAGAAAATGGTACCCACCAAACTTGAGGGAACATCCCTTAAATTTTTGTATGTTTTCTTCTAACACCCCTAATGGTGTATCAATCAATATGGCCCCACACACATGTTCCACCACTAAGACCAACACACTCACAAACTGAGTAGATATAAAGGAATGTGAAGCATTGATATCAAACAAAGAACTAACAATAATGAAATATATAAGAAGCATACCTTAAACTGTCAATGGTCCAACCTCACCACCTCCATGTGTAGACTAAACTTCATGAAACTAACCTGCCCCTCTACCCTAGGCTTCGATCTGAGTTCCTAGTGTTGTATTCCCCTACTGATATGGATGCTCCCATCCTGGAGTACCTCATCCATTACCCCAAATGGTATGGCCAGTAGAGATCCATATGCCTGCCTGATATGGGTTAATTGACCCACTGCATGCACTCTACATAGGCCTCAATCCTCCATCATTACCCATTTGTTGAGGGTTCCTATAGAACCTTTGCACATGAACCGACCTACAGCATGTTCAATACTCAATTGGTGGTCGAGGACACTATCTTTGCATGTGTCCCGACCTGCCACACTGATAGTAGAATATGTGGTCACTACCTTATGAGGTTGGTTCCCTTTTCTAACTACTCTATCCACCACTTCCCTAGTGTAATGTAATCTCTCTAAGTGACACTTTCTACCATCAAAAGTTGCACCATCAGTTCACTGAACTAGAACTACATGCCCACCACCAAAAGCCTCATTGAGATTCCCTTTTGAAATAAAGGTCTTATCCACTACTTCTATAGTCCTATTTAAATGGAATATATTTACATGTAACTTGATATCATGTCTAAGTCCATCCTAGAAATATCTCACTATAGCTGCCTCATCCCCTACCAATGGTGGGATGAAATGTTACAAGTCAGTGATGCGTCCAGCACACTCCATCACTGATATAGACCCCTAGGTTAACCTCATAAACTCTGTAATATTCTCCTACCTTAAGTTATGTGTATAGAAATTCTCCAAAAACTTCTCTTGGAATTATTTCCACAACATACCATCCACCTACTGAGTCTAGACCAAAACATCCCCCAATGTTTTTCCTGACCCTATAGCATGTAAACCACTAGCTTGAATCTCTTATCAGGAGGAGTCTCTAAAGGATAAAGAATCATCTAAATAGACTCTATCCCAAAATTTAGTTGAATCAGTTCCATCCTCTCCCAAAAAAGTCATAGGGTGTTATAGTTGAAACTCCCTAGTCATCTCAAACATACTTAGCACGACCCACCCTAGGTCCCATTCCATTATCAGGATAAAATGAGCATAGTTCAAACAGTATTGTTCCTCTCCTAGATTATCTTAGACTAATGTATTTTCTTTCTCCACTAATTTTGGATCATTCTTAATGATATCCTCTTGTCTCCCATTCAGTACATGATGCCATGGTGGCATCTTCCTATAATTCCAAACATGCACCTTAGAACACATAACAAAAACCATCTATAATTTTTAGAATAAAATTACACTAATTCCCTCTCTTGGGTTCCATAATGAGTGGTTGTAAATGATAAAATAAAAGAACAATATAGTGGTTTACCTTTGGTGGGAGGTAGAATTATTTGGGCTATTCGATCATAAATTATATACATGATATAATATCACAAATACTTGTGAAACTCATACAAGTAACACATAAAGTTTACATTAGTGAAATGGATTGACTAAAACTAATTATTTTGAATGTACATGATGTGAAATTAAATCTTACCACCATTATATCACATAGAATCTCAAAATCATTAATAAATGTGTTTAACCTAACATTATTATGCATATAGATACTAGTTCTTCAGATCACCAATAAAAAATGTGTCCATTAGTTCATCACTAATATGAATGTGCACATTCATTATGTAAAATTATCCATGTTCACAAGATCATTAATAAAAAACTCCTCATCATTCTCAATAAAAAATACTTGAGAATAGGGATGTTCCCTTTTTTGATGAAAAAATAATGATGATGTTATGTTAGAGTTTATCATAACCCATAATATTGAAAAGGATGTATTAATATATAGCACAATATAGGAAGAATTAATGGATGAACTATATTTTAGTGTCATTTAGATGCTATAAAGGGAAATACTGATGTTTAATACTGTCAAAAGGGGGTAAATAATTCATAATAGAGTTCAGTGTCTTCTGAAAATACATAATGGGTCACACTAAATTTTTTTCCATCGAAGAAGGTAAATGGTTTATCATGGATTTTTTACTATATATGATGGTTAAAGGGAAATATATCATTTATTATGTTCCAAAAAAACTCAAATGTAAATATTTATTTTAGTTCAATTAATGAACTCTAATAGGTTTACACTAACGGTTAATGTTTTCTAGGAATAAATAAAGGGATACACTAATGTTCAGTATAATCTAGGAATATATGATGTGTTATTCTAGTTTTCTTGTAGAAAATAAGAAGGAAACTGGTTATATATGAGTTTTAGACCAACCCAAAAAGATAAATGTTTATATGAGAATTCGGTATAATACATGAATGTTGTATTATTGTGAAGTGGTTAAATATATCATGTTGTTGTGACTAAGAATTTAAAATATTTCCTTTTAGGATCATGTAATATTGAATAAATTCCTTATATTTTAGTTTCATATGATCAATAATAATTATATTACAGTTTAATGATATATAACTAGAACAAATTTCTTTTTAGTTGATTTTATCATCATTGTATCTACTTTTTTTAGTTAATTTACTTATCATTTTTATCTAATACTTATTTTGTTAATTTTCATAGAGATCATGAAGAAATTAATTCATCAATAAAGAAATTAGTCAATAATGTATACAAACATCATGAAAAGGTTAATTCCTACTACTTATTTGGTTAGTTTTTTCATTGTTTTATCTATTATTTAAAAGTTAATTTCCTTATCATTTTTATCTAATAATTATTTATTTTTTTCACAAATCATTTATGAAGTCATGTTTTTTCTTAAATAATCTTTAGCAAGACAGAAAAGAGAGAACATGTTTCTCTTGGATGAGGAATTTCAGACAGTACGGGGTTTCCTCTTCCATCTAAATGGAACATTTCTTTCTTTTATGGCTTGCTGAAGATGGTTGAAATAAAAACACACATCACATACTTAATTAACTGCACCTCAATATAATAAACAGTGTGCTTGGTATGACTCAAAAAATGTTTTTTTAGTTTATAATTTATATTTTAGTTCAAAACAAACTTCACATACTCAAAACTAAGTAAACATATTCCCCAAAATCCAAACTACATTCACCTATATCTATATTTTATTAAAGAAATTTAGTGAGTTAAAATAAAACTTGGTTGGCTGGTTCTTTTTGAATATTTCAAAAACTTCTTATATTTCATGATATTTCCAATATTGATGTTTTCATAGTAAAATCATTGTTCATAGAATTAATATATTGCTTCATTTTTATGTTTAATTTATTTCTTTTAGTATTACTAACATAGGAATTGTTTAAATATTCAGGTGGATTATTTTGTTTTATTTGGGGTGGTTTGTTTGAAGCTACTCATGCTCATGAGAGGTTGAAATTTTAGGCTATAACTGAGATAATGAAAATAAGGAAATGATTCAAGAATTTATACAACCATAATGAAAAGGTGAATTCCTACTACTTATTTAATTAATTTTGTCAAAATTTTATCTACTAGTTGTATGTTAATTTCCTTATTATTTTTATCTAATCCTTATTTAGTTTTTTCATAGATATTTTGGGAGGTCATATTTTTATTTCAACTATCTACAAAAATCCATAAAAGAGAGAGCGTGTTCCTTCCTAATAGAAGAGGAAACCCCACGCTGCCTGAAATGTGAATTTTTTGAGGCAGCATGAGGTTTCCTCTTCCATCCCTCTTTTATAGATTTTTATAGATAGTTTAAAGAAATATACATATCACATACTCTATCAGTTGCACATCAATCTGATACAAAGTGTGCTCGGTGTTACTCGTACTATATTTTTTAGTTTATAATTTACATTTTAGTTCAAAACATGAATCACATACTCAAAAAAGATAGAAAACATTAAGATTATTTTTATAATTTTATAAAATAATTCATCAGTCGTTTTTTGTGTGTAGAAATCAGCATCACATAAAACCAACACATGATGTGATTGGTATGACTCAAAGTTTGTGTTTCTAGTTTAAAATGAAATTTTAGTAAAAAAATAAGTGACATATTCAAAGATAAGAAAAAACGATAATATTATTTCAATACTTTAGTAAAATTATCCATAAGTCATTTTCTATGTGTATGAATCATCTGAACCTCACTCTAATACACAATGTGCTCGATGTGACTCAAAATGTCCTTTTCATTTTAAAATTAGCATTTTAGTTCAAAAAGTGTCACTCACTGAAAATTGAGAAAACACACTCGAATTATATTCATAATTTAGGGAAATGAACCATAATTAATTTTTGATGGATAGGAATTTGTCTCATGTCAAACTAACACATTATGTGACTAGGATGACTCAAAGTGCATGTTTCTAGTTTAAATTTTCATTTTAGTAAAAAACACAAGTGACATACTGAAAATTGAGGAAAAAAATTGTATTGTTTTGATACTTTAGGAAAATGATTCATAAGTCATTTGAGATATGTAGGAATCATCCAAACCTCAATATGAAACATGATGTGATTGGTATGACTCCAAGTATGTCCTTTTATTTAAAATTGACATAAATTTTCACTGGTGCAATTCGAGCCCATACCAACTGTTCAAAACTACTGGTATAGTCTAGAGAATCATTGGTATAGATTATACCAATGGTTATAAAAAATTTTGGGTATATTATTATTGGTAAATACCAATACCATATATTTTTAGTGATTTTTTGGTATAGGGTCCGAAGAATTTTGGTTTATTCAACGATTTACATAGAACCATTGGTATAGACCAATACCAATGGTTCTAGGAAAAACATTGGTATAGGTTTATACTAATGGTTTTAAAACCATTAGTATCAACCCCCTAGTTCCCAGGCCTGCAGCACCCCCACCCTGCTCACAGAACCTATAAACAAACAAACAGAACCTGTAACAAACAAATAGAGCCTGCTCAAATAGCCACTCGAAGCCAAACCATCACCCCACCTTAGTCAATTTCCTTCAAAAAGATATCACCAACCAATATAAAGATAATGATAACATAATAAACCAATTAATTCATTCAACTAGTGATCACACACATTCAAAACATCACATATATTCATTCATAAAAAATCATCAAACATCAAATGTCATAAATATTAGTAAAAATGTGAAGGATCAATATGTCCCTCATCACCGTCACTATTGTCACTATCATCCTCTTACTCATCCTCAACCTCATCCTCTTCCTCGTCCTCATCCTCACCCTGATCTTACCCCTCTTCTTCCTCCTCTTCCTCGCCCTCTTCCTCACCATCACCATCACCAGGAACTTCATCGTCCCGACCACCACTAGGACCACTGCCCAGTTCACTATATAAATTACACATAATCAATATATATGCATCATAATTTGAGATGATGTCTAGTGAAATTGATGGACATAAGACTTCCATAAATTTCATAAATTAATTATTGGCCCTTCGATTCCTTGAATGATCCTGTATGACCATTTTTTAGCCTCTTCTACCATAGACTAAGACTTTTATACCCATGAATTATCTTTTTCTAACTCGGTGCTGCTAGAACTATCACCTGAAGTGGTCCATTATCTTGTCAGGACAATACTCTTCTCTGGTTGAAGGAATACTCTTCCATGGTGATCATCTCCTAAAAACAAATGTAAGTGATCATTTGGACCAAATTTTTGATCTTCCTTCTCGTCAAGGGAATCCCACTATTACAAGTATAAATTGAATATCTACTTAAAAAATAGTTATTAAATTTTGAAATCAAAAAAGTAAAACTTACAATCTGATTCTGTGTTGGTTCATTAATCATGCTTCCATATTTTTTCTTTCTTCTTGAGAAAAATAATTTTTCTCAAGGAACGCGTCATTCAATATTCAAAAATGTTATCTGAAATTACATTGAATGTAGAAAACCATAATTGAAAATAGGTTATTAATTATTAATTTCGTAACTAAAATCAAAGGATATTAATTCTAAATTAAGTTTAAAAGAAAAACATGTGGTAAATAAATTATAGTGAAAATTATAAACTTATTTATTTACTTATGAAAGTCAACAGTATATCATTCTCAAAATATAAAAATATGAATATATATCATTTCACAAACACTACTAGTGGAAAACATCCATGTTACTCAACTACCAATGTATACCATTTACTTGGGGAGTAGAATATATTATATTTCTTGATAAATGATTTCAGTAAGTTTATGTTGTCATGATTTCATCTTTGAACCCCATCTATAGTGTATAATTTGAAATTATACTAAAATGTTTTCATGAATATCCATTTCGGGTTTCAAATAATCATTGAATAAGAGACCCTAAACTTATACACCATGGATATCATATTTATCTTACATTTTAATAATCTATAATTCTTCATAAGTAAAGAGACCTCAATATCTTAATTTTAGATCAATATATAAAATTCCCACCTAAAAAGAAATGAAACATCATCACCATTGGTATAACCCTAAATACCTTGTATAATGAAAATATCCAACATGTTAAGTATAAACCATCCCCAAATATCAACATATTTGTACATGGTAAGAATGAAAATTTTCAACAATCCTTTAGGCAATTTCCTATGTAGTGGTTATTTTACCACCATTAGAATGATCAAATCCCATTAGGTCATAATTATCCCCCAATACAAGTTCTCTAATTCATTTAAGTAATTGTAAACCTTTCCATAAAAATACCCCAAATCCATTGGACTTTGGGATACATTGGAATGATTAAATCAGGTATTTAAAAACTATTCTCCCTTGATAAATTCTAAATCAGTATCTCTCATGTCATAGTCCAAAAAAATTTGAATGTAAGTAATGTTAGTATAAAATGAAATTTAAATATGAATCCATAAAATTACTCAACCCAATCCATAACCATATATACATTAGATACTTTGAATTAGGTTTTCAATCACTATATGGCCTTTTAGAATAGTCTTATGATTAGGAATAATAGTTTTTATTAGTTAATATATTCAAACAAGTAAAAAATATACATCAAAATATATGAGGATACTATTAAAACTATATGAGGATACATTTAAAAAGATACTTTTAAAAACTATATAAGGATTATTTGAAAAATATATGTAAAACTATATGAGGATACTTTTCAAAATATAAATTGATTGAGTATTAAAGGGTATTGAATAAATGAAGATACAAATTCAAAGATCATGTTGTGGATATGGCAGTCTCATCAAGAAGGGAATGAAATGCGTTGAGACATAGAAACCTTTAAGGACAACATCATGAATAAATCCCCTTCACAACATGATAGAATTAAAAGTATTTTTATATCATGGCATGTTTCCTGAAATTATTATACACTTAAAATACTTTACATATCTTTTATTTACCAATAAGAATGAAATAATATCAAGGAAATTTTAAAGTGAATTCAACCGGGGATTAAGAGAATATTTTAGAGACTTGTAATCTGGAGAAAATTATAAATGATTACTGCCACATGGGAACATCTAGTTGTTTATGATGCTGGTGTGGAGGGATCCCATGCACCAATAAAAGTCTATTAAAGACTAGATAATCCAATAATACCTATTTAATTTATCATTCTTTCACTTTAATGTTATTCAGTTCTAGCCAATTTTAATTTATGATTTCCTATTTTCAATTGTATTCCCTTTCATGGATTTTAATATAATAGTAGTGTTTGTTTTATCTTTCATATTTCATTTAATTTTTGTTTCCATCCACTATAATTATTTATCTCCCTTCATAGAGAACTAAATTTGGTGTTTATTTGAGGGGTAAGAAACCAGTTCTTTGTGCTTGAGTTCTAAATATATTTATCTACTTTTTTTGTTCCCATTTTAAGTTTTAGTAGTGTGTAGTTAAAATATTTATATGTGATGATGATCCTATTTCCACTAAACTCTACTATTATTCTCACATGTTATGTTATTTCAATTCTTCCCTTAATTTTATGTTCATCATATGAAATAATTCATTCCAATTATATGTCTCATGGGTAGGAAACCTCTATAGAAATAAATATGATCTCAAAAAATAAATATGATTATTCACTCAATCGTAATGGTCATATTCCCTATTAAAAGGATAGACATTTAATAAAATAATCAGTGGTTCTATAGGTCATGACATACTCACAAACATAACAATATTAATCCTTAAATTTAAATACACAATAAATAATTTCAATAACAAACTAAAGAATACATGATCATTTATCTAGATCAGTTATAAATGGAATGAAATATGAAGGAAACAAAAGAAAGTGCAATTCCTAAAGAAAAATTATAAACGAGTGTCGTACATACTTCCTCTTATAGTTTGACATCGTAGTCCGCCCCAAAGTGTGAAGATATTTTGTAGTATCATTTTTATTTTCTATTTATTCTTGATGATTCATAAAAAAAATACAAAACAAATTATTAATACAAATCATGGTAATTTTCATTCAAAAAAACTCAAATTTTATTAATACCTTGAACTCAGTACTCATCCAATGAGAAATAATTTCCTGATAATATTATATCAAATAGTTATTCCTAATTGGTGTGGCCTATAAATCTATACCAACTCTAGCATGTCATCCACTATACAAATCATGCTTATATGATCTTTATATCTCACCTAATTCCATGAGTTGTGTTGTCCTCATAGCCTCACCATCAGGAAGATTATAATGAAGCTCACACCAAAATATTAATTAATATAAATAAAATAATAATATAGAATTAAATAAATTGAATTTTTTTACCCATATTTGTGCCCAAGAATTATCCTTTACTTAATTTGGAAGGCGTGTCTAGGAGATTGGCCTAAGAAGAATGATGTCAGAGTATTTGGAAAGCATCACTATAAAAATCCTACATTTCACCCTATTTTTCTAATAATTTGATTGTCCTCATTATACACCACCATCATCTATGTGAGGAGGTTCCACACCATGCACATGCGTGTATGACCATGCCACCTCTCATAATATTCAGTTGTTGAAGAAAAAAATATTATATCAATACATCTTATAATGAAAATAAATTGTGGTAAAAAAATTTACTAGAGATATATAAATATACCTGATACAGCCTGATCAGTGGGTGTTATTGGATCCATTGTCTATGAAGGAAATTCTACATATACAGAAGGATTGGGACCTAATGTCTACTTAGAAGGCTCAAAATGTGTCGTAGTAGAAGTCAGAGGAGCACGAATGTAGAATATCAGGAAGAAGGAATTATAAGGAAAATAATATGGTATAGAAGTCTGTGGAAATGCATAATTTGGATGGGGAGTAGGATCCATAATCATATAAGGGAAATATAGGTAAGAATCAGGTGAAAATTATGGAGAAAATATAGGTGGTCTAAATATCCCAGGTGCCTCTAATGACACTGTGGGATTAGAAGGCATGTTAGATGGTATGTTATAGGAAGGGACATGGTATGATTAGGTATGTTGAGTGGTGCACATAGCTCTAGTACCCCCTGTATCATCTGGTTGAGAAATGGTACCACTAGGTTGGTCGAATAATAACTATCACCTAGGTGATGGATCCTGATTAAAAGTTAAGAACAAAATTCATCACCTAACATTATATGTTCTTGATATATATATTTAAAATAAAAGACTCACAATAGGCACTAAATGAGGGATGCCCATCTCTTCCATTCAACAATTATTGTATGTCATCATTTTCTTTTGTATCTCTTTAATGATGTTTATTTCCTATATTTGAAAAAAATTATGGAATTATTTAGAAATACATAACTAATTTTAATTCAAATAAGAAAGAAGATGAGACATGAATTAATTAAGGAATACCAATTATCAAACCAAATAAATGATACATAGTGATATAAAAAAATCATTTTATATTTAGTGGGAATAATATAAAAACATAAAATTCATGTCATAGAAAAACAAATACATTCAAATTAGCATGTTTAGCATGAGTATGATATAGTTTTATTCTACTTTTAATTCAATATAATTCAATTTTGGTTAGGTAATTTGGTTCATTTTGGTCAATTTATTAGGTCATTTGTCCATTATTATTTTTCATAGGTAATTTGGTTCATATTTTGGGTTAGGTAATTTTTCCATTTTTTGGTTAGGTCATTATTTTCAATACTTTTGATTTTCATTATAATTAGTTTAATATGTTTCAATTCAATTCAAATTATTTTTTTGTTCCAATTTAATTGTTTTTTTTTGGTTTGGTAGGTTCTAATATAGATCAATTAAATATTAGAAAATGCAACTCAAAGAAAAATATAACCAATATATATTGAAAATTAACATGACTTTAAAGTCAGATAAAAAATATTTGTGATAAATAGTAAATAAATTTGAAGAGTACCAACCTTAACTACCCAAGTCAAGATAAAACAAAAGAACTGAGAACACAGATATATAATTTTATATATTTACCACCATAACTTCAGGTTCACAATCAACTCTGACAATATAACTACTGGATTCATCATAAGTAATAAATTGATCGGGGCCAATGGGAGTAGGGAGAGTGTTAATTCCATCATCACCATCATCAAAAATATGTATTGGGATTACTTCAATAATGAAACCAAATTCATGCCATAGATGATCTTTCACATAAAATCTTGTTTCTCCATTGATCCCAATATATATGGATCATCAGTAGAAATAGTGTGACTCATTCTAATAACTCGAAATCCACAATCATCAAAAAATGTTTCATGCCTCATCATTGAATAAAAAAACTTTCATTTCATCATAATGAATCAACAATGAAAATAATAATCCAATATTAGTATTTTCTCAATGACTACATAATAAGATACATTTTCATATCGAGGTCTACTATCCGATGTACTGGCATAATAGTTTTTTTTGTCAGTTACCATAACCCCATAATGATGTGTTATCATATTCATTGCTTATTCAGTGATAATAAATATATACCCATTGATCACAATTGATTTACATTCATGAACCATATAATTAGGACTAAAAACCAAACCTCTTATTTCCTCTAAGATAGAGTTAGCAGGTAAAATCATTACCTTAAATATAAATGAATATTAAAATTAGTTAAAAATTAATTTTATTAATTTATTACAGTAATATCTTTACCTTCAATTTAAACCAAGAAGAAAACTATTTTCTAAGAAAAGTCTCTATTATTATCAATGATAAAGAATGATGCTTTATAACTATCATTTGTTTATGTTTCCTGATGAAAAAATAGGAATAGTTTAACAGATATGTAAAATTACATGATAAGAGAGAAGATATACATATTCAATTTACTTACTTGATGTATTCATTGTGAAAATCATAGTAAAAAAATTGTGTGATGTGCCATCTCCCACTCTTCAAGGATTAATGTGGTCAATATATCTAATTTGGGTAATTCCCCCTATTTGGGGAAGTGATGGAAAAATGGGTACAATTTTCTCATACAATTAATCATCATTTATCATTGGTCTTTTCCACCTTATAGTCACATAAAACAAATATATTTAATATAAATCCATACATTATTGATCCATATAGCCTTTCATGATAGAACCTTCAAGATTATTCATATTACGTACATAATAAATCAATGCATACATATTTATTTCAGCTGGATACATCAAAAAAAAGTAGCAGGTCCTCTAATAATAATTTTAGTTGGAATATGGATAGTTAGGTGTAATATTCATGTGAAGAATTATGGAATAAACATTTTCTCTAACTCACACAAAATTAATGGTGACTCCGCCAACATTTCATCAAAAAATACTTCGAAAACTTCTTATTCACAAATATCTCTATAAAAATTTAACAACTTGAATAATTTTCACCCTTACATTATTGGAAAGTTGATAGAGAATTTCTATTGGAATCAACTCATGGAGAAGGATTTGATAATCATGAGTATTCAAAGATTTCAGCTTCAAATATCTTTTATTGACCTGTTTTGATATGTTTCCTGAATAGTCATCAAGAACTTTAATAGTCTCTAGTACTTCTGGAAATTGATTTTCTTACAGGTATCAACACATAAGAAGCACATGAAACTTTTCATTTATTTTCATAGATACACATAGGATGAAATTATGGTATAATACCCCAATCCACCAAGTCATGTTGAGATCTTAAATCATCTTTTTTTATTTCCCATGTCAATTAGAAAAATTGAAAGTATTATTTCACATATATTCTTTTCAATGTGCATTATGTATAAGAAATGACGTAACAAATTGGTTGACCAATAAGGAAACTCAAAGAATATACTTTTCTTCTTATAATTGTAATTGGTTTCATTAGAAACATTATTCTCCTTTCTAGATTTCATCTGAAACTTCCTAAATAAAAACTGAAATCTTTCAATTCATTAAGAACATCTATTCGAGACATACATTGAGGTGGATTTTCGATCTCCATGGTATTGTCAAACCTTCAATGATTATTCCTTTATGGATGGTCCATTGGTAGGAATCGTCAATGTCCCATAAAACTGACACTATGGTGATATTTAAGTCTTCTCGATCATGTATTCTTCATAAAAATAGTATGTGATAATTTTTCATTTGTGACCTATCTAGATATCATTGCATAATAATAAAAATCATTTATTGTCCACATAAGCGTATCACATGTCTGAAATATATCTTTCAAACATCCATTGTATGTTTTCACAGCCAAATTCTAAATATGTTTCAACTATTTTATTGAAGGTTGAATGTAAAAATATATATTATTTACAAGATTAGAAGGTCTAGATATGAGTATACTCATGAAAGTGAAAGATTTTTTTATACGTATCCATAGGGGAAGGTTATAAATGTGTATGAAAATCATTCATGTGTCGTACGAAGTAATCATATTCCCAAATGGATTAAAACCATCACATGGAAGACCCAACATCACATTATGTACATAATTTGTAAGATCTGGATATAGAGAACCATATGTATTCCATGAAAATCCATCTGTAGGATGAACCAACTCATCATTATACTTTTTTCTATGTATCATGCCATCATTTTTTTGTTGATATTTCATCATATATGAGAAGATTATGAAGTTTTTGGATTAATTAAAGGTGTCACATTAAATTATATCTCACATGATATGGTGTTCCATCAACATTTTTCTTCCATCGAAAAGTGTCACATTTTATACAATCATTTCATTCAATAGTTTCCTCCCATAATAAGTTGCAATAATTTGGGTAAGTATGAATTTTGTTTTTTGAAAATCTAAGTTCCTCAACTAATCTCCCTGACATATAATGTTTTGATGGAATATCTGAATCATATGAAATTAATTCCTTTAAAAAGGTAAGAATGTAATCGATGGAAGTTTTTGAAATCTCATACATGGTTTTGCCATGAAATAGTTAGATTAAAAATTCCAGATTTTTCATTTTACCACATCGCCGGTATACTAAAGTCATGGAAGCATCATTCAATTTTTTCACCCTATCAACATCATCATTTTCATTACATGAATCATGTGTACTCATATCAAATTATTTTATGGTTGTCATCCCTTCCTTATCATGATGAAAAATAAATAGAAACTGGTCATCTAATGAATTCTCTAATCTAGTCCTATCATTTGGAACATGAACTTTTTTAGATTTAATTTTCTCCCCATTGTGATACCAAACTTAGTATTTTGTTTGAAAATAATATTTGGTTATATGGTGGCTAACTTATTTGTGAATCAACCAATGTCTTCTAACATAATTATAACGTGGGAAGTGTATGTGACCACTATCTGAAGCATTATTAAATGAAAATTATAAAAATCTCTAAAACTTGTTTTGAAAATCTCTTGAGATCCTATTAGTTTCATATATACATATTCTATCCATTCTGGAAAAAATATATATGTCATTTCATAAAATAAATTAAATAAGATTGAAGGTAAATCGAAAATATATTTAAGGAAATGATAATTGTTCACTTTATATGAAACCATAATTTTCACACTAGTCTATATGAGAATCATAATATAAAAGACAACAAAATACTATATATTTATATAAAAAAATACTATAAATGTAAAACCATGATATTGAATTCAATTATATAAATGAGTAATAACTATACATAATAATACAAAAAATTGTGTTTATAATTGTTTTGTTTATTTTTTCTCTTATTATATTTACTTTTTAACTAATTTTATTCTTATTTAATAAATTCATGTATAAAATATTACTATTTATAGGCAACCATATTTTATGTAGTACAGTCACTCGGTGACTTAATCAATATTTACAACAATTTGAAATAAATTGATTAGTTATTATAAATGTTCTAATTTTTTTTAGCAGTTCTTGGCATGAGATAGGGCCCCATGTGTGAGGTAAATAACTAATACACCTGGACAAGCCTAACAAGTGATGACCAGGTAGTGCATGAAGGGAAAATTTCTTTTCTTATAAGATAAGTAGTCCTTAAAACCTAACCCATTAGTATTATACATGTTTTTATATTGATTTTGATATGTGTGGTCTCTCCACATTATTTAATTGACCCTTTTTAAAATTAAGGAATTATATATTTTATGATGATATATATGGTGTTGATTCAAATAATGTTCGAAATCCATCAACGGTTAAGGATTTAATTATGATAATGTGTCTTACGAAATATAAAAACATAGGGGTTTTATTTAAATGATATTTAAGTGAGTAAATAAATTGGTGAGGCATAAATGACCTTTGTATATGTTCTTTACTTACTCTTCCCTTCGACTTGGTCTCATTTAGGTTCATTTGATTTTTTTTTTGGGTTAATTCAATTTAAGTTGGTATATTTAAATTTAGTTGTATTCGGATTAGCTTAGGTCAGTTATTATTCATTTGGTCTAGTTTTATTCAGTTGGGGTTGTGTATCTTTAGCTTAAGTTCATATGGTTTGGTTCAATTTCACTTGTTTCAATTTGGGATAGTTTGATTCAAATTGGGTTAGTTTAGTTCAAATATTTTATATTTCATTTGGTTAAAATAAATTCTATTTGGTTTGGTTCAAATAAATTCTATTTGGGTTGGTTTGGTGTTACTTGATATAGTTTATTTTAATTAAGTACAGCTTGGTTCTATTCAAGTTTGATCATTTTGGATTGGTTTAGTTCAAATATTTTCCTTTATAGTTTTATTGATTGGTTTGGTTTGGTTTAAATCAGTAATATATGATAATGATTATGGATAAAATGTTTCTAATATTGGAGATGTGTATGATTCATCTGACTAAATGTAAAATTCATTAGGTACCTTCAAAAGATCCAATTGGACTCAATGAGTCATCTACGTTTGACTGATTTAAAGTTTTATATGAGACATTAATGTTACATTTGAGTAATATGTGTACATATTATTTAATGTTTCATGTGAGTAATCTAAACTACAATATAAGTCACCCATTTATAAAAAAATTATAATTATAAAGTTGAATGGCCAATTATCTAGAATTTATATTGAAAATTTGAAATTCATATCAAATGATTCTTATGTCATGCTTCAAAGATCAAAATATAATTATTCCTTTTATATATAATCTTTAAGTTATGATTCAATGAAACTAACATGGGATGAGTTTTATGATGTACTCATTTTATTAAACTATAATTTTCAAATGAGAATATATAAGTATAAACATTTTTGAACAATATCTATAATAATTTTGTCTATTACTGATATGTTATCAAGTGTTTTTAATATAAAAAAATTATATTTGATTCTTTCTAGAATAATGATAAATAGTATATTCACTAGGAGAAAATGAAGATCAATGTAGGATAAATAGTTCAGAAATATATAAAGCTTAAAATAAAGAAATTATTGATAAAATGAATCTATAAATTAAATATCAATTTGATTATGTAGTTATTAATAGAATTAAATATCAAAATGTATTTTTGATCCTTGATGAAAATTAAATAGAAGTCTGTTGAGATGTTATCTAAGTTTTATAGACATAATATTGATTTTTTAGTAATTGTTTTTGATCGTTTCATATTGTAAGGGTATGTTACATACCAAATAAAGTTTAAGTTGTATGAATTTAAAATAGAAATATAGAGATTAGAATAAACTAACTAGAACCAAACTGAACCAAAATGAAGCTAAACAAACAATAAAGAACCAATCCAAAATTGAATAAAATGAATCCAAACCAAGCCAAACTATTCTGAACTAACCCAAACACACATGAAACAAACATTAAAAATCCTAAATCAAACTAGATTAATTAGGATCAAAAGAAATTAAATTCCAATAAAAAAATATTTTCCCATGGTGTTGTAGAACAAAAATTAAAATGAAATGGATGGTTGATAGAATACCTGAATGATTTAGAAGCCACTGATTTAATATTGAATAATAATGAAATGAAATAAATAAGAGATGATAGATCAACTCATCACATATTGGAAAGAAATTGTAATTCCAATGCTGATTATAGGGTTTGGGATTAGAACTCGATGGGAGGAGGGGTGGGGTGCCCACACTATGTATCTGGGGAAGAGCTATGATAATGATTTTTTAAAACCATTGGCATAGATATCATCTATCCCAATGGTTTTAAAAACCCATGGGATAAGAATCATATAATCATCTTATCCCAATGGTTAATCTAAACTATTGGGATATGGTTTTCTATACCAATGGTTTTTACAACCCGTTGGTATAGGCTCGTGGGTATAGCCCACATTTCTAGTAGCGTTTAAAAAAAAGAAAACTAACATAATAAATTCCAATAAAATGCATTCATATTGTTTTGATACTTTATAAAAATGATCCATAAGTCATTTGTGACATGTATGAATAAGTTTCACCTTGATCTGATACACGATGTGCCTAGTATGAATTAAAGTGTCTCTTATTAGTTCAAAATTGACATTTTAGTTCAAAATGTATCACTAAATTAAAACTAAGAAAACATAATAGGATTTTCTTGATAATTTAGGAAAATGATTCATAAGTCATTTTTAATATATAAAATTTATTATTATATAAAACTGACACACAATGTGACCATTATGACTAAAAGTTCATGTTTCTAATATAAAATGACATTTTAGTAAAAAGTACAAGTGACATACTCAAAACCAAGAAAATTCATTATAATTATTTTTATACTTTAGTAAAATAATCCATAAGTCATTTTTTATGTGTAGGAATTATCCTCACCTCAATATGACACAAGGTGTGACTTGTATGACTCCAAGTGTGTCTTTTTATTTAAAATTGGCATTATTTTTTGTCAAAAAATAACTGACATACTCAAAACCAAGAAAATGAATTCATATTATTTTTATACCATTAGACAATGATCCATGAATCATTTTTTATGTGTAAGAATCAGTTGCACCTCAATATGATACATGATGTGCCCAGTATAACTCAAATTGTTTGTTATTAGTTTAAAATCTACATTTTAATTCAAAAAGTATCTCTCACTAAAAACCAAGAAAATTCACACAGATTATATTGATAATTTAGGGGGGAAATCATAAGTAATTTTTGATGTGTAGAAATTATTCTTACATCAAACCAACACACGATGTGGCCAGTATGACTCAAAGTGTGTGTTTCGAGTTTAAAATGACATTTTAGTAAAAAACACAAGTGACATACTCAAAACTTATAAAACACATTCATATTGTTTTGATACTTTATTAAAAATATCCATAAGTCATTTGGGATTTGTAGAAATCAGCCGCACCTCAGTTCGATGCATGGTGTGACCGGTATAACTCCAAGAATGCGTTTTTATTTAAAATTGACATAAATTTTTGAATAAAAGACAACTGACATACTCAAAACTGATCAAATTCAATCATATTGTTTTTATACTTTAGGAAAATTATATATAATTCTTTTTTTTGTATAAATTATCCTAACCTCAATCTGATACATGATGTTCCTGGTATGAGTCAAAGTGTCTGTTATCAGTTTAAAATAAGTATTTTAGTTTAAAAATTGTCACTCAATGAAAACCAAGAAAGCACACTCATATTGTATTGAAAATTTAGTAAAATCAATCATAAGTAATTTTTTATGAATAAAAATTATTCTCATGTCAAACTGACACAATATGTGACCGGTATGACTCAAAGTGCATGCTTCTGGTTTAAAATGTAATTTTAGTAAAAAACACAAGTGATGTTATCAAAAACAAGAAAATTCATTCATATTGTTTTCATAATTTATTAAAATAATATATATGTCATTTGGAACATTTATTAATCATACAAACCAAAAACTGATGCATAGTGTGACCAGTAAGATACCAAGTGTGTCTTTTTATTTAAAATTGACATAAATTTTAGTAAAAAAGACAACTAACATACTCAAAACTGAGAAAAACATTAAGAATGTTTTGATATGTTAGTAAAATGATCCATAATTCATTTTTGATGTGTATTAATCATATTCACTGCAATATGATACACGATATGCCAGGTATAACTCAAAGTGTCCGTTATCAGTTTAAAATTAACATGTTAGTTCAAAAAGTGTCACTCACTAAAAACTGATCAAAAATTCTCGTATTGTATTGATCATTTAGAAAAAATATTTATAAGCCATTTTTGACATTTGGGAATCATCCTCACATCAAACTAACACATGATCTGACTGGTATGACTCAAAGTGTGTGTTTCCAGTTTAAAATGACATTTAAGAAAGAAAAGGTGACGTTAACATGCCCATATGGCGTCATTAATTCTCTATGGGTCTATTAAAAATACTAATTTATAAAACTTAAACTATGATAATCAGTTAAAATGTAGTATTGGTATGTTTTAGGTTAAACCCATGGAGATGTTGAATTAGTTTTATAAGGTTTTTAAAAGATTTAATTTTATTAATTTGTAGAAAGTGGTGAGAAAATATGGGTTTTGGTTGGTTTGATAAAAGCATAATTAAAATGAGGAAGATTGATTGGTTTGTTTGAAAAAATATTTTGAAAATGCGCCAGGGTTTTGTAATATTTTGGTTTGGGTGCAATTTTATTTTAGAAAATATTTTGATCAATTCATGATTGGTGTCAGAGTTGAGACGAGGAAGATCCAATAGTCATGGTATCTCCTCCTTAACTTGGAAACCCTCTATTTCCCTTGGTTCGGTAATTTAGGGTTTCACTGAATTGAGTTTGTCTCGATACCATATTTAAACCTGATTTCCCCTAAATTCAAAAATGGGCATGCCTTCTTTAGGGTTGTCAATTTCTCAATTTTCAATTTCCTTTTTGATTGAAATATCAATGGTCATGATAAAAGAAAAATAAAGGTATTGGAAGTTGATGAATAAATTTCACAAACCAAATACATGAGTAATTAAAATAAATCAATCCAATTCACCTTTACCCTTCTATTAAATTACCCTATCATAATGTCGGTTTACCCCCTCATCCTAGTGATTAGAGTATTAAAGGGAAGGAGAAAAGAAAAATAATGCATAAATGAAATAGATATGAACTCGGGGGCGGCCTTGCACAACGTAGTTTCTCACACTAAGCTTTGCTCTCCGACAGATCTGGATCTCGATATCTCAAATATAATCATGATATCTCGCTATTTATAGGCTTCATATGGGCTCTAGAATTAATTAATTATATAAAGGAATGGTCCAACGATGGTCCGAGGTAGGTCCCATGTTGGATATTTGGTCAAAAAATGAAGATTTTGTGAATCTAGGCGTTAAAATCCTATACACGAAATTTAAATCATGTGTGATTTTGAATGATGTTTTTAATTTCTTCACACAGTGTCCTTATTTTCTCCACTTTCATCGGTACATACCATGTAATGATTAAATGACACATATTTCCATTTTTATGCTCAAGAAGACCTGTTTTTCCTCAATTCTTTGGTCTTGTGCCTTGGAAGTCCTCCATGATATTTCTGAAAAATCCGGTGTTTAGCTTCAAAATTTTTCTCTTTTTACACCTTTTCCAAATATAATTTGTATCCTGCCATAAAACACAAAACAATTCAAATTGTCCAACATTTTGAAAGAATGTTCATTTAAATACACAAATCAATGCATTAAACTACCATATAATATATGCATGAAATATAGCTATCATACATACTCAAAACTAATAAAATTCACTCATATTATTTTTATACTTTAAAAATGATCCATAGGTCATGTGGGACATGTAGGAATCATCCAAAACCCAATTTGACGCACAGTGTAATTGGTATGACTCCAAGTGTGTATTTTTATTAAAAATTGACATAAATTTTTGTCAAAAAGGCAACTGACATACTCAAAACCCAAAAAACACATTCAGATTATTTTAATACTTTAGGAAAAAATCTATAAGTCATTTTTTATTTGTATGAATCATCCACACCTCAATCAGATACACGATATGCTCGATATGACTCAAAATTATCGTTATCAGTTTAAAATTCACATTTTTGTTCGAAATGTTTCACTCACAGAAAATCAAGAAAAAACACTCAAGTTGTCTTGATAATTTAGGAAAAAATTTCCTAATTCATTTTTGATGTATAGGAATCAGTCTTGTGTCAAACTAATACACGATGTGACCAAAATGACTCAAAGTGTGTGTTTTGATTTTAAAATGTCATTTTAGTAAAAAACACATGTGACATACTGAAAACCAATAAAACACATTCATATTATTTATATAATTTATCAAAATGATCTTTAAGTCATTTTGGATGTGTATAAATCATTTTTACCTCAATCTAATGCACGACGTTACTGGTATGAATCCAAGTGTGTCTTTTTATTTAAAACTGAAAAAAATGTTAGTAAAAAACACAACTCGCATACTCAAAACTGAGAAAACACATTTGTAATATTTTTATACTTTAGTAAAATCACCCATAATTCATTTTTTATGTGTAGGAATTATACGCACCTCAATCTAATACACAGTGTTCCTGATATGACTCGAAGTGTTGGGTATTAGTTAAAATCGGTATTTTAGTTCAAAAAGTTCCGCTTGATGAAAACTGAGAAAACATGCTCATAATGTCTTGATAATTTATTAAAATGATTCATAATTCATTTATGACACATAGAAATCAATCGCACATCAAACTGACACATGATGTGACTGGTATGACTCAAAGTGCATGTTTCCAGTATTAAATGACATTTTAGTAAAAAAAGGCAAGTGATGTACTCAAAACCAATAAAACACATTCATATTGTTTTGATACTTTATTAAAATTATCTATAAGTCATTTGAGATGTGCAGGAATCATCATCACCTCAATTTGACACATATTGTGACCAGTATGACTCCTTGTATGTCTTTTTTTTAATTGACATTAATTTTAGTAAAAAAACAACTAACATACTCTAAAATGAGAAAAAACATTCAGATTGTTTTGATACTTAAGTAAAATGATACATACATCATTTTTTGTGTGTAGGAATCATACACACCTCAATACGATATAGGATGTTCCCGGTATTACTCGAAGTGTCCATTATGAGTTTAAAATTAACATTTAGTTCAAAAAGTGTCCCTCACTTAAAAATAAGAAAACACACTTATATTTTCTAGATAATTTAGGAAAATGATTCATAAGCCATTTTTGATGTATAAGAATCAGTCTCACATCAAACTGACACATGATGTGGCCGGTATGACTCAAAGTGCGTGTTTGCAGTATAAAATGACATTTTAGTAAAAACACAAGTGACATACTCAAAATTGAGAAAATCCATTTGGTTTGTTTTTATAATTTATAACAATGATCCATAATTCATTTGGGATGTATAGGAATTAGTATCACCTTAATCTAACACACGGTGTGACCGGTATGACTCCATGTGGGTGTTTTCAATATATAAGTGTCATTTTAGATTAAAATGCACATCACATCACCAAAACTAAGAAAACTAGCCTAGATTATTTTCTCATCATTATATCTGATATTAAATAATTAATTTTCTTTTAATTTTATCTTATACTTGTTTAGTTAATTTTCTTAGAGATAATTATTGAAGATGAATAAGAAATGGTGTGATGTGTAAGAATCAACTGCAACTCAATCTGATACACAATGTTCCTGGTATTACTCAAAGTTTAGTTTAAAATTAATAATTTATATTTAATTTATTTATTTATATTATTACTAATATAATATTTTTTTTCTCATACAGGTGCGTTCTTTTTCTCGAGTAGGGGTGGTTTGTTCGGCAATAGCTTGAGTCAAGGTCAGGGGCCAAAGATAAAGGAACATTGATGTTTTTGAATGTCTGTGATAATTTATACTCACTCATGTAATTGTATAAACCAATTTTTGAAATATCTATAATATAGTGTTTTTTTATTTCATTTTTGTTTTAAATTTGATTTCATTTAAAATTTTCATTTGTACTGATTTTTACTGCTTTCTAGTGTTGCAATGTGCTGTAAATTTAACAGCACACTGCAGTATGCCCCTTTATTAGTGATACTAAATGCGCTAATAAAGGTAGCCTTTATCAGTGCTTCTAAAATAATTGATAAATGGGTCCTTTATTAGCATTTTTTAGCATTTATAAAAGACCATTTTATGATATCTAAATAAAAGAACTGATTAAGGGGTCTTTTGTTAACACTGATAGATCCTAGTATTTTTAATCGTGCCTCGGTAGTCAAGAACTTTTCTAGCACTAATAAAGGCTAATTTTAGCATTGTTAAAGGTCTTTTTTGTAGTATTGAAATAATAATATTATTATTATTATAGACATGGTGTTCCACATGGATTAAATCAATAATAAAGTTTTCTTTTTCAGTTATGTATTTCTAATCCTAGTGGCATATAAACCCAATCGTATTATTTTTCAAGATATCCAAATCATTTATTTTTTTGTGCACAAAGAAATACAGAGAATCCTCTTGAAGCCCTAGAGATCCCCCTTCTCTAATAATGGTCCCAAGAATAAAGAGTGATCTTCCTCCACCTTCCACTATCAAGTCTAAAGAGATATAGGAGAATAATTTTGAAGAGATTCTTAGGGAGATAAAATACAAACAATGAAAGTGATAGGATCTATAATGCTAGAACTCAGAGATTCCTAAGACGATGTTCAGATATTTTTGGAACATGAGTGTATCACCACTAGAGGTAATTTATTCTTGATTCCTACAATGTAACGATAGTACAATGTAGATCTATTGTCAGATCCATCAATGAAGAAATAATTTCACACAAGGTAATTCTTTAATTTATTAAATTAGTTATAAATAATATGTGATGATCCAGCACTTGGTTCCAATGATTATTAATTTTATTTATTCATTGATTTAATTCCATTGATCATGGGGTTTATCATCTTTTAAATCTCAAATTAATGATCAATTGTGACAAAAAGAAAAGTTAGGCATGACCTGTCATAAGCTTTTGTTGTGCTCAGAACCTTCAAGTGGTATTAGAGTGGGTTGCAAAATTATTTATAATTATTTAAATATCATTGATTGATTTACGCATTTATTATTTGTTTCCAGATATATAGTTTAATCATTATTTAATATGAATTGGGAGATCTAATTTCTCCCTCTTATTTTCTCATAAATATAATAAAATTGATTAATTTTATGAATGAAATAAATTCAAATATCTAATCTGGAGGTGCCAATAAGTTTGGATGGATAACACAAGAGTACACGCCATGTAACCCAGAGGTGCACGTCGTGTACTAGTGCTTAATGCACCAATAATTAATTCATAATTAATTCATGTCATTTTCATTTATTACATGTGGTGAATTTATTTATACATTGTGTGTTGACTAAGATATCATGATGCATGGTTATCCGGAGTACACACTGTGTAACTTCAGTACATGACATGCAATCCCTTAGTCATAGACAGTTTGTGTATTCTCTTATGCGTCTTACTTGATTGGTGGTTGTGTAATTTAGAGACCACACACTGTGTAGCCCATGTACATTCCATGTACTCCTAAAAATTTCATGTCATGGTTACACATTGAGTCCCTAGGTGTGTGTAGTGGATAGACAGTGAAAAAAATACACGTCGTGTATCTCCAATGTATACACTTTGTGCTTTTACCAAATTAATGCATAATTAAAATTAATTTATTATACTATGAAAACCATATCAACATATGATTGTGTGTGGTTATTAAGTTGATAGTACATGCATGTGAGAATTATTTTATATATAAATTCTTAATTAATTACTAGGTAATACTCAGATCTATATATCATGTATAAGTCGTATTACAATTATTACTCTACAAACAATGAATCATTACACACTACATAAAAATAAAATAAAAAATCATGTAAATCATGTGATCATTAATTTTATAGTACATGTCATGATATTACATGATAATTCATGTATGCCACATGTTAAAAGAGTAAACAATATATGAGTATAATACATGTTGGTTAGTTTGGACAGGTACTCACGGTGTTGCCTCCAAGGTACATTTTTTTGTACACAATTATTTTTAAATAAATTTATTTAATTTTTTTAAAATTATGATGGATGAGAATCTCATAGAAATTTTAATGGGAATTGAGATAAATTAATTGGTATATTAAATAAGATAATTAATTGATTTGAGCTAAATTTTTCTTAAATAATAATGATTATAATAGAATGCTAATTTTATTAAATGCATAATTTATTACATGCATGTGGATGGTAATGATCCAAGACCAAAAATTTGTATGTGATTGGTTTAATTTAATTTATTATTAAATTAAATTATTGGCATGTGTTTCATCTCTCCTCTCACTATGTAAGGGCATGTGTGCCCATGGTTTCTTTTATGTAATCCCCTTAACTAATCCTTTGGTTCCCCTCACCTGCATATGAGTAAAAGAATATGTAATGGATGTAACTCCCAAGATAGTGGAGGTGGTTCAAGTTTGGAGTCGAGGTGAAACCAATCCAAGAGAAATACTTAAGTGGACAGGTAGAAAGCTACAGCATGAACCATAAATAGTTCAAGGTGTTTTTCCTTAGGTTGATGGTGAGTTTATCATCCACTAGATAAAATAACTATTAGTAAAATCTCATGATCATACCACTTTATTATTTTATTTATATCAAGTTTCATAGTTATTTTATTATGGATGTTTTGTTTTGGTCACATGAATTAATGAATTAACAAGAATACAAGATAGAACTAAAATAAACTGGCTTATGTGTAATTATTATCTAATACATTGTTAATCACTTAAGTAAATCCACTTAATTTTAAAAAGAATATAATAAATATAATAATTGGAAATTTACACATAAATATAAAACCCCTAAATTATATATATTAAGTCAGTATAACCTTCCACTACTTAAATTAAAATCAAACCATAGTTCAAAGTGCATGACCAACCAAAGTTGGGGTGATTTCAATTATCAAAAAAAAATTAACTTGATGTTTTGGGTTTACTTAACTTAGTTCACATCAAGGGTTGACTTCTAAAGCAGGACTTGGTGTAACTAAAAGGTAAAGGGTTGATGAAATCCAATTTAAGGATTTTAGGATAGGGATTCCACTCAATAGATCAAAGAACTGTGAGTGAATACTGTTGGAATTTGGAATTCCTACCTAAAACCCTCAAATTTCTTGACCAGCCAAAGTTGGGGTGATGAGAAAGGGAATATGGATCCTTAACACTAGTGTAATGACACAAGTTTTTACTAGAAAGACTTTGGAAAATTTCATAAAATATTTCAGAGTCAGGGACCAAGTCAGTGCGGGAAACCAGGGCCCGGGGAGCCTCAGTGTGGTGATATTAAAAATATTAAATATATTTTGTCACATGAGTGTATTTTCAGATGAAACTTAAATAAATCCCATTCAAAGTCTCTTATTGGATTTCTGAGATCATGGTTGAGTCTGAAACATCGTTTTTACCATAGTCATGACCTAAATTCATCTGTGTTTGGAGTTTTGTTTGGGGGTCCATTTTGGTGATGTGGTGTGAAAGAGGGATTAACTGGTTTAATTTTATTTAAACCAAATATTCCCCCACCCCAACCCTAAGCCACATGACACAAGGTAGAGGAATTCATCCCATATTCTCCCCCTCCTCTCCTACCTTTGACGATGAAAAAACTGACACCAAATTAAAGTGATGAAGTGTCATTGATCCCCATTTTTTATGCAGATCCTCAAATGATCAAGGAGCAGCATGATACAAGAATAATTCTTCATCCAAAGATTTAGAATTTTTCTAAAGAGTTAGGAATATTTTATTTTTGTTCATGATCTCATTTTTTACACATTTTTTAAGGTTCTAGATCCCAATTACAATTGTTAGAGATCCCTTCTAGGTAGATCTAGAGGTTTTAGGGAGAATCAGAGGTTTTTGGAGGTGATTCCTAACTATAATCACCATCTACATTGTGTGTAGTTCATTGAAACAAGTCTTGTATCTATTCCTATTTGGGGAATATGAATGTTTGGGAATACACGCCGTGTATAGGGATTACACACCATGTAGTTCCCTAAATCATGTGACTATGTGACATGGATTGGGTTATCCATGTAGAACTACATGGTCGTGTACTAACACACATCCAAGGTACAAAAACACGTGGTCTAGTACATAGACATGAGTAAATTTCATGGGTAGGTGGTCATTTATCTTGAACACGCTATGTAGTATGGGATACACAGCATGTGAGGGACACGGTTGGCCAGTCTGTGTAGAAGAGGAACACGACCAGGAGCCGAGTAATGAGGGACAAAACATTTACCTCCTATACACTTTGTGTACTCCTAAATGGTTTGGTAAACCATTTATATGGGATACACGGATAGGTTCTCATGTGGACTCACACACCATGTGTGTACCAGTGCATGTCATGTACTTCTAGGTGATCCTTCTGGGATCTTCCGCCTTCCGTATCTTCTTCTCTGGGAATCAGATTCAGTCTTGTGAGTAGTCTATCATAAGAGTTTTTCTATGTATAACATGATAATGTACTTCAATAGAACATATGAGATAAAATGTGGAATAGATTGAGTAATGTGATTGTGAATTTGTACTGAGATGATGTTGGAGATCGGTGTGGTTCATGTAGAGAGACACTGGGGCATGTACTCTCCTAATAGACTAGGGTGTGAGTTTCTCTGATCTCTATGATTATGTTGATATGGGACCCCCCACATCATGGTCGGGGGTTTTTTATCTTTGATTTGTTTCCTATGGGGTTTTTAATCCCCTGATGTACTTGGGTATGGGTTTCCCCGTGATGTTTGTAAAGATAGAAAGTACTCCCATGTTGGATCAGGGTGTGAGTCATCCACATATGACATATAAATAGAGTGGGTAATCCCCTACTGTGTTAGGTTTTGGGTAATCTATCCTAGGAGTTGGTACTCCCGTGTCGTTCTAGGGTGTGGGTCCTCTATATGTATAGTTCTGTCAGAGTCAGTACTCCCCTTCCATGCCAAGAAGCGGGTTCTCTAGCCTAGGGTCGGTACTCCCCTATTGTGTCAGGGTGTAGGTCCCCCATAGTAAATGAGCTAGAAGAGTTGTTACTCCCCTATCCTCCAAGTTGTGGGTCCTCTTTCCACTGATTGGTACTCCCCTACCAAGTTAGGGTGTGGTTACTCGATCCATGAAGTGGTACTCCCCTATTGTATTAGGGTGTGGGTCCTCCATTCTCTTAGTAGTAATCCCCTATTGGATCAGGGAACGAGTCCTCGCTTTTGAAGTAGTACTCCCCCATCTCCTAGTCGTAGTGAGGTCCAGGTACTCCATTAGAGTTGGATCTCCCTCAGTTGTGGGATAAAATTATGAGTAGTGGGACCCTTCACTTGATATGAACAATGTTGAGATAGGATTTAGTTCTCCCTCGACGGACTGAGGTGTGGGCCACTCCATAAAGAAGTGATAGAGGTTTCACGGGTTAGTTAGTAGCAGTACTCCCTTGACTATGGGGCAGTGACGAGGTGTGGGTCCCTCCATCCTATCTTGTTAGAGAGGATGCATGAGGTAAATAGTCTGGAGCAGTGCTCCCTAAACTATGTGCAGTGGTGAGGGGTAGGCCTCTTCACTTGGGTTTTCTTAGCTCATGCTGGGCACGAGGTAGCAATGAGAGGACCTCTGGTGCTGGGCACTAGATATTTGACTAGTAATATGTTATCGATGGAGTATGTTCTCTTAGACGTACCATTAGAAATATTAGGGTTATTCCTAATGGAGTGCATCTCTCTAATGGGTTCCATATGGTATGGTTGAGCTTGTGGAGTGTGTTCTCCTAGTTTCGTGTTACGGTTAGAGTTGATGAAGAGAATCCTATTGTTGGCCATTTGGTTTGAACCTCATGAGACTTATGCTGAGACGAGTATATTTGGGTGATTTCTGGGATTCCTTGTGTCTTTGTCACATGTTGAGGTTAACACCCCTTATAGACTGAGTTGACTTGTCATTTACAACTTAGGATGGTTCAAGATGGATTTTCTCTCTCTATTGGGTTTTCTTCTGGCTATGTTGAGTGGATTGTTGTCTTTTAGTTTCTCCTTTTTTATTTTGGTGTTTTTGGGGAACCTGTTGAGTATTTTTATACTTACCTCTGAATAGGATTTTCCTGTACAAGTTTTGTTTATTTTTCAGACCATAGGACTTTTGAGGGAGTCCATAGAGGACCTGAGGCTGGCAGACCCTAGTGAGCTAGATAGACCAAGGTGTTTATCGGATCTGGGTTGAGGAGCTTTCTGGTAGTTTCATTTGAGAGTGATCCCCTCCTTATGAGTAGGTTGGACACTTTTACAGTTTTCTTTGGTGGTCATTTTTTTCCCTTATTTCACTTTTAGTACTTCTATTATACTCTAGTTGTGGGATATAGATGTATGCATTCATTTGTTGCCTTTAGTTTTTTTTAACAATTCTTCATTTTGTGAGATTAGAGATGTGTGTGTGTGTGTTGATATATGCCCCCCATGTTAGTTATAGTCTTTATTGGTGCTAGTCTCTATCCCCTGGATTATTGGAAGTGGGCTTGGGGAGTTTCGGCCCGAGCCCCATCAGGTTGGGTCATGATAGTGCGGTATTAGAGATGGTTTGTTCTACATTGGGACCATTGAGTCATGAGCTTGGTTTGGGTTGCATAGATTCAGTGTTAGGGTGTTTCAAGTTTGGCTCTCAAGTTATAGTTTCTAGTTTTGGTGCGGTGTTCAACATATCCATTCACTGGGACTCTGATAACTTGTTTTTTAACTTGGTACATTGGGAAATTGGTCGCTGGGAAATAAATTGTGCATGCATCATATAAGACTTATTTTTTGGTTTTTCATGTCCTTCTTGAGTTATCCCTGTAGATATGCTCTTTGATTATGGTACCTCTTGATTCCATTTTAGTATGACTCCACAATGATATCCAGACAAGATTCTATGACATGATTGTGATGAAAATCCACCCCATGATGATGCTTCAGTGCAGTTCACCAATTCTAAGGTGTTACCTCTGGGTGGTCCATTGGTAGTGTTGCCACCTATTGAGAAGTAGGTTTTACTGAAAGTTCTTGCTGATGATACATGTTGGATGAGTGTTCTACACGAGTTCCAGAGGTAGGTACCTCCAAGGTACCAGGGTGATCCAGACCCCTGGGTAGAATATGACTATCTCGAGGCAGTCATATGAGTTTTTTATATAGTAAGGACACCTCCCGATTAGATGGTGGTCCTGGAGGCGAACCTTTTGAAGGCTTCATTTGGGCGATGGTGGAGTCTAGTGATACAATCTCATAACAAGGTGGTGCTCATTTTGTAGGAGTTTAAATGACTCTTTAGGGAAGATTTTTACCTATCCACATTGAGATTAGTGTGTATCCAAGAGATTCTATAGCTTCGGTAGGGTAAAATGACAGTGGTGCAGGTTTTGGAAAGGTTCAAAGACTTGTCATCATGCTCCTTGGATATGGATCGGGTTCCTTTCTTCAAAGAATGGACCTTCGAGCAGGGCTTGCATCAAGAGATCAGGGAATCTATGATTCCACTGTGTATTTCCACCTATGATGGAGTGTTGGAGTGATCTCTAGTGGTGGAGAGTTTCCTGGTTGAGGAACTGGTGGATGTGACCCACAGTATTGGTCACGAGGTTGAGGCATCTACAAGAGCTGGTAGAAGAAAAATGATAGGATCGTGGCCTAGGAGGTATACCCATGCCCAGACACAAACATTTGGGTCTGTAGTGTAGGTGTAGTGTTGAGGATCTAGTCAACCATAGGAGAGTATGTGTTAAACTTTCAAAGGCTAGGAACATCTCCAAGAGATTGTCCGACCCGCCGTGCTACTGAGAGGGAGCCAGCTGATGAGCTACCTTTGAAAAGAAAGAACTTAGAGAAAGGATTTCTTCAAGGTGTTGGATGAGGTCGAGGAACTTTAAGAGTGGCTGGAGGTGGCAGGGAGTTTGACATTTTTCCCCCACCACCGCCAGGTGGTCCGCACCAAGCTCAGGGAGATGAAGGATGTGGGCGAGGACAGCTGCAAGCTGTAGAGTCATTTGTCCTGAAATCTCTAAGGATGAATAGTGGTAAGCCTTGTTTCCTTTATACTTTTGGCAATAGAATTTGTCAGAAACTATTGTGGGTACTCAATTATTTCTTCTTATGCACAAGGTTTAACTAGGGTGACATGGGGCATCGGTAGAACCCCGTGTTGGTAGTTACGACAGAGGGCCTGGTAATACCCCATGTGTGTTTGGAAAGCCCTTTAGTTTTTGTGAGTAACCTCATGTGTTTGGTGTCATCTTTGTACATGAAATGATTGTGGAGGATGTGGTGTAGTTTGATGTAGATTTTAACTCACGAGGAAGGGGGACACTTTCCCCACCAAGATGTGTTTTTATGACACGATCAGAACCATGTGGGTGAGTCAGTGCTTCCCAAAGCAGACAGTATCGAGGTGTGGTGTACAAGTTCCTTAGACTTTCATGTTCAGGGTGAGGTTATGTGATAAAGTTTCAGAGCATGTCTTGTCCTTTCCAGTGGAGTTTTTCTACTCAAACCCTTTATCTTGGAATACCTAGTAGAGGGAGATCCTTGATTGGAATCATTCTATAGTGACAGAGTTAGACCATATGATGTTTATGCAGTGTGGATTGGTTTCCTACCATCCATACTCAGTTGGGATGCCACCACTGGGTGTGGCCGTGTTTTTTTGGACGAGATGTGGTTCAGTTGGAGGTTTGTAGACTATGGACCTATTGAGACCTGATGTTTACTATTGGGAAGCCCTCTTTCATTCAAAAATAGCCTCACATGTTCAACGTCGACCTTGAACACAAAATTCTTGAGGAGGCTATTGTACAGTCCATCCAGGGGTGGATGAGGACTATGGGGTTCCATCAGTATCTGCATCAGGTTAACAAGGTGTTGTAACACTAGACCCTATGACTACAGATGGATAGTAGTGCTTGGTGATTTCCCACTTGTCAAAGCTTAGGATACATGTTCCCTTTGTTGCACAATGTTGTTCTGGTAGAATCTGAACATGACAGTGGTTTGATCTTGGTGGTTCCTCTATGTGTGTTCTTGTGAGAAGCATGGGGACATTAGTGAGCTCGTTGGTGTGGGTGCCTAGTGGGGAGATTAGTTTCTTCCCCTATGCTTAGGCTTTCACTTTTTAGGTATGAAAATTCCTAATGTGGGGAGAATTTAATGACTTGGGTTTTGACTAGAAATACTTTTGAAAATTTTGGAAAATATTTACGGAATCAGGTGCTGAGTTGGCATGAGAAGTTGAGGCCTAGGGAGCCTCAGTGCGGTGATATTAAAAATAATAAATATATTTTATCATGTGTGCACAATTTCACTTAAAACATAAATAAATAACATTTGGAGTCTCAGATCTGATTTTCGAGACCGCGATGAGTCTGAAACATTGTGTTTACCCTAGGATTGACCTAAAGTCATATGCACCAAGAGTTTCATTCGAGGGACCATTTTGGTGATGTGGTATGAATGGGGGATTAATTGGTTTAATTTTATTAAAACCAATCCCCCCAACCTAAGGCATGTGACATAAGGGAGAGGAATGCATCTCCTCTTCTTCCCCTCCTCTCCTCCCTTTAGTGATGACAAAATCGACGCTGAATTGAAGCAACGAAGTGCCGTTGGTCCCCTTTTTTGATGCAGATCATCAACAGATCGAGGAACAGCATGATCTAGGCATCGTTCTTTATCTAATGCTTCAGTGTTTCAAAAACGATGTAGGAAAATTTGATTTTTGGTCTCGATCCCCTTTTTTACGCATTTTTTAAGGTTCTGAAGCCCAATTACAATTGTTATAAATCCATTCTAGGTAGATCTTCAGGTTTCAGGGTAAACTTGAGTGAATCGAAGGTTTATGGAGGTGATTCTCGACTAGAATCACCATCTACATGATGTTTAGTTAAGTGAAACATGTTGTGTATCTCTTTCTATTCAGGGAAGATGAACATTTGGGACTGCATTCCATGTATAGGGGTTACATGCTGTGTAGTTCGCTAAACCTTGTGACTATGGGACGTGTATTGGGTTATCCATGTAAAACTATATGGTTGTGTACTAACACATGAATAAGGTACACTGACACAGGGTTTGGAACACAGACATGGGTAAACTACATAGGAAGGTGGTTGTTTAGCCTGAACACGTCATGTAGTATGGGATACATGGCATGTGAGGGACACGATCGGTCAGTCCTTGTAGAAGAAGAACATGGACAGGGTTCGAGTGATGATGGAAACAATGTGCACTTCCTATACATGTCGTGTACTCCTACATGGGTTGGTAAATCATGTAGACAATATACATAGCCAAGTGCTTGGGCAGACTCACACGCCATGTGTGTACTAGTGCATGTTGTGTACTCCTAGGAGATCCTATTGGGATATTATGCCTTCTGTATCTTCTTTATAGGATTTAGATTCAGGATTTTGAGTAGTCTATCCTGAGTGGTTTTCCTATTATAATGTGATGGTGTCCTATTTTATTACTTAATAGATACAAGGTGACATAGATTGAGCATGGTTCATGTGAATCTATACTGAGTCGATGTTGGAGATCGGTGTGGTTCATGTAGAGAGACATTGGGACCGGTACTCCCCTAATGGACTAGGGTGCAGGTTTCCCTTACCTATCTACTTAGTTAGAGGGGGGACTCCCCACGTCATGGGTGAAGGTTCGTTATCTTTGGGTAGTTTCCTCTAGGGGTGTTACTCCCCTGATGGACTGGGGTGCGGGTTTCCCTGTAATGTTCGTTAAGATGGAAAGTACTCCCCTATTGGACTAGGGTGTGGTTCCTCCACATATAACATATAAATAGAGTTGATAATCCCCTAATGTGTTAGGGTGTGGGTCCTCTATCCTAGAATTCAGTACTCACCTTTCATTCTAGGGTGCAGATTCTCCATACGTGTAGTTCCGACAGAGTTGATACTCCCCTACCGTGTTAGGGAGCGGGTCCTCTAGCCCAGGGTCAGTACTCCCCTACCATATTAAGTTGAGGGTCCCCTATAGTAAATGATCCAGAAGAGTTGGGACTCCCCTATCCTACCAGGGTGCAGGTCCTCTTTCCACTGAGTGGTACTCACCCATCAGGTTAGGGTACAGGTCCTAGATCAATGGAGTGGTACTCCCCTATCATATCAGGGTGTGAGTCCTCTGTTCTCTGAGTAGTAATCCCCCATTTGCTCAAGGAATGGGTCCTCTCTTTTAGAGTAGTACTCCCCTATATTCAAGTAATAGTAGGGAGCGGTCCTCCATTGGAGTTGAAGCTCCCTCCGTTGTGGGTTACATTTACGAGGAGTCGACCCATCCACTTGATATGAATGAAACCTATATAGGAGTTAGTTCTACCTTGAAAGACTGAGGTGTGGGCCACTCCATGCAGAAGTGTTAGAGGTTTCGCGTGTTATTTAGGAGTAGTACTCCCTTGACCGTGGGGTAGTGGCGAGGTGAGGGTCCCTCCATTTTCTCTTATTAGAGATGATGCACACAGTGCATAGTTTAGAGTAGTGCTCCCTCAAATATGTGCATTGGTGAGGGGTAGGCCTCTTCACTTGGGTTTACTTAGCTCACACTGGGTGTGGGGTAGTGATGAGAGGACCTCTAGTGTTGGGCACTAGGGCTGGACCTAGTAAGATGTTCCCGATGGAGCACGTTCTCTCAGGCGTACCACTGGGAATGGTATTGTTGTTTCTGATGGATTGAATCTCTTGTATGGGTTCCATATGGGATGGATAATCTTGTGGAGTATGTTCTTATAGTTTCATGTTATGGTTAGAGATGATAAAGAGAATCATATTGTTGGACATGAGGTTGGAAACCCATGAGACTTAGCACTGAGACAAATATATCTGGGTGATTTTTGGGAGTCCTTGTGGTGTTGTCACATGTCAGAGTTGACACACCATGTAGACCAGGATGAATTGTCTTGTACAGTCAAGGATGGTTCGAGATGGATTTTCTCTCTCAATTGGGTTTCCCTCTGGCTAGGTCGAGCGGGCTGTTTCATTTCAGTTTCTCTATTTTTTGGGGGGTTTATGGGGTCCCTACTGATTATTTTTATACTCACCCTTGCACGGGCTTTTCCCATACATATTTTGTGTCTTATGTAGACCACGGGCCTTTAAATGGAGTCCATAGAGGACCTGAGGTAGGTGAAGGTTAGTGATCTAGATAGACTAATGTGTTTACTGAAGCTGGGCTGAGGATATTTCCAGCAATTGTAGTTGACAGAAATACCAACCTTTTGAACAGGTTGGATTCTTTTATAGTTTTCTTTAGTGGGTGTTGTTTTCCCCCTTATTTAATTTTCAGTACTTCTATTATACTCTAGTTGTGGGATATAGATGTATACATGCATTGGTTTTCTTTGTTTTTTTATATTTCATCATTTTGTGAGCTTGGAGATGTGTGTGTGTGTACAGGTACATAGTTAATTCCTCCCATGTTAGTGATATGTCTTCTCGGTGCAAGTTGCTAGCCCTAGGCCTATTGGAGGTGGACTTATTGAGTTACAACATGGGACCTGTCGGGTTGGGTCGTGATAACTAGAATGTCCACACAACTGGATATTCTGAAGCCAATGGTGAGGGATATTGGGTTTTGATAAAATAGTGGGAGGTTAATTAATATAATATTTATTTATTTGTTTTTAATTTTATCAGATAAATTACTAAAACTTTTCTCATCTTATTTATAGAAACAATAGTAAAAATGACTTCAAACATATCATTGTGATCCATAACCTAGTAAAAGCCAAAGAACCTCTACCCCAAGATACTTTACTCATGTAAGGCCTCAATTCAATCCTAATTCCAACACTTAATATGTATAAACTATAATTACCTACTTAATTCATGCTCATAACCTATTACAAGCCAAAGTCATGATATAGGATAACTATATCCATCATTATACCGAGCATGTGACCTCTTATATGCATGTATTCCAATATATAGAAAAAATTTAACACTTTAAACTAAAACATAGATCATAATTCAAAATATAAATCTATGAATAAATCATGGAATAAATAAATAAATAGACAGTTCATATATTTAACCATGAAATAAACAATTTATGATCAATTCACAAATAAATAAATTATAAAACACTTTATAATTTAGGTGCATTGTTTTAATATGAACTCCATATTCAAATATAAGATATTTTACTGAAAAATTTATTATTAAATAATAAATATTTCATATTTTATGTAAACAATTAACATAAATTAAATAGGTCACATATTTGATTTTATTTAAATTAGTGATCATATCAAATCCAAAATAATTTCTTCAAATTCCTTAAAATAAATTATCAAAATAATGTCTTAATATAAACATTTTATATTTACATTTATAAACAATTCATAAATAAATATAAACAAATTTATATTGTTATCATATTTTATAATTTATAAACACTTTATAAACTATATAACCATTCATATCCACTTTAAATATAGATCACAAAAAAATGCGAATAAAATCTAATAATACAATGAATAAAAAAATAAAGATAGAGATAGAGAGTTAATCATTATACTGGTATCATAATTCTCTCATATTTCATAAAAAATTGTTATATGGGGGTTTTTAATTTTTTTATTTAATTAAAGGGTTTAAGGGTTTTAATATTTTGGGTAAATGGGTACCCAAGTGCCAGTTAGACTAGCGTTTTTGGGAGAAAATCCCAATGGGCCAGTTCGACTGGCGCTTTGGCATTTCGAAGCACAAAGCGCCACTCGTAATTCAAAGAAACATTTTATTGGTGCCACTTCAAGTAGCATCTATGTCCCCCCCCCCCCATATAAAAGGGTTACACCCCCCATCCCCTCCCCTTATTCCAACCCACTCCACCACTTGTGAAGCTCTATGGCATCTCCTCCTCCACTCTGAAGCTCTATGGCAATGATCCTCCACTTCAAAGCTCTACAGCAATGATCCTCCACTCTGAAGCTCTACGACAACAATCCTTGTTTAGACGATGAGGTAATTGTATTTATATTTCAATTTTTTTTAATTTTTTTATATTTTAATTTATATATTTAATTGTTTAGTAATTAGTTGTTAATTATTAAATAGTTAATATATTATAATTAGAACCTAATAATTATATAATTGCAATTAGTGGTTAATTTGTATTTAACAAATTTTTATTTGGAATTAGCTAATTATAATTAGTAAATAAGTAAATTTAATTATCAAATAATTAATAGTAATTAGTACTTAGTTAATTTTTATTAATAATTAATTGAATGTAATTAGTGATTACATAATTGTAATTAGTAATTAAGTTATTATTACTTAATTATAATTAAGGATTAGTTAATTTTAATTAGTAAATAAATTAATGTAATTAGAAATTAATTAATTATAAGTAGTACTTAGTTAATTGTAATTAGTGATTAATTAATTAATAAATTAATTTTAATTAATAATTAATAAAATGTAATTAGTAATTACATAATTGTAATTAGTAATTTATTTATTATTAACTAATTGTAATTAGAAATTTTTTAATTCTAATTGTAAAATAAATTTATTTAATTAAGCAATAATTAATTGTAATTAGTACTTAGTTATTTTTAATTAGTAATTGATTAAGTAATTAATTTTAATTAGTAATTAATTAAGTGTAATTAGTAATTACATAAATGTAATAAGTAATTAATTTATTATTAAGTAATTTTAATTAGTACTTAGGGAATTATAATTAGGGATTAATTAATTAAGTTTATAATTAATGATTAATTAATTAAGTAATTAAATTTAATTAGTGATTAATTAATTGTAATTAGTGGAGAAATTTTTTTAATGGGTTTTATTTTTTTTAGAAAAAGGGATAGGGTTGTTAGATTTTTCAAAATGGGGTCTGAAGAAGCGTAAACATCATTCCTGCTTCTCCATTCCAAGAGAAAAGTATGAATGAGGTTAATGCTTCTTCCTCTACCGCCAAGAAAGCGTAAACCTCATTCACGCTTCCTTCAAGGAATTCACAAAGGAGGTGTGAACAGGGATCACACCTCATATTAGCCAAAATCTATAAAAGGGGTGTCTCCCCCCTCAAAATTTCATTCTTCTCCTCTTGTTTTTAATGTGAATCCCTACATGAATTCTTTTTCAACATATATTTGTGGCTTTTAAGAAGGTAAAATTTCTATTGAAAATTTTAATTGTCCAATTATTATTTATTTTGTTTGTATGATTTATTTATTTAATATGTATGGATGCATGAATGTATAGATGTATAAATTAGTGTATTTTATATGATTTAATTTATGAATGAATTATTGTTTGTTGTATGATATAATTTATATTGAATTTTGATAAATTTTCAATATGGTTTTTATATAATTGAAATGTTATATATAAAATGTAATTTATATTTAGGGATATAATATTGCTTTAAAAATTTTATATATTTATAATTAATATGGTGAGTAATTAGATTTAAATAGATTTATATGTATATAAAAGATGTTATATTTAAGGTAACATAAATTTAAATCATAATATTTTGTACACATAGGTAATTAGCTATATATATTATTAAAAATATATTATTAAAAATATATTAGTTATATTAAATATCATATTTAAATTTATTTAAATATATATGTAATATATTTTTAATGGTATAAAAAAGTTTAATTAATAATTTTAAATTATATTAAAGATAAATAATTTTTATTTCAAGTAATAAAGTATGAAATATAATTACTTAAATTTTGGAAAGTAGAAATATGAAAGCAATTTTATATATACATATGTTATTTTATAAAATTGAAAATAACATTAGTTTAAAGTATTTTAATGGTTATTATGTATGTGTAAAGTATATTACTTTTATTTATTATAAATAATAATTTTAATTAATAAATTTAAATTATATTAAGTATAAATAATCATTCTTACAAGTAATAAAATATAAAATATAGTTACTTATATTTTGGAAAGTTGAAGAATTAAAATATATATATATATATATATATATATATATATATATATATATAATATATACATATACAAATTAATAAATTTGAAAATAACATAAGTTCACAATATTTTGATTTTTATTATGTAATTATAAATTATATTACTTTTATTAATTAAATTTAATAAAAGATATTATTATATATATATATATATATACATACACACAACAAAAGCTCACCGCCTCCCTGAATTTCCCTTCATCCGGAATTCAAAGCCAGTGGATTCCAATGTAGCCACACCGTGTATGTCGTGTCGCACTGCTCTGCTTACTACAATGGCTACTTACTGCATGATTTTTCTATAGAGACGATTGGATAGTGGATTTTTTTGGGACCATAGAATGTACGAACTGTTCCTTCAATAGCATTAATGCCCACAAGGCCTTCACAGGGCTCCGAGTGATGATTGAATGCAGGAACGAGGATGGGTTGTTTGAAACGAAGGGTGACGGTGAACTCAATGGGGATGGGAGGTTCGGGGAATCTCTCCCGAAAGAGATGGTCGAAGAGGGAGAGTTGAAGCAGGAGTGCTTCGCGTAGCTCTATGCCACATCGGCAGCCCCCCTGCGCCACCCGCTACGTCCTGGACTCCTCCTGGATAGTCCTCCTCAACTCCTCTAATGGGAGAGTCACGTTCAGCCCCATTTAAAGGCTTAGTTTTGCTCCGACCACCTGTACGTTGTCCCTATAGTGTTCATTCTTCAAAAACCTGCCCCTACCGGAGCAGCTGTCAATGCCCAAAATAGATCTGTGGAAGAAGAATCCATTCCCCAAGGTGCTCCTGCCCCCGCTGAAAGGCTTCGGCCATCTGTCGGTAGTTTTTTTCTTTGGTGTTGATGCCCCCTAATTGTCAAAGGGGGCAGGCGTGGTAGGTGGGTTGGGTAGGTGGTGGGTGGCCAAACCCCATAAAGCCTCCAGCGGGAGAAGGCAATAGGAGGGGGGGAGATGCACCCTATAAAAGGGGATCTCCCCCAATGGTTCTTGCATCCCATCACCATCTCATCACATTCACGAGTTCTCCAGTTATTTGCGGTATTTAGTGTGATGGTTTCCTCATTTATTCAAGAGAGATTTTTATGAGGGTTTTATTCTTGTAATAGTGAGGGAGTGTATACCCACTTTTACCCCATAGTGATCCTTCTATTTTCCTGTGGTTTTTTACCCCTTCCATTTGGGGGGTTTTCCACATTACATCTGGTGTCCCTTTTATTTCTACATTTTTCACTTTATTTTATCTTGTGATTATCACCGCACCGGTGGTCCAATCATTTATGGTTCCAACAAGTGGTATCAAAGTCAAGGTTCTGGACCAGTATTGTTCACATTTTTTTGTATTAATAATTTTTATTAATTTGAGTATGCTCTGTGATTGCAACTCTTAGTTGATCTGTCACATCAGACAAAAATTATTGAGATTATTAAATACACCGTTGTAAAACGGAGGAGGTTTTGGACTAACGGTGTGTCCATATGGCCATGAAATTCGAGATAAAAAAATTCAACATGAATAATTTTTCATTGAGGAAAATGAAAATGCAAACAATGTTGCGGAAGGATAATTACCTACTGGCAATTGGTGAAAATTCAACGAGTGTGACAGAGGATAAATGGAACGATATAAATGGGAATGTTGTTGCCAACATTCATTTGGCTTTGGCGGATAGGTTCCTATCGAGCATTGGAAAGAAAAAGACGTAAAATAAAATGTGGGATACTCTGACGATGTTATATGAGGCCAAGTCACTACACAGAAAAAAATTTCTAAAGAGAAATCTTTACACTCTTCGGATGGCGGAGTCATCATTGGTGACCGACCAAATCAATAACCTCAATACCCAATTCGCTCAGCTCATGGTGTTGGGTTATATAATTTTGAATACTGAACGTGCGGAGATTCTACTCCTGAGTTTTTCAAATTTGTATGACCAACTCTTCATTAACCTCACCAACAATATCCTGATGGATATGCTACTCTTTGATGATGTTGCAGCCACAGTTCTTGAAGAAGAAAGTTGGCACAAGAACAAGGAGGACAGACAGACAACTTTTCATCAAGTAGAGGCTCTGTCAATGGAGAGAGGAAGGATGATGGAGCATGGTTCCAGTGGGAGCCAAAATCATATAAAGTCCAAATCAATGAGTAAGAAGAAGAATGTAACATGTTTCAATTGTGGAAAGAAGGGGCACATCAATAAGGATTGTTAGAACAAGAAGAGTAGTGAAAAAAAACTCTCAAGGGAATGTAGTGAGTACTTTTGGAAAAGGATATATACTTGTTAGTGAAGCGGAAACGACTAATGGAAGCAGGAAGCATCTCGACGATGCATGGATTATCAACTTAGGAGCAACATGGAACATGAAGTCTTAATGGGAATGGTTTCACCAATATGAAACCATCCTGGAAGGACTTGTGTACATGGGGAATAATCACACTCTGAAGATCGTTAGAGTCAGTACCATCAAACTGAAGATGCATGATGGCATAGTATGGATCATCCAACGATTACATCATGTGAAGGGCCTAAAGAAGAACATATTGTCTTTGGGACAATTTGATGACATCATATGTAATAATCTCATCGAGAATGGTGTGATGAGAATTTTGAGGGGAGTTCTTGTAGTAATGAAGGAAAATAAGATCTTGAAGAACCTATACATGCTTATGGGTGAAACATACAAAGAGGCAGAGATAGTTGTTGCATAAACTATCTCAACGGAAGCATTGATGACGTTATGGAATCAGAAGCTTGGCCATATGTCAGAACGAGGCCTAAAGATTCTTGCGGATCAGAATTTTCTACCTGGGATGACAAAGGTATCCTTTCCATTTTGTGAGCATTATGTTTTAAGAAAGCAACATAGGTTAAAGTTCGGGATGTCAACATCATGAAGTAAAGAGATCTTACAGTTGATCCATTCTGAAATTTGGAAAGAACTAGTTATATCCCTAGGAGGAGCAAGGTACTTTGTATCATTCATTAATGAATATTCCAGGAGATGTTGGGTGTGCCCAATCAAGAGGAAGGTGGATGTTTTTGAATTCTTCAAAACATTCAATGAGTGGAAGGAGCTTGAATCTATAAAGAAGAACAAGTGTCTAAGGACTGAAAATGGTGGATAATATATAAGTGAGGAGTTTTATACTTTTTGTCAACATGAAGGAATCAAGAGAAAGTTCACAGTGGCATACACTCCTTAGCAGAATGGAGTGGCGGAGCGAATGAATAGAACCCTGTTGGATAGAACAAGGGAAATGTTGACGACTGCAGGAATTGCCAAAACTTTTTGGGAAAAAGCAGTGAATACTACTTATTATGTGATAAATCAATCTCCTTCAATGTATATTGATCTGAAGACACCAATGGAGATGTTGATAGGTAAACTCACTGACTATTCTTGGTTACATACTTTTAGAAGTCCTGTATATGCTTTTTTTAATGACCAGAAAAGATCGAATTTGGATTCGAGATCTAGGAAATGTATCTTCTTGGGGTACACTGATGGTGTGAAGGGGTATCGTTTGTGGGACTCCACTTCCCAAAAATTTATCATCAGTAGAGATGTAATTTTTGAAGAAGATAAGGTGCAGATGACAACTAATCAATATACGGAGAAGGAGAATACGGAAACTACAACAGTCTAAGAAGAGGAAAAATCTGAGGAAGAACTAGTTTCCTTGGAGACATTATCAGAGCACGATGATCAAGTACCGATTGAGTCTGGACCATGATGGTCAACTCAGGAGAAAAGATCACCAGTATGGCACTTAGACTATGTCACTGAGAGTAATATTGCGTATTGTTTATTAACAAAGGATGAAGAGCCATCTTCTTTTTTGGAGGCGAACCAGAGTCTAGATGTATCCTCATGGATGGAGGTGATGCAGGAGGAACTTAAATCCCTGTATAGGAACAAGACTTGGGATTTTGTTTCATTACCTCATGGAAGGAAGGCTATTGGAAACAAATAGGTCTTTAAGATCAAGTGGGATGGAAAGGACTATGTGAAAAGATATCGTGCAATATTTTTAGTCAAAGGATTTTCTTACAAGGAAGGTATTTATTTTAATGAAATATTTTCTCCTATTGTTATACTGAAGACTGTTCGGATAGTTTTAGCGATGTGTGCTACATACAACTTACATCTAGAGTAGCTAGATGTGAAGACTACTTTTCTCTATGGTGATCTTGATAAATATATCTATATGCTTCAACTAGAAGGTTTTGTAGAAGAAGGAAAATAGAACTTGGTTTGTGGGTTGAACGAATCTCTGTATGGTCTCAAATAGGCACCAAGGTGTTGGTACAATAGATTTGATTATATCATGATCCTTGGATACAATAGACTTCATTCAGATCCTTGTGCATATTTCAAGGGTTTATATGGTAATAAAAACATCATTCTTCTATTATATGTGGATAACATGTTTATTGTAGGCCCCAAAAATGATTAGATCTAGGAGACAAAGGCACAGTTGGAAAGGGAGTTTGATTTGAAAGACTTGGGACCAGGAAACAAGATTCTTGGGATGCAAATTTACTGAGACAGAAATAGTGGGAATATTTGGTTGTCACATAAGAGTTACTTACAGAGAGTCTTGAAATGCTTCAAAATGAAAGATTGTAAGTCAATATCTACCCCTATTCCCATTAATTTCATGTTATCCTCCATGATGAGTTCTAGTAGTGTAGAAGAGAGGATGGAAATGTCTCAAGTACTGTATGCATCAGTAGTGGGTTGTCTGATGTTCACTATTGTTTGTACTAGACCAAACATTGCACATGCAATGGGAGCAGTTAGTCGGCACATGGTGAATCTAGGATTGGAGCATTAGAGCATGGTGAAGATGATCCTGAGATACATTGTGGAGACCTCAAATATTGCATTATGTTATGAAGGATCATATTTCACTATCAGGGGCTATGTTGATTCAGATTTTACAGGTGATTCTGACAGAAGGAGATCCACTACTGGTTATGCTTTTACTCTTGAAGGAGGAGTTGTTAGCTGGATTTCAAAGTTACAATTAGTTGTGGCTTTATCCATGAAAAATTAGGAGTACATAGAAGCTACACAGGGTTTCAAAGAGGAAATTTAGATGAGAAAGTTGTTGGAGGATCTCGGGCATAGATAGACACATATTCCATTGTTTTTTGACAGTCAGAGTGCCTTTCACATTACAAGGAATCCATATTTTCATTCCAGGATGAAGCACATTGGGGTTCAGTATCACTTTGTCCAAGATTTGGTGGAGGAAGGAAGTATGGACATGCAGAAGATTCACACTAAAGAAAATCTGGAAAATATCCTGATGAAGGCGATTGACTCTGATAAGTTCAGATGGTGCAGATCCTCAAGCAGCCTCGCAGAGACTTGAGCATCATGTTTGGAAAATAGAAAGGATGTGGATATGTTATTGGTTCTCAATCAAATATCCAAGTGGGAGATGTGTTGGTATTTTTTTTCTTTGGTGGTGCCACCCCCTAATTGTCAAAGGGGGCAGGCGTGGTAGGTGGGCTGGGTAGGTGGTGGGTGGCCAAACCCCACCAAGCCTCCAGCAGGAGAAGGTAGTAGGAGGTGAGAGATACAGCCTATAAAAGGTGATCTCCCCTAATGGTTCTTGCATCCCATCACTATCTCATCACATTCACAAGTTCTCTAGTTATTTTCGGTATTTAGTGAGGTGGTTTCTCCATTTATTCAAGAGATATTTTTATGAGGGTTTTCTCCTTGTAATAATGAGGGAGTGTGTACCTACTTTTACCCCATAATGATCCTTCTATTTTCCCATGGTTTTTTACCCCTTCCATTTGGGGGTTTTTCCACGTTACATATGGTGTCTCTTTTATTTCTGCATTTTTTACTTTATTTTATCTCGTGATTATTGTTGCACCGATGGGCCAATCATTTACAGTCCCAACACCATCATCCCATCCCTTTTCCACCCAAATACAAGAATTCATTCCCTCCTCTCGACCCCATTATTCCCAAGATAAATCCAACCATCTTTAAAAAACCACCCCCCCCCCATTCCCAAGACTATCCCACCATATGTCCCCATTTAAAAACCAAATCCGCCCATCCCTATGAATAATCCCAGCCCACCACCATCCTCAGTTTACAAAACCATGACACCAGTCCCTATTTACAAACTAAATCCACTCGTATTAGTTAATAAGTTGAACCCACCACCAGTTTCCATTTATAAACCCAAGCCACCACCAGTTCCGAGTATCCCTTTGATCGTACTACGATTCACTGTTTTATTTCACCCTTATACCAATGTCTTAAACTGGTTTTGTATTGAAAATTACAAGTATAATAACAAATTTCACTCCATGTTTGATTCAATTATTTTGTTTTTAAAAAATTTAAAAAAGTTTAATGTTACTTGATTTGATAATTATATTGTAGGTGGAGGTTATTTGGAGGGACCATGATGAAGAGGGAGAAAAATGGGTCAAAATTGCATGGATCCATGAAGACATATCCACTGTTTTTACTTTTTAGAAACTTACATGCATCAAAATGGGATTATATTTTTTATGATGGTCCAAAATTTAAATTGATACAACTATTATGAAGAAACCCAAGGCCAATTATTCCATAAAGGGGCCCAACCGACCAGATCTATCCAGAACACCGAATTTGTGCGAAGTCAAAAGTAGCGTTCTGTAATTTGTCCATATCTCTAGATTCACTTGTCCATTTGATTAAAAACTTTTGGTGGATATATTTAGGATGTGTTGATACAACTTTAAAGTTTTTTCAAAAGGGATATTCGATTGTATAATGCCAAAATGCGTGGTATAAGTGGTTTGAAGAAATCTCTGTGCCCAAAACCACCTTCCAATTTTTCTATAAAATAGAACCTTAGGCTCTCCATTTGGGGGTTCGAACCAGAGGAAATTTTATGCCATTTTGGAGTCCCAAAGGAGTCCTCCCACCAATATTTGAAGTTCTGGAGGCTATGGTAAGTTCTACCTCAATATCTTTCTCTTTCTCCTCTCCTGTGGGTTTCTAAACCCCTTGTGATCACCTGGGGAGGAATGTGATGTAATCTAGAGCTTCATGTTTATATTATTTTGAATGATATTTTTAATTACAAGTTTTATGTTGTTTTTCTTCATCCTATATTTTAATTTTATTGAGTTGTATACTAGTATTTTATACTCAAACTCAAATGATCATGTTTGGGGGTACCCTTTCATGTGATGTTTCACACACCGTTCATCCCTTTTTCTTCCCTCATTCAATTGTTGTGTTTGTGTGGTTCATATTGTTCAATTGAACTCACATAAGAACTGGCAAGGAAATATACATTTATTTCATGGTATCAAAAATAAATAACATACAAACCTTGAAATCACATTGAGTTCTTTGTGTGCTGCCTTGGTGAGTTTCGGTTAAGAAGTCGAACACAAATCACCCAATAATCGGCGGTGTTCGGTGAATTATTGAGTGTTTTCGACTGAACCCTTGGATGTAACCTAGTATAAACTCAGTAACCTTATGGTTCTAGGTGTTAAAAACCAGGTATTAAAATATCATAACCCTATATCATGAAGCGATGAAGGATGAACATCATGAGAGTACCCCGAGTTGATCACGCTTAATTAATTTTGTTAATTTCTATTTTGTTTTATCGCTTTCATATTCTATTTTCATATTCAATAATCAAACCCCCAAGTTTCAAAAAACCTCATTAACCTTATACTTTCATAATAAATCCCCTTTTTTAAAATTAATGATCTAAGGCTCCGTCGAGAGATGACCTAGGGTTGCAGCTATACTACAGAAATTCTAGTTAAAAATAAACATCTAATTTGACGTGTTGGACAACGCGATCAAATTTTGGCATCATAATCAGGGAGCCAAGATCATTTCTTTTATTTATTTCATTTTATTTATTTATTTTACTTATTAATTAGTTATCCTTTCAATACCCTACCCCCATTTGATTGTTTTTTTTTTGGTTTTCTTTTTCTATTTTTGGTTGTTTTTGTGTGTTCTTCCTCTCTCTCTCTCTATCTCTTCTTCTTCTTTTACATCACTCTCTATAATTCTGTATTATAACATTATATTATCCTTTCACCCTTCTTAAGTGATTTTATCCATATTTAATCATAAAAAAACTTCACAACTTATTTTCATGACCCGATCAGAAAAAGAAAAACTTCTTGAATTTGACCCTAAAATTGAAAAATAACTCTATTCACAAATCATGGCATCTAGAGAAGGTCAATCAAGTAATACTAAGGAACCCCTTTTGTAACATCAAGTGGCCATAAACCAATCCAAAATTGAACCCAATAAAATCCAAGAAAACATGGATGCAAATAATCGAACCTTAAAAGAACTGACCACCCCGGATGTGGAGTACCAACCAGCATACATCCAATATCCCGAGGAAGCAGCCAACTTTGAGCTGAGATCAAGCCTCATAAACCTACTTCCCAAATTCCATGTTCTTCCCAGTGAGTACCCTCATAAATACCTTATGGATTTTCACATTGTGTGCTCCACGATGAAACCCCAAAATGTATCTAAGGACCTAATTAAGTTTAGGGCCTTTCCTTTCTCCCTTGATGTTGTAGAAAAAGATTGGATATACAATTTTCCTACCACGATTGGGGACTGGAATGACCTTAAAAGTCTCTTTTTATAGAATTTATTCCCTGCCTCCCAAACTTCATCAATTAGGAAATAAATCTCTGGAATTAGGCAATCACAAGGGGAGACCCTTCATCAATACTAGGAGAGATTCAAAAGAATTTTCTCAAGCTGCCCCCACCACCAGATTAGTGAAAAACTATTAATCCAATACTTATATGAGAGACTTATCCCCATGGATCTTGGAATGATTTATGTTGCAGATGGTGGTACCCTAGTTGTTAAAACTTCTTCCGCTGCTCGGGACTTAATAGCCAACATGGCTCAAAATGCACAACAATTTGGTACACGAGCTATTGCACCAACCCGATGAGTTCATGAGTTAATTAATTTATCTCTAGAACAAAAGGTAGATAATAAGATTGATGAGATGCATACCCTTATAATGCAATTATCTTAAGTACAAGGTAACTCGCAATCTCCTCTAGTTCCATTACATTGTGGTATTTGTTCTAAAAATAATCATTTTTTTGACTAGTGCCCACAACTTCAAGATTCACATAAGTCTTGTGCAGTTGTGTTCCTATGGAATCCATTCCAACACACACCTCCCTTCAAGCAAGAACCATTTAGGCCAAATCCAAACCACGGGTGGAAAGCACAACCCGGGTACAGACAAGGAGGAAACTCAAGCTACCCCAAGCAGAATTGGTATCAACAAGGCCAAGGTATGAAACCTTCTTATCCTTCAACTTCTAAAAAAAATCATCCTCCTCCTCCCAAATTTGAACCAAGCCTCGAGGAAATGGTGAAAAAAATGGCAACCCAGAACATCCAGTTCCAAAAGACCACACAATTGGAAATTCAAGACCAACGAACTCAAGTGGGACAATTGGAGAACACCATCGGTGAGATTAAGATGCAAGGTTCTGGACAAATACCATCCCAACCCATTTTAAATCTTAAGAACAAAGGTAATGTATGTTAAGTTACACTTCATAGTGGTAATTAAGTTTCTCCTTCTACTGATTCTATGAAACAGGTATGTCCCCCTCTTAAAATCACTCTTTCTCCACCCATAAATGATTTCAATGAAGAAAAACAAAATAAAAAGAGTAATAAAATTATCATTGATGATCCAAATGAAAAATCCATTCCTATTCATTTTTTCCAAAGACTCTCTAAATATAAGAAAAATTCTAATAATGAGATTGATACTGAAATAATGGATACATTTAAAAAAGTTCAAGTTAATATTCCTTTACTAGATACAGTCAATAAAATTCCCTGTTATGCCATATTTATCAAAGATATTTTCACCCATATAAGAAGGTTGAAAGGGAATGAGAGAGTTAACATGGGAAGGGATGTCTCAGCTTTGATTCAACCCCCAATGCCAACCAAATACAAGGATCCGGACACATTTACAATATTGTGTACCATAGGGGAGACATTCTTTTTAGATGCTATGTTAGACTTAGGTGCTTCCATTAATGTAATTCCTCACTCTGTGTATAATTCTATACAGGTTAGAGAGATTCAACCAACAAGAATTGTCGTGCAACTTTCCAATCGGAGTACAACGCATCCAACATGAGTGATTGAAGATGTCCTTTTCAAAGTGAATAATCTCATATTCCTTGCTGATTTCTACATTCTTGAGATGGAAGATACCTGAACCCAAGGATATGCCCCTCTCATAATTGGGATTCCATTCCTTAAAACAGCAAAGACGATCATCAATGTTCACAATGGTATATTTTCCATGGAGTTTAGTGGAGAAAAGGTAAGTTCTAACATCCTTGAGGCCATGAAACACCCCATTGAAGAGCACCCCACTCTTCCTGTTTATTCGATGGAAGTTCTCTCAAACAATGCACACACACACACACACTTCTATCCTCAACCCATAATCGGATTCATTTTTCTATTCTTTATCCTTGGATGATTTAAGTTTTGATTCATGGTTTGAGTGTTGTGTGGGTTCTAAAAAGTGTAAATTTTGTGATTTAATTGATGAGTGTGTTCATTCTGAGGTACCCATGATCGTCGATGATTCTACAAATCTAATTTCAATAGATTATCTATCTTTAGAGAATAAACATGAGTAGATAGATAGTTTAATGGACCTCACTCCCCCTAAACCTCATCCCTCGGTCCAAAAACCCCCGGTGTTGGAACTTAAACCACTTCCTTCTAATTTAAAATATGCCTATCTTGAGGGTATTGACTAATTTTCCATCATTATTTCTAATAACCTCTCTCAACAGCAGGAATCAAAACTATTTCATATTTTGAGAGTGTAAAAAAGGAAATAGGATAGACATTAGTTGATATTCCTAGGATTATCCCGTCTATTTGTATGCACCACATACTTTTGGATGATGAGGCTAAGCCCGTAATACAATGTCAATTCCGGTTGAATCCCACTCTCCTTGAAGTGGTAAAATTGGAAGTCAGTAAATTACTTGTTGTGGGAATCATTTATCCTATATCTGATAGTAAATGGGTTAGCCCAGTGAAAATTGTGCCTAAAAAATAGGAATAACAGTTGTTTCAATTGAAAGGAATGAATTGTTTCCAACACGTGTGCAAAACAGTTGGTGAGTCTGTATTGACTACCATTAACTGAATCAAGCCACACGAAAGGACCACTTTCCTCTACCTTTTATTAACCAAATGTTAGAAAAATTGGCTGGTAAGTCCCATTATTGTTTCCTTAATGGCTATTCGGGTTATTTCCAAATCCATATATCCCCTGAGGATCAATAAAATACAAAATTTACTTATCTATTCAGCACATTTGCATACAGAAGGATGCCTTTTGGTCTTTGTAATGCTCCTGGTACTTTTCAGCATTGTATATTGAGTATTTTTTTGAGTACCTAGAAAATTTCATGGAAGTTTTTATGGATGATTTCTTAGTTTATGGAACTTCTTTTGATAACTATTTGTCTCACCTAGGTTCTATCCTCCGTCGTTGCATAGAAAAAGATATTGTATTAAATTACGAGAAATGTCATTTTATGGTTGAACATGGGATAGTTCTTGGGAATTTTATTTCAAAAGATGGAATTCAAGTGGATAAATATAAAATGAAATCAATTTCATCCCTTCCATATCCAAAATGTGTTCAAGAGGTGCGATCTTTCTTGAGTCATGATGGTTTTTACCGCTGATTCATTAAAGACTTTAGTAAGATTTCACTTCCATTGTCCTAATTATTGCAAAAAGATTCCAAGTTTTTGTTTGATAAAATTGTGATGATGCATTAAATTAACTAAAAAGGAGTCTCACATCACCTCCCATCATCCAACCACCAAGGTGGGATCACCCCTTCGAGCTTATGTGTGATGCCTCTAACTTTGCAGTTGGGGCAGTTTTATCACAAAGGGTTGAGAAGGCTCCTCATGTCATTGTGTATGCCTCACATACCCTTGACCTTTCCCAGGTAAACTACACAACCAATGAAAAATAACTCCTTTCTATTGTGTTTTCCTTGTAAAAATTTCATTCATATCTTCTTGGGTCAAAAGTGGTTGTGTTATCTTACCATGCTTCCCTTCGATTCCTCTTAAATAAAATTGAAGCTAATCCCCACCTCATAGGGTGGATGCTCATCCTCCAAGAGTTTGACTTTAAGATTAGAGATAAGAGGGGAGTAGAAAATGTGGTAGATGACTACATTAGTAGGATTTCCCCACCATTGGACCATCATGTTGAGTCACCCCTCCCCATTGGATAATTCTTCCCTCATAAGAACCATTGTGATATTGTGGACCTTAACCCATGGTATGCAGACATTGTGAATTTTCTAGTAACATCTAGGGTCCCCACTAATTTCACCATTTGATAATCCTAGAGACTTAAGCATGATTCTTGGTGGTAAATTTGGGATAACCCATATTTGTGGAGAATTTGTGGTGACCAAGTAGTTCGTCGATGTGCCCCTGACCATGAGTTCACCTCTATTTTCACCTTCTGCCACACTTTAGCCTATGGGGGACACTTTGGATCTCAACATACAGATCGAAAGGTCCTTGACTCAGGAATTTATTGGAAAACATTTTATAGGGATTCCCATCTATTTTTCAAGTCATGTAGTTATTGTCAATTCACAGGGAATATCTCCAAGAGGAATGAAATTCCCTAACAACCCATGTTATTCTGTGAAATCTTTGATGCATGGGGCATTTAATTCATGAGGCCTTTTCCAAATTCATTTGGCTTCATGTACATCTTGTAAGTTGTGGACTACATGCCTAAATGGGTGGAAGCAAAGGCTACTAGGACTGATGACTCTCGAGTTGTTATTGATTTTGCGAGGTCCCAAATTTTTAGTCGGTTCAATTTGCCAAGATTCGTCATTAGTGATCAAGGTTCCCATTTTTTGCAATCGAAATATAAAAAAATTGCTTCATAAGTATGGGTTTGATCATAAAGTATCCACTTTATATCACCCCCAAACTAACATACAAGAAAAAATCTCAAATTGTGAAGTTAAGAGAATCTTGGAAAAAACGGTACAACCCAATAGGAAAAATTGGAATTTGCGCTTGGATGATGCACTTTGGCCATACCATACAGCTTTTAAAACCCCAATCGGAATTTCACCATACAGTATTGTATTTGGAAAGTCTTTTCAACTACTGGTGGTGGTATAACACCATGCATATTGGGCTATTAAACAATGTGATATGAATCTTTCAAATGCAGGTGAGCATAGGAAGCTGCAGATTTAAGAGTTGGAAGAAATTTGATGTGATGTATATGAGAACTCTCGGGTCTATAAATAGAAGAAAAAGGCTATCCATGATAGCATGATTCATCAGTGGAAGTTTCATATTGGTGAGAAGGTTCTCATGTATAATTCCAAGCTAAAACTCCACCCAAGTAAGCTTCGTTATCGATGGCTCGGTCCTTATACCATTACTGATGTTTACCCTTTTGGTGCTATATAGGTTTTGAATGAGAAGAGTAGAAAAAGGATTACTGTCAATGGGAAGAGGCTCAAACACTTCTTTAAGGATTTTTCAATGCATCTCATGGAGGAAATTCAACTGATAGATGCCACATATGACACCACTTAGCAGTCTTTCCCTTCTCCCTATGTTTATTTATTGTATATTTATTTAAAATACTTTCATTGAGGACAATGTAAATTTTTGGTGTGGGGGAGGGTGACATGTCATAGTTAGTATTAAATAAAACAAAAAAATAATTATAAAAATTAAAAAAAGAAAAAATGTGTTTTCATTTTTTATTTATTTTTCCTTATTTTGTGTTTTTAGATAAAAATTGATCTTAAAAAGAATATTCATAATCATTTTTCATGCTTGAGTCAAGTGTGTGGAAAATTCCATTGTTTTTGGAAAAAAAAATTCAAATTAATGTTGATATGGAATAATTTTTTATAATTTTTATTTTCTAAACATTTTTAGGTGTTTAATGGATTTTTTGAATCCCATTCCTCATTAACACTGACCAATATTTTAATCCCTTACCCGAGATACATTCTAATCTCTTTATTGCATATTCTTTCTTTTAATAACTTTCTTGAGAGTCTCAGGTCATGTAGAGAAACTAGAACATTCCTTGATTCTATTTGAAGCCATAAGATTCAAGTATATTACATTCATGATAGAGGAAATCGTTCATTAAAAATCTTTTTTTACAATTATCCTCTATTTTCGGCCACCTTTAAATTTTATCCTTCTTAAGCCTTAGAGACCATGAAATGCCTGTTAGGTATCCACATTACAAGCTAATTTATCCCTACCTACCCATATCTTGTGTATATTTTTGTTTTATTTTCATCAAGTGTGGTAGATATGGTGTTTCCATGGGAATTCTAGGGAGACAATCATTGTTATGGGTTGATATAAAGGGTGCCTACATATTCCTTGGGCAATGGGTTCACAAGTCATATTACATCATTGTTTTACACAGGTTTCCCTCTTTATCTCCAAAAAATATATACATTAAAAAAAATAGTTCTGTACATTGAAAAAAAACATAACAAAAGAAAAAAAATGGAGAAAAGAGGAGGTTTACTCATTATTATTCACTGCATGGTTGTGACCCACGAAGTTGGACAATGGGGAGAGTGAGTTGGAAGTGATACACTTTGTGAGGGTTTGAATGTGTGCATTCATTATGAATAGTTTTTGAATTTTGAAATGTTTTGTACATAAGAGATCAAACACTCCTCTTCTGCCTCATATTTTTAAACATTAAATCCTACTAACCCTTGAACCTCAGAACAACCTATTGGAAGTCCTCATGAGTAGTACACTAGTTTCTGCCGGTAGAGAACTGAGAATCATTTCAAGAATATGGTAAGATCACATGAACTCTGGGAAAAGAGAATAAATCCACTTCCATATGTTCCTTGATTAAAGATGGAAAATTTTTAGGTGAGGTAGGTTTTGACATGTTTCATGGGTGAACGAATGAAGTTGAACAAATTTGAATGTGAGAAAAGAAAAAATGATAGGAAAATTGATTCCATAAATGAGACATGATGAGTTTCATTTCAAAATAATCTTGGATGTTTTCACACCTTTGATTTAGAAATGGGACATGATTAGGATATTATACTTTTCCCAGGAGTGCAAATGTTTAGGTGTGGGGGTGTGACTGTACCACGATTCACTGTTTTATTTCACCCTTATACCAATGTATTAAACTGGTTTTGTATTGAAAATTACAAGTATAATAACAAATTTCACACCAATTTTGATTCAACTATTTGGCTTTCAACACTTTTAAAAAGGTCAATGTTACTTTATTTGATAATTATATTTTAGGTGGAGGTGATTTGGAGGTCCCATGATGAAGAGGAAGAAAAATGGGCCAAAATTACATGGATCCATGAAGACTTGTCCACTATTTTTCCTATTTAGAGAATTAAGTGCATTCAAATGGGAATATATTTTTTATTCTGGTCCAAGTTTAATTGGATACAACTCTTATGAAGAAACACAAGACCAATTCTCCCAACAAGGTGCCCAACCGACCTGATCTATCCAAAACACCGAATTTGTGCAATGTCAAAAGTGGCATTTTGTACTCTGTCCATATCTCTGGATCCACTTGTCCAATTGATGCCAAAATTTTGGTGGAGATATTTTGGAAGTGGTGCTACAACTTTATAGTTTTTTCAAAAGGTATATTCGATTGTCTAATGGCCGAAACGTGTGGTACAAGTGGTTTGAAGAAATTTTTGTGCCCAAAACCACCTTCCAATTTTCCTATAAAATGGAACCTTAGGCTCTCCATTTGGGAGTTCAAACCAGAGTCAAGGTTCTGCCATTTTGGAGTCCCAAAGGAGTCCTCCCACAAATATTTTAAGTTCTGGAGGCCATGGGAAGTTCTACCTCAACATAGTTCTCTTCCTCCTCTCCCATGGGTTTCTAAACCCCTTGTGATCACCTGGGGAGGAACGTGATGTAATCCCAAGATTCATATTTGTATTATTTTGAATGATATTTTTAATTCTAGGTTGTATTTTGTTTTTCTTCATCCTATATTTTAATTTAATTGAGTTATATGCTGGTATTTTATACTCAAGATCAAATGATCATATTTGGGGCTACCCTTTCATGTGATGTTTCACACACTGTTCATCCCTTTTTCTTCCCTCATTCAATTTCGATGTTTGTGTGGTTCATATTGGTCAATTGAACTCGCATAAGCACTATCAAGTCCATGTAAATTTATTTCATGGTATCACAGAGAAATAACATACAAACCTTGATAGCACATCGAGTTCTTTGTGTGTTGCCTTGGTGAGTTTCGGTTATGAATTCGAACACAAATCACACAATCATCAGTGGTGTCAGGTGAATCATTGTGTGTTTTCAACTAAACCCTAGGAATTATCCTAGTATAAACTCAATAAAATTCTGGTTCTAGGTGTTATAAACTAGGTATTAATAGATCATAACCCTATATCATGAAGAGATGAAGGATGAACATCATGAGAGTACCCTGGATTGATCATGCTTAAATAATTCTGTTAATTTCTATTTTGTTTTATCACTTTAATTTTCTATTTTCATATTCAATTATCAAACCCCCAAAGTTTTACAAAACCTCATTCACCTTCTACTTTCATAATCAAACCTGTATTTTTAAATTAATGATCTAAGGATCCATCGAGAGATGGCAAGGGTTGCTGCTATACAGCAGAAATTCTAGTTAAAAATAAACATCGAATTTAACGTGTTCTACAATGAGATCACCCTCCACTCCATAAGAAGCCATTCCCACCCTTTCCCATGATTATGATCCTTCCCAAGCCTCCTATGATTCCAAATATCCCCACAATTCTTAAGTATCTATTCCCCCCACTCCTTTAAGTTATGAACCTTCCTCCCATCCCCAAGATCCCCCACTACACAACAAGCCATTTCCACCCATTCCTAAGATTCCTATCCTACCCAAGCCTCCCCTTGTCCTAGAGCTCCCCCCATTCCACAATAATCCATGCCTACCACTTCCAAATATTCATGCCCTTATGAAGTTTTCATTGTATCCTCCGGTCTATCCTTAATTCTCATGTTTCATGGGTTTCTTGTGTCTTCCACCCATGGTGATGTTGGTGCGATGAGGAGTGTTATTGTGAAGCATGATATATATCGCAATAAGATGATGATATATACATACACACATTGAAAAGTTAAAATTTTGGAAAGCAGAGGTAGATATTTATTATATATTATATCTAGTTATTGGTAAAGTTATGTAATATGTAGAACACAATAAGTATCCCAAAAAACATGTTAAGTATTGTGTGATGACTGATCTTGAGATGAACAATCAAGGCATAATTGAAATTACATGTCTTTTTTTGTGTATGTGGTTATATAATTTGTAATATTTTCATTTTATTTTTTTCATTGATGGCCTAAAAAATCATCACTCTCTAAGTATGTAAGGACCTGTGTGTCCACATAAAAAATGTTACGTATTTCATATCCATAGACCCCATCACTTTCATGTGAGTAACTTTGTAATAAAAAGGAATTCGACAATAGGCGGTCGATAAGAAGTGTTTGATAAGAGGTATTACTGTTTGAATGGAGATTGGTGGTTGCTGAAATATGAAATAATAGAGAATCTAGGAGTTTACCCATAGGTTTTGGTTAGTTTATCAAATAATGATAAACTAATCCATAGAATAAGTCTCAAGATCAAGTCATGGTTATTTATTCATAAGTAATTAAAATTTATGAAACATTTGATGATGTGGTATAAAAATATATAATGTTTTATTAAATTTGATTTGGTAATAATATCACCGTAAATATACTTCAACATATTGTTTATCTATATCAATCAAGGTTTCATTTATAGTTTGTCACATGTAAAAGTGAAAAATCTTCATGACAGACTGATTATAAATAGATGTGTATATATATATATTATTTATTAAATATAGTACGTAAAATGACAATATTTAGAACATAATAAATATCTCAAAAAAACATGTTATCAATTTATAATGTTTACTAATATTTAGATGATCTATTAATGTATGTTTGAAATTACATGTTGTGTTTATTTTATATCCGATTATTTAATTTATAATAATTGGATGGTCATGAGATGACTAACCAATGTATGATTGAAAATGCATGTCGTGTTTGTTTTTCAGTAATGTAATTTGTAATAATTTCATTTTTTTCCTTGTTGATGACCTACGTGTCATCCCTCTCTCTAAGTATGTAAGGACCTGCTTCTTAGCTTAAAAAATGTTACGTATATGAAACTTCTAGACCCTCTCACTTGCATATGAGTGTTATTGTAATAAAAGGGTGTTCAACAAGAACGATTATTATTTGATTATGAATTTTAATAATAAATATTATATCATATTAATGATAATATATATATATAAAGAGGGTTGAATGAGGTTCACACCTTTTTGGTCGAGAGGGAGAAGTGTGAACCCCAATCATGCTTCTCTGAACCCCATTTTGAAAATATGCGATACCCTATCCCATTATCTAAAAAAATTAGAAACCCATATAAAAAATCATCTGTAATTGTTACTTACATAATTATAATTAGAAATTAATTTATTATTACTTAATTGTAATTAGTAAATAAATTTATGTAATTAGAAATTAATTAATTGTAATTATTTATTAAATAATTAAGTAATTAATTTAAATTGGTAATTAATAATCTATAATTAGTAATTACATAATTGTAATTAGTAATTAATTTGTTATTAATTAATTGTAATTAGGAATTTGTTTATTTTAATTATTAAATAAATTAATGTAATTACCAATTAATTAATTATAATTAGTAATTAGTTATTTATAATTTGTAATTACATAAATGTAATTAGTAATTAATATATTATTAAGTAATTTTAATTGGTACTTTGTGAATTATAATTACTGATTAATTAATTAAGATTATAATTAGTGATTAATTAATTAAGTAATTAATTATACTTAGTGATTAATTAACTATAATTAGTAATTACATTATTTTAATTAGTAATTAATTTATTATTACTTAATTGTAATTAGGAATTATTTAAATTAATGTAATTAGAAGTTAATAAAATTTAATTAGTACCTAGTTAATTGTAATTAGTGATTAATTAATTATGTAATTAATAAACTGTAATTAGTAATTACATATTTGTGATTAGTAATTAATTTATTATTAATTAATTTTAATTAGAATTAGTTAGTTGTAATTACTAACAAATCAATTAAGTAATTAATTATAATTCGTAATTAATTAATTATAATTAGTAATTTACTGTATTAATTGGAGTTAGTAATTTATTTTATATTATTTAATTGTAATTAGTTGTTAGTTAAGTGTAATTTGTAATTAATTCATTCAAATTACTCAAATAACTGATTAACAATGAAGTAGTATTTAATTTGAATTAAAAATTAATTAACAATTAATAAAAAACCAATTAACAATTACTTATAATTACTAAACTAATTAATTAATCATTTTTATTCATATCTAAAAAAATTATATTATTAATGATTGTATGTTGGAGTACTTTTGATAAATTGCTTCTAGAATAGAGATTTTCATTGCATTCTAGGTATGATAATGAATTTATTTTTTCATCTACCTTGACCTCAGTTTCTAATTGAAGTTATAAACTTGAATTTAGTTGTTGAATATATCTTGTGCATATTAAGTGTTAGATTTATCATGAATTTAATGCTCACTTGAGTAAAGTATCTCCGGGTAGAGGGGCTTTAGGTCAGACCACTTACTTTCCTAGAGGCTTGCCTTGGATAGGAAAGTGAATGGGTTAGGTTATCTATCACCCTGGGAATACTCATGTGGAGTTTACCAATATCACATAAATCTATGCTTTTACATGATGCGTTCGTGTACCTCATCATATGATGCATGTGGATATGTATGAATTTGTTTGACTTCTATTTTTTTGGTAAGTGAAAAAAAACTTGTGGGTTTTATAAAGAGTTACACATCAATATGGTTTGTGTAAAGACCCGTAAAATTCAAGGGAAATTTTTTCTTAATTTTCTTTGGAATTTTACAAGAACGGGGTTTCTGACGGCACCTGATTCCGAGGCCCGGAGTGCCCGGAATCAATTTCCGAAGTTCGGCTCGGGTACGTTCAGTGAACGAACGAGCGGGAAATTCTAACTTTTGACCCGGTGCTCGGAATTGAAATCCGAGGACACCGATGAACTCGCAGCGCCGATATTCGCTTAAGGAGACCTTTTCCGAGGTTGTGTTTTAGGCGGGACGAAAGTTACTTTTGGGAGAATTATAAGAAGTTAAATAAAAATGTGGAAACACTTTTTTTTTAACTTGTTGGTTAACTCCTCTCAAAGGAAGTTAGGGGTGGGACCCACACCCACTTAACCTCCCTTGAGAGGATTAAGTGTGGTGGGGCCCACACGAACCCTAACTTTTCATCTTCTCTCAAAACTCCCTTTAACCCCTCTTTAAATGACATGACAACTTGTTAATTAATTTGGAGTTATTTTATTTGAATTTCATACCTTTGAAATTCAATTTGTTAAGTGTGTGAATAAAATAAGACTCTAGCTTATTTTATTTGGTTAGATTTCTCTAGCCTTCTTGAGAGAATTTGGGTTCTCCTTCTTCTTCAACTTTGACGAAGAACACGAAGAACCTTCGAGCTCCGACGAAGAACGCCGATCCTCTCTTCTTCGTAGCCGGTTGTCTCCGAAGATCGACGACGTCTTCTGTGTCAACGAAAGGGAACGTCGCTTCCTCCTCGGACTTCCTTCGTCGGCTTACGAAGATTCTCCAATGACGTACCTCTTCGGACGTACCTCTTCGTCAACGGAATTGACGAACGATTACCGCGACGCCGACCTCCGCGACGCTTGTCTTCCGCGGGTCGTTGACGATATTCGATCTTGAAACCAAGGTAGGGGTTGTTGTTGTTTATTTATTTACTCTCGTTCTTGGTTCCAGTATGATAATCTTATGGATAATTATTTAAGGGTTATCATCTAACGAGAGGGGGGGTCGGACCGCACAAACACGGCTGAATTCCCCCTCCCTTGTTCTTGATTATTATTATTTTCTTGTGGATGAACGAGATGGCGTGGTGTCGTCGCACCACGCGGGAATTCACACGGCAAATATTGCGCAGCGCCGTCACGCCGCGCTGTGGAAAGATTATCAAGAACGCGATGCCGTCGCGCCGCGTCGAAGGGAACCGAAGGCGCCGATGCTGGAGCGGGGCCACGGCGGAGGGGCGCGATGTCGTCGCACCGCGCCGGATGACGAAGGTCGCGGCCGGTTCCGGGCCGCGGCGGAACGGGAGGACCGACGGCTAGCCGGGCCGCCGGTGTCGGAAGCCGGAAGGGGGGGACCGGCCTTGCCGGTCCGGTTGAGGAAGAACCGGCCGGCCATGTTTGGCCGATTGGAAGGGAGAGGTGCCGGGGGAATTAATTCCCCCGGCTAGCCACAAGAAGGCCCCCCCACGTGAGGGGGGGGACCGGTTACACAAAGGGGGGGCAGCGCCCCCCCGTTTCCCACAAAGCAGGCCCCCACGAGGGGGGCCAGTTTTTACAAAAGGCGCAGCTTCAGCCGCGCCGCCAGAGAGGAGGCGGGGGCCTTGCCCCCCGCGCGCAGCACCCGTGCGGCGCCAGGCCGCACCGCTGCCGGTCGGGCCGCGCCGCCGCGCCGCCGCGCCGGACCGCGCCGCCGGCCGGGTCGGGTCGGACCCGGGTCGGCCCGGACCCGGACCCCCCGTTTTCGAATCAACTTCGGTCTTTTGGCCATATCTTGAGCCACGGACCTCCGATTGACGAACCGTCAGCGGCAATGCGATCCTTGGATCGAGACGGTCGATTCGGTATATTGAACTCAAAGTTTCGGAATACTTTGAGTTCGGCCGGGTTGGTTCGTTCACAAAACCAACCGGGCCTTCGGAACGGAAACGCTCATATCTTGAGCTACGGACGTCCGATTGACGTGCCGTCAGCTTTGTTGTGTTCCTCTTAGTGAGACAGATCTTTTGGAATACTCCGCCCGAGGTTTGGACGCAGGTGGAGTACGGTCGGGTTGGTTTTGCCTTAAAAACCAACCGGGCCCCTGGGACGAAAAAGCCAATAACTCTCAGACCGGGCGTCCGATCGACGCGCCGTCTGTTGCGTTGAGTTCCTGTTGACGATACGGAACTTTTGGATACATCAACTCTGGACTTTGTGACAGTTGATGTATCAGCCTCTCGGCTCGTGGAGCGGACCCTCCTGAACGAGCTTGTTGTGTGCGGGAACCCTAGTACTGGTTGCGACTGTTACTGTGACTGCTACTACTACTGCTACTGTGACTGCGACGACGACAGTACAGAGATCCTGTATGGATTTGACGATGACTACAGCACTCAGCGATCCTACGTGGATCAGTGCTACAGGTCCTGTGTGGGCCCGATCCTATGTGGGTCTTTGCGCTCAGCGGTCCTGTGTGAACCAGCGCCTACAGGTCCTGCGTGGGCCCGATCCTGTGTGGGTCTTTTGCGGGGGTTAGTTACCTATCGATCCTTCGTGGGTACGACGACTTAGATGGATCAGAGATCATATTTATCGTCTTTCGAAGAAGTATACCTGTGTGAGCTGAATCCTGTTTCTTTCCTGTGTGGATTGAGTTGTGCTATCCTATGTGGATTTCGTTTTGCTTTCCTGTGTGGAATACGTTTACTTTCCTGTGTGGACTGAGTTGTACTTGGGCTCGGAGGTTGGAGCGTATTGGAATTGATGACTTAGGTATATGTATGGGCATATACCTAAGCAGTGTCGGTTGTTACTTCGTGTTTGTATCTTCCTATGTGGTTTATCCTTTGTGGATTTTGGGAGACCTTCAGGGGTCTCGGGGTCCCTACTGAGTAGCTTATACTCACCCCTGCAGGGGCTATGCCCGCACTACGTTGTGTTGGTTGCAGACGACGGACAGCGTTGATCTTGGCTGAGGCTTGCAGAGAAGGACGGTACCTGGAGGTGGACCACTGGGCGGGACGTGTTCGGAGCGGACGGCGGGACCCGAGGAGCAGTGGATCTATCTATACCCACCCTTCAGGTGGGATTTCCAGTGGACAGCTCGGTGTTGCAGCTTTTACTTTACAGTTGCTGTTTTCCCTTTCGAGTTGTACTTTACTTTCAGTTTGGGTTTGTATACTGTCCCATTTACTTTTCCGCACTTTCAGTTGTACTCTATTTTTACTTAGTTTTTACAATCTGTTTGCTTACTCTGTGGTGTTTGTTTACTTTACAAAGGCAATGCCTTACCTTTTTACCGGGATTTACGCCTTGGTGCTAGTCGCCAGCCCCTGGCCTATGGAAGGCGGGCTTGGGGTAGTCACGGCATGGACCCCGAGGGCGGGTCGTGACAAATTGGTATCAGAGGGGTTCGGTTCTACCGCGAACTTTGATCTTTTCTATGTGAAGCAATAATGTTTAGCGTATTGAGTGTGGTTATCAGTCCAGGGAGTCCAGTGTTGGTGCGGCGGCCGACGTATCCGTACACCAGGACCCTGACTTCTGATTTCCGACTTAATGCACGAAAACATTGATTGCGTGTGTGTTTCAAAGTTTTCTTTGTGATTACCTTATATCAGCTCACCAGGTATACTGTTCTGACCGTGGCGCACCTGTTTCCTTTTCAGGATGGCCCCATGACGGCAGCCAGCTAGGGTTCCGAGAGTCGAGTGTGATGACAGCCCACCGAGCGACGAGGCCTCGGTGCAGGGCCCTTTGTCAGTAGTGGCACCGGCGGTAGCTCTACCCGTCGAGCCACCGATACTTCCAGCACCAGCCGCTGACGATGCACGTCGCCTCAGCGCACTGCATGAGTTTCAGCACCAGCGACCACCCAGGTTTCACGGGGAGACGGATCCCCATGCAGCCAAGGACTGGCTGGAGGCAGTGGTACGTGTGTTTAGGATAGTGAGGACACCAGCAGACCTCATGGTGATCCTCGCTGCGAGCCTACTACACGCAGCAGCAGGACGATGGTGGAGCTTGATGCTCCAGGTGCACGATGAGGCATCTCTTCTATGGACGGACTTTGAGAGCCTCTTCCGCTCGGAGTTCGTCCCAGCCACCCTTCGTGCGGTGCGTATCCAGGAGCTTCTTCAGCTGCGGCAGGGCAGCATGACGGTCGCTCAGTACTCGGCGAGATTTACCGATCTCTCGCGCTACTCGACCGACATGGTATGGGACCCATTCTTCTGGGCCCGGACCTTCGAGCAGGGTTTGAGACACGAGATCAGGGCATCGCTGATCTCCCTCAGCATACCGACTCAGACAGAAGTACTGGAGCGGGCCATTTTGATTGAGAGCTTCCTTGCTAAGTCTACACCAGTGCCGAGATCCACCGTAGGGCGGCACGGGGCAGAGTCATCTGCAGCAGGCAGTCGACGGATGACTTAGGGGTTCAGGCAGACCAGACCTTCAGGCAGACGACCTCAGGACACTGGCTCAGCAGTGCGGGGCACACAGCAAGGAGCCAGTCTTTCGAGAGGCAGGCAGTGCTACTCGTGCGGCGGGCAGGGCCACATGGCTCGTGACTGCCCGACCCGCCGAGCCGAGGAGCAGCAGACAGTTGAGGGACCACCGAGGTAGAGGCAGAGGGTCGACCGTGGCGGCCCGCAGGGAGGAGGCGGATGAGGCAGAGGAGTTGGCCGAGCATCAGGTGGTGGGCGACGCTTTGAGGCTCTGCCACCACCACCACCAGGAGGTCCACCCCGACCACAGGGAGCTGGTGGACAGAGACAGGCACAGCTCCAGGCAGCAGAGGCCTACGACCACGGTGCACCCGAGATTATTCGAGGTACTATCTGTGTCTATTCCACCCTTGCTGCAGTTCTTATAGACACAGGAGTGAATCACTCTTTCATAGCCGCAGCCCTTGTTCGGAGCTCGGAGATTCCGACAGAGCCGTTGGCTCGATCTTTACGGCTAGAGACTCCTACGGGAGCAGACTCGACGATTACACACTGGTTCCGGCAGTGTGAGCTTACTCTAGGAGGCGAGATCTTTGGCTGGGATCTTCTTGTAGCAGCGTCGAGGCCTTACGACGTCATCTTGGGCATGGATTGGCTATCTACGGTCCATGCGCAGATTGACTGTTTTAGGCGCAAGGTGTGATGTGTACGCACTGACGGGAGCAGGTTCACCTTCACCGACGAGAAGGGAGCCTTTGCAGCACAGGATGGACTTCCGCAGAGGAGAGGACAGCCCATTACTCATCAGTTGGCTAGCCTCATCCTTGGAGCAGTTCACGTGCGGAGTCCTGGTTTTCCTGCAGTGGTGGATCAGTTTTCGGACGTTTTTCCCGACGACGTTCCAGGGCTACCTCCTCGCAGAGAGGTAGACTTTTATATTGACTTGTACCTCGGGACAGCCCCAATATCCACTCCAGCATATCGGATGGCCCCCGCCGAGCTTCGAGAGCTACGGGTACAGTTGGAGGACTTGCAGGGCAAGGGGTTCATATGACCCAGTGTTTCACCCTGGGCTTCCCCGATATTGTTCGCCAAGAAGGCGGACGGGGGCTTGCGACTTTGTGTTGACTATCGTCGCCTGAACCAGGTGACTGTGAGGAACAAGTATCCACTACCAAGGATTTATGACCTCTTTGATCAGCTCAAGGGAGCAAGGTGGTTCTCGAAGATAGACCTCAGGTCAGGCTATCATCAGCTCAGAGTCAGAGACGAGGACGTGCAGAAGACGGCCTTCAGATGTCGGTATGGACACTATGAGTTTTTGGTTATGCCTTTCGGCGTAACCAATGCTCCAGCAGTGTTCATGGCCCTCATGAATAGGATCTTTCATCCATACCTTGATCGGTTTGTCGTGGTCTTCATCGACGACATTCTGATTTACTCTACGACTGAGGAGGAGCACGCCTATCACTTGCGAGTTGTACTAGACACACTCTGAGAGAACCAAATTTATGGTAAGCTCTCGAAGTGCCAGTTCTGGATACGGGAGGTCCACTTCTTGGGGCACGTTATCTCTGAGGCGGGAGTTGCAGTGGATCCTGCGAAGATCGAGGTTGTGTTAGCATGGGAGCCACCCAGGAGCGTGACTGAGGTTCGGAGTTTCTTGGGACTAGCTGGATACTATCGGAGATTCGTGCCGGACTTCTCTAGAGTTGCGGCACCACTCACAGCTTTGACGAAGAAGGGGAAACCCTTCGTGTGGTCAGACAGATGTCAGCAGAGCTTCCAGGAGCTGAGATAGAGATTGACTAGCGCACCTATCTTGAGGTTTCCTGATGAGGGAGTAGGGTACGTAGTCTACTGCGATGCATCAGGGACCGGACTCGGATGTGTTCTGATGCAGGAGCGGGCAGTGATCGCCTATGGATCACGTCAGTTGAGGCCGCATGAGCAGAACTACGCTACCCATGACCTGGAGTTAGCAGCAGTGGTCTTCGCTCTGAAGATATGGCGACATTACCTGATGGGCGAGCGCTTTACAGTCATTTTTGATCATCAGAGTCTCAGGTATATCTTCTCGTAGAAGGACCTGAACCTGAGACAGCGGCGATGGCTCGAGTTCCTCCAGGACTATGAATTTGAAAAAGTCTATACTCCTGGGAAGGGGAACGTAGTAGCCGATGCCCTCAGCAGGAGGACGGGCATTCAGCTACTTGAGGAGGCAACGGAGCAGCTAGGCTCTTTGCAGATATCCTTCGTGGATAGAGATGGAGCAGCCTTCCTTCAGTCTCTCACAGTCACCCCTCCACTATTGTAGCAGGTCATAGGGGCACAGCGTGAGGACGCTGACTGTGAGACACGGCGTGCACAGATATCCTCGGGACAGGCACCTGATGGTTTCTCCCTTGGAGCAGAGCACGACATCCTTTTCAGAGGACGTACCATGGTACCAGTCGCTTTGCGAGAGGAAGTGCTGAGAGAGTTTCACACTTCTCTTTTGGCGGTACATCCTGGAGTGGCGAAGATGTACCAGGACCTCAGACGACAGCACTGGTGGCCGGACATGAAGAAGGCAGTAGCAGAGTTCGTTTCTCGATGCATCACCTGCCAGCAGGTGAAGGCAGAGCATCAGGTACCAGCAGGCTTGGTACAGCCCTTGGAGGTCCCGGAGTGGAAGTGGGACGACATATCTATGGACTTTGTGACTGGACTTCCACGCACTTCCAGAGGTCACGACTCCATCTGGGTGATTGTTGACCGACTCACCAAGTCGGCACACTTCTTACCCATCAGAGAGCAGGGCTCAGTGGAGAGCTTGGGACGTCTCTACGTTCAGGGGATTGTGCGGCTCCACGGTGTGCCATCATCTATCATCTCTGATCGAGATGCTCGCTTTACTTCCCGGCTTTGGAAGGGGTTACAGGAGGCGTTCGGTACGCAGCTACGTCTGAGCACAGCTTTTCACCCTCAGACGGATGGTCAGACGGAGAGGACCATCCAGACTCTTGAGGACATGCTCCGCGCATGTGTCCTCGACTTTGGTCGTAGCTGGGAGGACCACCTACCCTTGGTGGAGTTTGCATACAACAACAGCTACCACTCCACCATCGGGATGGCACCGTACGAGGCGTTGTACGGCCGACCTTGTAGATCTCCTTTGTGCTGGACAGACCCTGGGGAGTCATCACTTGTGGGACCTGAGATGGTCCAGGCCACGACAGAGAAGGTCCAGGTCATCCAGGAGCGGATGAGGACAGCTCAGAGCCGGCACAAGTCATACGCTGACAGGAGGCGGAGGCCACTAGAGTTCGAGGATGGCGACCACGTCTTCTTGCGGGTCTCACCTCGACGTGGTATACGGAGATTTGGCCGTGGCGGCAAGTTATCTCCGTGCTTCATCGGACCCTTCCAGATCCTCAGCAGGATTGGCGAGGTGGCTTATCGCCTGGCTCTACCACCTCAGTTGCACCGGGTGCACGACGTCTTCCACGTATCTCAGCTGAGGAGATACGTGCACGACCCGACGCACATCATTGACCATGGGGAGCTTGACGTTGACGATGGGGCAACTTTTACGGAGGTCCCGGTGGAGATAGAGGATCGACAGGAGTGGGTCCTACGTGGGCGATCGATTCCTCTTGTGCGCATCAGATGGAAACACGGGAACCTCCAGAAGAGCACTTGGGAGCGGGAGGCTCAGATGCGTGCTCAGTACCCTCATTTGTTCCCCTAGTTTTTGATGTATCTTTACGGGGACGTAAAGACCTGAGGTGGGAGTAATGTAAAGACCCGTAAAATTCAAGGGAAATTTTTTCTTAATTTTCTTTGGAATTTTACAAGAACGGGGTTTCTGACGGCACCTGATTCCGACGCCCGGAGTGCCCGGAATCAATTTCCGAAGTTCGGCTCGGGTACGTTCAGTGAACGAACGAGCGGGAAATTCTAACTTTTGACCCGGTGCTCGGAATTGAAATCCGAGGACACCGATGAACTCGCAGCGCCGATATTCGCTTAAGGAGACCTTTTCCGAGGTTGCGTTTTAGGCGGGACGAAAGTTACTTTTGGGAGAATTATAAGAAGTTAAATAAAAATGTGGAAACACTTTTTTTTAACTTGTTGGTTAACTCCTCTCAAAGGAAGTTAGGGGTGGGACCCACACCCACTTAACCTCCCTTGAGAGGATTAAGTGTGGTGGGGCCCACACGAACCCTAACTTTTCATCTTCTCTCAAAACTCCCTTTAACCCCTCTTTAAATGACATGACAACTTGTTAATTAATTTGGAGTTATTTTATTTGAATTTCAAACCTTTGAAATTCAATTTGTTAAGTGTGTGAATAAAATAAGACTCTAGCTTATTTTATTTGGTTAGATTTCTCTAGCCTTCTTGAGAGAATTTGGGTTCTCCTTCTTCTTCTTCAACTTTGACGAAGAACACGAAGAACCTTCGAGCTCCGACGAAGAACGCCGCTCCTCTCTTCTTTGTAGCCGGTTGTCTCCGAAGATCGACGACGTCTTCCGTGTCAACGAAAGGGAACGCCGCTTCCTCCTCGGACTTCCTTCGTCGGCTTTCTTCGGACGTACCTCTTCGTCAACGGAATTGACAAACGATTACCGCGACGCCGACCTCCATGACGCTTGTCTTCCGCGGGTCGTTGACGATCTTCGATCTTGAAACCAAGGTAGGGGTTGTTGTTGTTTATTTATTTACTCTCGTTCTTGGTTCTAGTATGATAATCTTGTGGATAATTATTTAAGGGTTATCATCTAACGAGAGGGGGGGTCGGACCGCACAAACATGGCCGAATTCCCCCTCCCTTGTTCTTGATTATTATTATTTTCTTGTGGATGAACGAGATGGCGTGGTGCCGTCGCACCACGCGGGAATTCGCACGACAAATATTGTGCGGCGCCGTCGCGCCGCGCTGTGGAAAGATTATCAAGAACGCGACGTCGTCGCGCTGCGTCGAAGGGAACCGAAGGCGCCACGGCCGGAGCGGGGCCGCGGCGGAGGGGCGCGATGCCGTCACACCGCGCCGAATGACGAAGGCCGCGGCCGGTTCCGGTCCGCGGCGGAACGGGAGGACCGGCGGCTAGCCGGGCCGCCGGTGTCGGAAGCCGGAAGGGGGGGACCGGCCTTGCCGGTCCCGTTGAGGAAGAACCGGCCGGCCATGTTTGGCCGGCCGGAAGGGAGAGGTGTCGGGGGAATTAATTCCCCCGGCTGGCCACAAGAAGGCCCCCCCACGTGAGGGGGGGGACCGGTTACACAAAGGGGGGGCAGCGCCCCCCCCCCCCCCCCCCCCCGTTACCCACAAAGCAGGCCCCCACGAGGGGGGCCAGTTTTCACAAAAGGCGCGGCTTCAGCCACGCCGCCAGAGAGGAGGCGGGGGCCTTGCCCCCCGCGCGCAGCACCCGTGCAGCGCCAGGCCGCACCGCCGCCGGCCGGTCAGCGCCACCGCGCCGGACCGCGCCGCCGGCCGGGCCGGGTCGGCCCGGACCCGAACCCCCCGTTTTCGAATCAACTTCGGTCTTTTGGACATATCTTGATCCACGGACCTCCGATTGACGAACCGTCAGTGGCAATGTGATCCTTGGATCGAGACGGTCGATTTGGTATATCTCAATCAAAGTTTCGGAATACTTTGAGTTCGACCGGGTTGGTTCGTTCACAAAACCAACCGGGCCTTCGGAGAGGAAACGCTCATATCTTGAGCTACGGACGTCCGATTGACGTGACGTCAGCTTTGTTGTGTTCCTCTTAGTGAGACGGATATTTTGGCATACTCCGCCCGAGGTTTGGACGCAGGTGGAGTACGGTCGGGTTGGTTTTGCCTTAAAAACCAACCGGGCCCCTGGGACGAAAAGGCCAATAACTCTCAGACCGGGCGTCCGATCGACGCGTCGTCTGTTGCGTTGAGTTCCTGTTGACGATACGGAACTTTTGGATACATCAACTCTGGACTTTGTGACAGTTGATGTATCAGCCTCTCGGCTCGTGGAGCGGACCCTCCTGAACGAGCTTGCTGTGTGTGGGAACCCTAGTGCTGGCTGCGACTGTTACTGTGAGTGCTACTACTACTGCTACTGCTACTGTGACTGCAACGACAACAGTACAAAGATCCTGTGTGGATTTGACGACAACTACAACACTCAGCGATCCTACGTGGATCAGTGCTACAGGTCCTGTGTGGGCCCGATCCTGTGTGGGTCTTTGCGCTCAGCGGTCCTATGTGAACCAGCACCTACAGGTCCTGTGTGGGCCCGATCCTGTGTGGGTCTTTTGCGGGGGTTAGTTACCTATCGATCCTTCGTGGGTCCGACGACTTAGATGGATCAGAGATCATCTTTATCGTCTTTCGAAGAAGTATACTTGTGTGAGCTGAATCCTGTTGCTTTCCTGTGTGGATTGAGTTGTGCTATCCTATGTGGATTTCGTTTTGCTTTCCTGTGTGGAATACATTTACTTTCCTGTGTGGACTGAGTTGTACTTGGGCTCGGAGGTTGGAGCGTATTGGAATTGATGACTTAGGTATATGTATGGGCATATACCTAAGCAGTATCGGTTGTTACTTCATGTTTGTATCTTCCTATGTGGTTTATCCTTTGTGGATTTTGGGAGACCTTCATGGGTCTCGGAGTCCCTACTGAGTAGCTTATACTCACCCATGCACGGGCTATGCCCGCACTACGTTGTGTTGGTTGCAGACGATGGACATCATTGATCTTGGCTGAGGCTTGCAGAGCAGGACGGTACCTGGAGGTGGACCACTGGGCGGGACGTGTTCGGAGCGGACGGCGGGACCCGAGGATCAGTGGAGCTATCTGTACCCACCCTTCAGGTGGGATTTCCAGTGGACAGCTCGGTGTTGCAGCTTTTACTTTACAGTTGATGTTTTCCCTTTCGAGTTGTACTTTACTTTCAGTTTGGGTTTGTATACTGGCCCATTTACTTTTCCGCACTTTCAGTTGTACTCTGTTTTTACTTAGTGTTTACTTTCTGTTTGTTTACTCTGTGGTGTTTGTTTACTTTACAAAGGCAATGCCTTCCCTTTTTACCGGGATTTACGCCTTGGTGCTAGTCGCCAGCCTCTGGCCTATGGAAGGCGGTCTTGGGGTAGTCATGGCACAGACCCCGAGGGCGGGTCGTGACAGTTTGAACATATTGATTTGGTGGAGGGAATAGGATTCCAACCTAAATTAATAGAAACATGCATTCATAAAAAAGAATAACATGAGATAATATGGTGATCTTAAATCCCACTCAAATACTAAGTGTAATATTTCCTAGAAATATTGGGATTTTTGAAATTCATATATCATTTCTCTGATCATATTTAATTAATAATGATGGTTTATTTTAGATAAAAAATATGGATGCCTATATTTCTTTCAACGGTCAAATAATTGAGACTAAATAAGGATGTAGTTATAGTTTATGACCAGAATTAGCTGTGATGCTTGTGGGTTGTTCAAATTTGATATTTTTTCAAAGAAAAATTGATCAAAATATAAAACTGATGGTGAATCAAGTGATAGAATCAATGACATACATACTTATTCAATTTCAAGATAGGTTGTGGCATGTGTCCTATATAGTGATTGATGATGAAGAATGGTAACACATACTTTATTTGGTTAAGTATAAACCTAATAATCAAATTATGGAATTATATGTCACTATAACTAGAATGGAGGTTCCATCAACATTGTAAGTTGGTCCATCACAATGTCATAATACAATTTCATATCCTTCAGTTATAACACATAAAGAACTTCCATCAGCAATGAAAGTTTTTCCATCATGTCCTCCATCCACAGTTCCATATCATCAAGTTGTGATTTATCATAGATAAATTGATGTTTCTATGAATATTCCTTAATATAAATTAGATGCACTGATCAATAATTTTGAGGATGGTAACAATTTAGAACAAGAAGATGATGAGGAAGCTGAATAAGAAGAGAATGTCGAAGAAAAGTCTTTTTGCACTCCTATGAGGTTCAACCGACCTTTAAATCATCCTACACTATTGGATTCATGGTCAACCAAAGGCATGAATCACTTGCCACGATTTTATTGGTCAGTTATTACTCATAGTATATAATTTCCAAGAATTATTGGTGGAAGAAATCGAGTATCAGATGAAGGTTTTCTCTATATTGGAAGAGATTTTGAGAGAAAATAAGTAATGAAAAATGTGATCAAACAATATCACATTGAAATAAATTACAGTTATGTTGTATAAGATTCAAAGAGGTCTTATTATGTTATTTGGTGTGACAAATATGATTCAAATTTTCACATGTGTCTAAGAGCTATAATTGATAACACTTTTCACAGTTAGTGCACCACTAGATTTACTCCACACACATGTGTGGACCCAATATTTTCACAAGAGTACTTGTCATTATATGTTGTTTTAACTATTATTTTTGAAATGATAAGAGTGTGTCAAGACATTCCTATCGTTCTGTTGGTGGAGATAATCAAACAGTTTTTTGGGTATCAAATCTCTTGCTGGAAGGAATGGGCATCACGGCAGAAGGCTATTGTGAAAGTGTACAGTGAGTGGGATGAATATTATTGAGATTTACCACAACTTATGGAGATCTTATGCCACAATAATCAAGTGATCGATCTATTTCATACTGCTAAATATGTTAACTGACACAACCAAGTTGATCAGTCGATGGTTGTGTTTGATAGATTGTTTTGGAAATTTTTACCATGTGTGGAAGATTTTAAAAATTGTAAGAAATTTATATATATTGATTGAACATGTTTTTATGGAAAGTATACTGGAACTTTATTTATTTATTCCACACAAGATGGTAATAAATCCCCTCTACCTTTGGTATTTTCAATTGTGGGGAAGGATAAATTCTCATCATAAAGCTGTTTTCCAACCTGCCTTCGAGAGTTTATTATGGGAGAAGAAGCGATTTGTCTTATTTTAGATCTCCATCAATAAATTAAGTAGGTAATATAGTTTGAGGGTATATCCTAGATACCACCATATTCCCATCATCGATATTGTATCTGACAGATTTCCAGTAATGTGTGAAAGAAATTTTGGGATGAGTCCATAAAGAATGAAATCATAAAAATTGGTATGAATATCCTTTTTCATTTTAAAAATAATTTTCATAATTATTGTCATATGTGTTCAAATTAGTTCTTGATTATTAGAATAAAATCCTCAACAAAAAATTATGTAGGAGCATCTTTAAGATATTCATAGATCTAATCTGGAAGCTTATGATTATATGATGAAAATTCCAAAGCATAATTCATCATTGTAATATGATGATGGGAGGAGATATGGATATATGATTACCAATGTCTTATAATGTATAAATAGAGTTTTCAAGGGAGTTAGAAAATTACCCATCATAGGTAATTAAGATTATTTGATTATATGTTAATTAGAAGAACTACAATTATAATATAATATTAGTATAATGTTTTAAATTTAAATTAAATGTTTGGTATAAGAGACATTCTATCATAGTATAAAGTATTTTTTGAAATGTGTAAATTTGGATGAAGAGGGTCTAAATAGATGGATGGGTTATAGACACCATTTCCAGCACAATCTAGATAGAGTTCTTCTAGAGGATGCAATATTTTGTGTAGCTTCATTTGATCGTGTGGAGAAATGATTTGAGGACACTGATCCTGGTGACGCTATGGCTTGTAGCAGTGGTAATGTGTGAGTTGTTCTACTAGAGAAACATTATTGTGAATTTGGAAAATTTCAAGCATTATGATATCATTGCGGCCATGAGATCACATCATGCGCTTATGTACACTTATCTTGGGAGAAGTTTGTTGACATGTTTTATCAACTAGAGAGTATTAATGACTGATACAGTTCTCTATGGATGTATATCGGGGAATATCAAAAAAATTAGTTATCTAATGGAACACCCACGCTTCTACTAAATAAGATTAGGCTTCAACCAAAAGGGAGTCCAAAGTTGACTCATATTTAGAATGAGATGGATTGGCCCAACGAACAGGCACCCGGACAGAGGTGCAGCATATTCCTCCAGGAAGGTCACATGAAGACATGTTTCCCCAGACAAAAAGGTAAATCATCTAATAGTTAACACAATTCATGTACTCTATCAGTTAATGTAAAATTTTGTACATGTAATCATTTTTTTCATTATCACCATTTTTAATCATATTTGTCTTATTTTTATATAGTATAACTTTAAAAAATATACTTATATATTATAATAAAAACATATATGCAGTATATAAAAGAATAGATATAAAAACCATATTTTATATTACATTTTTAAATATAAAATTTATATCTACTTAATAAAACTATAAACATAATAAAAATATAACAATTATTCTTTCCAAAAATCTATATTTCAATTCTCAAAAAAAATGTTTTATGTTAAATTGAAATAATTTTCAAACATAATAAAAAGTTTATAAAGAATTTTTTGTGCTTATAAAATAAATAATCAGAAGTACAAACACATAACATATATTCAATTATTACTAGGGAAATTCAATTTAAATAAATTTCATACATTACATGATAAAACATTTTATAGAACAAATGTTCTATGAAGTCACTTCAGAGAACATACTTCATCTTTATGAAAAAACAAAAAGAAACTTAAAAAATATTTTTTACCAAGTCATAAAAACATGTATGAGTTAAATAGCTATTGAAATGAATGTTCTACTATTCGTACATTCAGATGGAGAAGCCTTTATTTTCTTCCCATAAATCACATGTGTTTCATGACGTGTTGGTGTGATGACATGTTAGACTTCTTGATGTTCATGGAGAACATCATTTTCATCACAATGCACCCACAACTGCCATTTTTCCATACCTCATACATGCGGGATTTTATGGAGCCACCATGTGCGACTTCAAGACCATTGATCACCACTTAATTGCTGCATTGTTTGAGATATGGTGGCTAGAGACACACTAATTTCATCTCTCTGAGGGGGTGATAACCATTAATTTAGAGGAAATCACCTACATGCTCGATCTACCCATCCACGGATAGGCAGTTATGGGTGTCACTAGTGTTAACTGGTGTGCGGTCACACATCGTCTACTAGGCATTGATGTTATTGACATACCACATTTCCTATAGGGTTCTCTCTTGCACGTGGGGTGGATTTATGAGCATTTCGACATCATTCCTGATGATGTAGATGAGGATATGCTTATTAGAAACACATGTTCATAAATTATGATACTAATTGGAGGCATGTTGTGTGTCGACTACTCCACCACCTTGGTACACATAATGCACCTACCAGTACTTGAGGATCTTGACCAGACGACTACATACAATTGGGATTCCACTGTATTATTACATATGTATAGATATCTTTGTACTAGTTTTCAAGTCTATGCGCATCGGGTGGAAGTTTGTATGGATTTGGTATATATGTGGTCCTGGGAGCATTTTCCATGCATTAGTCCTAGAGTTATCGCACCACTTCCACAACAGCTATTTCGGGATTGTCCTCGGGGATGTTGGTATGTTTACATCATTACTTTGAGTTATTTAGTACTTTTATTAATTTATTTTATAAACCTAATATATATCACTTCTTTTTAACCAGGTAGAGTCAGGCTCAGAAGTATTCACATACTCTGATACATAGTGTGCCTAGCTTTCGATAGATATTTGATGATATACAACCAGCTGATTTAAGTTAAACATTAATTTTTTTTTGTAGAAAAAATCATTTTATTATTAAAATTTTAATTTACTTCAATGTTATATTTGTAACATTATCATGATAATTTATGAATTATTTTTTGAGTTTTCATTTCAAATTTCATGGACCCCGTATATATGTTTTTTTACGCATCGCTTCCACCATGCTGCACAACTATGATTGAAGATCGTAGTGTAGTTCTTCCACTCATCCACTTCCACATCATTGAGTGGAACTAGCTAGATTGGGTCATGTTCTAGTTTGTATATATACATCATATCCCCATGGCATGATGACAAACTGGTGGGTTACATTACATTATGCTTATATGTAAACAGACGAAAGACTGACGGTAGTTTCATTCATGTTATATCAAGTACTGGGAAACATGTTCCCAATACAGTGTCTTTCAACATGGATATCCTACAGCACACTATCAATAAGATGATTATAAGGATTATTCATATTGGTACCAATGATATTCCATCATGTATTTTATCTGTCGTGGGATTGGTATTCATCTGTTTGTATGTTTACTAAGATTTATTATATTTTTTTAGCTCATGTTTCATATTAATTTGAATGTTATTTCATTTGAAGTTAGACAACATTTATTGTCTTTCACATATCACATATCCTCATAAGGAGACATTTATTAGGCAGGATGTAGTTTACATCGATGTGACGGCTCTCAGAGTTCCTTTCCAGTTCATACATGAGAGTGTCTATGATGAGGAGCCAGAGTTATATCCTAATCCAAGGCTCCTAGGGATGATGATGTACATGTTGTGCCTACTGAGAAAGATTCACTTCCACCACCACCACCATCCTGAATTTAAAGAAGAGGACATCAGTAAAGGCAGAGGTGATGACATAGACATCCGAGAGAGGCTCCTGCATATGCTCTCGCACTGTAGAGATATGATCCTACACAACTTATTGAGGATCTTTCAAATCCAAAATATGTTTAAGTGCCACATATGTCATCTCCGCTGATTGTGATGGACTAAGAACCTGGTGTGGTAACACAGTTTGTGGTGGTCCCCACTCCCGCTAGTGATGACTTTTTTGATATCACACTTCAGCCATTTTTAGGATCTCCAGGTATATATGGATCTACATATGATTTTGGGTCATCCTCCACACATAATTTCGGATAGTCCTCTGCACAGTACCATGAGGAGGCACTCGCAGTACCATGAGAGGAGGAACCCATTCCTATAACTAGCACGCTCAAGTTGTAAGTTCCGGGTTCAGCAGAAGTATGGGATGGGAAGTGCCCAATATTGCTTTTTCTATAATCGGTGATCAATTTGAGATCAATATGATTATGGACTTCATGATCCATGGAATTGAATAAAAGAAATAGACAATGGGTAATAACTCAAGAACCAGAGAAAGAATCATCACATATTATTTATAATTAATTTAATTAAATAAAGAAATACCTTTTTTAGAATTCTTTCTTAGTTGATGAATCTGGTACCTGATTTGTGGTCCATCGTCATTGTGTTTTAGAAACCAAGTGTATATTTTCACTAGAGGTTATTCACACGTGTTCCTTTGTTAAGACCAATAGAGGCCTATATACCCTGAGAGGGGGGGTGAATCAGGGTATGGATATTCTTTTTCAACATTCTTCCTACCCCACTAGATCTCGACCTCTTTATTACAAGGGTCCATTTGTTTGCACTTGTGTATTTATCATGATCACTTATTTTCTTCTTTATCTAATGATGATTCTTTAAATGCAATGCAAGGAAGTAAGCAGGAAGACACATAGATTTTTACTTGGTTCATCCTCACTAGGCTACGTCCAAGGAGCATACGCCGACAAGTTTTCAGTCGTACCAAATTCCACTATTCTTCACTAGATGTGGATACAAAGGTTCGGGAACAGTCACTCTATCCCAGGCTCACTGCCTTTACAAGGTTTAGGGTCATCTCACTGCTTTCCCAAGGTTCACTCCCTATTTCTCTCTCTCTGGCTCACTGCCGGTGGAGAGGATCACCTTCTTCCTCTTCCTTTGCTCACTGATCTGGAAAGGATCCACTCACAGTTTATAGACTTGTAGGTCTCTTCATTATCTCTAATGAATATGTCCTCTGTTGTATGTGGATGCTCTTTTGAAGTCCAACTTTCACCTGTAGATTAATCTCACTTTTCACCGAATGTATCGAGAAAATTTCCAGCTTCCACGCAACCTGAAAACACTGTCGGGGAATCAACCCTACTTGGCGCACAAGTCTAAGTCGGCGCGCAAGTATCGGCATGCAAGTCACAACTGGCGCGTAGGTCTACCTCAACCACCTGTGCGGCACAATCTTCTGCAACTCCAAACCTGCGCGACTCAACCCCTTTTACACCCAAACCAATATTGGCGCGCAACTACCAACCGGCGCGGAACTCCAAACACTGGCGCGCAAGTCCACCTGCACGACCACACACCACCTGCGTGACCACCACACCAACGTGACAGGAGCTCTGATTTTTCTAAGTGTTGAACTCTGTTGAAAATTATGAGGGGTGGTCCTATATTTATAGGCATTTTCTCACCCTATGCGATGGTGTGTAAGTCTCCCCTTGGCACGCAAGTTTCGGTGCGCAAGTCTCTGCCCTTTCAAGTCACCTGCACGACCAACCCAATACTTGCACGACCCTCTTTCCTTTTCCATATTTTGATCTTCTGATCTTGAAAAACAACAGGCGTGCAAGTTCCCAGGCCTTCTAGGCATCGACGCACAAGTCTCTTCATGGCGCGCAAGTCACCTGCACGACCACACCAATACCTATGCGACCCTCTTTCCTTTTCCATATTTTGAACTTCTAATCCTGAAAAACGTTAGGCGTTCAAGTTTCATCTCCTTCAAGTACAAGGCGTGCAAGTCTCTTTCCCAAAACCACTTTTCTCCTTTTGTCGATTTTCAGGCCCAAAAATTTGGCAAACACTGGAAAACGGCGCCACCTTGTATCTATTCTTTTTGTACCGCCTCCAGATCATTAATTCCTTTGTCGAAGTTCTTGAATCAAACATAGATCGTTGACCACAGCTCTTGAACTCGACATTCCACTATGAAATCCCCTTTGTCAAAAAAATTGTATGTCATGTTTTGCTTTGTCAACAATCACAACACAGATGTCCACTTTGTCAACAAACACAATCACCTCAAAAATGCTTCAGTGATACCTTGAGGAATTTTTGCCCAACATCCTTGAATCTTCATACGTCATCGAAGGAATATCCAGGTGTAGCATAGAAGATCCTTGTTCTTGTGTCACCTGCCTTTGATCGCTTCGAGAACTGCTTCCAAGGCATTCTCCTTGATCTGGTGGAGGAGGATTTCTCTCTATTCATGGGAGCATTCTTGGATAAGAGGGCTCTCTAGGCTTGATAGGACTCTCCAAATCCATTGTTCACAACCAAGACAAATGAATTGGATTAATGAGAAAATAACATAACTGGGCTTATATATCATTGGGGTTAAAATAAAATAATTACACTAGTGCCCTTAGTTATTTATTTAATCCTATTGAAACCTCATGTCAAATAATAATAATAATATCATTATTTATCAACATGATCTTAACTTGCGAATTATTATTAAATATTCAATATTTATTATTTCTCACCAGACCTAAAAACTTGGTTTACCATTACTCCATAATATTTATCGAACCTTGAATAATGACTATTTATTTATTAAATAAATATCACTGCATTATTCTCTGATAAATAAATAAATATTATATTTACTAAATAGAAAATAAATAATTATATGCGATCAAACATACATATAATTATTATTCCATGTATGGGAATAATATTTAATCAACCTGTTAAATAATAAATAATAATATATATTATTTGATTGAGATTATAGATACATTTAGTGTGTGGCCCTCTAGGACTCTTTCTCAGTGGCATTGGGTGAAACAACCTAAAGTCCAAGGTTAGCATCTAGCAACACGCCAAGGAACCCATAGAGAAAGAAGTTAATTCCAAAATGAAATGTCACCACATAAAAACCCTTATTGTGTAATATAATCTCTTTATCATGATATCTTTAATCGAGTAGGTTTCATGTCAGTGCCATCAACCTATGTACTCGATATCTCTTTCTTTGACTTTCTGAAAATATAACTTGATTTTAGAACACCATGTCTATGTATTTATTTAGGCTATATCATTTCCTATAAAAGGGAATGATATATTAACTTCCATTAAAGAACCGAATGGATAAATCCTTTCTCACATTATTCATTAATGAAATATTACTTGTGATGCACCCAATGTATCCTACCTCGTCGCGAACATCTATCGTCACAATTTTCATCAATACAACTTAGTGTGTGACTCATAATACTCATTAATAATAATATGAAATTATAAGGACCAATACACATGTCCATAGATAGGAACATCCAATGACACATATAAATGCGGATTTCCTACCAGTGAGTCTCGTTCTCATGATATCCTATAGGATATTACCAAGGGCATACACCATAAGAAGGTACATCAACGTCTTATGAGTATTCACCCCTGATAGTCTGTATCATTTATGTACCTCAAATGATATCATATGGATATAGAACATATATTCAAGACTAGTGTTGTAGCACTTCCGAGTTCTCATCAAAATGGGGAACTATTGTGACCTTTTAGTGTGACAACTACTCTTACGACATTATCACAAACTATGTCATGAAAAAGAACAATCATGATTTGATAAGTAGTTTATTAATATTCAAAAAATTGAATACATGATTATCATAAAGTACAAAGAAGTTTGTTCTAGGGTACTAACTCCAACATACTCCCACTTTCACTAGAGCCAACTGCTAACAACCTTAAATCTGGTAGCTCTCACATGATACTCATGCTTCTACTGAGATAGTTCTTTTGTCAAGGGGGTCTTCCACATTCTCTTATGTGGGTACTTTTCTCACTAAAAATTCAACCCTCTGGTAATAATCCCTCAAGAGGTGATACTTTTGGATTATATGATTTGTCCTTTGGTGTGACCTTGTATCTTTTGTAAGATCCCCCATTTCAGTATTATAACAATATAATGTGATTGGGTCTTTACTATTAGGTACTGCGTCAAACTCCTAGAAAAAGTTTTGAATCCAAAATACTTCCTTAGCTACATCAGAAGTCACTATATACTTGGACTCTGCTATAGCATTAGAAACAACTGGCTATTTTGAACTCTTCCAGCTCATAGCTCTTTCATTGAGACAGAGAAAATATCCTAATTGTGACTTCAAATCATTTTGATCTATTTGAAAACTCTCATCAATATAACCTCTGATGAAAAGTTCCTACTTTCCTCCGTACACTAGGAACATATCCTTAGTTCTTCTCAGATACTTAGGGATAGCCTTAACAGCAGTCCAATGATGTTCTCCTGGATATGCTTGATATCTTCCTACCATTCTCAATGTATAGGAAACATCAAGTCTATTAAATAACATGGAATACATGATTGATCCTATCACAAAAGCATATGGGATCTTACTCGTTATCTCTTTCTCATGTTGTGTATAAGGACATATTTTAATAGAAAGATATAAACCATGTGACACTGGAACCAATATCCTCTTAGATTGTTCAAAACTAAATCTATTTAGTATATGGTCAACATATGTACTTTGACTTAGTTCAAGAAGCCTCTTGGATCTATCAAGAATGATATTGATCCTTAGAATATAAGCTACTTTTCCTAAGTCCTTCATGGAGAAACACATGTTTAACATGTCCTTAACATATTGTAAGACTGGTATGTCATTTTCAATAAGTAATATGTCATCAACATATACTATTAGGATAACGATTACATTCCCACTAAACCTCTTGTAAACACATGGTTCACATTCATTCTTAACAAAACCAAATTCTTTTATGGATTCATCAAATCAAATGTTCTATAACCTATACATTTGATTCAATCAATAAATGGATCTCTGGAACTTGAAAATTATTTTAGCATCACCTGGAGTCACAAATCCTTCTGGTTGTGTCATATAGAAATCTTCATGAAGGTTCCTATTAAGGAATGCAGTTTTGGCATCCATCTTCCAAATCTCATAGTCATGGTAAGATACTATATCAAGTATAATTCTAATGGATTTAAACATGGAAAATGGTGAAAAGGTTTCATCGTAGTCAATTCCATTACGTTGTTTAAACCCTTTAGCAACTATCCTTGCTTTATAGGTACTTACTTTACCTTCCATGTCCAATTTCCTCTTCAATGCCCATTTTCATTAAACAAGCTTTACATCAACTTGGACATCGACCATAACCCAAACTTGGTTTTTATATATAGAATCCATTTCAGAATTCATGTATTCTTTCCATCTTACAACTTTTGATCTCTCTATTGCCTCCTTTTAGGGGAGAGGTTCATCATTGTCAACCAATAATGAATCACCATATTTGATGACTAGAAAACCATATCTCTCTTGTTCTCTTACCTCTCTTACACTCTTATGCAGTACTTGTGTTTTAAGAACTACTTATTCTATGGGGATTTGTGGAATATGTTCATGTACCAACTCTTGTGTATCTTGAGCATAAACTTTATCAAAGTCAATCTTTCTCCCACTATCCTTTTTGAGTATGTGATCCCTCTCAAGAAAGATGGTTTTTCTGGAAACAGTCACTTTCTTGTATGAGGGGTTCATAGGTAGTATCCCTTTTTTCCTTGGGATACCCTATAAAGATACACTTTGTTTCGTGAGGTTCTATTTTGTTACCTGATAAGACCTTAACAAATGTCTTGCAACCCCATACACATGTATGGAAAAAATGGGTTTCTTTCTACTCCATACCATGAAGAGAATTCCATTTTCTGCTTTAGTCGGTACTCGGTTTAATGTGTATTCTGCGGTTTATAATTCATATCATCAAAAGGATAATAGAAGATCTGCATGACTTATCATCGACCTTACAATTTCTAACAAGGTACGCTTCCTCCTTTAAATAACACCATTACACTATGGTTTATAAGGTGGAGTGAGTTGAGATATAATCCTAAACTCCAATATAAAGCTGATGAACTCTTGGTTAAGATATTCACCACCTTGATCCGATTGAAGATTCTTTATCTTCTTACCAAGATGATTCCCTACTTAATTCTTAAATTCCTTGAATTTATCAAAGAACTCATACTTATACTTCATCAGGTTGATATATCCATTTCTACTCAAGTCACCAGTAAAAGTTATGATGTAATAATATCCACATCTAGCTTCTACTGGAAATGGTCCACACACATCATTGTGTACCAATCCTAGAATTTTTGTGACCCTTCCACCCTATCCACCAAATGGTGGTTTTTTCATTTTTTCTTGTAAACAATCATGACATCTATCAAGTGGTTTTAGCTTAGAAGAGTATAAATGACCATCTTGATAGAGCTTTGTCAAACGTTTCTCATTTACATGACCAACATGGTGATTCCACAATTGGGTGTTATATGATTCATGTGAACAAGATTCATTATCAATTTCTAAGACTTGGTTTTCACAATTTAATACATAAATACCGTTATTTAAATGTGTCATACCATAACATATATTGTCTTTATAAAAGAAAAAAAATTTATTTCCAAATTTGAAAATAAAACCATATGTATCTAAACATGACACATAAATTATGCTCTTGGTAAATATAGGTACATAATAACAATCCCTTAAAACCAAAATCATTCTTGTTGGAAATGAAAGGTTATAGTCACTAATGTCCAAAGTATCCAGCCTCGCACCAATGGCAGCTCACAGATCCACCTCTCCTTTAGTAATAATCCAGAATCTACTTGGTTCCTGCATTTGGATACAGATGTGAACACCAAAAGTTATATCTAATAGCCAATGTGTAGAAATGGAAATATTTCACTCGATAACGAATGCACCTTTAGCTTCCCCTTTATTCTAGGTGTAGTTCCTCTTTCAGTGGTCTGGCTTGCCACATGAAAAACATATTGCCTCCTTTTCCTTACCTTACCTTTAGTTCTTCCCCTTCTTGGAATAACGGTGCTCGGGAGATTTAGATTATTTATATGTCTTGGTACCCTTTACTTTGTTCTTTCTTTTCTTGTTCAACATAAGGATTGCGAGTTTATCACACTCCATGTCCTTATCCACTTGGAGAATCAAGGTCAGAATTTCTGAAAGACTCTTCTCGTTATTGCTCATATTATAATTCACAATAAAGCTAGAGAAGGTGTTGGGAAGTGATGAAAGTATGAGATCTGTACGCAACTCATCTGGGAATTTAATCCCTAAGATGTTAAAGTATTCAATGTATCCAATAAGATTGACTACATGAGGCCCAGCTAGCGCAGACTCTCCAAGATTAGTTGCGAACAAAGAATTAGAGATCTTGTGCCTCTCTTGTCTCACATTATCTTGATAGAGATCCTAATGGTGATACATCGTGCTATAGGAATCCATATCCTCATGTTACTTCAAAAGATCATTGGTCATGGATGATAGCATGATGCACTGAACATCTGTAGCATCACTCAGATGTTTCTCATATAGAGATAGTTCTTCATCACTTGCCTCATTTCTAGGCATAACTGGTAATGGTTCTTCTAGAACATACAATTTCCTTTCATGGTGAAGGATGAAATGTAGGCTCCTTTACTTCTCTTGGAAATTTGTGTTGGTGATAAGGTTTTCCTTCTCAATTATAGATCGCAATAATATGTTTGATGTCATTTTATTTTTGTTTCTACAAAATAATATAAGAAGAAATTTAGTACTTTATCTGATAAAATTTAGGCAAATAAATAGATATTATATTTATTAGTCTCCCACTATTTTATTGAAACCCAATATCCTTCACCATTGGATTCATAATATTTTATTTCTTGGACATCCTAGTGTCAAAGATCCATATTCCCCTTCTCATTACCCCAACATTGGATGGTCAAGCAACTTGAATGGTTTTAGGTAGGCATTCCAAATGCCAACTTCATTAACTCACAGTTCCTTAATCTGCTGAGTAGACCCCCTAATCTTGAAATCCTTAAATTGGATTTTCTCAAAATTTTCCTCTCAGTTACACCAAGTCCTGATTTGGTAGTCATCCCTTGATGTGAACCAAGTTAAGTCAACCCAAAACCTCAAGTTAAAATTATCCAATAATTGAAAGAACCCTAACTTTGGTTGGTCAATCACTTTGAACTATGGTTCGATTTTAACTGAAGTAATGGAAGGCTATACAGACTTAATATTTTATTGAGGGATTTTATCCTTTTATGCATAAATTTACAATTTTTATCTTTATCACATGCTTGTTAATATTAAGTGGGATTACTTAAGTGATTAACCATATCTTAGATAATATTTACGCAAGATGGTTTATTTTAGTTCAATCTTGCATACTTGTTAATTCATTAATTATGTGATCGTGACAAGACACCCATAATGAAATAAGCATACAACTGATAGAAATAAAATAATAAAGTGGTATGAGAATGATCACTTATTAGTGGTTAGTTTATCTAGCAGTTGATAAACTAACCATTAACCAAGGGGAAAACACCTTGAACCAATTAAGGTTTGTGTTGAAGCTTTCCACCTATCCACCTATGTATCTCCTTTGATTGGTTTTACCTTGGCTCTGAACTTGAACTGCCTCCACTAGCTTGGGATCTCCATCCATTACATATTCCTTTTACTCACATGCAGGTGAGGGGAAAAGGGGGTTTATATAAAAGAAGTCATGGAAACACAGGCTCTACATAATGAAAGGAAAGAAGGCACACATGCCAACAATTTTAATTTAATAATAAATTAAATGAAACCGATCACATACAAAAGGTATGGTCTAGCTCAGGACCATCCACATGAATGCAACAAATTACACATTTAATAAAACTAGCATTCAATTCTTAATCATTCTTATTTAAGATAAATCATGCTCAAATCGATGAATTATCATCTTTAATTAATAAATTATTTTATCTTAATTATCATCTGAATTTCCTTGAGATTCTCATCCATTATAATTTTTAAAAAATTAAATAAATTCATTTAAAATTAACTTTGTACATAAATATACCTTGGAGGCAACACGATGAATACTCATCCAATTTTGCCCAACATGTATTATACTCATATACTATTTTACTCTTGTGACATATGGCATACACAACTTATCACATACTTTCACAACATGTACTTCACAGATGATTACATGAATTACCTGATTTTTAAGTCACATGTTTTGCGTAAATGCACGTAGAGTAACAAATTTTAATATAACTCGTACATGATATGAAGATCTGAACATTACACAAATATTAATTAAACATTTAAATATTTATGTATATTAAAACATATTGCATGGCATGTCTTATCTTTACAAACACATGAAAGTACATGTCTCAAGGTTTACATAGTAAAATATATAAATTTTAAATCTGCGCAACTTGGTATAAGTACACGGCATGTAGATTCGATCTACATGACGTGTACAACTCTCACCATTTATCCAAGACACTGGTTTAGGGACTCAGCATGTAATTCGTGCCTCAAAGATTTGGAGTACATGGAGTGTCCAATGGGACACACGCCATGTGAACTCCGAGTTACACGGTCACTAGTCAGGTAGGTCATGTATGGAATACACAACTCGTCTGTGACTCAAAGGGACTACACGTTGTGTACATGGGCTACACGGCGTGTAGTTCGGCTTACAGTTCGCCATTAAACTCCGGTAAACACATGGTTTATTAACTTTGTAATTAATTCAATATTCAATGCGTAATCTTGAATTGATTTCCGAATCATTTTGGATACATTGAAAGTGACTACACGACGTGTAACTCCAGTTACACGGCGTGTAGTCTGGTGTTTTCTATCCAGAAACCTTGGCACCTTCGGATGAGTTCCTCAATTTTATTTTAATCATAAAATTAAACATCTCGATTATATCTATGAGAAATGAAGGAGGAAGAAAAAGATCTCGAAATTCAGATTAAAAGAATTATTAAACTTGAATTAAAAAACTAAATTAAAATGCATAAATCACCAACGATCTTAAATAATTATAAATAATTATGTGACCGTTCTGATACCACTTATAGGTTCCGGGCGCATCGGAAGTGTGCGATGGGCAGTGCCCAACATTGTTATTTTCCATAATTGATGATCAATCTAAGATCTATACAACAATGAGTGTCGTGATCCATGGAATTGAATCAAAGAAACAGATAATGGATAATAATTCTATTATAAGAGAGAGAATCATCACATATTATTTTTAATTAATTTAATTAAATAAAGAATTGTCATTGTTGGAATTATTTCTTTATTGATGAATCCAGTGACAGATCTGTGGTCCACCATTGTTGCGTTGTAGAAACCAAGTATATATTTTCTCTAGAAGTGATCTACATGTGTTCCATGAATCTCCAGACATCGTTGAAGGAATCTCTGGGTGCTTGCATGACAAATCCTTACACTAGCATCGTTCACCTTTGATCGCTTCGAGAATCACTTCCAAAGTATTCTCCTTGATCCGGTAAAGGAGGATTGCTCTATGTTCTTGGGAGCGTTCTTGGAGAAGAGAGCTCTCTAGGATTGAGAGGATTCTCCAAATTTGTTGTGCACAACCAAGACAAATGAATTGGATTAATGATAAAATAACATAACTGGATTTATATACTGCTAGGGTTAAAATAAGTGCCCTTAATTATTTATTTAAAACTAACAAAACCCCATGTCAAATAATAATAATATCATTATTTCTCAGCATGCACTTAAATTGTGAATTATAATTAAATATTAAATATTTATTATTTCTCACCATACCTAAAAACTTGGTCTCTCATTCCTCTATAATATTTATCAGACCTTGAATAATGACTATTTATTTATTAAATAAATATCACTGCATTATTTACCAATAAAAAAATATTATATTTTCTAAATAGAAAATAAATATTTATATGCGATCAAGCATGCCTGAATAATTATTAAACCATGTACGGGAATAATATTTATTCAACCGGTTAAATAATAAATAATAATATATATTATTTAACTAAGATTTTGGATACACTTAGTGTGTGACCCTCTAGGTCTCTTTCTTAGTGGTATTAGGTGAAGCAGCCTAAAGTTCAAGGTTAACGTCTAGCAACACGCCAAAGCACCAATAGAGAAAGAAGTTAATGCCGCAATGACATGTCACCTCTTACGAACACTTACTGTGTAATATAATTCCTTTATCACGATATCTCTAATCGAGCAGGTTGCATGCCAGTGACATCAACCTATGTGCTTGATATCTCTTTCTTTGACTTTCTAGAAATAAAACTTGCCTATAGAACACAATGGTCATGGATTTATTTAGGCTATATCATTTCCATCAAAGGGCCTAAGATATTAACTTTCGTTAAAGAACAGGAGGGATAAATCATTTCTCGCATTATCCATTAATGCAATATTACTCGTGACGCACCCAACGTATCCCACCTCACTGCAAACATCTGTCATCACAGTTTTCATCAATACATCTAAGTGTGCGACTCATAATACTCATTAATAATAATCTTAAAGTTTAAGTACCAATACACACATCTGCAAATATGAACATCCAATGACACATATAAATGTGGATTTCCTATTGATCGTCTCATTCTCATAATATCCTATTGGATATTACCAATAGCGTACACCATAAGAAGGTGCCTCAAAGTCCTATGAGTCTTCACCCCTGATAGCATATATCATCTGTGTCCCTCAAATGATATCATCTGGCTATAAAACATATATTCAATAATAGTGTTGCAACATTTCTCGGTTCTCATCATAGCGGGGACTGCTATGACCTTTTAGTGCGATAACTACTCTTATAACATTATCATATGCTATGTCATGCAGAAGAACAATCATGATGTGATAAGTAGTTTATTACTATTCAAAAAAATGAATACATGTTTATCATAATGTACAAATAATTTGGTTTTAGGGCACCAACTCCAACATGAGCGATAGAGACGTCAGACGCAGGGTGGGTGTGGGGTTCACATGTCGGGTTTTGGCACTGAGGGGCATCAACGTTGATGTATTTAGATGTCACGTTCTATATAATAATAAACCTATATTTTAATATAATTAATTGTTGTTTTAGAAAAATAAAAAGAAATTTCAAAATATAGTAAAGAAAAACTAATTTACATGAACTATTAATAAATAACAACAATCTCTCAATAGTTTAAAGTTTCACTTTGATTGTACTTATAATTTATATCTTATAAACTTTATTGTAACATAAAATTTATAATTATAAATTATAGTGTCGTTAAATTTATTTTTCTTCTCCTGCCTGATTTTGGTCCAGGCACAACGCAGGGAACCTCTGGAAAGCCCAGATCTGAACCAATAGAAAGGGCGACCATATGGCCAAAGCGGCATCACCGTTCCCTCCAAAGAAATGATGGCGGAGAAAACCCAGATCCCGGTAAATATGTGCGAGCACCACCGGGGGGAACGCGAGCGGGGATCCTGCAGCTAGGAGGACTGCCCTGGGGAAGATGGATCTCAGGATCACGGCAGTCTTTTTCTTGGGAGGGAAGACGTACCTGCACAACCACAGAGAGAGGAACGCCACGTGCTCCAGCGGTCTCTCTGTTTCGGTGAAATACTTCATCCAAGAAGCTTGGTCGGCCTTGTTGGACGGTGACCGAAGCAGTCAGAGGCGCGCTGCTTCCAGTCCGTCCTCGGCCATTCTCTGTTCCCTCGTCATGAGGGAACATATTCTTCTATTATGTATGGATGCAAAAAAGAGTCTCTCCGCTCTGGGAGGTCTTCTCCTAGAATCTTCCTAGAGTTTTTGTCCTCCCTCGATTTGAAGTTCTGCGACGGCTTTGCGCCGGATCTGCAACGGCTTCGTATCGGCCTCAAGCAGATCTTCTTTGGCTTCAAGAAGACCTGTGTCGGCCTTACGTCAACTTTCCTCCAATGGATCTGCGTCGGATCGAGGCTACCCCAACAGATTGGGCTTCCTCCAACGGATCTGCAGCGGCGTTCCTCATTCAGTTTTGCGACGACTTTTGTGTCAACCTCAAGAAGATTTCTTCCTCGTTCGGTGATTTTTGTCGATTCTATTCTGGGGCTGCTTCGGGGATCTGAGGGCTTCCGTTGGTGTTCGGAGACAAGCGACAGATCCGGGAGTGGTTTGCGAAGGCTGTGGTTCTCAAAGGGCGTGGGTTTCAGATCTGCTTCCCGCGGATCTTCTGCGTCTGGTGGCGAAGAAGTGAATTCGGGTGTGATTCGCCTAAGGTTATGGTGCGTGAAGGGTGGGGTTTGCGAAGGGTGTGGTTTCGCGAAGGGCGTGGGTGTGTTCCACGGACGGACGAATCTGTTCGTGAAGGTTTCTGCTCACAAGGAGGCGCCGGTGCAGTGTGGGGTTCACGCAGTAGGGGTGTGGTTCGCGGTGTTGGAATTGCAAACCAAAAACATGACTCAAAGTTGCCTGCGGTGTCATTTATTACTTTGAACATTTTTTTTCATAGTTCCACCTCCATTTATTTTCTTTGAATGAATTTAAATGCTCTGCATTTAAAGATTTGGTATATCTTTGTACTGTCATAAATGCTATGCATTTAATATTTTGGTCTTTCACCGTCATAGATTCTCTGTATTTAATGTTTTGGTCTTTCTTTGTACCAACATAAATGCTATGCATTTAATGTTGTGGGTCTATAAATTGATGTAATTGTAGTATGAAATTTCAATTGTGAAAAATTGTGAAATTGTGTGAAATACAAAGCTTGAAAGCTCCTTTGTGTTGTGTGCCAATTTTCTACCTCTTCCATTCTTCCTCTTATATTTCTCGGTTTATATAGCCAACAAACTGGTATCAGAGGCAAGTTACCAAGATTCTCCATTTTTTTTTTAAGATGGCCGCAATCCAGCCGCAAGTTCCGAAGTTGTCCAAGGACAACTACGAAAGATGGTGCATCCAGATGAAGGCGTTATTCGGGTCGCAAAAATTATGGGAGATCATTACCGACGGGTATGTTGTACCCACTACGGCGGAAGAAGCTACCTTCACGAATGAAGAAAAGACGACCCTCAAAAATCAAAGAAAGAAAGACAACAAGGCGTTGTTCCTCCTCTATCAAGGGTTGGATGAATCAACGTTCGAAAAGATTGCCGAAACAACATCAAGCAAGCAAGCTTGGGATACCCTTGCCACCGTCTTCAAAGGTGTTGATCGAGTGAAGCGGGTACGTCTTCAAACATTAAGAGCGGAATTTGAAGCGGCGCACATGAAAGAAGGTGAGAGCATCTCTGATTATTTCTCAAGATTAATTGTTATTTTTAACAATTTGAAAAGGAATGGTGAAAAAGTGGAGGACATTCGAGTTATCGAAAAATCACTTCGATCTCTCACAACCAAGTTTGAACATGTGGTTGTGGCAATCGAAGAATCAAAGGATTTGGAGAAACTATCCATTGAAGAACTGATGGGGTCGTTGCAAGTGCATGAGCAACGGATGCAAAAGAATACTGATTCAACAATAGAGCATGTCTTGGAGTCCAAGTTGACTCTACAAGAACAAAAGAATGGCCACACACAACAAGGCGGTCATCGTGGAAGAGGAAGAGGGCGTTGATATTATCCAAGCCATCATCAAAAGCAACAAAATCCTACCAGCTTTCGTGGAAGAGGGAATGGTGGAGGACGATTCACGCGTGGTCGTGGAAACGCAAAAAACATTCAATGCCACAACTGTAAGAAATTTGGCCATTATGCGTCTGATTGTTGGAGCAAAGTGGATCATGATGAACGATCCAACTATGCTGAAGCATCTCATCATGAAGAAGAAGGTGTCACACTCCTCCTCACACAAGAAAAGGCATGTGAACGCCCCGATGTGTGGTATCTCGACACGGGTGCAAGCAACCACATGAGTGGTAACAAAAAACTGTTCGAGGAACTCACTGAAGAAGTTCGTGGCGACGTGAGTTTTGGCGACTCATCCAAGGTAACCGTGAGAGGCAAATGTAAGATCAAAATCTATCTGAAGAATGGAGAGTCGAATTACATTTCTAATGTATATTACGTACCAAGTATGAAAAATAATATCATCAGTCTCGACCAACTTCTTGAGAAGGGGTATATCATACACTTGGAAAATTCTTCTTTGTCTATAAGGGATGCTCACAGGAGACTTGTTGCTCAAGTCCAAATGGCGAAGAATCGCATGTTTCCGCTGCGAATCAACACAAAGTCTGAGGAGTGTCTCTTGGGACTCAGGAAGAATGACTCATGGAGATGGCATCTGCGATTTGGACATCTGCATTTTAGCGGGCTTAAATTTCTATCCTCATCAAGCATGGTGCGCGGATTGCCGGCAATTGAAGTTTCAAATCATGTGTGTGAGGCGTGTACACTCGGCAAACAACAAAGGAACTCCTTCCCAAGTGGAGTGTCTAGAAGAGCAAATGAACCACTTCAGTTAGTTCACACTGATATCTACGGACCGCTTGAAACACCCTCACTTGGAGGTAATAGGTATTTTATTACCTTCATTGATGATTTTAGCAGGAAACTCTGGGTGTATTGAATCAAAGAAAAATCTTCTGCATTTGCGATCTTTAAAATGATTAAAGCTCGTGTTGAAGCTGAAAGTGGTTATAGAATCAAAGTTCTCAGATCTGGCAGAGGTGGAGAATACACTTCAAATGTTTTTCAAGATTTTTGCAGGGAACAAGGCATCAAGCAACAATATACTGCTGATTACACGCCACAGCAGAATGACATTGCAGAAAGGAAGAACTGCACCATCCTCGACATGACGAGGACCATGCTGAAGGAGAAAGGCTTGCCAAAGAACTTCTGGTCAGAAGCAGTGGCATGTACTTCCTATCTGCTCAATCGGTGTCCAACCAAGAGCGTCAGAAACATGACACCACAAGAGGCATGGAGTGGCTACAAATCGAGCGTAGCACACCTAAGAATCTTCGGGTGTGTTGCCTACGCTCAAGTTCCAGAAGCGAGAAGAAGGAAGCTTGATGATCGTGGTGAAAAGTGCATCTTCATCGGCTACAGTGAAGAGTCTAAAGCCTACAAGCTCTACAATCCATTAACTAATAAATTAGTGGTGAGTAGAGATGTGGTCTTTAGTGAGGAAGAAGCTTGGAAGTGGAATGACGAAGAACCAAACAAAGAGATTCCAGTCGAAACAGAAGATCTTGAAGAAAGGCGTGATCATCAGGAGCAAACGCCAGCAACACTTTCCCTAGGCACATCATCAGTACACAGGAGTCCAGGAGGACATTCCATCACTCCTGAAAGGACTCCATCAAGTCAAAATTTGGTGAGCTCATCCTCACCCCTGTCGCCCATAAAGATGAAAAGCTTAAGTGACATTTATGAACAAACCGAAGAGGTAAATCTTTTTTGCCTGTATGCAGATCATGAGCCTCTGACGTTTCAGGAAGCCACAAGGTAAGAATGTTGGATAATGGCTATGGGAGAAGAAATTCATGCCATAGAGAAAAATGACACATGGGAGCTGACCACACTTCCTAATAGCCAGAAATCCATTGGTGTCAAATGGGTGTACAAGATAAAGAGAAATGCTGATGGTGAAATCGATCGCTACAAGGCAAGGATCGTAGCAAAGGGGTACAAACAGAAGTATGGGGTCGACTATGAAGAAGTATTCGCTCCTGTTACTCGCCTTGACACGGTGAGAATGATTATCTCTCTTGTTGTTCATCACAGTTGGATGATCTATCAATTGGATGTGAAGTCTGCATTCCTGAATGGAATTCTAGAGGAAGAGGTCTATGTAGACCAGCCTGAAGGCTTTGTTATGCAAGGGGAGGAAGACAAAGTGTATCGACTGAAGAAATCTCTTTATGGGTTGAAGCAGGCTCCTCGTTCTTGGAATGCACGCATTGACAGCTATCTTCAAGAGAACGGCTTCACCAAATGTCCATATGAGCATGAAGTTTACATCAAGAAGAATGATCGTGGCAATATAATCATTGCATGCTTGTATGTTGATGATTTTCTGTTTACAGGGAATAGTCGACAAATGTTCGATGATTTCAAGAAGGCTATGTTCAAGGAGTTTGAGATGACCGACAGAGGTCTCATGTCCTTCTTTCTGGGCATAGAAGTAAAGAAACAACATGAATACATCTATATTTCTTAGAAGAGGTATGCTAAGGAGTTGCTTGAAAAATTCAAGATGGCTAATTGAAATGCTGTAAACACACCTGTGGCAATGAGCTTAAAACTGAAAAAAGATGGAGAAGAAAGAAGTGTTGACTCGACTCTGTTCAAGAGTCTAATTGGAAGCCTGGGGTATCTCACAATCACAAGGCCTAATATTGTCTATAGTGTTGGGCTTCTAAGCAGGTACATGGAAGCACCAAAAGAGTCCCACTGATTAGCGGCAAAACATATCCTCAGGTACGTTAAAGGAACAGTGGATTTTGGTCTTTTTTATCCATACAATGAAGAAGAAAATCTACATGGATACTCAGACAGTGTCTGGGGAGGCGACCAAGATGAAATAAAAAGCACCACTGGGTATGTATTTTTTCTTGGATCGACTGCTTTCACGTGGAATTCAAGGAAGCAAAGTGTGGTTTCCTTGTCTACATGTGAAGCAGAGTACGTGGCGGCATCATCCACTGTTTGTGAGGGAATCTGGTTGAGAAATCTGCTGAAGGAGTTGAAGCATCCACAGGATGGATCCATAGTGATATATGTGGATAACAAGTCGGCAATTGAACTTTCCAAAAATCCGGTGCAACATGGAAGAAGCAAACACATTGATACCCGATTCCATTTTTTGCGAGATCATGTGAAGCAGAAAATGATAAAATTGGAATATTGTCATACTACGGAGCAGGTGGCTGATATTTTCACAAAGGCAATACCGATAGATGTATTCAAAAGACTCAGAATGATGCTCGGAATGAAGCCGATTTTTGTTTGAAGGGGAGTGTTGGAATTGCAAACCAAAAACACGAGTCAAAGCTACCTGCGGTGTCATTTATTACTTGCACATTTTTTTTCATGGGTCCACCTCCATTTATTTTCTTTGAATGAATTTAAATGATCTGCATTTAAATATTTGGTATATCTTTGTACTGTCATAAATGATATGCATTTAATATTTTGGTCTTTCCTTGTACCGTCATAGATTCTCTTTATTTAATGTTTTGGTCTTTCTTTGTACCAACATAAATGCTATGCATTTAATGTTGTGGGTCTATAAATTGATGTAATTGTAGTATGAAATTTCAATTGTGAAAAATTGTGAAATTGTGTGAAATACAAAGCTTGAAATCTCCTTTGTGTTGTGTGCCAATTTTCTACCTCTTCCATTCTTCCTCTCATATTTCTCAGCTTGTATAGCCAACAAACTGGAAATTTTGGCATCGTGGAGCATGTGGCTCATGAAGGAGTTGGTTCACGATGATGGTGATTCTCTAAGAAGGGGTCGCATAGAGATGGTTTGCGAAGGGTGTTTTTTTTGCGTTTGGGAGTCACCTTTGTGAAGACGGTGTTTTTGGCTGGGCTGTTTTTATGGATCACGTTGGGACTTTGGCTCGCGTGAAAAAAAGAAAAAGACAAAAGAAAAAAAAACCGTGGTTTTTTTTTGACATGGATTCACACCTGGAAATTAGGTGGAAGGACCTTTGGTTGACTGACAAAGAGAAATAATAGATTACAGCATGAAAAGATGAATACATCTTCATGTCACATCACATGTCACACTTTGTAGTTAGGAAATTTTTAGCAAAGCGTTCATTCAATCAGGGGCCCTTAAAAACACTCTGCAAAATTTATGGAGATTAGAGAATGACGTGACCATACGAAAAGTGGGAGAGAGATTTCTTGTATTCGAATTATTTAATGATAGAGATAAAGAAAAGGTTCTCAAAGGTAGACCATGCTCTTTTGATAACCAGGTCATTCTCATGAATGACTTTATAAGAGGGGGTGATATTCAGAAAATTAACCCGAATTGCTCACCTTTCTAGATATAAATCAAAGGAACCTCGTTTCATGGTCGAACAGATCGGTTTATGAGGGAAATCAGAGAACTCATTGGTCAGTTTTTAGAGTGGGATCGATCTGATCCAATTCACTGGGGACCTGTGGTGCGGATCAAGACCTTAGTCAATGTGACAGAGCCACTAATGAGGGGTATGTTCTTATCAATTGAAGAGTCTAACACCTGGATATTTTTTGAGTTTGAAAAGCTTCCAATTTTCTGTTTTTACTGTGGGTGTATTAGACACTTAGAGAAAGCTTTTGAATCAAAAAAAGAGAATGAACAAGGCAATATCATAATGCAATACGGACCTTGGTTTCGTGCAAAAACTATCGGACCCGTGTTCATTTCTGAAGTGGAAAAAGAAAAGGATCGAGACCGACTAGCGAAGACTTTCTCTAAGAAGGCTGAACCAGAACACAATAATGTCATCATGCTTGGACCACCCGACTTTTTCTAAGGATAATCACGTTGATCTGCAGGCAGAAGGAGAGCCTTGGGGTAGCACAGTGACCATGGCCAAAACTGGGGAAAATCTTGTGAGTCAGAGCACGAACCCGACTGCCACCTCAAGCCGGGTTCCTGCTTCTATGAAAGGCAATGTCTTACTACCAGTTGGACTGACATCAAAATGAAAGGAACCACCGAACCCAGGTTCTAAACTGAACCAACTTTTCATCAAACCACCAGAGCCTGCTCTTGGTCTAGATTCTCTTGTTCCAGGTACCACCTCCCAGAACGAAACTTATATGACTAGGATAACGTCATCAAGCCCTCTAAAACATCGGACGTGGAAAAGGATGAATTGTGGAGATAGGGGAGGTGACCCTATTAATAAAAATCCCGAGGAGCATAAACGATTATTGGAGGCTTGAAAGCTGACTGAAATCCTTCTGAAACGGTGGAAAGCGGTGAGTGACAGACAATTCTTTGAATTTACAGAGGCAGAGGCAGGTATGTCCCAGCCCTGCCTAGCAGGGTCGGCCCTGGGGCAAGCCCAGCAAGCCCCTGGGCTAGTGAAAATGGCAAGATTTATACTATACATATACTGTACAAGCACTATAGCAGCTTGGAAGGGGCAACATTTATGCTCCTGGTCTTGGACAACAAAATTCATAAGGGTTTTCTGGGCCGGTCCTGCTGCCTAGAGCAATGAAAATCCTATGTTGGAACTGTCAGAGGCTTGGAAACCCACGAACAGTTCAGATGCTCCAACTTCATTGCCCAAAAAGTCACCTTGGTATGGGTTTTCTGTTCGAAACCATATTGGAAAATAAATACAACACTGGTATTGCGTTCAAATGCAGCTTTCAGGGATGCTTCCTAGTCCCCCACCAAGGCTACTCAGGGGGACTGTGTCTCCTTTTGAAGGATAACTTTGACGTCACAATCACCTCGTACTCTTCGAATCATGTGGCTACATCCATCCATGATGAGATCTCTCTACCCTGGACATTTGTAGGCTTCTATGGATGGCCATCACAAAATGATAAACGGAAATCTTGGGACCTTATCTATTCACTGCGATGAGGAATGTCCGGCCGTATCCTCTTTGGTAGTGATTTCAATGAGATTTTGTTCCAGAATAAAAAACGCGGAGGAGCATATCGGTTCTTTGCTTTGATGTCAGGCTTCAGGGATGTGATTTCTAAGGTGGAGTTAGCTGATCTGGGCTATGCAGGCAGTCCCTTCACATGGTTTTGGGGAAACACAGAAAGTACACACATTACAAAGCATCTGGATAGATTTATGGGATCGACAAAATGGACCAACATCTTCAAGTTGTTTCATATCACCCACCTAGCACCAAATTGTTCGAACCACTACCCTATTGTTATTGACTTCTATCATAGTGGATTCAACTCAAGATATGGGAAACCCTTCAGGTTTGAAATCTTTTGGGTAAAATACCGTGAGTGTGAAGAAGTTATCTGATCCAGTTGGAAGGGTGGAAACACAGACATTGGTTTTAACCTCCAACAGGTGGCTTCTAATCTGAGGTTATGAAGCAATAATTTTTTTTGTCAACCCAAAAAACACTATGACACTTTAGAGATACATCTTAACGACCTATTGTCCCGATCCCCAACTGATGATATTCTCTCCAGAATTGGTGTTATCCAAAGTGAACTGGATGTTGCTATTCGCATTAAGGAAAGCTTCTGGGCAATGCCTTCTCATGAAACATGCATTAAAGAACGGGAAGAAAACACCAGCTAATTTTATCAGAAGGCCTATGTTGGGAACCACAAGAACAATATTTCATGCCTTTATCACCATGATGGTAGATCTGTGTCTCATATTGAAGGCATTCACGATATTATTTCATATTATTTCCAGAAACTCTATACTACAGGAGATTCCTCCATTTTTTCTGAGGTTGAGTCTTGCATCAAACATGTGATCACCAATGAGATGAACCATCAGCTCAAAAAATACTTTTTAGATAATAAGATTCTCTAGGCCATCAAACAAATCCATTCCATAAAAACCATGGGTTCTAATGGCTTCCATGCTCTTTTCTTCAAGAAATGCTGACACATTCTCAACCCCAATATCTGTAATCTTATGAAAGGCCTTGGTGTGGGGAAACCAACCTATTCTCTATTAATGAGACAATTTTTACCCTCATCTCGAAGATTAAGAAACCCCTATTGGCCTCGAAATTCAGGCCAATTAGTCTTTGTAATGTATCATACAAGATCTTCTCAAAGATCTTGGTCAATCTTTTGCGCACGTGGTTACCTGCCATTATCTCTAAAAATCAAAGTGCCTTCGTAGCAAAGACGATTATCAAAGATAATGCCATTGTGGCCCACAAAGTTTTCCATTCCACAAAAACACGACTAGCTGCGAAAAAGGTACTATGGCCTAGAAACTTGATATGACCAAGGCTTACGATAGAGTGTAATGACACTTTCTCCTGTTCATCATGAAAAAATGGGTTTTTGCTCAAAATAGACAGATTTGATCATGCACTATGTTTTGTATATCTCTTTTTGGATTAATATCAATAATGGACTTATCCAAGGCTTCTCACCCACCCGAGGCCTCTGCCAGGGAGATCCCCTCTCCCCCTTTCTCTTCATCTTAGTGGATGATGTTTTTTCTAACCTCATTTCCCTGGAAGCTTCCTCTAATTTGATTCATGGGGAAAAAGTTTTCCGGGAAAACCCACCTATTTCACATCTTTTCTTTGCAGACGACTGCCTTATTTTCTCTAGAGATACTCATAATGAATTCCTCATTTTCTGTCACGTTATCCACCTTTATGAGAGGACCTCTGGAAAAGCGATCAATCAGGGAATGTCAAGAATCTCTTTCAGTTTAGGTGTCCCACCGACCAAGCGAGCATATCTTTGTATCACTATAGGTATTCAAATGGTCAATAAGCACAACAAATACCTTGGTCTTCCCACGTTGGTCGGATGATCAAAAAAAGAAATTTTCTCATCTACGGTGGATAGAATCGAGAAAAAAAATCCAAGGTTGTACCCCGAAAAGAATTTCTAGAGCGGGTAAGGAAACTCTCATCAAGGCCACCCTTCAGTCTATTCCTAGCTATATCAAGTCACTATTTAAGCTTCCTAGCATGATTATTGACCAAATTCACTCTCGCATTGCTAAATTCTAGCGGGGTCATAATAATGGAAGAAACAAAATACACTGGATTTCTTGGACGTCAGTTTGTAAACCTAAATCAAGTGATAGAATGGTATTTCAGGACCTACATCTCTTTAATGATGCCATTTTGGACAAACAGGGTTAGCACCTCATGATTCATCCATCTTCTCTTTGTGTGCAGATTCTCCGTGCAAAATATTTCCCCCACTTAGACTTCTAGAACTCTTCTCTTGGACCTTGTCCTAGCTTTCTATGGAGAAGTATTTAGGGATCAAAAAACTTACTTAATAAAGGGTTGGGTTGGAGGATTGGGGACGATACAAAAGTTAACATCCTGACTAATATCTGGTTGATTGATGAAGATGGCATGCGGGCTACTTCCCCAGCCTTTCCTGGCTATGAGAATGCCACTATTCATTGTTTGGTCAATGATCATGGGACTGGGTGGTGTATAGAAAAAATAAATTCATGGTTCAATGAAAGGGACATAAGGATCATTCTTAGTATCCCCTCTGTGATGGATGCGGGGAATGCGTGTTAATTTTGGAGAAACGACTCTTCTAGAGCCTATACGGTGAAGTAGGGATATAGGATCACTCTTGATGCTCAATTCAGGGAAAGGGAGGGGATTTGGAAAACTCTTTGGCATCTTAATGTCCCCCCCCCCAAAAAAATCTGCTATTTCTGGTGGCAGGTGTGCACTGGTATTCTTCCCACCATGGACTTCCTTACTTTCTGCTATGTTACGAATGAAAATCAATGTCCCCTTTTCTCAGGTGTGCTGGAATCTCCTCTGTATGAGATCATCCTATTCCTGGGGTGGAGGAGATATGGATTTCTTGGGGCTCTGTTATGGATATTTTACTGGATACAGCGCAGGACCTCCTAGCACTGTTGATGTTGTGGTCTTCCTCTTTCACGGCTGATAAAGTTTCCTCGTTATGCATTGTGGTATGGATCATCTGGGTTTGATGAAATGACTTCATCTTTAATCACACAGTAAAGCCTTTCGGGTTTTGGACTGAATGAGCTACCTCTTGGATTAAGGGGTGGAATCGAGATTTTGATCAGCATAGGCCCTTCGACACTCACACAACTGCTTCACGGTGGTGCCCTCCCCCGACAGGGATCCTTAAGATCAATGTTGATGCATCTATCTCCAAGGATGGATTTTTTGAAATTATTATTTTGGCCCGTGACCATCAAGGCCAAATTATTGCTGCCAAACATGAATCAAACTACACTCTCTGGGAGCCCTCTGTTGTTGAAGCTTTCGTTTTCCTTGCCGGGCTGACTTTTGCAAAATATTTTGGATGGGAATTTATTCAAATTGAATTAGATTGTCTCACCATTATCAATGCTATCATGTGTAATGATGGTGTCCTACAATATTTCGGCTCCCTCATCAAGAAAATCCAGTCTCTCAATAAAATATTCTTAGTCTGCTCCTTCTCGTTCATCAAAAGGGAAAGAAATGAAGAATCTCATCATCTATCTTCTTTTGACTTTTCTGGTGTGAATCATCTATGGCTTGATCATTTTCCTTCATGGTTGTATGACTTTATGATGGCTGATGTTCGTGATTAATATATCATCTTCTTTATAAAAAATATGTATGGATGCAATTACATTTAAGTATTTAATCAGTATTGGAAAGGCTAAAATGCATCTTGTGGATATTGTTATTGTTAACTTATATGAGTATCTAGATAGTTTATATATATACAAAAAATACCTAACCATTTAAAATGTTTGAAACGTTAAAACCAATTTGTCGGGGCCTCTATTTAATTAAATTTAAAAAATATTTATTTGTGTTGAAGTAATTTCAGAGTATGTGATATAATTACTTAAGAAAAATATTTACAAAATAGAAGATATGTAAATGATCCTATATAATGATTTGTTTCAATTGAAAAAAATAACATATGCATTTACAATCATTATCATGTACACTGGTGATCTAAATATCATTGGGACTCTCGATGAGGTCCATGGAGTAATAGAGAACTTGTGAGAAACCAAATATTGTTTTGGTTTGAAAATTGACCATATGACAAAAACTATATTTTTTGTATCAATCAATTTACCCTATTACAAAAGAGGGCTTTAACAACGCTAAAACATGCCTTTTTCAGCACTAAAAAAAACAGTAGATTAGTGGCGGTTTTTTAGAAGGGGTTATGCACACCCACCTCTAAATTCATTTTAGAGGGGGTTATGCACAACCCCCTTTAATTTTTTTATCGTTTTTTCTTTGTAATATTTGGTTGAATTTTAGAGGTATTTGTGTCAAAACCACCACAAATTTAATAATTAGTGGCTCTATATGTTCGGTTGTCTTTTAGAGGTGCTATATATAAATATATTATTCATTTGTATATATATTAGAGGCTATATATATAAAACATGAATATTGTTTTTTAAATGAAATAGCGGGGGTTCACAACCCCCCCTAATCTCTTAAATTAGATGGGGTTCATGAACTTCCATTAATCCCTTAGATTAGAGGGGGTTTAAAACCCCTTATAATTTAAAAAATTAGAAGGGTTTGTGAATCCCTTCTAATTTAAGATATTAGGGGGGGGGGTGAACCCCCTCTAATTTATGACATTAGAGGGGGTTCATGAACCACTGTTAATCCGTTTGATTATAGGGGGGTTTTAACCCCCTCTTATTATTTATTTATTCTTTAAAATAAATCTCATATAAATTCATATTTTATAATATATATATGTGAGTGTGCATGTGTGTGTGTACACACACACACACATATCTATATTACATAAAAACATTATATAAATGTATTTAAATGCATTATAAACATATATATATAAAGACATTATATGATTACCTTAAATAAATACTTATACATATAAACAAAAATGTATACATATATAAATATTGGCATACATAATGTAAATGTAATTATAAATATATTTATTCAAATATATAAAATTTATATATGATTTTATAAATACCATACATTCATATTAGGATTTATATTATACATATATTATATTAAATGCATTTTTATTATATATTTCTGAATGAATACATTTATATTATATTATGTATACAAATAAATATAATATAGAAAATTTTAAATATAAAATTAAATATATATATATTATTTATATTATATATATTATATATATTTTATTATAAATATTATATTATATATAAATTTATATATATTATATAATTATTTTATATATATATAAGTATACCATATTAATTATAAATTGATTTAGTAAATATATATATATATATATATATATCATTTAATTATATTATATATTTTCAATTATATGATTGTATTTAATTGTATTTATATGTATACATAAATACAATTGTATAATTTTATGTACATTTATATATATTTATTTGTATAAATTGTATTTTATATAATATTAATTATGTATAACATAAAAGCATAAATATATTATATAAATATATACATAAATATAACTTATTTAAAAAATATATCATATAAAAACTCAAGTTTGTAGTTTCTATAATTTATATGACAATAATAATAAATATATTTTTAAATAATATGTTTATTATTTTATATTATATATAATTAATATTATATGATATACAATTTATACAAATAAATATACATTAATGTAGACAATATTATACAACTATATTTATTAAAATACGTACATATTAATGTACATAATATTATATTATTATATTTATTAAAATACATATATATTAATGTGCATAATAATAAATATATGTATTGAAATACATTATATAAATATTTGTATGAATTGTATTTAATATAATATTAAATATATATTTATATAAATTGTATTTCATATAAAATTATATAAATATTTGTATAAATTTCATTTCATATAAAATATTTGTCTAAATTGTATTTCATGTAATATTAATTATATATAATATAATACAATTTATACAAATAAAAATATATTAGTTTACGTAATAATAAAGATATGTATTGAAATACATTATATAAATATATTAAATAAATACTTATATATATATATTATAAATAAACATGTACATAATATATAAATATGTATTTTAAATATATAAATAATTTACATAAATATATATATAAATATATAAATATATGGGTATATACATAACATGCAAATAATTATAAAATATATACTCAAATGTATGTAAATACACATATACAATATATAGTTTATATAAATGTATAAATTTAATATAATATAAATAGATAAATTTATAATATAAAAGTGTATATATTAATTTAAATAATTATATATGTATTTAAATATTTATTGAAACAATATTTATTTTAATTAGTTTCGTAATATATATATAAATACAATGATGGTTGTCAATATGTCAATAAAATATAATTGTCACAGTTGTTTAGGCGCTGCAAGTATATTGAGGCGGTATAGGCTTCGAATCCCACCAGAGCAAAATTTTATAAAACCTTGCAGAGGGCCAAGCCCCACTTTTCTAGACAAGACATCAGTCTCCATGTCAGTAAGCAACCCAAAGAACCTTTACCTCAAGATACTTTACTCATGTAAGGCCTCAATTCCATCATAATTCTAATACTTAATATGTATAAACTATAATTATCTACTTAATTCAAGATCATAACCTAGTACGAGCCAAAGTCAAGATAGAATAAAACTAAATCTGTTATTATACCCACCATGTGGCCTCTTATATGCATGCATGACAATTTAAAGAATAATTTTAACACTCTAAACTAAAACATACGTCACAATTCAGAATATAAACACTTTACATCTATGAATAAATCAAGGAATAAATAAATAAATGGACAATTGGTATATTTAAGCATGAAATAAAAAATTTATGAACAATTCACAAATAAAGAAATTATAAACACTTTATAATTTATGTGCATTGTTTTAATATGAACTCCATATTCAAATATGAGATATTTTTCGAACAATTTTATTATTGAATAATAAATATTTCATATTTTATGTAAACAATTTATATAAACTAAATAGGTCACATATTTGATTTTATTTAAACTAGTGATCCTATCAAAATCCTAAACTATTTTTTCAAATTCCTTAAATAAATTATCCAAATAATGTCTTAATATAATCATTTTATATTTACATTTATGAACAATTCATAAATAAATATAAGTACATTTATATTTTTATATTATTTTTTAAATTATAAACACTATAAAAAATGAAAATAAAATCAAGAGAAAGAGAGGGGAGGGGGGGGGATTAGACTAGTCTCGTCATTCTCTCAGATTTTACCCTTTTAAGGTCCTGAAATAATTTCCCAAGATTGCTAATCCTAGCCTCGAGGTTTGGTGCCCGTCGCTCAGCATTTAATGCGCCAAATTTTTCTTCCTCATCACTTCACTCGCTGCTCGTTAGATCGAATTCATCTCCCACTATAGATTTCCTCTCCATAGTGACCTATTCTTCATGAAAATCATCCTTCAAACTCCCCCATTCTCCACCCACGCTGCTCCTCGACAGGGTTGTTTCCCTACTGCTCTTGTCTTTCTGATCTTTGGTTTCCGAAAATGCCTTCAGATTCTTCCACAACTACTTTAATTCTCCGTTCTTATTGATGCCATTTCCGCCCAAACTCCATGCTTCACTCGAATCCTTATATTCAATCCCACCTCCACAGTTCTCATAAATATCTTCCAATGACTTCATCCTTTGAGTGTCGCCCGCTTATAGACTCAACCAGGATGGTGCTATTTCATCAATACCAACATTGTGTGAATGAAATCCCAGTGAAACAAGGGAACAATTGTCACACCCTGACCACATATGCCTATTATTTTATTCTTTTCTCGATCCCACATCTTTTGGACAGAGTTGGGTTTGGGTCTCTGTTTGAAATTTTTGAAGCTTTGATGTTATTAGCGGGTTTCGGACCTGTGTGCGGTCATCTCACGGTAGTCGGTAGCCATGCGATCGGCTCAGGTGTTGTGCAAGTGTCTATCGCTTGAAAGAAATAATGTTTTACGCAAATGAAATAAGTAAAATGTTTAAAATGTAATTATAATAATTAATTATGATGTATAAAATAATGTTATTATTAAAAATGGTTAATAATATTTTTTTAATCTAAAATTTGTTATTAATATAATTATTAATGAATTGTAATTTAATTGTAATTGTTATTATTATTATTATTACTTTTATTATTCTTATTAAATTTATATTAGTATTATTTTTTTATTAAACTTTCATTAATATTATTATTCTTAGAAATAAGATAAAACAAGAGTGAAATATATTATTATTATTATTATTATTATTATTATTGGTTTGGTTTTAGTTTATTTATTTATTTATTTATTTATTATTATTATTATTATTTTATTTTATTTTATTGTTATTATTATTATTTTTTTTGTAGAGGGTTTTAACCGACTTTTTTTCTCTCATACCCATCACGCTACCCTGATTTTTTTTATCCCCTCATGCAGATCTCCTCTCCCCCCACTTATTCCAATCATGCTGCCCTTTTTTCTCTCCTTCCACGCATCTCTCCTCTCCCCCTATTTCCAATCACGCACACTTATCCTCTCCCCCCTATTTCCAATCAAGCACATCTCTCCCATTTCCCCCTATTTGCAGCATCACACCACCACCCTCGTGACCTCCTCCCTTTGGCACGATGGGTCTCAACGGCCTGGCCACCCTACAACGCCCCATGGCCAGAGCTTATCGAGGTCACAACCTCCTCTTGACGGTGACATGCAGCAGGCGCGCACGAGCCCTCGATTGAGTTTCTGTGGCGTGCGGCCCCCTTCCTTGGATCTCCCTCATTCCTCGATCTTTCTTCCGATTTCTTCACGTTGGAGCAACGATTCAGCGAGGTATGGTCCTTAGACCCCTTCTGTTTCATCGTGTTGGCGATTTATTTCTCTTTTGGTACCCGATTTGGATTTAATCGGAACCCTAATGTTGGGATATCATGCGATTATTGTGTTCTTTATTGAATAGGGTATGTGAAGACCACCTCAGGTCTTGTTGTTGCGTGTTCCAACATCCGCCACTGAAGGGGAAGCAGATTGACTCCATTTTGGTCCATCACCGACATCCAATGTATAGTTTTATGCCCGTTGTTTGGTTTCACATCTTTTTTATGCCCTTAATTAGCCTGCTATAGTATTCTTGAATATTTTTAATGTTGTTAAAAATATGTTTTGAATTAGTTCCTGGTTTACGTCTTCTTGCGTCTGCGATGATATTCTTATTTAAGTGCCAAATCTTACTTTGATAATTTTTAAAATATGATTCGCATCCCTATGGTATATTTTTATAGCTTTTGTGATGATTTGACATTGATGTAATTGGTTAAAATTGGTCTTTGGTGTGATTGTTTAATTATATTTATGCTAAAGTAAATTGGTGAGATTTTGGGGGTATTGCCCTTAGTTTTGTTTTATAAAAATGTTGAAGATGTGATTTGGATTTTACTTGTGAACTTGGTGAAATCTATAGAGTTAGTTCTTGAATCATATCTTGATTTATTTTTTTGGATTAATTTTGTTTTAGGGATTTGTGGGGATTTTGAGTCTCAGGGATTTATCACAGGGAGTTGCGGTCGGTTTCGAAGGCGCGCAAGAATTTTCCCAGGTATGGATATGTATAGATATATGTGTCTTCTGTGTGCGTGTTCCCTCATGGCACAGGGAACATGTGCATCCATTAAAGGATATATATATATATATATATATGGAAGTGTGTGTGTGCGAGCGAGCTGCTGCTTGAGTTAGAAAGCTTTGGCTTGGTCCTGCTCTTGAGGTAGGCATTTCCAACCTTTCTCTCATTCGGAGTTTTTTATATGAACTCAAATTATTTTCATTTAATTTATAAATGTTTTTCGCACCTTTATAAGTTTGATGTTTTATTCATTGTAGTGTTTTTTTATGATGGTTAAAAGTGTGAAAGAATAGATTTGAAATAGTTCCTTGGTTATGTGTAGGTGTTTCCATGACCTTGCTCCCAGTTTTAATTCATTTAATGTTTGTGTTTGCTTAATTAAACCTTAGATTATGTTTCGCACCTCTATTTTGTTTATAGTTAAATTATGGTATTGTTTTCCTGTTGAATGATTTGATCAAAAAATGGTTTTTTGGATGCTCCTCTATTTATGCACATGCTTATACCTTGCCAACTTGGTTGGAACTAACTGCCTTTATCTGCAAGTGGTACTGTTGGATGTCTTGAGTGGTGTTTGCTTGTAGAAACATTTTATGGAACTTTTTTGCCCTGTGTTGGTTAGTTTTATGGAACTTAGTGTTTTTGTAGAAATGATTTTGCATCTCTTTGAATTGGTATTTTTCTCAAATCCTCGGTTTTATAAGCGGTTCTTGTTTTACAAATGATGTGGGTCTCTTCGTGCGGTTCTTTAAATTGGTTTGGAAAGAAATCCATGCGTATATGACCATTTGGCTTTTGGTGTATATATGTTGTTGAGTGTGTGGTGTAAGGCAACGCTTGGTTTGTTTTTACAAAATTGATCATAGTATCACTAAAGAATTTTATGGAAATGCTTTGAAACATGGAACCTAAGGTTTTGTTTGGATTTTTAAAAACAAATGTGGCGTTTAGAGTTGTTTTAGAAGAGCTTGTGCAATGTTTTTATAAAGGAATTTGATTATGTAAAACTAGAGGCCCAATTTACAACTCCAAATGTTTAATAAAGTAGTTTTGATAACCGAATGATGTGATGGCCTGGTTGGAACTTTGTATGTTTGACATGTATGAATATATATAAGTGTATGGGGTGATCCTATCTAGGGTATGGGTGAACGCATAAGAAGCGTCCGTCTTTGGGGTAGGAAAGTGTGGTGAGGTGAGTCACGCGTGCGAGGGCCTTCCTACTTACACAACATTATTATAACCACCATAGGTTCCTAGGAATATTTTAGATGATCGAGTGACAGTTTCTGACCAACCCTGATTAGACGGGTTGGTACCCCCTGGATTTGTTGTTAGGCCAGGAAAGCTTTGCCACTAGATTGGTCAGTTAGGGCGGCCAGTTGGTTATAGACTTAGGAGCTTCACCATACGCCGACAGGTGGTTCCAAAACTGAGTATGTCCAGGGGTCTTCTAGGGATGTTTAGGATCACCATGGTTACTGGATTATTTACATTGCTTGTTTACTTTCTGTTTCACTAGTTTATTTTCAGTTTTCACTTTTTACTTGTTTTACTCTAGCCCAAATTCAGTATTTTATGTTTTGGATTTTATTTATAAAATGAAAAATGATTTTGGAAATGGTATGAAGCGTGTGTTGGGTTTTTAAATGTGAACAAAATGTTGATTATTTTAAAATGTGAAAACCCTACTTTTATAAATGTATTTAAAACTTGTGTTAGTGTAATGTTTCGAAAAAGGGAACTTTTAGATTCCGTGGTTTATTTTTGGAGTCCCTACTGAGCATCTCAGTGCTCACACCTATTATATCTTTCCAGTTGCAGGTTCAGTTTCTTATCCAGGTTCCTGGTTCAGTTGCTCAATGTTGGAGCAGACTTTGTTCTGAGTTGGGTGGTGACCTGAAGGGTCACAAGGAGGTATGTACATTAATTTTTTTCCGCTGCTAATTGGATTTTCTTATCATCATTCTTTATTTATTTGGTTATCTTTTTTTCATGGGCCAAATCGTTCCCAACAATTATATTTTGATGCCCGACACTATTTGCCAGCCCGTGGGGATCAAGAACTCCCCTCGGGCCATGCTGCGAACTGTCTCAGGTGACTGGTTCAGGGTTGACCCAGGTTGGTTCGTGATAAAATGGTATCAAAAGGGACCTTGTTATTTGGGGTGTCCGGTATAATGATATTAGGACTTTCTGGGCTTAGGAGGTAGGTTACGGGTCGGTGCCTGATCACCACCGCTCGCAATGAGACCTGAGTTACCAGGGGTAGTTCGGGATTTGAGTCTTTTGTCTTTGGGTGTTTTGGATTGAGGAATGAAAATGGGGGAGAATTGGTTCATGTTGCAGCCTCACATGGGGTGGTGACCCATGTGGAGTCCAAGTGCCCGGTTTAAGGTCCTCTTAGTGTTATGTCTTACATGGGGCTTGGCTCACCACTATGTCATTAGGTTAGGAACAAACACTAGTCCCTCATTCCAATGGTTTATAGTTGGTTGTGCTTCGTTTTGAACTCGGTCGATGTGAGTGTGTGTCGAAAATGAAAGTAATTTCAAAATGAAAAAGGGGTTTCTTCCAATTTTTTTTTTGAAATTAGTAAAGTGGGGTTTTAAAGAGAAAGTGCATCGGTTTGGAAAAACTTGGTATGTGTTTGGATTTAGTAAGGAAAAGAAGTGTTTGAACCTTGGAACTCCTTATGGAGGGTCACACGTGCGTGGGTATGTACGAAGAGTGCGTAGGGGAACTTGTTTGTAGATGATCTGAGTGAGATTGAATGAACGCACATGTGATGGTTCATAAGGTGTCATAAGTGAGTTTTAAAATTTTAAAGGAATAACGGTTTTGGAAAAGTGATTTTTGCTTGTGTTTGTATATGTTTGGCTTATGGACCTGTTGCCCTTGGCTTGTGTTATTGCTTTGATTGAGTTTTGTCTTGATGCCAATTTCGATGGTGTTTTTCTTGTTGTTATGAGTATGCTGCCCATAAAGCCTCCAAAAGTTGTTAATGAGTTATGCCCAGTTCCCAGTTCTTTTCGTGTGTTTCCTGCTTATCGAGGTAATAAAAGTCTATTAGAGGTAGTTGTATAGTTCGGAAAGATAGTGTGTCTTCAGGTTTTTGGGAACTCCCAGGGTAGTTAAGGTTCGTACCATCCCAGACTTATTTGAGGGTTCAGTTTTGTACTAGTAATAGTGGATGTCTCATTGTTGTTAGAGTCTGGGGTGTAGTTGGTGGGGGTTGGATCTTGTGAAGGTTCCCCGTCTAGTAAGGATCTTCATCTGTACCTACTCCCAATTTGTTGGATCGTTCTCTCGCATATGACTAGTCTTGCCGGTTCAGGCATTCTAAACTGCCTTATTGCATCCCTTTGAAGTCTTCCTACCATGCCACTGTTCGGGCCACTGGGTAGAGTTCTGAAAGAAGCGTCGCTTGGGAAGAAGGAGTCAGGGACTGGAGGATGTGAATGTTTGACTGTGAGGCAGGAGATGCTTCGGCCATCAGGGCCCCAGCCACAGGCCTCGGGGTGAATCTCTCTCACAGTCAGGAGTTGCCGAGGGTGTGTGGAACCTCGGTCTGGATAATGTTTTCAGCTTTGGGATGGAAATATCCAAAATTTCCTTTTTCTATTCTTGTCACCTTCGTAAACTCATCCTCGTTGTTGTGGTGTGATGAGCTCATTGTACCGCAATCCAAGCGGCCCCATTTGCTCTAAATGTGGCATTTAAATTATTTGTATTCTTTCAAGGGTGTTGGTCCCGTGAATAGCAGGCCCGTTCTGATTTTGAGTTGGTCTCAATTGCATTCGTCAGGGGAATATTTGGTTTCATGAATTAATGAGTGGTGTTTCTAAGCCCCTTCTTAGTTTGGGCACCTCTCTATGTGTTTTCCTTTAGTGTGTTTCAGTTTTTTAGGGGATTCCTCTGTCCTGGTGCCCCGATATGTTCATTTTCCTGGTAATGGTTTTAAATACTAGTGGTGGAGTTGTTCCATTAGCATTGAGAAGGTGGGATGAGTTTGGTTTGGGAGTTCCTGCATTTCACCCCCTGAGGGGTGGTTTTTTCAGGTTCAAGGGTTTTTGTATTAGTGAATTCTTGTGGTGGGGAGAACCCTCCCATATTCTCCCCTCAACTTCGGGCAATGATTTTTCTTGAGTTGGTTGGGTGTGATGTGTGTTGGTAATGGTCACCCCGAGCCTCTCGATTTTCTTTGATTTTGTCTGGGCATGGACTCAAGTAGGGTCGACTATTGGCTTAGTGACTTTCTAGGGGCAGAAAGTGTCTGTGGTGGGGAGAATTGTCACACCCTGACCACGAACGCCTATTATTTTATTCTTTTCTTGGTCTCATATCTTTTGGACAGAGTTGGGTTTGGGTTCGTGTTTGAAATTTTTGAAGCTTTGATGTTATTAGCGGGTTTCAGACCCGTGCGTGGTCACCGCACGGTGGGCGGTAGCCATGCAATCGGCTCAGGTGTCATGCAAGTGTCTATCGCTCAAAAGAAATAATTTTTTACGCAAATGAAATAAGTAAAATGTTTAAAATGTAATTATAATAATTAATTATGATGTATGTAATAATGTTATTATTAAAAATGGTTAATAATATTTTTTTAATCTAAAATTGGTTATTAATATAATTATTAATGAATTTTAATTTAATTGTAATTGTTTTTATTATTATTATTATTACTTTTATTATTCTTATTAAATTTATATTAGTATTTTTTTATTAACCTTTCATTAATATTATTATTCTTAGAAATAAGATAAAGCAAGAGTGAAATATATTATTATTATTATTATTATTATTATTGGTTTGGTTTTAGTTTATTTATTTATTTATTATTATTATTATTATTATATTTTATTTTATTATTTTGTTATTATTATTATTATTTTTTAGAGGGGTTTAACCTACTTTTTTCTCTCATACCCATCACGCTACCCCATTTTTTTATCCCCTCACACACATCTCCTCTCCCCCCTTATTCCAACCATGCTGCCCTTTTTTTTATCCTTCCACACATCTCTCCTCTCCCCCCTATTTCCAATCACACACACCTATCCTCTCCCACCTATTTACAATCAGGCGCATCTCTCCCATTTCCCCCTATTTGCAGCATCACACCACCACCCTCGTGACCTCCTCCCTTTGGCACAAAGGGTCTCCACGGCCTGTCCTCCCTACAACGCCCCATGGCCAGAGCTTATCAAGGCCACAACCTCCTCTTGACGGTGACATGCAGCAGACGCAGACGAGCCCTCGATTGAGTTTCTATGGCGTGTGACCCCTTCCTCATATCTCCTTCATTCCTCAATCTTTCTTCCAATTTCTTCGTGTTGCTCCAACGATTCAGCGAGGTATGGTCCTTAGACCCCTTCTCTTTCATCATGTTGGTGATTTTTTTCTCTTTTGGTAACCAGTTGGGATTTAATCAGAACCCTAAGGTTGGGATATCATGTGATTGTTGTGTTCTTTATTGAATAGGGTATGCGAAGACCTCCTCATGTCGTGTTCTTGTGTGTTCTAACATCCACCGCTGAAGTCGAAGTGGATTGACTCCATTTCGGTCCGCCATCGACATCCAAGGTATAGCTTTATGCCTATTGTTTGGTTTCACAGCTTTTTTATTCCCTTAATTATCCTGCTATAGTGTTCTTGAATATTTTCAAAGTTGTTAAAAATATTTTTTGAATTAGTTCCTTGTTTACGTCTTCTTGCGACTACGATGATATTCTTTTTTAAGTTCCAAATCTTGCTTTGATAATTTTTAAAATATGATTCACATCAATTTGGTATCCTTTTACAGCTTTTGTGATGATTTGGCATTGATGGAATTGGTTAAAATTGGTCTTTGGTGTGATCGTTTAATTATGTTTATGCTAAAGTAAATTGATGTGATTTTGGGGGCATTGACCTTAATTTTGTTTTATAAAAATGGTGAAGAAGTGATTTGGGTTTTACTTATGAACTTGGTGATTTCTATAGAGTTGGGTCTTGAATCATATCTTGATTTATTTTTTTGGATTAATTTTGTTTTAGGGATTTGTGGGGATTTTGAGTATCAGGGATTTATCGTAGGGAGTTGCAGTCGGTTTCGAAGGCGCGCACACATTTTCCCATGTATAGATATGTATAGATATATGTGTCTTCTGTGTGCGTGTTCCCTCATGGCGTGGGGAACACATGCATCAGTTTAAAGATATATATATATATATATATATATGGAAGTGTGTTCGTGCAAGCGAACTGCTGCTTGAGTTAGAAAGCTTTGGTTTGGTCTTGCTCTTGAGGTAGGCGTTTCCAACCTTTCTCTCATACAGAGTTTTCCATATGCACTCACATTATTTTCACTTAATTTATAAATGTTTTTCGCACCTTTATAAGCATGATGTTTTATTCATTGCAGTGTTTTTTTATGATGGTTAAAATTGTGAAGAAAAATAGATGTGAAATAGTTCCTTGGTTATGTGTAGGTGTTTCTATGCCCTTGCTCCCAGTTTTAATCCATTTAATGTTTGTGTTTTCTTAATTAAACCTTATATTATGTTTCACACCTCTATTTTGTTTATAGTTAACTTATGGTATTGTTTTCCTGTTGAATGATTTGATCAAAAAATGGATTCTTGTATGCTTCTCTACTTATGCACATGTTTATACCTTCCCAACTTGGTTGGAACTAACTACCTTTATCTGCAAATGGTACTGTTGGACGTCTTGAGTGGTGTTTGCTTGTAGAAACATTTTATGGAACTTGTTTGCCATGTGTTGGTTAGTTTAATGGAACTTAGTGTTTTTGTAGAAATGATTTTGTGTCTGTTTGAATTGGTATTTTTCTCGAATCCTTGGTTTTATAAGTAGTTCTTGTTTTCCAAATGATGTGGGTATCTTCGTGCGGTTCTTTAAATTGGTTTGGAAAGAAATCCATGCGTATATGCCTGTCTGTCTTTTGGTCTATATATGTTGTCGAGTGTGTGGTGTAAGGAAATTCCTGGTTTGTTTTAACAAAATTTATCATAGTATCACTAAATAATTTTATGGAAATGCTTTGAAACTTGGAACCTAAGGGCCCATTTGTCTTTTTAAAAACAAAAGTGGTATTTAGAGTTTTTTTAGAAGAGCTTGTGCAATGTTTTTATAAAGGCATTTGATTATATAAAACTAGAGGCCCAATTTACAACTCCAAGTGTTTAATAAAGTAGTTTTGATAACCGAATGATGTGTTGGCCCGATTGGAACTTTGTATGTTTGACATGTATGCATATATATAAGTGTATGGGGTGATTCTATCTAGGGTAACCCTTTATGGGTGAACACATAGGAAGCGTCTGTGTTTGGGGTAGGAAAGTGCGGTGAGATGAGTCACGCATGCGAGGGCCTTCCTACTTACAAAACATTATTATAACCAGCATGGGTTCCTAGGCGTCTTTTAGATGATTGAGTGATGGTTGCTGACCAACTCCGATTAGACGGGTTGGTACCCCCTGGATTTATTGTTAGGCTAGGTAGGCTTTTCCATTGGATTGATCAGTTAGGGTATCCAGTTGGTTATATACTTAAGAGCTTCACCATACGCCGACAGGTGGTTCCGAAACTGAGTATGTCCAGGGGTCTTCTAGGGATGTTTTGGATCACCATGGTTACTGGATTATTTACATTGCTTGTTTACTTTCTGTTTCACTATTTTATTTTCAGTTTTCAGTTTTTACTTTTTTTACTCTAGCCCAACTTTAATATTTTATGTTTTGGATTTTATTTATAAAATGGAAAATGATTTTGGAAATGGTATATAGCGTGTGTTGGGATTTTAAATGGGAACAAAATGTTGATTATTTTAAAATTTGAAAACCCTACTTTTATATTTTTATTTCAAACTTGTGTTAGTGGACTGTTTCAGAAAAGAGAAATTTTGGATTCAGTGGTTTATTTTTGGCATACCTACTGAGCATCTCAGTGCTCACACCTATTATATCTTTCCAGTTGCAGGTTCAGTTTCTTGTTCAGGTTCCTAGTTCAGCTGCTCAATGTTGGAGCAGACTTTGTTCTGAGTTGGGTGGTGACGTGAAGGGTCACAAGGAGGTATGTACATTAATTTTCTTTCCGCTGCTAATTTGATTTTCTTATCTTAGGTATTTATTTATTTTTTTATCTTTTTTTCATGGTCCAAATCGTTCCCAACAGTTAGATTTTGATGCCCAACACTAGTTGCCAGCCCGTGGGGATCAGGAACGCCCGTCGGGCCATGCTGCGGACTGTATTGGGTGATCGGTTCAGGGTCGACCCGGGTTGGTTTGTGACAACGGTCATCGCCTCTGACTCCATGTTCATTCTGGGAAGGCTTTAATCTTTCTTTCTACTTTGAATTATACCACCATTCCATGTATCTCGTGGTCGCATCTCCTTTAAATAGACTTGGTCTAATATTTAACCAGGTGCCCTCTATGGGTCTGGCATAATTATTCCACACCTGCTTACTGGTTTTATTCGATCTAGAGATGTGAAGAGGAATATCATGCTCCAACCCGAATTGCATGGCCACTCGAATCATAAGATATTGCTAGTTGAAATAATGGACCACAAGCTCGGATACCCACAAGCATTGTGCCAGTGACTGCATTTCTTTATCCAGATTGTTAACTGAGACCCAATCCACCTTTCCTCTATAAATTTATAGGGACAATGATGATGACATATTGAACAGAGGACAGATACCATAGGGTTTCCATATGAAACTATTCATCGTTGAATCCATAGCCAAGTTGTTGGTGTCATTTTTCCAGGATGGTGCCGCCCCACCTTTTATCAAAGGGGGTTAACGGCTGGGTAGGTGGTGGGTGGCCAACCCTACCTACAAGGATGCAGTGATAAAAGATCAAGGGGGTGGAGGTTTCCTATAAAAGGTAGTGGCTTCCCCTTGATTCAACACACAATCAATATCATCATTTCCTTTCAGTATTTATGGTATTTGTGAGGGAGTTTTCCCATTATTCTAGAGAGATATTATGAGGGTTTTTACTTGTAATATTGAGGGAATGTGTACCTATTTTTACCCATAGTGAGATCCTTCTATTTGTTCATGGTTGTTTTACCCCTTTCATTTAGGGGGATTTTCTACATTGCATTTGGTGTCCTTTTTTATCATTTTTAGTTCATTTTATATCGTAATTATTGCTGCATCTTGAGCCAAATATTTTACGATCCCAACAAGTAATATGAGAGGGAAATTTCTGGCCCAGTGCTATTCATGTTTTTGGGTATTAATAATTCTTATAAATTTGATTATGATCTGTGATTGCGACTCCATTTGATCTTTCACATGAGAATTTTTTTAATGAGATTATTAAATACACCGTTGTGAAATGGAGGAGGTTTCAGAATTATGACATGTCTAGATGGAAGCAAAATTTGAGATTTAAAAAATCAATGAGAATAATTCTTCGTTGTGGAAAATGAAGATGCTGACAATGTTACTGAAGGATAATTGCATACTGGAAATTGGTGAAAATCCAGATTTTGTGACGGAGGATAAATGGAACTACATGGATGGGAATTCAATTTCCAACATCCATTTATATTTGGAAGATGAGGTACCATCGAGTATTATAGAGAAAAAGACGGTGAAAGAAATATGGGATAATCTGATGAAACTATACGAGGCCAAGTCATTGCACAAAAAAAAATTCTTGAAGAGAAATATGTACACTCTTATAATGGAGAAGTAATCATCGGTGACCGACCACATCGATAACCTCAATACCCTATCCACTCATCTCACGATGTTGAACTATAAAAATGTGGATATTGAACGTGTAGAGATTCAGCTCCAGAGTTTTCCAGATTCGTATGACCAACTCATCATCAACCTCACCAACAATATCCTGATGGATATGATGGTATTCAATGATGTTGCAGCCATGGTTCTTGAAGAAGAAATTCAGCACAAAAACAAGGAGGACAAACAGACAACTTCACATCAGGCAGAGGCTCTGTCAATGGAGAGAGGAAAGATGATGGAGCGTGGTTCCAATATGATCCAAAATCATGGCAGGTCCAAATCAATGAGTAAGAATAAGAATGTCACATATTTCAATTGTGGCAAGAAGGGGCATGTCAAGAAGTATTTTTGGAATAAGAAGAGTGGTGAAAAGAGCTCTCATGGGAATGTGGTGAGTACTTCTAAAAATAGAGATATACTAGTTAGTGAAGTAGTGACAACTACTGGAAGCAGACAACATCTCAACGATGCATGAATTATCGACTCAAGAGAAACATGGAACATGACGTCTCGACGCGAATGGTTTGACCAGTATGAAACCATCCCAGATGGACTTGTGTACATGGGTAATGATCACACCTTGAAGATCATTGGATTTGGTACCATAAAATTTAAGATGCATGATGGAATAGTATTGACCGTTCAAGGAGTACGTTATGTGAAGGGCCTAAAGAAGAACATATTGTCTTTGGGACAATTCAATGATATCATATGAAAGACTCGCATTGAGAATGAAGTGATGAGAATTGTGAAGGGTGTGATTGTGGTAATGAAGGCAAAGAAGATCTCAAATAAACTGTACATGATTATGGGGGAAACATATAAGGATGCAGAGATAGTTGTTGCATCAACTAACTTGATGAAAGCGTTGATGATGTTATGGCATCGAAGCTTGGCCCTATGCCAGAATGAGGCCTGAAGATTCTTGCGGATCCGAAGTTTATGCCTGGTCTTACAAAGGTATCCTTACCATTTTGTGAACATTGTGTTTTGAGAAAGCAATACAGGTTAAAGTTCAGGACATCAACAGTGAGAAGTCAGAAGATCTTAGAGTTAATCCATTCTGATGTTTGGTAAGCACCAGTTATATCTCTAGGAGGATCAAGGCAGTTTGTATCATTCATTGATGATTATTTCAGGAGATGTTGGGTGTAACCAATCAAGAAGAATGAAGATGTTTTTAAAGTTTTCAAAACATTCAAAGCGCAAAAGGAGCTTTAATCTGAAAATAAGATTAAGTGTTTGATGACTGGAAATGGTGGAGAATATACAAGCATGGAGTTTGATACTTTTTTTCAACATGAAGGAATCAAGAGATAGTTCACGGTGGCATACACTTCACAGTAGAATGGAGTGGCAGAGTGGATGAACATAACCCTGTTAGATAGAACAAGGGTGATGTTAAAGACCGCAGAAATTTCCAAAACGTTTTGAGTAGAAGCAGTGAATACCGCCTGTAATGTGACAACTGATCTCCTTCAATGACGATTGATCTGAATACACTGATGGAAATGTGGACTAGTAAATCCACCGACTATTCTCGATTGCATACTTTTAAAAGTCCTGTATATGCATTGTTTAATGACTAGGAAAGATCGAAGTTGGATTCAAGATCCAAGAAGTGTATCTTCTTGGGGTACGCTAATGGTGTGAAGGGGTATCGTTTGTGGGACCCCACTTCCCACAAACTTATCATCAGCAAAGATTTCATTTTTTCAGAAGACAAGGTGCAAATGAAAACTGATCAAGACATGAAGAAGGAGAATACAAAAATTACAACAATCGAAGTAGAGAAAAAATCCAAGTAAGAATCAGTTTTCTCTAAAGCTTTACTAAAGCATGAAGATCAAGTATCGATTGAGTCTGGATCACGATGGCCAACTAGAGATAAAAGAGTCCCAATATGGAAATCAGACTATATCACTGAGAGAAATCTTGCGTATTGCTTATTGAAAAAGGATGGAGATCTATCTTATTTTGTGGAGGCGACCCAAAGTCCATCTGTATCCTCATAGATGTCGGCGATACAGGAGGAACTTGAAGTCCTACATAAGAACATGACTTAGGATCTTGTTCCATTACCTCATGGAAGGAAGGCTATCCGAAACAAATGGGTATTCCAGATGTATCTTTATGGATGGTGGCGATACAGGAGGAACTTGAAGCCCTACACAAGAACAAGACTTAGGATCTTATTCCATTACCTCGTGGAAGGAAGGCTATCAAAAACAAATGGGTCTTTAAGATCAAGAGGGATGGAAATGACCAGGTGGAAATATATCGTGCAAGACTAGTGGTTAAAGAATATTCTCATAAGGAAGGTATTGATTTCAATAAAATATTTTCTCCTGTTATTAGACTGACGACTGTTCGGTTAGTTCTACCGATGTGTGCTATATACAGTTTACATCTAGAGCAGCTGGATTTTAAGACTGCTTTTCTCCATGGTGATCTTGATGAAGAGATCTATATGCTCCAAACAGAAAGTTTTTCAGAATAAGGAAAAGAAAAATTGGTTTGTATGTTAAATTTTTTTTGTATGGTCTCAAGCAGGCGTTGAGGTGTTGTTATAAGAGATTTGATTCCTATATCATGAGACTTGGATATAGTAGACTTCATTTTAATCCTTGTTCATATTTCAGGGGTTCAGATGGTAATGATTTCATCATTCTTCTATTGTATGTGGATGACATGTTGGTTGTAGGCCCCAACAATGATCAGATCTAAGAGACGAAGACACGGTTGGCTAGGGAGTTTGATATGAAGGATTTGGGACCAACAAACAAGATTCTTGGGATGCAGATTTACCGAGACAAAAATAATGGGAAGATTTGGCTATCATAGAAGAATTACTTACAAAGAGTCTTGAATTGCTTCAACATGCAAGACTGTAAGCCAATCTCTACCCCTTTTCCTTTAAATTTCAAGTTATGATCAACGATGAGTCCTAGCAGTGAAGCAGAGAGGATGAAAATATCTTGAGTACTGTATGCATCAGTAGTGGGTAGTCTAATGTTCGTTATTGTTTGTACTAGACCAGACATTGCACATGAAGTGTGAGCAGTTAGTACATGATGAATCAAGGACGAGAGCATTAGAGCATAGTAAAGAGGATCCTGAGATACATCAAGGAGACCTCACATGCTATATTATGTTATGGAGGACTATATTTCACTATCAGAGTATATGTTGATTCATATTTTTCAGGACATTCTAGCATAAGGAAATCCACTACTGGTTATGTGTTTACTCTTGCAGGAGAATATGTGAGCTGAATTTCAAAGTTACAGTCAGTTGTGGATTTATCCATGAAAGAGACGAAGTGAATGGCAGCTACACATGCTTGCAAAGAGGCTATTTAGATCAGAAGGTTATTGGAGGATCTCGAGCACATACATGAGAAGATTCCATTGTTTTGTGACATTTAGAGCGTCTTACAAATTGCAAGGAATCTATCTTTTAATTATAGGAAGAAACACATTGGGGTACAGTATCACTTTGTCCGAGATATGGTGGAGGAAGTGTGGACATGAAGAAAATTCACACTAAATAAAATTTGACAGATTTCTTGACGAAGACGATTAACTCTAATAAGTTTAGATGGTGCAGATCCATGAGTGGCCTTACAGAGACATGGTCAACATGTTTGACAGATAGAATGGGTGTGTGGAGATGTGATTGGTTCTCAATCAAATCTCCAAGTCAGATATGTGTTGACATCATTTTTTTCAGGACGGTGTCATCCCACCTTTTATCAAAGGGGGCTGGCGGCTGGGTAGGTAGTGGGTGGCCAACCCCACCTACAAGGATGAAGCGATGGAGGAGCAGGGGGTGGAGCTTTCCTATAAAAGGTAGTGGCTTCCCTTGGATTCAACACACATCATCTCCTCTCAGTATTTGTGGTATTTGTGAGGCAGTTTCCCTATTATTCAAGAGAGATATTACGAGGTTTTTCTCCTTGTAATAGTGATGGAGTGTTTACCCATTTTTACCCATAGTGAGATCATTCTATTTGATCATGGGTTTTTTACCCATTTAATTTGGGACGTTTTCCCATTTTACATGTATCTTTTTTTTTTCACATTTTTCATTTATCTGGTGATTATTGTTGCATTGTACACCAATCATTTTAGGGTCCCAACACAAGCCCACATCCATCGCTCTCGAGAGATTCTTTGTCTCTTGCCACCAAACACAAATTGGTTCGCTGAATCCTGTCCGATTTGGGTCCAGGAACAACGTGAGGAACCTCTGGAAATCCCAGATCTGAACCAATAGGAAGGGAGACCATATGGACAAAGCGACGCCACCGTTCTCTCCAAAGAAATGATGGAAGAGCAACCCCATATCTCGGTAAATGTGTGCGAGCACCGCCGGGGCGAACACGAGCGGGGTTCCTACAGCTAGGAGGACTGCTATGGGGAAGACGGATTTCAGGATCATGGCAGACTTTTTCTTGGGAGGGAAGACGTACCTGGAAAACCACTGGGAGAGGAAGGACTCCTACTCCAGTGGGCTCTCTGTTTCGGTGAAATACTTTATCCAAGAAGATTGGTCAGCCCTGTTGGATGAAGACCGAACCAGTAGGAGGCGCGCTGCTTCTAGTCCGCCCTCGACCATTCTTTGTTCTGGAATCGTGAGGGGGCTCCAGACAGGGTATCCAAGAACAGGGTAACCCCCAAGGGCCATCACATCTTCCAGCATGACAGAGGCCTCTCCCCAGGGGAAGATGAAGGTGTTGGTTTCGGGGCACCACCTCCTGGTGAGCTCCAAGATGAGGTCGTTGCACCTCCTGCTGTTGCAGGTGCACCCCATGATGGCATCGTGGATCCTAAACTTCCTCCATGAAGACTAGTGTGAGGCGAACATCTGGTGCAACCATGATTTCCTGGCCGTCTGCGGATGATTCCAGCCGGGGAAGGTCACATTGCGAGGAAACCCGCCGTGTTCGGAGGGGCAAAGATGAGAATGGGGATCGACGGAGGAGGAGGAGGTCGTAGGGGGTATGAGGAAGTGTGCAACTCATAGGGTGGGGGTTCCACTGCCGGCTGAGACCATGAGCCGTAGCCTGCTCTTCGATGATGGAGTCGCGGTGTTCCTCCATTGGAGAGGGGTGGGAGGATATTGGACAGTACAAATGGAAAGAGGCAGACGAATATGGAACCACAGCGGGCATGCATTTTTTATCATCTCCAGTACCTACTTTTATAGGATGGTTCAGTGATATGGGGGGATGTTGACACGTGTTGTTTTTATAGGTGGCAACATCCGGTCTGCTTGAGGCGATGGAGGGCAGTTTCGTCTCAACACTGAATGGGGGTGCGCGCGAAATTTTCTGGGCTCCACACCAGGGATTGGCCGTTCAGGCAGGGCGAGAGTCGTTCGAGGTTCCGACAGGGTGAGAGTTGTGGAGTAGGACGGCGTTGCGGGACTCTGGTGCATTTTCGTTCGGGGTTCAGGCAGGGCGAGACTCATTAGAGGTTCGGGCAGGGCGAGAGTTGTGGAGTGGGATGAGTGGGCCGGTGTTGCGGCGCTCTGGTGCATTTTCTTTCGCGTTTCGGGCAGGGTGAGACACTCGTTCAAGATTTCAAAGTTCTCCTTATAATGGATAGCGATGAAGGTATTGCGGGCGAGTTTATTTGATGTACTTTTTTGTTGGTTTTTTTGTAAATCCATCGAATGATGTTTCAGCGCTTTGGTGCATTTTTGTTAAAAGTAATATATAGTTTTGTTGCATTGTGGCCCTTCCAGTGGTGGTTTATACCCTAGATTTTGCAGTGAAACTTCCACTTCGTGTCTAAGTTCCTCTCGATGTCCACTGGAGGTTCTACTGAAAGTTCCCATGATATATAGTTTTGTTGCATTGCGGCCCTTCCAGTGGTGGTTTTTGTCTGGGTTTTTGCAGTGAAACTTCCACTTGATGTCCAAGTTCATCTCGATGTTTACTGGAGGTTCCACTGCAAGTTCCACTGGATGTTCCACTGGATGTTCCACTGGATTTTCCACTGGATGTTCCACTGGATGTTCCACTGGATGTTCCACAGGATGTTCCACTACAAGTTCCTGTGCTCTATAGTGTTGTTGCATTGTGGCACTTTCAGTTGTTTTTGCCCTGGTTTTTTCAGTGAAACTTCCACTTGATGTTCAAGTTCATATCCACGTCCAATGGAATTCCCACTGGAAGTCCCACTGAAAGTCCCACTGGAAGTCCCACCGGAAGTCCCACCGGAAGTTCCACGGGAAGTTCCACTGGAAGTTCCACTAGAAGTTCCACTGGAAGTTCCAATGGAAGTTCCACTGGAGGTTCCATTGGAAAATATAGTTTATAATTTTTTTTATTTATAATTAAATCCTATTATAAAGTTAATTTACTTTTCTTGAACTATTATTTTTTGTTGAAGGGTGTTGCAATGTTGTTGATGGTGATGTGGATGTTGTAGCAGCTTCTACTAAAGCAGTTGTAGGGATGAAGTTCAAGTCACTTGATAAAGCACAATGTTTTTATGTCACATATGGGGGAGTAAATGGATTCAATGTACACCGAAAATACTATAATAAAAGGATAAAGGATAAATAAATTGTCACATCAAGCCTTTATGCATGTAGCAAAGAAGGTCATAGGAAGATTGACAAACGTGATAACATGGTGAAATTTCCTCGGGCTGAGACACGTACAGGTTGCCTTGCTAGAATGGGGGTTAGTTTATTGTCTTCTGGGCAATATGAATGTACTATATTTGTTTAAGAGAATAATCATCCCTTGCACCGGCCCGAATAAATTCATATGATGAGGTCCCAAATAAAAATAATAGAAGCACAAGCGGCTGAGTTAGATGTGAATTCTTCTGCGGGTATTAAACCAAATGATTCTTTCTCATTGGCGACAGCTATTGCAGGGGGGTGAGATGTTATTGGGTACACACGTGTTGATCAGTTGAATTTTTTAAGGTCTAAATGGGAAAGATATTTTCTTCATGGTGATGCATGTTGCATGTTAGAGTACCTGGAAATACAACATCAAGACAATCCATCATTTGTTTATACTATGCAGTTTGATATGAATGGTATAATTAGTAATATTTTCTGGGCTGATCCAAAAATGAGATCATATTATGAGTTTTTTGGAGATGTTGTTATGTTTGACACCACTTTTAGCACTAACAAAGAGTACAGACCATTAGGTGTTTTTGTGGGGTTCAATCATCATTGGGAGATTATTGTTTTTGGGGAAGCTTTGTTATATGATGAAACAGTGACTTAGTTTTGTTGGTTGTTTCAGAAATTTTTAGAGGTGAATCACATGAAGAGTACTCAAACTATTTTTACTGATCAAGATGCGAGAATGGGAAAATCCATTTCTGTAGTTTTAGTGGGAACTCGACATTTGCTTTGTTTGTGGCATTTGATGCAAAATGGCATTAAGAATTTAGGTAATTGGATGAAAGATGGATCTATTTTTCTAACTAGATTTACGAAGTGTATGTTCAAATACCATGATGCAATTCAGTTTGATAAGGAGTGGTCTTCCCTTAGAGCAGAATATGGGGATGGGAAATCGCAGTGGCTAGATGATGTTTTTGTATTGCGAGAAAAGTGGGCGCATTGCTATTTGAAAGATGCTCTAACATTGGGTATTCGCAGCACTCAATTAAGTGAAAGTTTTAATGGATTTATTAAAGATTATGTTCATCGAAAGTTAAGTGTTGTTGATTTATTTAAGCAGTTTGAGAGCTTGTTGAAAAAAAATCGGTATCATGAAACAAAGGCAGAATTTAAGATGCGGGAGAAGTTGCCTTGTAATCTTTACCCTTACCATGCATTGATGTGCCAGGTTTCTACTAGATATACACCTAAATTATTTTATTTATTTCATCATGAATATCAATTGGTTGGTGCCTGTTTTTTGATATCTTGTATTGAAATTGGAGTTCAATTCAGTTATGTTATTGGAATGGTTTGTTGTGAAGATTAATTCCATGTATCATATGAATCTTCAAATGAAGTTGTTGAATGTTCTTGTCAAAAGTTCGAGTCTGTTGGGTATCTTTGTTCTGATGTTTTAAATTTTTTTGATCGGCTTGATGTGAGAGCAATACCTGAAAAATATATTTTGGGGAGATAGACCCGATTGGCTAGAAATATTGTGATGTTCAAAGGATCTTCTGTTGAGGTATATGCTGATAGAAAATCAGTTGTAGAAAAATGTTACAAAGATTTAGCATGAATGGGAATGAAGTTAATTACCGTAGCTTGTGAGACAGATGCGGGTTTTGACATCGCCTTCTCAAATTTCAGTAATTTTGCAAAAGAGTTGTCTATCATAAATACATTAGTGGATAAAGTTAATGGTTGTGCTAGTTCAGACAAAATTTTTAGGAAAGCTTCTTTTAAAAAGAAACCAAACAGGAAATGAGGAGATAGATTGAAAATCTTTTTATACAATGGTTGCCGAAAGGGGAAACAGTTGAATAAAAAAAATAAGCCTACTGCTATGATGACTGTATGATTTCATGTTATGATGCATTTCATTTATAAGAGAAGTTATTTATTGTTAATATGTAATCTGATATCATTATTGTTTGCACATAAGGAGTCAAGGATCAAGCATGATTAGAGTTTTGTGTATGAGCTAGAAAAATAGTTTCACATGTAATTTTTTTATGAGCATTATTTTCCATAACAGTTTGTAATTATGAACTTCTTATGTTGCAGGAAGACTTGTCCACCAATTTGGAACTTCAGCTTGGGAGGTAGATTGTTGTGATAACATTGGAAGAGGACGAGCATTGTAGACAACATTGGATGGGAGTGGTTTTTAAAATTCTAATGACTGAATTGAAAAAGCTATAACCTATATCCAATTTCGGTCGTAATGGATTGGCAGTGGGGTTGAGATACTTCATGAAATTGTAATTGTGATGTATTCATTTGTTCTATATGGAACTATAAAGATGTGATAAATCCAGGTTCTACAATTCTGGATTCATTTGTTCTGTGAGGATGTGGTAGTATTTGATAGTCCACTTTTGGTTGTAATGGATTGGGATTGGGATACTTTATGAAATTGTAAATGTGCTGTTTGCATGTGTTCTATATGGAACTATAAAGATTCCATAAATCCAGGTTCTAAAATTCTATATGCATGTGTTCTATATGGAACTATAAAGATGAGATAAATCCAAGTTCTACAATTCTGTATGCATTTGTTCTGTGAGGATGTGATAAATCTAGGTTCTTGAATTTTGATGAAGAAATCCATAAGACTGAGTAAGAGTTATTGGATCTTTGGGAGAAGTTAGTCCATATGGAGACTCTCCATATTATAATGAATTCCAAATGTTGGCCAAACTTAACACTTACAAACATTAAAGATAGTATCCTTAAAGTGTGAATCATCCACTCACCAGTAGAAAATACGATCATTAAATCTAAAAATATAACCAAATATAATCCATGAAAAAAAGGTTCCCCTCATAATGACATAATATTCCCAACACAGTGAAAATGATAACAGAACAATTCATCCATTGTCCCCGACTATTTTACTTGTTCTTCATTCTGGTTGTACTGTTTCCACAAGACAACTCCTGCTTCTATACGATGTTTTATTCCAACTGTATGCAGGGTCTATAAGGAAACCGTGTGCCATATACAGGCGCATGTCATCAACTTATTCTTGTGATAGGGTCTTGTTATACCGTTGATCCTTCGCCAGCTTCTCAATTAGATAACAAAAAATTACCCCACAATCTAATGTTGCATCCCCCTGTTGGGGACTATCTTCCACTATAAATGGAAGCGCTGCAGTAGTCATCTCTAGGTATTCGGGATTCCATTGTCTGATGACTTGTTCAATAAATATTTTCTGCAAGTGGTGTATAAATTGTATTGAGTAAGTTGGTGTATATGAAAATGTATTAGATGTCGAAGAGGATAGAATTTACCATTTGAAGAGCATCTTGTTGGTAACAATCAACTGCAGCAGGACCCATGCAAGGCTGCATGGAGTTGTAATAGCTGAAATGTTTTTTTCAACATCAAAGACAAGAAAAGTCCAATGAAGATTTTCTGTGTTGATGGGGATGAAGAAGTTTACATTCAACTTCATTGCTTCTTTTATTGGATTCTCAACCAAACATTCTTTCAAATTTTTGTTCTTCCCAGATATAATTTTCTGTAAAAATGAGTATAGTGATACAAAATATTAATTAATATCTTTAAAACATCAACAACATAGATAATATTAGACTTACCAATGCGACACTAGTAATCATTGTTGATTTATTATCCAATATTCCAGCCGTCTCCCCTAGTTGACACTTATTTTTGATAATCTGAGTATAGGAATCTATAACCTGATATCAATAAAAAAACAATGGCGGATGTGAGACTAATTGAATATTAATTTACAGTAAGCCTGTTTAAATTAGGCTCACCTGGCTACTTGTCATGCCTTTTGTGAAAAGTTGGATAATGTCATCTATTCCAACTGAATACAAGATGTTTTCAGCTTCCCATTCATATTGACTACATTATAAACATAATAATGTATAAGAAAACAAATAAAGTTCCGGATAATTGAATTGAAATGATTTAAATGAAGGGCAGACATACCAGTCTGGTTCCATCTGGAGAATCTTTTTCAACTGCTCATAGTCTTTTTTCTGTAGCCGCCTACTCTGCCTGACCCATTTAGGTATTCCTGACAGACCTATAACAGTCTTTTTTGGTTCTGTTTTCATTGAAACACTGCCTACCTCAATTGGTTTTTCTAGCTGACTTGGTTGTTCTACTGACTTTTTTTGGCCTACTGCCATTCTTCTTCTTGTGTATCGGGTTTAATACTGAAAAGCGGAATCCAATTTATTCTGTTTCCTCACGTTGGACTTCACATTTCTAATCATTGATCTTATTTGGAGACTCTCGGTTTCTGTCTGTCTAATTTGGATGCTTTGATGTACATGTGTGGTTTGTTCAGCATCTTCTTGCAGTTGATCTACAGGCTCGTCAATCCCAGTTTCTTTGGCTCTTAGTTGCTGGTCTTCCTTATGTTGTTCTGCTTCGGGGGGAGATGCGGGGTTTTCAGAAGGATCTTGCTGCATTTCAGGTTCAATTGTACTCTCTGTCTGGGTTACCAATTTGATTGAATGACTCTTTTCAACACTACCTTCTCTTATTCTTTTCTCTATGCTTGCATTCTCACTTAATAACTCCTTCAGTATTATAATTTTTTTGGTCTACTTTTTAACAATTGCTTCCATTTTATGAAGTTTTCATTTCAGGGCCAAATTTTCTTTTGCAAAAACTTTTATTCTATATTCCTCTGGTTTGTTCATTTCCTGGTGTCCAACAGACTCTTCCATAACCATTTCTGGCTCATTTATTTCTACTTTTATTTTTTCCTTCTCTGGATTATCCTTTTTCTTCCGTCCAACAGAATCTTCCATAACCATTGCTGGCTCCTCTACAGTTAGAACTTGATGACTCTTCTGTTTCTTTATGGCAGCATCAAAATCAGAGAGACTCCACTTTGTGAAAGGTGGATTGGCTGCTTGTTCATTCCCTTTCACTAGTCCACTTTCTTCACAACAACAATACTACAATAACAATAAGAATATGAAGAGTATATTATACATTGAATTTAAAATAAATATTAATCCTTACCAATAAAGCGATAATTTCCCCTGTAATCCTTGCATGGTGCGTGTGGAATTCTTTAATTGATCTCATCAATTGTTGGTGTATTGCACGAGACCACTTTAGTGTTCTCATGTATCTTGAAGTATTCACAAAATTGATAAAACCCCAACTTAGGTAAGAACCTGTAGTAGGGAAAAAAACAGTTGCACATGTGTATAAACATATAAGTGTTGCTGTTTTAGGATGATCGGGTTCTTCATCTCCCTTTATTGTTTCCAAAAGGGACGATTTTATTGGCTTTTGTGTCAACAGCTTGACACCAGTTTGAAATCTACTTAAATATAATGATGCCTTCGTTGGTTTGAATGAGTACGAGTCCTCCATTTATATTTCACCTTCAGTTATTTCAAAGATCCTTTGGATATCAGATTCAGAGAAATGTCTTTCCCCTCCACCGAATCGGAAAGAAGTCGTTGAAGGATTGTAGTTATCCAATACATATATAATAGAAATATCATATTTTTTGAAATATGATGCTGTTACTGTATTGGATATGAACGCTTGAAACATATTCCAAAATGGAGTCATACGTAAAGCATTTCTATGACCATATTTCAGTTGATCTTTTATTTCTTGTAAAAGTCTTTGTAAGGAGGTCAAATTTGACCTAAAATGCACACCTGAAAATAGAAATTAAGGAATTATAGGGGTCATTCACAAAATTATAGTATAGAAGGTAGTAAAAGTCTAAGTTCTATTGGGACTTTAGTGTAAATTCCATTGTAACTTCAAGAGGGAGTGCCATTGGAAGTTCCAGTAGTCCCACTGGAAGTCCCCCTGGAAGTGCCATAAGTAGTGCTACTGGCAGTCCCATAGGGACTACCACTGGAAGTCACAATGGAACTTCCACTAGAAGTCCCACTTGAAGTCACACTGGAACTTCCACTGGAAGTTCCACTTGACGTCCCACTTGAACTTCCACTTGAAGTCCCATGTGACACTTCCTATGGAACAATAAAATAAATACTAATTCCAGCACACATTTATTTTAAAAATTATTGAATTTATCATTTGAAAATTCCACTAGAAGTTACACTGGGAGGGCCACTGGAAGTCCCACTGAAATTCCCATTGGTTCTCCCACTGAAAGTCCCACTAGTTCTCCCACTGGAAGTCCCACTGGAAGTCCCACATCCACCGAAAGTTCCAGTAGTCCCACAGGAAGTGCCATTGGAAGTTCTAGTGGAAGTTCCAGTGGCATTTCCTGTGGGACCTCCAGTGGAACCTCCAGTGGCACCTCCAGTGGCACCTCCAGTGGCACTTCCAGAGGCACTTCCAGTAGCAATTCCAGTGTCACTTCCAGTGGCACTTCCTGTGGCACTTCCTGTGGAAATTTAAAATAAATACGTTGTGACACATTTATTGTAAAAATGATTGAATTTATTATTTGAAAATTCCACGGTAATTCCCACTGTAAGTCGCACTGGAAGTCCCACTAGAAGTCCCACTGGAAGTCCCATGGAAAGTCCCACTGGAAGTCCCACTGAAAGTCCTAATTGAAGTCTCACAGCCACTGGAAGTTCTACTAGTCCCACTAGAACTGACACTGGAACTTCCAGTGGAAGTTCCAGTGGCACTTCTAGTGGCACTTCCAGTGGCACTTCCAGTGGCACTTCCAGTGGCACTTCCAGTGACACTTCCTGTGGCACTTGCTATGTAAATTTAAAAGAAATATGCATTGAAATTGTGAGACATATTTATTGTAAAAATTATTGATTTTATTATTTGAAAATTCCACTAAAAGTCCCACTGGATGTTGCACTGAAAGTCCAAGATGAAGTCCCACAACCACCGATAGTTCTACGAGTCCCATTGGAAGTGCCACTGGAACTGAAATTGGAACTTCCAGTGGCAGTTCCAGTGGCACTTCCAGTGTCACTTCCAGTGTCACTTCCAGTGGCACTTCCAGTGGCACTTCCAGTGGCACTTCCAGTGTCACTTCCAGTGGCACTTACAGTGGCACTTCCATTGTCACTTCCAGTGGCACTTCCCGTGGGACTTGCTGTGTAAATTTAAAAGAAATACACATTGAAATTTTGAGACATATTTATTGTAAAAATTATTGAATTTATTATTTGAAAATTTCACTGAAAGTCCCACTGGAAGTTGCAATGGAAGTCCCATGTGAAGTCCCACAACCACCAGTAGTTCTATGAGTCCCACTGGAAGTGCCACTGGAACTGACATTGGAACTTCTAGTGGAAGTTTCAGTGGCACTTCTAGTGGCACTTCCAGTGGAACCTAATTTGGAAATTTAAAAGAAATACTCATTGAAATTGTGAGACATATTTATTGTAAAAATGATTGAATTTATTATTTGAAAATTCCACTGAAGGTCCCACTAGAAGTTGCACTGGAAGTCCCACATGAAGTCCCACAACCACCGATAGTTCTACGAGTCCCACCAGAAGTGCCACTGGAACTAACACTGGAACTTCCAGTGGAAGTTCCAGGGGCACTTCCAGTGGCACTTCCCGTGGCACTTGCTGTGGAAATTTAAAATAAATATGCATTGAAATTGTGAGACATATTCATTGTAAAAATGATTGAATTTATTATTTGAAAATTCCACTGAAAGTCCCAATGGATGTTGCATTGGAAGTCCCACGTGAAGTACCACAGCCACTAGTGGTTCTACGAGTCCCACCAGAAGTGCCACTGTAACTGCCACTGAAAGTCCCACTGGAACTGCCACTGGAAGTCCCACTAGAATTTGCACTGGAAGTCCCACGTGAAGTCCCATATCCACCGTAAGTTATATGAGTCCCACCGGAAGTGCCACTGGAACTGCCACTGGAAGTCCCACTGAAACTGCCACTGGAAGTCCCACTAGAAGTTCCAGTGGAAGATGCAGTGCCACTTCCCGTGGAAAATTAAAATAAATACTCATTGCAATTGTGACACATATTTATTGTAAAAATGATTGAATGTAACTTTGAAAATTACAGTGGAAGTCCCAGCGGAACTTCGAGTGGCGCACTTCCAGTGTCACTTCCACTGGGAGTTCCACTGGGAATTCTATTCGAAGTACAACTGGAAGTTCCAGACTAAAAAATGATTTCAAGTGGAACCGGCATTAGAAACTTAGTATATGTTAAAGTGGAACCTATAGAAACCTCCAGGGGACATTGCATTGGAACCTAAAATGAGGAACGATACACCAGCAAGAAATGGAATTCTAAATTAATTGAGACAGAGAACATTTATAGAAAACAACTCATAACATAAAAGTTATAAATAATAAATCTTAACAACAAAAATAAAATACAGATACATATTTAGGCAACTGTAATTATGTTACGCCACCTTCATCAGACATTGCTGTTGTTTTGTACAAAAATTTCTATCGGACAGTGAGATGAAACCACGCCGGAGTGAAGCAGTTTTCGTTGACAAAAACCACGCCTTTATGGTCAACGTGCTTCCGGATTTTAGGGTGGTATTTCAAGATTTTGTCGCTTTCGCCGCACCCGAGATGCTTTATTCTTCAGGAATTGTTGTTCCCGTAGTCATTCGAGTCATGGTGGTCGCCGTACCGCCGGATTTTAGGGCGGGATCTCACGGTTTCGTCGCTGTCGTCACAGCTGAGGAGCAACCGACCCTAAATCACAAGAGGCAAGGGAAAATCCATCTGGATAATTGATTCAAATGAATCGTCGTGAAGAGCGATCTGACAGATCAAAACATAACCGAACACGTGTTCTGATCCGACGGGTGTACTGGATATTCCAGTTAAAAACATAACTGGAGACGATTCTGGTCCGTGGGTAGGTGGGTAGTCGTATTTGGATGGTGGGTCCCCTTAAGATCCAGAAAGCTTGGAATTAAAAATTAAAAATTAAAAAAACAATGAAAGAAATGGAGTAAATCCAGTATAAGTTAATAAAATATTAATAATATATCACACATACTTAACCCAAAAAAATAATTTTTAAAAAAAATCAGTAATTAGTAATCATTATCATAAATTTAATAATAATAATTCTATTTATGTTAAATTTAAATATTATATTTTCCCCACAAGTTAAAACCTAGTGGTTGTGTCCAGCAGTGGTGTGGGGAAGCCTCGGGTTCGTGGTGTGGTTTTGGATTATTTAAAAACCATGCCAATATCTACCTACTTTTTTTGAGTAGTGAACCTTGTAAATTCTTATGTTCGTTTAAGTATGATTATATGTTGTTTTTAATCAAAGTCAATTCTATCTAATAGGAGACAAAGGTTTTTTTAATCCGAAAATATAAACACAGAATATCACTATTTCACCTCCCCTCTCAGTGATCACACAGATCATGACTGGTTCCATTCATTATTAAAATCATTACATCTCTATATAATTCATGGCGCATCACTATGTTAAAACTTTATAAAACCCTCTACATAACTCTTTAGTGAAAAAAGTATATGAAGCAAGCTAGTTTGAACACCATTAAGGCTTATGAATCATATCCTTAAATTTAAACTTTGTGGACATTGTAATATTTTGAAATTTAGAGATAATAAAAAGTTTTATTATTAATAATTTATAAATATTTTTTTGTAAAAATGTAATTTTTCAATAAAAAACACTTGATAAATGTTTTAAAGGATTTGCGTAAGGGTAAAAGTCCAATTAGCACCTTAAAATATTTTATGGAATATTTTAAGATTTGAGCGCTGGGTTAGTGTAAGATTCTGAGGCCCAAAGAGCTTTGAAAAAAATGAAATAAAAATAAAAAATATATTATATTATACATGTGCAATTTATCCAAAAATAATTGAATATCTCTAAAACAATGTATCATATGAGAAATCTGAGACCGCCATTAAGTATGAGACGTGGTGTTTACCCTATGAGAGGTGTAACATTTGTGAGCATTGGACTTTTGGTCAGATCGCACACAAAGATAATTTATTTAATTTATTTAATTTATAATTTTTCAAAAAAATTTGAATATCTTGCAAACGGTGTATCGTATAAGAAACTAGAGACCACCATTATATCTGAAATGCAAGGTTTACCCTGGAAAAAGTATAACTTTTATGTGCATTGGGTGTTTGAAAACATTGCACACAATGATACCTTTCCAACATTTAATTATTTAATTATTCTATTTTTTAGATGATAAATAATTAATATATCTCAAACGATGCATCGTATGAAAAATCTAAGACCACAGTTAGGTTTGGAATGCGAGATTTACCTTAGGCAGAGTATAACTTTTATGCACGTTGGGTGTTTGAGAACATCGCACACGATAATACCATTTTTATATTTAATTATTTAATTATTCCATTTTTTAAAAATAATAAATAATTAATATATCTCAAATGGTGCGTCGTATAAGACATCTGAGACAACTGTTAAGTTTGGAGTGTGTGGTTTACCCTAGGTGAAGTATAAATTTTGCACACGTCAGACGTTTGGTCAGATCATATTTAAGAGTAATAATAATTTTACTATTATTATTATTATTTGTGTCAAAGAAATAAAATGAAAAAAATACATGAGTAATTAAATAATTTTATTTTCACTTCATTTCGTCATGAGTGATTTATTGAGAGGTTAGATAATAATAGTGATATTATTACTTGTACCACATAAATGCAATTGTATGATTAAATATAAATTTATTAATTACTCAGTATTTAATGGAGGTCATTATTTTTGAAATGTTAATGGTGATAATGATTAAATATAATTAATAATAAAAATAAAAATAATTTTCATTATTATTATTAATTTGAAAAAAAATACATGGGAGACATTTTAAATTATGTAGATGTATATATATATAAATATATATATATATATGGTTAAATATATATATATATGTGCGGGTATATATATATGTGTAGGTGTGTATATATATATATGACTTTTAAAATATATTTAATGTTTTATTAATTGTGTTTGTTGATGGGTTACAAAAAATGATGAATTGGGAGGGCGCATGGCATTGATGGGTTGAGAGAAATAAATTAATTGATAAATAAATGAATCAATTAATTAAAGGGAATGAAATAAAACTTTTTATAGGGGGGAAATGGGAGTCCCATGGATATTCTTATGAATGAATTCCATCCACACATCTCTTCTCTTTTTTTCCCTTTCTTTTCTTATTTTTTTTCAAAACTTCTATGTTTGAATAATTCTTCGTTACTAACCAAATTGACATTCTATCAGTGTCATTGCATTAGTTTTGATGTGAAAAAGCTAAATCATAATATTGTTTTTGAAGGCAAAAAGATATGTTCAATCCATCTTTTCACATTTTTTAAATGGATAATTTTTAAAAAAATTATTAACAAAAGATAAATTACTAAAATTATCAAACAATAATTACACAATTTTTATAAAGATAATTATGGAAAATTATAAAAGGATAATTGTGTAATTTTAACAATGATAATTGTGGAAAATTATCAAACAATAATTGCACAATTTTAACAATGATAATTGTGGAAAATTATCAAACAATAATTGTGCAATTTTAACAATGATAGTGGTGAAAAATTATCAAACAACAACTGTGCAATTTTAACAAAAGATAATTTTAAGAATTATCAAATGATAATTACAGAAAATTATCAAATGATAATTGAGTGAGATTATCGGAAGGTAATAATATAGTATTATCAAATGATAATTTTTAAGAAATTATTATACACTACAAGAAAAAAGGGGTTTTGTGGCGGTTCTTAAAACCGTCGCCAAATGTGTTTTTTATTTTTGTATTTTTTTGAAGTGGTTTTTAGCGATGGTTTTTTAAAACTATCACTAATTTTTTTTAAACAAAAATTAAAATTCATTTTTAGCGGCGATTTATGAAAACCGCTGCGAAATAGCGACCGTTTTTATAAAACCACTGCTAATTTAATGAGGAAAAATATCAAATAATAAATATTAACTTATGATTTCTTATTAATAAGTATTATTTATTATTTATACTCATTTATTTTTTATTTATATTTTTCATTAATTATAATGTGTTAATTATTAATTATATATAGTAATTATTTAATATTTATGTGAAACATAAATTAATTCTTGTATAAGTTAAAAATCTGAATTCAATATCAAATGGTCCTAACTTTTGATCTAGGTGTCTCTTTTAACTCCACAACTAGTCAAATTGAAGATTATGAAATGAACTATAACCACATTATATTTAAAACTTGTAATCATTAAAAGAATAAAAATTATCATATATTACATCGGTGCGGGGAGGGGGATAAACAATGAAAATCTACACTAAATGCACATGGGGAGAATCGAAACCGAGACCTCCCAAATACCACCATAGGGACGCCACCACTAGGGTGCACCTGTGGGGTACAATAAAATTTATTATAGTTTCAAGAAAAATTGGAAATCAAACTTGAACTTCAAACAACCATAACTTTTGATCTAGGTATCTGTTTGAGCTATACCACATATCAAATAGATGCTTATAAATATATCTACACCTTTATGATTGGGGGAGCCTTGATCACATTTTTTGAGGCCATAAAATGCACATAAGGCCTCAAAAACTGAGTTTTTAGTTCGAATATCATGATTTTTAAACATTAAATGAGATTTTATCTTCATTTAAGAGTGTCTTCATTTGATTTTTAGGTCATCTATGATTTTATTCCATTGATTTACATTCCTATTGATTTGATGGTATTGCAGTTATTTTGGTTTTTCTTATTTTGGTGATTTATTATCTATTATATATATAAAAGGCCAGGTTACAACTGTCAAAGAATGGATCACACACACTATCAAAAAACCTACAAATAAATGGGGCCTATGAGAGGCTTCTCTCTCGCATCGCGCTCCACTAGGGTTTCTCAAAGTTCCTCAGTGGGGGGAGGTCGGTGCACTGCCTTCGACTTCGTCTCCCCCTATTCCTCCCTACTTTCTCCCTCCCCATTTTCTCCCTTCCCCTAGTTCTCCTCATCTTCGTTTTTGGCTTCGTATGGATTTGGTCATGGTTCGTGATAGAATGGAAGAATAGAGATGTTCCCGTTGAAGGTTTTTTGCAGTTGAAGTCTTTGGATGCATTGATCCCTTCTTTGGCTTCTCATTCTTCCACACCTCTCCAAGTCAGATCTGGGGCAGAGGTTTCTTAAAGGATTTGAGTTTAGTGTTTTCGCATCCAATGGTCTTCAAGGTTCTCTATGAATCGCTTTTTTTTGCTGGTTCGGTGTGATGGTGTTTTCATTATGGTGTCAACATAGGTAGGATTTTGTGATGCATTGTGGATGGCCATGATGAAGGTGAGCATCAACGAGATGGAATCTAGACAGGTTCTTCCTCATTTTGGATTCTTCGATGGCTCTGGTTTTTGTGGACGTGTTCTTCCCAGAGTTTTGGGAGTTTCATCGCACAATGTTGGTGGGTTTTAGTGGATTTCATTTGGAGTTCATTCACATTTCTATGGTTTGAGTCTAGTAATGATGGTCGCATTAGTGTGGCTACTCGGGGAGGCCGATTCCGTGGTCATATTTGTTCAGGTCTGGTTATTGCTCTCCCTGGTTCAAGGTCTCCTAGTCGAAGATGGTCCTACCGCTGCTTCTTCTTGAAAAATCCCATTTTTTATCTCCTTTGGATCTAGGATTCCATCATTCTATATGAGGTAGAGCTATGAGGTGGTATTCATTGATCTTTGGGAAGTGAGTCTGAGTAGGTGGCTTCAGGAGGTAGACAGTGACGACGATTATTTGACGATGATAAGGTATGGTACGATTATAGTGATGATGATGATGGTTATTGGTAGAGATGCATCTTTTGGTGTTGCGTGATGCGCGTGGGCTCATGGTCTGTGAATCTTTTGAATTTTAAAATTAGAATGTATACCTTTTGTGGTCATTTGAATTTTAGATTTTTCAGTGGGTGGGACTCTTCTGATGGGTGGAATATGGGGTGTTCTTGGTTGGAATTGGTACTGTTGGATGTGTCTTTGGTTCACAATTTCCCTTTAAAAGTGTCATTAAAAATTAAAAAATATGGATTTTGGTGGTCAATACCTGTTAGATTACTTGTTTATGTGTGATTATCCTAACTTTGATCTTGGTGTGAGTTATCATTTCTTGCTACAACATGTTTTTGTGTGTGTATTGCATAGCTCGTGGAATTGTGTTGTAGATACCAAGATACTCAGGTGGAGCCCTGAGGTTGGGTATACAAGGTTACCCAACCTAATGCATCTATAATTTCTTTAAAGGTGGATGTGACTATCCTTGTAGAGGGGAAAGCATAGTGACTAGTTGACAGGTACCGAGATACTCAGGTGAAGCCTTGAGGTTGGGTGTACGAGGTTACCCAACATGATACAGTCCTAATGTCCTTAAAGGTGGACATGGATACCCCCGTAGTGGGGAAACATGGTGGCTAGCTAGTAGATACTGAGATACAAAGGTGGAGCCTTGAGTGTGGGAGTTACATGGTGTAGTGGCCAGTTACCCATCCTGACGCAGTCCTAATGTCCTTAAAGGTGGATGTGTCTACCCCTATAGAGGGAAAACATAATGGCTTACTGGAAGATACTGACCATACCTTCCTACAAACTTGGGGCGTGGGTGATTAAAAGAATAATGATACCAAATATAGACCTGAAAAAATGTGTGATAGTCCTATAACAACAACTGGAAGGGTGGGGTGATCCATATGAAATTAATGGAGTTACGTGCGTTCTTGATATTCTTACAAAAAACGAGCAGAATCAGGTGGGTTCAGGGTTCATGGTGGCTTGGTCAATGCATGATGACTCAATAAAAGTATGTTTACTGATTATTTACTTATGTCATGATCACTACTGCAAATATGACCTTTAACGTCGCTCAAAATAGACTTTAACAGTGCTAAAAGAGCGTTTTTGTCCTAAGCGCTGATAAAGAGCCTTTTTATCAATGCTAAACAAAGTGATGATAAAAGGGGTCTTTTATCAATGCTAAAAAAATCCCTCATAAAAGGGAATTTTATTTGTGTTAAAAAAAGCACTAATTAAAGTCAAAAAAACTAATTTTGAAAACATTTTTGATTTTTTAAATTCTTATAGACTTTTTATCATCACTAGAAGCCACCCCACCCCTTTATCAGCACTAAAATTTATTCCCACGCAAGCGCGCTCCTACCTCCCCTTGGATTCAAACCCGAGACCCCCCCTCACACGACTATAGCTTTACCACTCCATCATGTTGCTTTTTTTATCTATTTTACGATATATCTATTTATTTATATATATTTTTTGTTATATTTTTCATGCATATATTTATTCGTATATTAATATATATTAATATGATTATTTTTAAATACATTTATAAAATTCGCTTTGTGTGTGTGTATGTTTATAAATAAATAAATAAATAAATAAATAAATAAGCACACACACACACATATTATATGTTTGTATCTATAAATATAATTATACATAATTATATTTATTAACATATATTATATATTAATATTTATATAAATATATTAGAATATATAGATAATATATATTGGTTTGTTAATACAAACACACACACACATATATTTATATAGGTAAATAAACATTCATACTTTTTTATTTAAAATAATAAAATGAATATTATTTTTTATTTAGATATGGTTTATATATTTTAAAAGATATTTTATATGTAAATATGTTTATATATTTATTTATAAAATTTTGTGTGTGTAAATATATACAAATATGTATATATGTGTATAAACTTCATTATAAATAACAGTTCATTATGAAAAATGACAAAATTTTAAGGCCATAATATCCTTATGAGTGTAAGTCTTGAAAATAAATCGAGGCTCCACCAAAAAAAGATAAGAAGACCCCCTTAAAAGAGGTTGAAATTCTATTGAATGTTAAAAAATGGGATATTCCAAGTAAAAACTTAGTTTTGGAGGCCTTATGGACCTTTTTTGGCCTTTAAAAATGTAAATGGGGTTCGTCTATCACGATGGTGTAGATCTTTTCAAGAGCTTCAATTTGATATGTGGTAGATCTCAAATGGACACCCAAATAAAAAGTTACGACCTTTTGAAGTTTGAGTTATGTTCTCAACTTATTTTATATCTTTTATTATTTTTTTGATTTTTTCTATCTTTAAATTTTTATTAAATAACTATTAATTGATAATAATTAGAAAATTATTATTTAATAATATTTTTATAATTATTTTATAATCTATTTTTCACTAAATATCTCATATATTAAGTGTAAATTCTTATTTAGACTTATATAAATCATATTTAATAAAATATTATATATATATATATAAATATAAATATATTTTTATGCTAATATATTATTTTTAATGATTTATAATTTTTTATGAAATTTACTCTTTATCAGTGCTAGTAAAAAATCACTGATAAAGATATCCCTTTATTAGTGCTACTAAAAAAGAGCTGATAAAGGGGGTATGTTTAACAGTGCTAAGAAAAAGTACTGATAAAGGGGGTACCTTTATCAGTGCTAAAAAAGTTTTTATAAAGGGGTACTTTTAACAACACTTTTTTTAGCACTGTTAAAAGCACCTTTTATCAGCACTTTCTTTTTAGAGCTGATAAAGCTACCCCCTTTATCAGTGATTTTTCTTAGCGATGTTTAAGGGTGGCATTGTGTAAAGTCAAATATCTGGTAGTAGATATACACTATTATATATATTGTGCACTTACAGTAAGGATGCATTTGTGGCATCCTACTGAGTCTTGTACTCACACTCTACTCGGTCATTTCAGTGCCCTTGTAGATTTCACAATCAGAGATCTGATGAAGGAAAAAATCCATATGGTGGATGATTGAGCAGTGAAGCATGGAGCTATATTAGACTAGGATAGACACTAGAGTACCCCACAGATGTTTATTTATTTAATTTTATTGTAATTACTAGTTGTTTAAACTATAGACAGACTTACCACTTTGGGAACTACTTTTATATGTATGCAATTATTCAGTTTCCACATTTTACTCTGATTATTTATTCACTGTTTTGTTATTGTTCACTATTGTCCTTATCGATGACACGATACAAATGGTATAGTCTCCCCACTTCTAGATTTAGACCCTCACTACTAGTTGGCAGCCTATTGCGTATGGGGAGACCTGTATGAGGTCACATAACATCTGGCCCAAACTCGGTGGTTCGAGTCAGGATGTTACAAAATGGTATCAGAGGGTCCAGACTCTTTAACTTGTTTATTCTCTTTCCTTGAGATGGGACATGATAAATAGGATATAAGATGATTGAGACTCAGGAAGGGGAACTATGACAGTGTCTTGCCTGCATTGTATAGTAGACCTTTGAGTTTCCATAAAAGTGGGAATTTATGTTTTCCTATTACCGTTGATTAAATTCACCTTGAGTGATGCACATGATGTTGATATATGATTTATGGGATTTTGGATGTGTTCATGCATCATGACTAGGCACATAGGTTCACAATCCATATATATAACTATTATTATGCTACATAATAGTTCTTTAATTAAATGCCTTGTTTTGTACTATGAGTTTGGGATAGTTTCCTTGTGCGATATATTTGCTGACATGTTGTGTGATATATCTTTATTGGATTTAATTAGTTTAACTGAGTTTGTTGTTGTGTTATATATATATATAACATGATGACTATGACTAACATGTAGGGACATAGACCAGGGTTTGTATTAGGAGGGATATACCTCGTGATGAGGGAAGTGAAGGTTCCGAGCACAACAGTAGCATGCGAAGGTGGGTGATATATTAAAAGTTTCTTTAATAATCATTACCCAAAACCAAGAGAGATGATCTTTCATGTCAAATTTATAATTAATTTATTTAATATTTGAAGAAATAAATACCCAGGCTTAGAAAATTTATTCATTTTAAAAGGTTTATCATCCAAAAATACTCTTTTGAATTACGTTTGTTGTGCTATGAGGATCCAAGGATAGAATCCCTCTAGCAATTATCCACACATGCTCCTATGATCTTTGAGAAACACCACTCAATATCCAAGTGCTAGCACAGTGAGTTTAATGTCTTGCATTGTTCGTTCGTGATCGCTCATTTTTCGGTATTGAAGAAACATCTCTTAAAATTTTCATTCTTGAGAGGTAGAGAGAAGGTTGAGTTGAGAGAGAATTCGTTGTGCTTAACAATTCTCTATTATCAATTTTGGATACTCCACACAATAGACATAATCATATATTTATATATTTGTATTTAAGTAAAAATATTATTTAATTTCATAGAGACCATTAAATAACATTTATTACCTTTAATAAACCCCGTTCCATATAATAATAATTATATTATTACTATTTTATGGTGTGCACCAACTTGCAGAATAAAAAATATTATGTAATGGTCTTGTTAATTAATATTTGTCCCCCGACTCGGTCCTAGATCATTAAAAATCCTCCAACATTTATTGAATAACTGAATAAATATTTTACTCATAAATAAATATCTTATTCACAATGTAGAAAATAAATATTTATTAAAATATTCAATAAATAAAATAAATATATTGTTCACATGACAGTGAATAAATATTTATTTAATTTATGTGATCAGTATAACTTGAATAAAATTATTCCTTCGACTTGAGAATAATATTTATTCTATTAATTAAGCTCCAATAGAATTTAATCAAGATCAACAGAAACACTTAGGGTGTGACCCTCTAGGATTATTTTCCGTTGGCATTAGACGAGATTGCCTAAAGTCCAAGATTACTACCTAGTAATGGGTCAAGACATCCAAGATAAATAACTTAATGTCATAATGTCGACAACCACATACAAATTATCAATGTGTAATATAATCCCTTTGTAACAATATCTCATCAAGAAGGTTGCAAATTCGCATCACCAACCTATATGATCAATATGTCTTTCTTTGAATATCTGAAATAAACATGTAGTTACAACATGGGCATGAATTTAAAGTGATGGTTCTATTCTAATCAAAGGTCTAAAATATCAACTTCCATAAATATGGAAGGGACAAATCCTTCCTTGACTTATTCATCAATGACATGTCACTCGTGACACACCTAACATATCCAACTTCTCCATGAACTGTTATCATCATGGTTTACAAAATACATTTAAGTACATAATTTTCAACATGAATTATTAATAATATTAAAGTATAAGGGCCATCACACACACTCATAGATAGGAATATCCGATGATACTAAAACATGAAAAATTCCTACTGGTGGTCCTGTTCTCATAATCTCCCATCTTGGAGATTACTATGTGTAAACTTCATGAGAATAATCCTCATCTACTTACGAGTAATCACACCTATAATTCTATGTACTACGTGTCCCATCATAGTACGTTATCCAACCATAGAACATTTTTTGAGAATATCATCATATCATATCAAGTTTCTCATCATATAGGGGAACTATTATAACCTTATCAATGCAATGTATACTCTAAGACATTATTACATTAGAGTAATGTAGAACAACAAACTATAAGAGTTGGTTTCCTAGAACCAACTGGTTTTACTTTGATTACACGGATATTTAATGTATTATTACATATTGTTCATTGTTATGCATGACTATGATGTAATAATGTTCTAGAGTATTTGTTGCATTGATAAGGTCATGGAAGTTCCCCGTTATGATGAGATCCTTGAAATGCTATAATAATATTCTTAAATATAGTTCTACGGTTGGATGACATACTATGATTGGAGACATAGCATGTAGACCGTCAGGTGTGAGTACTCGTAAGCAGATGAGACTTCCTCTCATGAAGTTCGCACATGGTAATCTACAAGATAAGAGATTATGAGAACATTCCCGCTAGTAGGGATTCCATATAATTTAGTGTCATCAAATATTTCTATCTTTGAGTGTGTGTAATGATCCTTAGACTTTAATATTATCATTAATACGTGTCATGACTTGCACACTTTGATTTACTGATGAAAACCGTCATGCAGACAGTTGGAGGGAAGTAGGGTATGTTGGGTGCGCCACGAGTGGCATGTTATTAATGGATAAGTTGAGGAAGGATTTGTACCTTCTATTTATGGAAGTTGGTATCTCAACCCTTTGATTGAAATAGAACTGTCGCATGAAATTCCATGGCCATGGTGTAATGATGAGTTTATTTCATGTATTCAAAGAATGACGTATCAAGCATAAAAGTTGACAACACTATCATGAAACCTACTTGATGAGATATTGCGACAAAGGGATTATATTACACAGTGAACGTTTGTATGTGGATGTTGTTGTTGCTACTTAATGTTCTTTCTCTTGGGTTCCTTGACCCATTTCTAGACAGTACTCTTAGACTTTAGGCAAGCCCACCTAATGCCAACGAGAAAGAATCCAAGAGGGCCACACACTAAGTGTTTTTGGTGGTCTTGGTTAAATTCTATTTGAATTTAATTAATGAAATAAATATTATTCTCATGACCTTGGAATAATTTTTTTCAAGTTAAAAATGAACGCATAAATTAAATAAAAATTATTTATTTATTTTATTTAACATTTAATAAATATTTATTTACTAGTTTGTAAATAAAATATATATTTAAGAGACTAAATTATTTATTTATTTATTCGGGTGTTCAATAAATGGAAGTGGATTTCGAGAAGACCAAGGCAGGTCTGGTAGTAAAATAATTATTTTCAAGATGGTAAATAATTATTTAACTAGTTGGCACAAGTTAAAATAATAATGACGCTGCTATTATTTTGTGATGCAGAATTTTATTTTATAATTCCATTTTTCTCAAGTTAGCACACCATCAATAATGACGTGGTATTATTATTATTATTATGAGCATGGGTTTTCTCTAAGTTCATGGATGTATTTAATTGTTGCTATGCAATTGAATATTGTAACTAAAATTCCATGTATATAAATAGACAAGTAGGCCTATTGTGCCATACACCACACGACACACATGGTGAATTGAGAATTGCTGAGCCAAACAATTTCTCTCTTGAAACCTCTTCTCTCCCCTCTCAAGAATGAGAGATGTTCTTTAAGGTTGAATAACAAACAATCAAGAATGAACGACACAAGACACTTGCTTCCCTATGCCAGCACCCAGAGAACGAGCAGTGTCGATCAGAGGCCATCAGAGCACGTGTGGATGAAAGTGTAGGTTCCAGGCACAACAAAATCATGCGAAGCTGGGTTAATTATTAAAATTTCCTTTAATAATAATTACCCAAAACCAAGATATACGGTCTTTCACATCAAATTTATAATTAATTTATTTAATATTTGAAGAAATAAATACCCGATATTAGGAAATTTCTTCATTTGTGAATGTTGATCATCCAAAAATACCCTTTCAGATTACCTTCGTTTGCTATGAGGATCCAAGGATATAATCCCTCTAGAAGTTATCCACTCATGCTCCTATGATCTCTAAAAAACACCACTCAATCTCTAGGTGCTAGTGTAGTGAGTTGAATGTCTTGCATTGTTCATTCGCGATCACTCATTTTTTGGTCTTGAAGAAATATCTCTTAAACTTATCATTCTTGAGAGGGAGAGAGAAGGATGAGTTGAGAGAGAATTCGTTGTTCTTAACAATTCTCTGTTATCAATTTTAGATACTCCACACAATAGACATAATCATCTATTTATATAGTTTGGATTTAAGTTAAAATATTATTTAATTTCATAGAGACCATTAAATAACATTTATTACCTTTAATAAACCTCATTCCATATAATAATAATTATATTATTACTATTTTGTGGTGTTCACCAACTTGCACAATAAAAAATATTATTTAATGGTCTTGTTAATTAATATTTGTCACTAGACTCGGTCTTGGTTCATTCGAACTCCTCCAAAATTTATTGAATAACTGAATAAATATTTTACTCATAAATAAATATTTTATTCACAATGTAGTGAATAAATATTTATTAAAATATTCAATAAATAAAATAAATATATTGTTCACATTCCAGTGAATAAATATTTATTTAATTTATGTGATTAGTATAACTTGAATAAAATTATTCCTCTAACATGATAATAATATTTATTCCATTAATTAAGCTAAAATATAATTTAATCAAGATCAACCAAAACACTTAGTGTGTGACCCTCTAGGATTCTTTTCCGTTGGCATTTGATAAGCTTTCGAAAAGTACAAGATTACTGTCTAGTAATGGGTCAAGGAATCCAAGAGAAATAACTTAATGTCGTAATGTTGATAACCACATAGAAATTATCACTATGTAATATAATCCCTTTGTCACAATATCTCGTCAAGAAGGTTGAAAATTCAGGTCACCAACCTATACGATAAATATGTCTTTCTTTGACTATATGAAATAAACATGTAGTTACACCATGTCCATGAATTTAATGTGATGTTTCTATTCCAACCAAAGGGAAAAAATATCAACTTCCATAAATATGGAAGGGACAAATCCTTCCTCAACTTATTCATCAATGACATGTCACTCGTGACACACCCAACGTATCCAACTTCTCCATGAACTGTTATCATTATGGTTTATGAAATACATCTAAGTACATAATTTGTAACATGCATTATTAATAATCTTAAGGTATAAGGGAAATCACACACACCCATAGATAGAAATATCCGATGACACCAAAACATGAAAAATTCCTACTGGCAGGTCTGTTCTCATAATATTTCTTCTTAGAGATTACCAAGTGTGAACTTCATTAGAAGAAGCCTCATATGCTTACGAGTACTCGCACCTATCATTCTATGTACTATGTGTCTCATCATAGTACGTTATCCAACCATAGAACATTGTTTGAGAATATCATCATATCACATCAAGTTTCTCATCATAGCGGGAAACTATTATAACCTTATAAATGAAACTTATACTCTAAGACATTATTACATTAGAGTCATGAAGAACAATAAACAATATCCAATAATAAGTTTTATTAATATTCAATACATCAAATATTTATGTAATCAAAGTAAAAATAGTTGGTCCCAGGATACTAACTCCAAAAAAATCCCATTTGGACAAGATTCAACTTCCAATAACCTTCATTCCAATAGACCTCACATGATAGTCATGTTTTTGTTGAGTAAAGGCTTTAGTCAAGGGGTCCACCACAATGTATTCTATGGAAATACTTCTCACTACAACTTTACATCTCTGAAAAAAATCCCTCAAGAGATGATACTTCCAAATTATGTGTTTCATCCACTGATGTGACCTTGACTCTTTAGTAAGAGCCCCCGTTGTAGTATTATCACAATAGAGTGTCATAGGATATTTAATTATAGGTACCACATAAATATATTGGATGAATTTTCATATCCATACTACTTATTTAATCGCCTCAGAAGCCGCAATATACTCAGAATCTGCAACCATAGCCTACTTTAAGCTCTTCCAGCTCATAACACCACCATTCAAAGTGAAGATGTATCCCATTTGTGACTTTATACCATATTGATTAGTTTTTAAACTATCATATACATATCCTATGATGACTAGTTCTTCATATCCTCCATAAACAAAGAAAATATCCTTAGTACTCTTCATATACTTAAGGATAGTATTGACCTCCATCCAATGGCAGTCACCTGTATCAGCTTGATATATTTCTACCTCACTTAATGCATAGGCGACATCTAGCATATTACATAGCATAACATACATGACTGAACCAAATGCTAATGCGTATGGAATCCTTATCATTCTGTTTCTTTCCTCACATGTCTAAGGAAAAATATTTCTAGAAAGATACATGCCATGTAATGCTGGCAACAATCCCCTATTGGATTGTTTTGTACTGAATCTCTTCAGTATCTTGTTAATTTATATACTTTGACTTTGGCTGAGCAACCTCTTGGATCTATCATGATGGATCTTGATCCCAAGAATATATGTTTCCTTTCCCAAGTCCTTTATAGAGGATCATTTATTCAACCACACCTTAATAGAGTGTAATAGTGGTATTTCATTTCCAATGGGTAATATGTCATCAATATATACTATTAATTAAATGACTACACTCCCACTAAACCATTTATAGACACATGACTTGCATTCATTCTTTATAAAACCAAATTACATTATGGCCTCATCAAAATGAATGTTCCATGACCTGGATGCTTTCTTTAATCCATAAATGGATCTTTGCAACTTGAATACCTTGTTAGAATCCTTTAGAGCCACAAAACCTTTAGGATGTTCCATATAGGCATCTTCTCAAAGGTTCCCGTTAAGGAAGGCTGTTTTGACATCCATTTTCTAGATCTCATAATCATGAAAATCCGCAATGGAAAGTATAATTATGATGGATTTCAACATTTCAACTGGTGAAAATGTTTCATAATAGTAAATTCCTTGACGTTATTTAAACCCTTTTGCAACCAGTCAAGACTTATAGGTACTAACATTTCATTCCATGTCTAGTTTTTTCTGGAATACCCATTTTCAACCAATGGGATTTACATATACTAAAGGGTATACCAAAATCCAGACTTGGTTTTGGTACATGGATTCCATTTTAGAATTCATGGCTTATTGCCACTTGGAAATATCTTTTCTACTTACTGATTTCTTATAGGTTAGAGGATTATTATTATAAAATAATAATGAGTCACCATCCTCAGTGACTAGAAAACCATACCGTTCTAGTTCTATAACCTCTCTAGTACTCCTACGTAGTAATTGTGTCTTTGGAATAATTTCTTCTTCCATGGGGATTTATGGAATTTGTTATTATGCCAACTCTTGTGTATCTTGAGCCTGTAATTCATTGAAGTCTATCTCACTCCCACTATTTATTTTAGAGATAAGATCCTCCTCAAAAAATATGCGACATCTGTAAACCACAACCTTTTTGTATAAAGGATTGTATATGTAGTATCCCTTTGTTTCTTTGGGATATCTTATAAAGATATACTTTGTGAGTCGGGGTGAAATCTTGTTACCTGAAGAGGCCTTAACAAATGATTTTCAACCCCACACATGTAAGTAAGACAACACGGGTTTCTTTCCATTCCATAATTGGTATGGTATACCATATGTTTCTTTAGTTGAAACTTGGTTTAGTACGTATGCTGCTGTTTGTAATGTGTATCCCCAAAAGGATAATGGAAGACTTACATGACTCATCATTGATATAACCATGGCCAAAAAGGTGAAGTTCCTCCTTTCACTTACACAATTCCATTAAAGTGTAAAAGGAGGAGTGATTTGAGATAAAATACCAAACTATCATAGATAATTGTGAAGTTTCTTAATCTTCTTACCAACATAGTTCTCAACTTCATTCTTTTATTACTTGAATTTGTTAAAAGAATCCAAATTATACCTCATTAAATATCCATATCCATATCTACTAAAATCATCATTAAAAGTCATGAAGTATGAGTACCCACCCCTTTCTTCAACATTAAATGGTCCACATACATCGGTATGGACTAATTCAAGAATCTAATTAGCCCGTTCACCTTTTCAACTAAATGGTTCTTTGTTCATCTTTTCTTGTAAATATGCATGTTATAAACTAAGTGGTTTTAGTTCAAAATAATATAAATATCCATCTTGAATTAATTTATCCAAGCACTTTTCATTTACATGACCTAGACGGTGATTCCAAAGTTGGGTGTGATATGATTCATGTGAAGTTACTTTGTTATTTATTGCAATTATTTGTATAATCTAACACATAAAGACCATTATCTAAATGTTAATTTCCATAACTAATGATAACTTTATAAAAGAAGCAAAATTTATTCCCAAATTTGAAAATAAATCCATATGTATCAATTCTGGATACAGATAAAATGTTTTTGGTAACTGAAGGCACATAATAAAAATCCATTAAAACTAAGATCATTCTGGTTGGCAACATGAGGTGGTAGCCCCTAATAGCTACAATATCAAGTTTATCTCTATTGAATACTCAAAGATCTACCTCTCCTTGTTAAATCATTACAAATATACTTGGTTCCTATATTGTAATATATATGTGAGGACCATAAGCTAAATCTAATACGCAATTTGTAGAAATAGATAAATTTCACACGATACAAACTTCACCTGAAGCTTCCCCTTACTTGTTTGGATAGGTGCAGTTTTTCTTCCAGTGGCCCTTCTTGCCACATGTGAAATAGAAAAAATCATGTTCCCTTTCTTTCTCTTTAATATTCATCTTCTTGGAAGGGTGTGAAGAATCTTTGGACTTAAAGATCTTTGCTTTTCCCTTTCGATTTTCACCATAAGGACAAAATCTTTTTTCACGCTTCATATCCTTATCTACTTGGAAAAGAAGAGTAAGAAGATATAATAAAGAATTCTAAATATTGTTCATATTTAAATTCAAAACAAATATGGAGAATATTTGAGGGAGTGATAGAGTTTACTTCCCAGTTCTTCAGAGAGTTTAAACTAGGGACACCTCTTTCCCTTTAAGTTCCTCTCTCTATCTCTCTATATTTTTCCTCCTCCTTTTATCTCTCTATCATTATCTCTCTCTTTCCCTCTCTTTTTATTTATTCCTCTCTCATCCTAACTCTCTCTCTCAATTTATTTTACCAATTTATTTATCCACCATTTCATTTTTTCTATCTCTTTTGTGTGGGCCTTTTTTTTTCAAAAAAATAAACCAAAATAAAAAAATATCAAAGGACTCGTAATTAATAACCATAAAATTTTGACAAAATTTTCCAACCATTTTGGTTAGTTCAAAGACTTGTTTTAATCTCAATTTTTTTTTATTTTTTATCATAAACATGGATAAATTTTTTTGATTCAAAACCAATAAGTTTTGAATTCTCAATTTTTTATTTGGAAAATGATTCTTCCCTTATCATGAGAAATAACTTCAAATTTCATGATAAGGTATCCTATAACCATATTTTCATATTATGTGTTTTCATCCCTAATTGTGAGTCTTGATTTTATATCCCTTCAATCTAAATTTTATACTTTGGTGTGCATTAATATGATGGAGTCATTTTCTGAACAACATGAGAATCAAAATAGTCAAATAGCCTCTAATTACCATTACATTGATCCTACTTTTGAAAGGCCTTTTGATCCTATAAAAACCCTTTTCTTGATAGCCACATTATAAGATAAAAACCTTATCTCACCCAATATCTACATAGATTTTTATTGAATGATTTATTGAAATTCAAGTTTGGGGGAAATGAATTTCATTTTGGGTGTACTTTCCTTGATTTTAAATGTTTCATCATATTATTGAGGAAAATCATCCATTTAAAGACTCAACAGAGGATAATTTTATTGATGAAGTGACTATGTAAGAGCTTTCTAACCCATAAGTTATGCAGGAGCAGTTGATTGCTTCAAAGTCATGTAAAGGAAAACAAAAAACTGATGTTAAAACTCTTATGGAGAAGGTCATGAAGGTAGATCATGAAAGGTAGGTGTCTTATTCTAAGTAGGTTGATGAAATTAGTTTAGAGGTTGACTCTTCAACTCCAGCTATTATTAGGGTAGTGGATAAAGTTCAAGAAGGGTCCAGTTCAGGAAGTGTTTCCAGAAGCTCACTCCTATCGAGTTTGGGTGTTTTGGTATCTCAAGTTTAAGAACCACTTGCATAAGAGACTTCACCCAACTCCTTTGGAGTACTCAATTAATTTGAAGAGTAAAAAAAGCAAAAAGATAAAGTCAACATGGATGACTTGCTTGATGACTCTCAGGATGAGGCTAAGGGGGATGTTGTTCCAAGGTAAGGGAGCACTCACTTAGTTTTCTTGACATTTTGAATAGATCCAATAGCAAGAAGGTTTTCCTTGAAGAATTAGACAATGCTCATAGAATGATCTGAGTCAAATGTAGGTCCCCAAGAACTAAGACTATCAATGCAAATGGTGACAACTTTGACCCTCAAGATGATGACAATACATGACAAAAGCCCAAAACCTGGAAGAGGGGTTGTCATATGAGCGGTAGGGGTGGTGATTGATTTCTCGCTACAAGATGAATTTTCTTCTCTTGTTTCCTAGGCACTGTCTTCTTTGCTTTGTGGAAATGGTTTATCCCTATTTTCTGCATGCTATCTCCCTTTGTACTTTTTGATTGTTTTATTTTCAATAAATTTTGGGATCATGGGTTAAAACTCATGGTTCGCGCCGTTTTGAGTATATTTATATAATTATATATATATATATATTAATAGATACATATATATAATTATAAATATACTAAATTTATTTATTATTTAAATATATTTATTATAATTTTATAATTATTTAAATATATAATTATTTAATTATAATTATAATTATAAATAAATATATTTAAAAAGTATTTATATATAATTATAAATATATTTACATAATTATATTTATAATTATATTTATTTATTAATATATAATATAATTATAAATATAATAAATATATTTATTATAATTTGATAATTATTTAAATAAATATATATTTATTCATAATTATAATTATAGATAAATATATTTATAAATATTTGTATATAATTATATATATATATATATATTTATTAACATATTGATTTATATAATTATAAATATAATAAATTTATATATTATTTAAATAAATATACATACATATATATATATACTTATTTATAATTTTATAAATATCTTTTTAAAAAATCATATATATTTATAATTTTATAATTAACTATTTAAATTAAAAAATTATCAGAAAAATTATTTAAATACATTAATTATATAAATTTCAAAGACATTTTAAATGTTAAAACTTAATAAACAAAAATAAATAAATTTTATTCATATAAATTACAAACATATTGAAAATATTACATGTATATCAAATAAATATATGTATAAAGAAATATTAAAAAATGATTAAATATATTTTCAAAATTATTAATGAATATATAATAATAAATGAATAAATAAAATTAAAAATATTACAAAAAAATTAAAAAGTGAATTCGTAACATTTACGTGAATTATAGACACATAAAAAATGATGAAAAATGAAAAAATAGATAATATTAATGATATAAATAAGAAAATTATTGAAAATGAATTATATTAACTATACCAAAATATTAATAATTAAATTAAATCAAATTAAATCAAACCAAATTAAATTAAACACACACACTCACATATATTTTTGATGAATAGATTAAAATGAATAAATATTAAAAACAAATAAATATTGAAAATACTGAAAATGGAGAGATATTAAAAGAGGATAAATAATATGAAAACAATAAATAGACTTGCACACACACATACATATGTACACATACATATCCACACACACACACATACATACATACAATTATATATGTACATATATTTTAAATTATTTAATACCAATATAAACATATATTTCAATAAATATATTCATTTATATGTTATATAATTCTTTAAATAAAATATTTATATATTGGGAAATAAATGGACTTTCCAAAATAATGAAGGCTAAGCATGTGTCTATGTCTAAAGGTAAGGGAAGAGTGGTGGATGAAGAAGATTTTCAACTGGTCCCTCCCCGAAAACCTTCGACATATGTGCCGACATCTAAAGTAGCATAGAATCTTATTATTCAGAAGCTCCCCCTATAGGTGGAATTCCCACTAGACTTTATCATTGATAAAGAAGAACTTGAAGGAATTTGGCATAAAAAGTCATGGTGATGGGGTAGGCATTCAAAAGCTAGTGGTCGAGGATGTGACTGACATGATTGGGATACTACATGAGGATGTGGACAAAATGTGTCTACCAGATCTTCTTCTATGTACTCTAAGTGTCAACTCACACTGGATCAGGAAAAGATCAAGGAGAAGTATTCGGTACTCTTTAATAAAAGAAAATCACAGTCAGAGTGGGAAATTGCCGATGATGATGAGGACTTTGATCATGATTATGAGAATGATCCTATTTTAGACTTATAGTATAACCTTATGGATGAGGGCATGCCTTATTGTGTGGCCCCATCCATCCTCTTTTCATCTTTTTCAGTTTTATTTTTCTAATAATTTTTTTAGGAGAAGGCTTTCATGCCTCCTAAACCTTCTGAGTATTTATATATTATATTTATTTTAATTATATACACATTTTGTAATTAATGTATATAAATAAACTATTAAACATTTTGACTAATATAAATTTGATAAATTTCTTATATAAAAAATTATAAAAACAAGATTCATTTTTCATTAAAAGTTATATAAATCATATTTATATATTATATTTACATATATATACTTATTTTAATATAAATATTATTTAAAAATATATAAATATTTATATATAAATTAAATTACTCACTATGAACTTTATCATCACTAAAAAAATGCTGATTAAGGGTATCATTTTATGAGTGCTTTTGTTAATGCTGATAAAAGGTAACTTTATTAGCATTTTATGTAAGCATTGATAAAAGTTCCCCCTTTATGAGTGTTTTTTTCTAGAATTGTTAAATGTTAACATTAGATAAATCACAGTCTGTGGGGGTGCTTTTACTATGGAACAGTGAAATTCGTTTTGTTCCTTTGAAATGACATGTGTTGTGATTGTTTTTGAATTTTTTTTTGAGTCATGGTCATACCTATTGGGGTTCATCCCACATGTGGTATCATTTATATTTAAAGATAAGTTTTTTGGAAATTTAAATTGGGGCCTCTCCTCTGTGTATCTGCTAGCATGAGATATAGGTGATATCTCATGATATCCTTTTGAGATATATTTTTAGATATTTATTTCATACAAGATATGTGAAATATGGGAGCCTATAAAAGGGGAGGCATCGACTCAAAGAAGGAGACAATTTTGTGGTGTATAGTAACCCAAGGAGAACAAATACTTTAGTGACGGCTTTTGGGCGTGGGCGGCAGCGAGCAATGGAAAACTGGGTTGTGCAACAAGGTGTTTCAATGATGGCATAAGTTTGAGATTGATCTCTGAGGGGTGATGTTCGGTCATAGAATATTATCAGAGTGGTGACAAGAGGCGTATCAGGGTGTGGTTTTTCATACAGGGTTTTCTACACTATATTTGAAATTCAAGTCTTGAGCTATTCCTTAGATTATGTGTACTCTTTGATTCATAGTGGAATTTCTAAAATTTTCCCTATGGTTTTAAATCATATGAAAAGATGGGTTTTCCACATTAAAATCTATGTTCTCATTTATTTTTTTACTATTTGTGTTTTCACTTCATTTACATTGGTGATTATCACAAACATCTGTTGTCACAACTAAGTTTGATTCTGGGGTCGATTCACTTCTGAACCAACATCTGGTATTAGAGGAGGTTATCTATGTTTTCTTGCTAATTAAATAATGGTGATTTATGCCATGGTATTTCTACCTACATTGAACTATTTAATAGGAAAAATGATTTTACACTTTGGAAACAATGTTTTAAAAATATTATATTCTGTGAGAAGACAACGAAGGCGTTGAAGAAAAAATAAGAGAAGTAGGAGATGATGAGCGATGGTCATTGGTAGGATATGAAAGAGTTGGCGGAAATCACAATTCAAATGTATTTTGGTGATAATACAATGTGGGAAGTGATGAATCCAATAAATGTATAGGAGATCTGGGAAAAGCTTGAAAGTAGGTATAAATCAAAATCCATAAAAAATCATTTATACATGAAAAAACGGTTGTAACATTTGTGAATTACATAGAATGGACATTTAGGTAACCATATGGATGAGTTCTCCAAACTTTTTATGGAGATATCTTGTGTGGTGGTCAAGATCGACGATAAGGGTATTGTGGTACCTGTTGAGATAGAAGAATAAGACAAGGCTTTGTTTCTCTTGGGTTCATTACATGATTCATATTATAATATCGTCACCAAATTGCTGTTTGGGAAAGAAACACTGAAGTTGGATGATGTGATTTCATCTTTGTTGATAAATAAGACTCTATGAAAGAACGATGATAGTGAATCTTTAGGTATTGGTGGTACTCTGGCTATGACAGATGAATGTGGTGATAAGAGAGGTCGTTCGAAGACAAGAAGAAAGGTCAAGTGCTTCATTTACGATAAGAAGGTCCATGTGAAGAGATAATTCTATGAATTTTTTTAAGGATGATTAGAAGGCACACAACACAAATTATGAGGATACTAACATAAGTGTTATTCAGGTTGAGGGTGATTTACTTTCAGTTGGCATTGACTGTCGCATGTCATATTTGTACACCGAATGGGTGGTTGATTCAGTAGAATCTTTCCATATTACACCAAAGAGGGATTTATTTTCTACATACGAAGAAGGTTACTATGGTATTTTGAAGATGGGAAATTGATATTTTACTGATGTCATTAGTGTTGGTGATATTTGTATCACTAAGAATGTAGGTTGTATGCCGATGTTGAGGGATGTGCGACATGTGTTAGGTACACACCATAATTTTTTATCCACTTTTACTCTTGATAATGATGGATTCAGGATTTAATTTGATAGTGGAATATGGAACTTTTCTGGAGGATCAATGGTTTATACGTGAGGAATAATGGATTACACACTTTACAAGATGGATTTAATGGTGTTTGGTGATGTGAAAAATGCATTTGTGAGGATTACTTCACCATATTTGAGGCATAGGTGATCTTCGTGCATGAGTTGAAGACCATAAAATACAATGAAGAAGGTTTGGAAGCCTAAGTTTGTCAAGTTAGGTGTTTCAGGTCTTACACTTAATCCTTTTTCTTTAGAGAGTTACACTAGTCAATAAAGAATAAAAATAAAAGATTAGGGTGATGTGCTGAGAGTTTCAGACTGCTTAGAGGATGTTTATCAGAGAGAGGAGTTGATTCCAGTAGGTGCTCAAGATTATGTGGTGATCATAATTATGGGGGAGCCCAATATTTTTGATTCTAATATTGGTAGTATAGAAACTAGTATGATTAAGACTTCGACATTTTTATTTTTTTTCAGGGGGAACTTTTAGGTTTCCTTCAGAGATACAAAAGAGGGATTTCATATTTTCTACAGAGGATGGTGGTTGGTGTGATACCAACTAGTTTTCTTTATAACTGAGTTTGTTGGATGTGATCTCCTTCTTCGATGGGATGAAGGGGGATATTGTTGGTGTTCATCTTGCATGTGGTATCTTTTAGATTTAAAGATAAGTTTTTTTAGAAATTAAAATTGGGACCTTTCCATTGTGTATCTTCAAGCATGAGATACAAGTGATATCTCATGATATCCTTTTGATATATATTTTCAGATATCTATTTTAAAAAAGATATGTGGAATATAGGAGCCTATAAAAGGAGATGAAGTGACTCAAGTCAGGAGATGATTTTGTGGTGCAAAAAAACCTAAGGAGAGAAGATACTTGGGTGATAGTTTATGGGAATGGAAAGTACTGAGTAGCGGAAAAATGGGTTGTGCAACTAGGTGCTGTAATGATGCTGCAAGTTCAAGATTGATCTTTGAGGGGTGAAATTAGTTCATAGAATATTATCAGAGATGCGATGGGAGTCATATCGAGGTGTAGTTTTTCACACAGGTTTTTCTGTGCTGTATTTGAAATTAAAGTCTTAGGCTATTACTTGGAGTCTGTGTACTCTCTGATTCACATTGGATTTTCTCATAGTTTCCCCATGGGTTTTAATCAACTTAAAAGGGTGTTTCCCATGTAAAAATCCCTATTCCCATTTATTCTTTTACTATTTGGTTTTTTTCTTCACTCATATTGGTGATTCTCACAAAAATTTGTTGTCGTGACAGAGTTTTATTTTGGGATTGATTCGCTTCTGACCCAATAATACCAACACAATGGGCATTTTGGGTATCTTTTTTACTTGTCCATGTCGTTTAGAGTTGGAGTTTTGGGAAATATGACATATTTCTAAAACACCTTGACCAATTATAGTACTATTACCCAACGATCCTTATTTTGAAGGCCTCTAGGGCATAGAAATCTAGACAATAATGTGGTGTCATCGAATATGATACTCTATTTTACATGAAATTTTGACGATGCTTGAAATAACTATTCTGGTAAAAGCATGTTGTGGTTTGCTGGAATGAAGAATCGGAATGACCATTTTTATAAGAAACATGTATTGATCTTGAATTATTAAGAACATAAACTCTGGTGAATGTAAAAAATCATGGATCAAAAAAACATTACAAAAAAAATCCAATGATCACAAAAAAACGTGTAAATAAAATTCACTAATACAAAAATACCCGAGAGAGAGTTAATCATTAGGTTGGTATCTTTACTCCATAATATTTCAACCTTTTAAGGCCTTGGAATAATTTATCAAGATTTATAATATGAGGCTTTAGGTTAGGTTCCTATCTCTTAGAATTTAAAGTGCCAACTTTGTCTTCCACCTCACTTGCTTCACTACGCATTAGATCGAATCCATCTCCCACTGTAGATTTCTTCTCCATGGTTCCCTATTATTCATGACATCCATCATTCAAACTCACCCATTCTACACTTATGTCGCTCCTAGAAATGGTGGTTTACCCACTGATCTTTTCATTCATATGTTTGCTCTCTGAAAATGCCTTCAGATTCTTCCACCACTACGTTACTATTCCTCTCTTCTTACTACCATTTCTGCCCAAACTCCATGCTTTACTCAAATCTTTATATTTGTTCCCACCTATACAGTTCTCATAAATATCTACCATTTAATTCATCCTTTGAGAATCTCTCGCTTCTTGACTCGACCTGTATGGTGCAATTTCATCAGTACCAACATTGTGTGAATGAAATCTCAATGAAACATGGGATCAGTCATCATCTCTAACTCCATGTTCAGTCCAGGAAGACTTAAATATTTCCTCATAACATGAATTCTCCCACCATTCCATGTATCTCATGGTAACATATCCTTTAAATATCCTTAATGGAATATATAACTAGTAGCCCGCTATGGGTTTAGAGTAATTGTTTCATGCCTTCTTACTGGTTTCATTCGATCTAGAGATGTGAGGAGGAATATTTTGATCCAACTGAATATCATGGACACTCGAATTGAAAGGTATTGTTGGATGAAATCATGGCCCATGATCTTTGATACCAGTAAGCATCACATCAATGACTGCATCTATTCATCTAGATCATTAAACAATACCCAATCATTTTTTTTCTATGTGCATTTGCAGGGAAAATGATGATGAAAGATTAAACAAAGGATAAATACCATAGGGACACCATCAAAAACTCTATGCCACTGAATCCATATCCCAACCCACACCCACATATCTCAGAAACTTCTTCATCGTGTGCCAGTGAGCTCAAATTGGTTCATTGGCTCCTATCCGATTTGTGTCTAGGCACAATGCGGGGAAAGTCACGAAATCTCAGATCTGAACCAATAGGAATGGAAAATATTAATTTTTTTTTTCAAAATTAAAATCATATTAATGTTTTATATGAAAATTTTGGATTTATTGTTATTATGAAAAACATGTTTTTTTGGGATTCTGTGTTATCGGGCCTCCGGTTCAGCCTTCTTTCTATTTTCTCAGCTCTATTCTAGACCATTTATGTGCTTCTAGGCCTTTTCTTGGTCTGTGGGGCATTGAGATACTTTGATGAAGTAATTTTACCACTATTACACCTTGTAAATCCACCGATCTACTATCCATTGATGTGCCTCCATCCGATGGATATCCTTCATGATGGTTATGTTTGTTTATTTTCTACTGATCCTATCCACAGCCATCCCTTTTCACTATGAATGATGTGTGTCCCATGATTTTTGAGTACCCATTTTACTGGCATAGTTTCATGATTGTTCTGATCTCCCTTAGTCATCCAAGTGTCCCCTCATCTGTTGGTCTTATCAAGGCATAACCTTGACTCTACTGTGCTATTATTATGGTTTTCATCTCTTTTCATTGGGTGGTGGTTCGTTGTCTTAATCCTTCTTTGTTAAGAGTTCTAAGAGAGGAGTTTTGGTGATCCAGTGATCCACCACTTCCACACCATTGTTCCTTCCCCATTTCGGTGACCTCTAATGGAGATCTCAGTTCTCACAAGCTATGAGAAGACTGCTTCAGAATCAAGGACTTCTAACCTTGCCAGAGCCATCTATTCTTTAGTGCTTCTATTTTTGTGAGCCCATTATTTTTATTTTATTTGGATTATACATTTTATGTTCTTGTTTGTTTTCTTTTTCAGTTTGGTTCTTAGGGTTGTGTGTGTGAGTCTGTCTAGTTTGGGGGAGTACATTTCTAATTCCAATCCAAATTTCACCACTGGATCTTGGAGCAATGATATCCTTGTTCTCAGATAATTTATTTGGTTTTCATGCATGGTTTTCTTTATTTTTTTCTTCTATTTTTTTATGTTATCTATTTCATTTTGCATAATAATAAGAAATATATGGTAGTGTTCTTAACATGGAGTATAACTAAAAGGTATAAACCACATAAAATCCTTGTTTATATTTAGTTTTATGTACCTTTCCTTTTATGTTCTTTCAAATTTATTTAAAACAATTTATATTTCTTTGTGATTACTTTGAACGAATTAAGTAAACCCGTCCCGATACCCCAACCACTGGTATTAGATCCTATAAATGTTTTTTATTTTTCTATGTCTGTTAAATTTGAATTTGAAAAGTTTGACAGTGAAAAATATTTTAATCTTTGGAGTGTCAAAATGAGTGCACTATTAGTCCATAATGGACTTATAGGTGCTTTTGACAGTAATAAGAAACTTGTAGTGACCATCTCAACCGATGGTCATTCCACCACTGTTTTAGTTGATTTCAACACTAATATACTATAAAAGGATCACTGTACTCTTCTGTTAACCCCAGGAGATAAAGTTTTGCGTGAAGTTTCACATGAAACTACTGCTAAATATATTTGGATCAAAACCAAAAATTTGTATATGACTAAATCTTTTCTTGGGAATTTTTATAAAAATACACGGTTATATAATTTTAAGATGGATCCTGGATATTTTATGCAAGTTCATATAGATGATTTTAATAAAGTTTTGTTGGATTTAGCCAATATTGATATAGAGGTTAAAGATGAAGATCATGATTTATTTTTTTAACTTCTCTTGATGATTCTTTTAATTCGTTAAAAGATTACATGATGTATGTTAAGGATTACATTACTTTAGAGGAAGTTATGGAGGAAAAATTACAATTATATGTTTTTATTTTAGAGGAATTGGTCATTCTATTATGAATTTACCCAAGAAGAAAGTTAGAGAATATAAATAACATTCATAAGAAAAACCTTAGTGGAATAAATAGAATAAAACTTCTATAAAAGATAATAAATTCACTGGTGGTAATAAAAATTTCACTAGAAATAGAAGAAGCATATTGATTAATAAATTTGAATATGAATCTAATGAAAATAATTCTTTAGAATATTAAAATTTCGAAAAATTCAACACCTTATTTGAAAATTCTGATAAAAATGAATATTCCTCAAATAGTGAAGAAGAATGAGGTGAAGAAACTTATAGAGAAAATCAACTAAAACCGTAACTAGTTTTATGTCTTAATCAAAATAAAAAACTCAATAAATAGATTATAATGTTAAAGAAAGAAATTGGAAAGAATAATTAAGTATGAAAATATGTTCTTAAATAATAAGATGAGTATATTGAGGAGATCAAAAACCTCAAGTTGAAAGTTTCGAAATAAGGAAATATAGTAGAAGATCTCTGTAAGAAATTTACTACACAAGGATATGAGGTTAGTAAAACCCAATAAATAATTCTTGAATTTGAAATTACATTAATAAATATGAACGAAAATTTCAACAAATCTTATATAGTAAAAGATGAAACATCTTACATGATTGAGAAAGATCATCCCAACAATCAGGTGAATTTTCCACCCACTAAATGTAAAAGTTCATCTAATTTTACTAACCATGCATATGTTAGATTTTTTTTGGAAATATTGAATTAATAAATGATGTTATAAAACCATCACATCAATAAATTTTAAAAATAACCTTCATAATAAAATTTCTACATTACCTGAAAAAGTAAAAAATAGAAAGATGTTATGAACCTCGACAAACTTTCTACAGGGAAAGATCCAAATTCTATAGAAAACCAAGATTCGAAGGATTTTTTTGGTGCTATGGAATTTATGGGAAAATATTTTAACTATTGGAACAACATGTCTCTTCCTAGAAATAGGCATGAATAAAGGGTGAGTAATATTGGATGAAAAACGAGTAACTTTCCTAAAATATAGGAAGAAAGAAAGGAAAAATCAAAAAATGATATAAATTTTTCAATAAAAAACCAAGTTTATTACCTAAAATAAGTTTTTGAAAGATGGGAACAACTGGTTTACATTGATGATGACAACTCTTCCAGGAGAATTTTTTTATACTAGAAAATAAAAAAGGCCAGAAAGAAGAAAGTTGAATAAAGATACTTTATTATTGATACAAAATGACCACTTTTGAAATATTTTATATGAAAGATACTTAAATTAAATACTTTAAGGTCTTTGGAAGTCCTTTCTTAATAAAAAACAAAAATCTGGATCTTGGAAAATTTGATGAAAGAATATAGGAAGGAATTTTCATGGGTTATTTATCCAATGGAAGAAGTTAATTTTTTTGGAATAAAAATTTACAAAATTTGGTGGATTATTATGATGTGATATTATTATAAATATAACTTCATTAACAAAATTTGTTAAAAATTATATAGAATAAAAATTTAATACTTCTTATGAGAATAATAAAATTTAAGATGAATGTGAGCCAAAATATATAGAAAGTGAGTCAGATGAATCATGTGTTAAGGAAACTAAGACTGGTAGAAAATCACTCAAATTTCATACCCTATAGAAACATGTTGAAACTGATAGCATCATTGGAAATTAAAAAGCTCCAATTATGACTAGGATAAATTTGAGGTTAGAAAATCAGACATCATTTATCTCACATGTTAAACCAGAATCAGTTTCAGAGGCTGTTGAACATGATGAATGGGTGCAACCTATTAATTAAGAGTTAGATCAGATTGAGAATAATGACACATGATAACTTGTTCCATGACCAACATGAAAGAAAATTATAGGGAAAAAATAAGTATATAAAAACAAGCTCAATTAATATGGGAAAATTTTGATAAAAAAATCTTGAATTGATTTAAAAAGTTACTCATGGGTTAAAGGTTTAGATTTTTAAGAAACTTTTTACCCTGATGTGACATTGGAAACTATAATAATGTTATTGGAAGTTACTACAAATGGTGGTTATAAAGTTTATCAAATGGATGTAAAGTCGTCCTTCTTAAATGGATAAATTAAAGAAGAAGTTTATATTGAGAAACCTTGTAGGTTCTTACTTGATAAAGATGGAACAAAGGTGTGCATATTTAAGAAAAATTTATATGGTTTGAAAAAACCTCCATAATCTTGGTACTCCAAATTAGACAGTTTATTGAGGAAAATGAAATTTTCTAAAGAAAACGTTAACAAAAACTTATATGCGAAAGAGATGAACTCAAGTGGACTAATTATTATTATTTATATTGATGACATAATTTTTGAAAGAGATAGAGATAAATCTTGTAAAGAGTTTTATGAAGAAATGAAGAAAAAATTAGAATGTCAATATTGAGGCAATTAACTTTCTTTCTGCTCTTATAAGTGAAAAAAGGAGAAGATACATTTTTTAATCACAAGAAAAGTATGAAAAATAATTATTATAAAAGTTTGGAATGATGGACTCCAAATAAGTTTTTACTCTTATTTATAATTTCATGACGATTATTAAAGTTGAATTTAAAAAATTTGTGAATCTAAAATACTTTTTGAAGTTGATAGGAAGTTTTATCTATCTTATAGATTCAACACTAGACATTGTTTACACTATTTATTAGTGTGTAAGATATCAAAGTGATCAGAAGGAATCAAAAATAATGGAAGAAAAAAATAATTATCAAATATGTTAAAGGAACATCTTCTTATGTCTTGTTGTATAAAAGAAGTTGTGATATAAAATTTAATGGATACACTAATGCTTATTGGACTAGAGATTGTAATGATAGAAAATCAATATTCAGAGAAACTTTTTTCTTAGGAGATTATTGTGTGAGATGACATAGTAAGAAACATAGTTCATTGAATTTGATCATAATATAAGTAGAATATTTTCTACTATCCAAGATTGTACTAAAATTATATGGATGAAATTTCAATAGGGATATTTGAGTTTAAATGTTTATAAACCATTTAAGATACTTTGTGATAATCAAAGTTATATTGATATTTCTAAAAATCATATACAACATTCAAGATCAAAGCACATTGATATTATGTTTCATTTCATTAATTAGAAATTTTCTAGCAGAGATGTTATGTTAGAGTATATTTCAATAAAGTTCCAAATTTCTAAGTTTTTTACCAAAGATATGCCAAAAATAAACATTTATGGAATTGAGACTATAACTACATGTTTAACATCCACCAATGACTTCTCTAAGTGTGTAAGGAATTCCCCCACAATTATTTGGATTATGTTTTCAAAGGAAGAGAGTAAGTAAAACATTATTCTGTAAGGGGGAGAGTTATTGAAAGGGGGAGAGTAAGTACAACACCTCTTTCTTATATGAATTTGAATTTGTGGTCATTATAAAATGGGGGATTTAAAATATTGAGAGGGATTTTATCTTTTTATAACCAAAAAATTACTTGTCACCAAGGGATGGAATTAATTTAAAAACAAAACTTTATCCAGTAGTGTGGTTTTAGGACATTCTCTATTAGAAAGGTTGTGATTTGACGAATGTTGTAAAAAAATGAGTTGTCAAAAATCTGAGTTGTTTAAAAACAAGTGTGCTCAAAAGTTATAATGTTACCAAAAAATCAAATGGTGTGGATTCAAGAATATTTGGAAATTTTTGTAACAAATTATATATTTTTTGACAATATGTTTTTTGTTAAGAATGTTTTTTTTAAATATGTGATGAAAAGTTGCTAAAAGTTTGTTATGATTTTTTTTGTTATAAAGTTGATGGAGGAGGTTTAGGAAGTTCTCTTAACTTTGTTAAGAAACTTTCATACAAATTCATATGATGATATGTTTCTCTCAAGTTACTAACATCATGAAAAATATCATGATCCAAGCTCTTATTCAAAGGAGAGAATCTAGTTTTAGGACACAAACCACCAAATGAATATTATCGGATGTAGAAATATGGGAATAGTTTTCTAGATAGAACATGATTGGATATAGAGGAATATAAAAGGGAATGTAGTACAAATTTATTACCAAATTTAGATGTCCAAACATGTACAAGTGAATGAAGATACATAAGTATTAATTACATGGTGGGATATATACAAATTTTTTAGTGGATGAAAGCCAACAGACACAGATGACTGGATAAATTTTCTTGAAAAAGAATTACAAGAAATCAAGATTCTGAGTTTTGTATAGATATAAAGAACATAATAAAATGTTCAAGTATGATGAATGAAGTAAAAATGGGGAGAAGTCCAAAAACAAGAATTTGGAATTTGATTTTTTATTTATTCAAAAAACGAAGGGAGAAATCAAAATAGAAAATATGAGCAGAGCACCACACATAGATTTTGCATGTAACAAAAGTACTTAAAAGTTACAAAAATGTAGTCAACCATATTCAATCAGATCAAGTGCACCAGATAGTGATAGATAATTTTTCTAAATGGAAATGTTGTAAATTGTTAAAATAGAAAAAAAATTATAGGCTATATGAAGTTTGAATTTGAGAGGGAATGAAGAGTGCTTCTCATGAAAGGCGAATGGGTCTAGTTCATTAGACAAAGATCTATCAGAAAAACATTCATTTGATAGATGTTTCTTAGAATTTTGTTTTAAGTGGAAGTTTGAGATGAGGAAAAATTAATGGACAAAGTAATTAGATAGATTTGGTCAGTTGAAGAAGACCAGAAAAATAGTATTGGGTGGAATTTTCCTAAATATTTCATCAAATAAACATTTATGAGATAAAGATTTAGGAGCTTTACATAAATATTTTTAAATCCTTAAAAAATGATGGTGATTTTTTTTCTCATTTAATTTTTTTATCTATACTAGATAAAGAAATTTTGAGAATTTCCTTAATATATGATGGTAAGGAAGTTTGAAGAAGGTTGATGATGTGAATTCAATAAACTTTAGGAATAATCTAGTATATTTGAGAATCATCCAGTAGAATTTAAATCAAGCAAGATATTGGAAATTGGAATCTCAATTGATTGGGAAAATGAAATGGACTTACCACATTTTCCACCTCAAGATCACTTAAAAAAGGGAATGAAACAATACTGAAAAAATATGAGTATGAACACTGTTCAAGCGTATGAAATTCTCACATGATAAATATTTTGTGATAGTTGAGTTTCTAACAAAGATTTATTTTGAGTTGAAGAAAAATATTTGATATAGTTTCATTATATATAAATCATATAGGGAATATATTTAGAGAAACTGAATAGAGATTAACAGATAGAGTTTTGAAGCATAGTTTGAGGCACAATAATTTTGTTCAGTAGACAGAACACAAGTAAGAAAATTAGTGTAGTTTTAGTGAGGCACACCATAAAAATAATATTGAATGAAGGTAAATACACCATACATATGAAACTGAATGGAGGAAATCAGATAGTGATTTATGGATGAAAATTTTTGGGACATGGTTTTTTAAAGTTTCACATATTTTATGTTGGCTCTGTTTTGAAAGAAAATATTTTTAAAATTTACTAGAGTCTGTATAATCATACATATAAGTAGAAAATATGAGTCTAATGGTATTTGGTTCAAGTTATATTCACTTATTACTAATAATTAATTTCTATGGAATTATGGGAGTTTCCATGGCATGGATGTAGGTTCTCACACTAAGGACGAAACTTGTAAATCTTTCAAGGCTTATTTAATTTCTTATAATTTCATTATTTTGAGTTTGTTTATAAAAATTTAGTAAGGATAAAATCTCTAAGAAGTTTTAGGGGTTAATTTCAGAGAGTTTGAAATTGTAAAAGATCGCCACTAATTCAACCCCATGCTCCCTCAATGGTTTAATGATCCTAAAGAACTTTAGAGTTCTATTTGAATGTCATATGAATTCAATGCATGTAATTTTCATTTGAGATGATTTCTCACTTGATAAAATTTCCAATTTATATATGAAGGAAGTGGTAAGGTTGTATAGATTACCACTTTTAATTATATATAATCAAGATCTAAGGTGTATATCAAAGTTTTAGGGAAGTATCCAATAAATAAATGATAAAAATTTGATATTTACCATGACTTATCATCGTCAGAATAATGTATAATATAATAGGACCATTTAGACTTTTAAATATATGTTAAGATATTACTGAATGGATTTCAAAATAATTTGGGACCAACTATTCCATTGGATGAGTTCTCATATAATAAAAGTTTTGAAATATAGCATCTAAATGACACCATATGAGGATCTATATAGGAAGATATATAGAACTTCGACCTATTGGGGTGAAGTTGGAGAGAGTAAGTTGTTGGTACCTGATCTTTTTTAAGAAATGATAGTGAAAGTTCTAACCATTCAGTGACATATCAAAGTATCACAAATTCTATAGAAGAGTTATGTTGATAATCATTGATGAGATATGGAGTTTAAGGTTAGTGGAAAGTTATTGCTTCAAATATGTAACACCATAATATTTTTATGGTATGTCTCTTTTTAAATTCAATTTATTTGATAGCCTACATTGAATGCAATAACAAGCTTAAATAAATAACTAAATATTATTATTTAAATGTTACCATTGTAACCAAACCATTAAATTATTAGTTACGGATAGTTTTAAATAAATTATGAAAATATATTTTTTATAAAAATATAATATAAATTATTTGGTTACTAATTAATTAGAAAGAAAAATATAAACCAATTGAATATAAAGGATTTTATTATTATTTTTATGCTCTTAAAAGAATTTTTTCTTAATAAATTAAATTAATTACAATTAGTAAATGATATTAATGAAATATATTTGTTATATATTGAATAAAATATATTTTATATTCATAAAATATATTTTATAGGTATAACATAATAACAAATCCAATTTTACGCATAAAACCTATATTTTTCTAATGGCAATTTTACCGCCTTTTAATGGAAAACCAATTTTGAATCCAAAATTTGAAACTTTTATAAATTTTATCTGAAAAAAATAAAATTCTTTTTTTAAAACGGAATATAAAAATTTACATTGGCTTAAATTTTGGTATTTTTTCGATAAGTTTCATGTTTTGATGAATAGTAATAAAATATTGTATTTTAATTGAAAACAACTGTTTCATCTAAATAATTTATAGTCTTATATTATATTTTTGATTGGTTTTAAAGTAAAATTAGATAATTTTTTATCATTTAATCCAATTTAGGTTATTTGAATCAATTCCACATTGAATTTGGATATAAAAACATTTCAATCTTTTGAATGCTTTCACTTTAAAAATACGTTTCCTCATTTCGTCAAAATGATTAATTTTAATTTAATTACTAAAACTTATATGTTTTTAAAATTTAAAAATCGATTCCATATTTGGAATTAGTTAGTATAAATTATTTAAATTTTTTTATGTTATTTTTTGAAATTATGAATAGTAACTTTAGTAAATTTTAATTAACACGGTTAAAGGTAAATCAAGTAATTAAGGGTAAAAAAATAATATTATAAATATTATAAAATTATCCCAACACTTGTAAAAAATTAATTTTATGAGTATATATCTTCCAAAATTATCCTTGGTCTATGATTATAACCATTTTAAGCAACTTGGATGAGAGTATGACATTTATTATATTTTATTTAAAGAAAAGTTAAAGATGTCATACTCATATTTTTAATAACTATATTATTTTTAATACAAGGTTATATATAAGATAATTTTGACTATAAATATTCATTTGAAATATAAAATATCTATCTTTACAATGATAATTTATTTTTTATTTTTAAGAAATTAATAGTTATCTTAAAGGCTTACATAATGATGATGCATTAATTGTTTGGTTAATAGAAATACCAAATAAATGATATAAAAAATGTTAAAAAAAATATAATTTGATATAATTAATGTCCTAAATGAATTTTATATATAATATATACATATTTGGGATTTATTAAAGTTGTTTTCTAAGTTATCTTGAGTATTTATATTTTTTAAAAATTCAAGAAATTACTAGTGTCAAAATTGACATTAATGATATTTTAAAATAAAAAATATTTTATTAAATGATACAAAATTTATAAAAAACTAAAATTCATAAAAATAATTTATATAAGGTTTTAAATTTAATAAATTATTCTTTTATTATTCATTTTTCATTTTATAGTAACTATATTAACCTTTAAGTAGTAAAAACACATGTTGTCATGGTAAGAGTTAAAGAGATTAAATAAGGATTAATGAAAAAAGATAAGGGTAATAATGTAACTTAAACTTGTATAAAAATTATTTTTTGAGATTATTTAGACCCATAATAATATTATATTAGAAATAAATCTTTTTGGAGTCATTTTTAATTGAAAATTAATTCATATTAATTTAATATTTTGAGGGTTTCCAAAAGTTCCCCTCACCTCAATTACAAAAGGAAACCTCCTACCTCACTTACTCACACCACTTTGAGCCTTATATCTTGAACAAAATCTGACCATTTATCCTTATAACATCCTTATCCAAGTTCTATAGTTCCTGGTACTCCAAAAATAACAACTCAAAATCCCTTAAGAATAGATTCAAAGGAAGTTAATTGAAGAAGAGGTAATTGTTTTACCAATTCATTCAAGTTCATGTATTCTTATACTTACTCCTCAAATTTTTTTTCCATGATAAATTAATAAATCCAGTATAATATATATTCTTATATGTTATTATTATTATTTTATAACCATATTCCACCTTTTATCCATCCTACAAAAAATGAAAGCACTGCGTGTGCATACGTACGACTTACTATCTCCATGATGTGGTGTAATTTGTTTATCATAAAACTTTATTTGGATGAGTATAATTATGGATATAATGGATATAAATAATAAACAAGACATGATAATTATTCATTATAATTAATATACCATCCAATTCATTACATTTTTACCATTAAGGGAATGATAATGTCATTCGTGCGTATGTACGGCCTACCATCTCCATGACAGATGAGATTCAGTTTCCATGTTAACCATTCAAGAATAATTATAAAAATATATATAATGAGTAAATATAATATCTATGAACTTAATATAATTATACAGATTATATATATTTATATATCCTATGCATAAGAAATATAACTTACACGACAAAACATGAATAGGAAAATGAAGTAGTTAACACCCGAAACAAGGGTCTTAGTAAAATATTTTTAATAAAACAATATAAAAAGATCATATATGATATCATAAATATGTATATGGTACTGGTATAAACTAATAACATGTTTTAAACCATTATAAAGGAGGTTAAATCACATTCAACTAAAGGAAAGTACAAGGTAAGGTTTAATTTCACAATCTCATTATTATTCAGGGTTATTTGTACATAAGTATCTGTTGGGGAATATTTATCATTCATGTCCATGTTTCTTAAAAACAAATAAAAAAATATTTCTAATATTATACTAAAAATGTTTAAAGTCTTTTTACCCATGTTATAATTTTTATAAAATGGTTTTAAAGTAATCTTTTTTTTATTTGATAGACGAGGTGATTATGACTTTTTTGATAAAAATATGGAAGGAACGTTTTTTGTAACTTATACGGAATGAGTGGATTTTTCCTCCATTAAGAAAAATTAATGCATTTAAGATTCCTTTATAAGTTTACAATATTATTTTCAATGAAAATTTTTCCTTTTAAAATTGTGCGACCTTTTAAATAAATGATTTCAAAATTAAAAGGGGTATTTATCTCAAATTTTTAATGATTTTATTAGAGTATTTTCATCTATGTAAAAATAATTTATTGGATCTTATGATTAATTGATGTTGATATCTTATGATACCATCTACCATATTTTATTGAAGGGTTTATGAACAGTTTGACTGGACGTTCTATTTTGATACCATTCATGGTTTATGGTTAAAGTATTCACATTTAGTATTCTAGTTTTGCAATATGAATGTTTATGTTGTTTATGTTTAACCCTTTTCATATGAAGAATGTATTGGACTTAGAAAGTTATGTTTAAGGCCCACTATAACCCCTATATGCATAGGTAGGTTTCTTGAGACAAGATGGGGAACCTCAGGAAAGCCCAGATGTGAACCAATAGAAAGGGGGGGCCATATGGACAAAGCGGCGCCACCGTTACCACTAAGGAAATGAAGGAAGAGCAATCCCCGATCCTAAAAAATTCATGTGAGCTCCATCAGGGTGAATGAAAGAAGGGTTCTTGTAGCTAGGCTGACTTCCATGGGGTAGACAAATCTATGGATCATGAAAAAAAATTTCTTAGGAGGGAAGACGAATCTGTGCAACCATAAGGAGAGGAAGGCCTCATACTCTAATGGGATCTCTATTTCGGTGAAATAATTCATTAAAGAAGCATATATGAATTTTTTGGATGGAGACCAAACCATTCAGAGGTGAACTGCTTCCAGTCCATCCCCATACATTCTCTGTTCCTGCATCGTGAGGGGGCTCTAGACCGGGTAGCTGAGCTGAGAACATGGTACCTCCCAAGGTCTGTTACGTCTTCCAGAATGATAGTGGCCTCTACCTAGGGGATGAAGAAGGTGTTAGTTTTAGAGAACCACATCTGGTAAAACACCAATACTAGGTCATTACACCTCTTAATGTTACAAGCACACCAAATGATGGTGTTGTGGACCCTCTCATTCCCCCATGAAGACTAGTGCGAGGTGTGCATATGGTATAGCCATAATTTCTATTACATCTATGGTTTCTTCTATATAGGGAAGGTCACATTTTAAGGAAAACCATCTTTTTTAGAGAGGGGATGAAGATAATGTGACTCGATGGAGGAGGAGGAGGTTGTGGGGGGTTTGAGGAAGTGTGCAACTCATAGGGTGGGGGTTCCGCCACTGGCTAAGACCATGAGCGCATCCCGCTCTTTGACAATTGAGTCATGGTGTTCCACCTTTGGAGAGGGGTAGTATGAGGTTGGATATCCCAAATGGAAAGATGCAGGCCAATATGGAAACACAACAAGATGATAGGTAGTTTTATTTGTATAAATCCCGTAAGAAAAAAATAATTAAAAAAAATACTTTTTTGAAATGTTCCTGAATTGTTTGATTCAACCTTCATATTGTCCTATAATTTTTACCTCAATATATAAAATTGATTATAAGGAGAGATATTCATCTATTATAGATTCAATTACATTTATGTATTTAATCAGTCTTGGAAAGGCTAAAATGCATCGTGTGGATATTATCACTGTTAACTTATGCGAGTTTCTTGATAGTTTATATATCGATGAAAATCCTAAACCATTTTAAATGTTTGAAACATTAAAATAAATTTTTATGAACTCTATTTAATTTAATTTCAAAAATATCTGTATGTATTAAAGAAATATTAGAGCATGTGATATAATTTATTAAGAAAATATTTACAAAATAGAAGATATGTAAATGATCCTATATAACCATTTTTTTCTGTTAAAAAACAAAATATGCATTTACAATCATTTTCTTATATGTTGGTGATCTAAATATCATTGAGATTCTTTATGAGATCCATGAAGTAATGGAGAACCTGTGAGAAAAAAATATTGTTTTGGTTTGAAAAGTGTCCATATGCCAAAAACTATATTTTTGTATCAATTAATTTATACATAAAAACTCTCAAAACACTTTAATATGAATTAAGTGAAACCTTTGAAGGTTCTTTATTATTAACTTGATATCAAAACAACAAATATTTTTTTTAATTTTATTTGAAAACTCACATTGTATTTATTATTTAAAAAATATATAATTTAAATATATTTATAAACTTGTTTTTGAAAAATATATTTTTAGCATTATATGTTTCTTCAATGAAAAATTTCACTCAATAAAATTGAGGTAAATGTCATGGATCAAGATACAAAAAAGTTGACACATGAATAGATTTCACAAATCCCTATGAAAGAGGATGTTTAAGAGACATAAATATTGTATAAGAGTTCAAGAGAGGATATAGTAACTGAAAGATATATATTTTTAGTCACTAGGGATGAAAAATCATTATTAGTTGATAACCGTGATCATGTAACCTATAAGGAAGTATTAAGTGGCACATAAGGTGCCAAATGGAAAGAATCCATGAATTTTGAAATGTATTCCATATAGAAAAATGACTTCTAGATTTTGGTAAATCCTATAGTGGATGTAAAGTCTATTTCTTGTAAATGGGTATTCAAGAAGAAATTAGATGTGGATGGACAAGTCAGTACCTACAAGGAACAGCTGGTTAAAAAAGGGTATAAATAGAATAAAGACATTGATTATGGTGAAACATTTTCACTATTTGTTATAGTGAAATCAATTAGAATTATATTTTCCATAGTAGTTTATCATGACTATGAGAATTGGTAGATAGATGTCAAAACAGCTTTTCATAACAAGAGCCTACAAGAAGATGTATTATATGTCACAAGAAGAGTTTGTGACTTCAAATGATTCCAACAAAGTATGAAAGTTGTAAAGATCGAATTATAGATTAAAGCAAGAATTCATGTATAATCCTCACCCAACCCATTATCTTAGGTCTTGTCGAAGGAGTTATTGACCTTAGGTGACATTCCTTGGGAACTAAAGGTTGAAAATAAATACTAAGGGTTTAATACAAGAACAAGGAGACATTTTACCCTTAAACACATGCACATAACCATACACAAGAACTATGATGAAGATAAACATATAAATAATGAAAGATATTACTATAAAATGATGTAAGAAATAATATCCAATGAATCAAGGATAAAAAAGACAATATTAGAGTAACAATGAAAAACAAATGAACCAAAATATCTAATAATAAAAAGTAATGACAAACTCAGGAATCAAGGTGGTACCACTCTAAACTCCAAGACATGACCATTTTCCAAATATACATCTCTGAACATCCACAACAACCATTATCATGGTTCTCCATGTTGGTTCTTGGCATAACAGAAGAATCTTGAAGAGCCAATGGTCAAATAATTTTTTTTATATTCGATAGATCATTCAAAATGTACAAGACATAAATGTCAGGACCAACAATGTTTTGAAGAATATTGAAAAATAAAACACTCGAACCAAGAGAAGATATTTTCACATCAATTCTATAATTATTTTAATCATAAAAATAAAGTTTGCCTCAATCTTGAGATATTTCTCTGTTGAGGATGTTGATTGTTCTAACAAGATCAGTGTAGTGTCGTTGCCTTGTGAGGACCCAAAGTAGATCCCCTCTAGTGATGATCCACACATGCACCTTTGACCTCTGAACAATGCCGATGAATCATTGAGTGCTAGCATGGACGATTGATCATCTTTCATTATTTTCCTTCAATGACACTTCAAGTTCCTTTAGGCTTAAAGAAATCTAACTTGTTCTTATTATTCTTGAGAGGATGATAAAAGGAGGTGGTTCTTGAGAGGAATTTGTTGTGCACAATGATTAACAATTAACCCTCTCTATAATATGATAGCAGTCTATTTATAGACACAAGAATGGGATTTAATATTTAATTAAATGCACAAGGGCCCTCTGATAAAACATTAAACCGCGAGAAACCCCATTCTATAGAATAAAATAATAATATTATTTTATTACATGGTGTACGCTAACTGATGCAATGATAAATATTATTTTATGATCTTAAAAATTAATATTTATCACCAAAATCGGTCTTCTCATCCTCCTCAAAATTTTTTGAATACTCAAATAAATATTGTTATTAAATATTTATTCGTTCATTCAATAAATAAACATTCTATTCACACACTGATGAATAAATATTTATTTAATATATTTATAACAAAATAAATTATTTATTTAATAAATAAAAAAGTATTTATTACAACGTGAATAATAAAAGACAAATAAATATTATATATTCATGTAATCAAACAATTACCTTTTGAATAAATATTTATTTAATATCTATGCGATCAAAAATAAATATTGAATAAATATTAACTCTCATTTCAAAGAATAATATTTATTATAATTGTTAAGTATAAATAATATTTAACTGAGATTAAAATAAACACTTTGTGTGTGTAGAGACCCAAAGCTTGACGTACATGGACATTACATTACTTTTGCGGAATAATTAGTAAATAACAAAAATAGACACACAAGGATCGTAATAGTTTAGTGTCTTTGGAAACTTGGAACATAATCTTCAAATCGTGGTGAAATATCTTCAACATCTCCCATAAAGATCTTCCCCTTTTTTTTCTTACCTAAAACCTTTCTTTATATCCTGGGGAAAAGAAAACATAAAAATGGTGAGCTCAAATGCTCAGTAAGGGTAATCATGGAAAAAATAAAACAAACCATATACCATTGAATTTAAAAACATGAACATAATGTTTAAACATCAAAATCTTGAGCAAAGGCATAAATCTTGGAAGTAAGTAAGGAATGTATCATAATGAAACATCAATCTTGATAAAATATCATGGGAATAAATCATGTAATTGTGGAAACCATTCAACACTTGTCATGATTTCCACAGTAGCCAAGGCATTGCTGCCAAGACCATCTTAGTGGATAAAGTCCCTTTCTGAATCGAGTTCACTCCTCGTTTCTGTCCTGTAACACTGAACCAGATTAACTTACCATTCCAATAATGTCTATCTCATGAGATATAAATCTTTACCCAATGCATTGGAGGTAGATATAGGTCTCACCCATCTCATAATGAAATCATTCTTACTTGTGCCACAAAATAAACTTAAAAAATTCATCATAACCCAAAGAATAAAATGGGTTTCATAAACATCATCCCATCATCACATAATCCATATAAAACAAATGGATATTTTATCATAAGAAAAGTGAAACCATTTAAATCATAGAGAAATTATACTTGAAATATACACATATGAAATAATGTCATCTTAGATGGAGAATGGTTTTGATAAAACACTTGAAATGAATTCTTGAGGAAAATATCCTTTCTTCTTCAAAATCATTTTCTTTTCACAAAATGCCATGCAATTTTAAAATAAAAGGGTTTTGTTCAAAATAATAATGAAATCTTGTAGAGGAAGCTTCATGAAAATGAGGCGTTATGAAACCTTAAAAATCCGTTCATGCCGCATAAGTTAAAAATAGCAATCTCCTCGTACTTTTGTCAGAAAAGTCAAAAAGTACCTTATATGGTAACCAAAGGAAAGATTCCATCCATACAATGTGGTAAAAAGTAAATAAAGGGTAGAAATGAATTTAAAAATTCATGTAAGAATAGTAAAAATTTCATGAATACATTTTTAGAAAACATGGTTATGGATAAACGTAACCCCAGTAAATACTTACGTATAAGCAATCTCGGATAAAAATGAGATTGAAAATTTATCCCTTACCTTAGGTCCGATATGATTAGTATGTATCCAAAACTCCTGTATAATGATTTAAAAAATGTCATTGACTTATTACAGAATCATATTCATTGTTATGATATCATATATGGTTCCCTTATGACTTTATATTACCCGTTCTTTTGTAAGTTCCATGTTAAAGCAGCGTTTTGGGTAAAATCGTTTTATTTATCCTACATGTTTGGACTTTTTGTTCTTGATATTATTACTTATATCCTGATTTACATAATTCCATAATGTAAAACATGATTTATATATAATATATATTCATCATATAAATATATATTATAGAAAAAGGAATGAAATACACCGTTCATGGAGACGGTAGGCCGTACGTACGCATGAAAGCTGTTTTCGTTTCCTTATTGAATTGAATGAAACTAAATAGATGAAATAAATAAATATATAAATAAATCCAGTAGAATTATTATTTCATATATTTAATTATTATTCATTATATAAACTTTATGTTCATTCAGGTATGGTTAACATGGAGAATGAATCCCATCGCGTCGTGGAGACGGTAGTCCGTACGTACGCACGAACGATGATATCATTCCCATGATCGTGGAATTGTATTGAAGTGTATGTATAATATTTCAAAGTCAATATCAATTTACAATAATAATATATAGTTATTTATTTAAACCATTATACCCATCCAAGTAAGGTGGTGGTTGAAAACAGATTACACCACGACGTGGAGACGATATTCCGTATGTATGCACGCGCGGTGATTTCATTTTCCGTAGGATGGATAGAAGGTGAAATAGGGTTGTTTAATATTTATAATAACATATAAGTATATAAGTAATACTGATGTTATTACTTTATAATGAGACAAGTAAAGAAGAAGAAGTAGAATAAGAAAGAAACTTGAGAGAATCGGAAGAAGAGATTACCTCTTCTTCGACACACCTCCTTTAAGCCTTCTCTTAAGGAAGTAGAGATGGTCTTTTGAGAAGAACAGAACCTCCAAACTGCTGCTAGGGAAGTGGAGAAGAGAAATGGGAATGGTTTTGCCGAGCTTCAAGGCTCAAAATGTTGTGAAGAGAAGAGGGAAGGGGTGCCCTTTTATAAGGAAGGAGAGGGGCACCTTTGGAAAAACTAAAAATATTATTTTATTATAAAGTCATATTCGGTTTTTAATAGCTCCAAATTGATTTATTTAAAATATAATGTGGGGATGGGTCTAAATCCTCTCATCAAATAGAATTTAGAAAATTTTAGGTTTCTATTTTAACCTTATCATTTAGATTTAACTTTAAGTTAAATAATTTTACTTTTACCGTGTCTTCTTGTTTTCTTACACTATAAGGTTAATAAACTTACTATAACAAGCCAAACGAATCCCAAGTTGTTTATTATTAATATATATAACCTTATCTAAGTCATTTGGCCGAACCTTAGATTTTTAGGAATAAAATAACAATTAATAATATAATATTTGTTTTAAAAAATATTTTATGTCAATTTTGACACTATTTGGTAATTGATTTTTGTGAAAATCATAAAAGAATTATTAGTTTCAGAAAAGTTAATTAAATCAATAATAACATGTCATATTAACCTATAAAATTATTTTAATTCATAAAAAGTATCAAATTACATTTATTTGAGTATTTATAACATCAATTCTGTCAATATTTCATTAATGAGATAATTACTGCATCATCATTGTGTCATAAATAAATTAAATTATTTAATGTCTAAAAAATATAAATAAAATACCATTAGGTAGGAAATCGTTTTATATTTCTAATTAATATTTATAGTCTAATTTATCTTATGTATAACCCTATATTAAAAATGAATTAGTTATTAAACTTTGATTTTAACTATTTTAACCCTTCTTTAAATAAATTAATAATAAATGTCCTAATCTAATCCAAGTGGACCTAAATGGTCATATTTTATTCCTAAGGTTGTTTTTGGTCGAATTATATTTATCCAATAGAATTAGGATATGTGTTAGGGTAATATTAATATCATTTTTACCCTTAATTACCCTATTTACTTTTAACCGTGGTAAATAAAAGTAAAAAGTTACTATTCACAAAAAATTATTTTCATCTCATTGAACCAAATTTTAGTCCTTGATATTAACCGTGTCTCTCGTATTTTCAAAATTCAATTCACAGAAGTGGTAAAATTTCATTTAAATGAAAAAGTCAGTTTTTTAACTACCACTAAGTGGTTTCACTATTCATTGAAAATTGAAGTTTTTCAGAAAAATACCAAAAATTTAGCCTAAACATTATTTGATATTCCAAATTCAAAATTGATGTCTATTTTTCCAAATTCAAAACATATTAGTGTAATTAATTAATTTTAAAGTTAATTCCCATTATCAAAACAAATAGTGTGTTTTTAAGAAACAATAACTATCAAAAGATTGATACTTGTTTATATCCAATTTCAAAGTGAAATTAATTCCAATGACCAAAATTGGATTAAATGGTAAAAATATATTATAATTACACTTTAAACCTAATTAAAAAGATAATCTGACCATATAAATTATTTTGATGAAAAAAGTTGTTTTTAATTAAAATATAGTGTGTTTTTACTATTCATTAAAATATGAAAGTTATCAGAATAATATGAAAAATTTATCCAAAGTAAATTTTTATATCCTTATTCCAAAGAAGAATTTTATTTTATCAAATTGAACTTATAGACATGTCAAAAACAAGATTTAAAGTGGGTGCGTTATCAAAAGGCGACAAAACTACATTTTTAAAAAAATACTTATTTTACTAGAAAAATTGATTTTGTTCTCATAACATGTTCTATAAAATGGGTAAGATGAATAATAATATTATAAAATTAAAAATTTAGTTGATAATATTCATAAAGGATACTTCATAATAATATTATAACCATATATCGTTGTTTAGTGAAACTTGGTATTGCGTACAACACACGCTATCGAGGAAGGTCGCGATTGCGTGTAATGCAAGCCAAGTCAGGGTTGCGTGTTGTGCAAGACTCCTCCGTTGTTTAGTATAACAGAATCCAACCATATTTCATTTATACATTGAATATATATATATATATATACACTCAATGTTTCGTAGAATAACTACTATCAAAATTATGTGGAACATGATCCAAGAATAGTGTTGTGTATACTGCAAGTTAATACGGTGTTGCATATAGCGCAAGGTAATCTTGGTGTAGCTTACAACACAAGACATCAATGAAATTAAAAGAATATTTTTCATAAAATCTCGGGGTGTTACATTCTACCCCCATTAAAATGAATTTCTCCCTCGAAATTCGTCGGGGTTATAAATGGTTTAATACTTGAAATTTTCTTTAATAGAAACCCACATCATAAAAAGGGAATACCAAAACCTATCTTTAAAAACTAATGTATGAAATGTAATGGTTACCCAAATTAACTAATCATTGGGTTTCCACATAGGAGAACATAGGTGAAAATATGGATATGGAAGAAAAATCTAACCATCATGTTCTGATGGAGAGTGGTAGAGAACATGGCTATGAAAAAGCCATCAATCACAAAGCCATAATTTGTGATGATCTAAGGTACCATCCGATTCATCTGATATAATAGAACTATGAAATTTTTTTTGGTTTTCAATATCATTATCTAAAGTTGAAAATTTTGAATTAGAAGAAATACTTGCTTGATTTTGGTATAATCTCACTGTTGTTTGTGCTTTGAACAATTTCCACTTCATCTCTTAAAGAAATGAAGTTGAATTTGTTATTCATGATATGTTAACAGATCATGTGATAGAATGATGGGTCATTCCATCTATCTCAAAGAAAAGGTTAGAAAAATTTATCGAATACATAAGTCCATGTATTGGTGAGGTTAATCAGATATGATTCCAAAAATGGACTTATACTTCATCTATCATACCGCTTAATAAAATAAAACTAGTTTATACTAACCAGGGACTTCCTGTAGGCCAGTGGTAGGCAATAAAGTCCTGGCGCACTTCAGTTGTGGGTTCGATTCCCACAGCCTTTTCCGACGCGATGGGCTGTCACCCGTCCTGCAGGTTGTCCTTTTTCGAAAACTACATTACTATAACATCCCATCAATAATATCGAAAAAAGTTCTATCCTTAAACAATACTAACTTATGTCCAACATAATCCATTTCAATCTTTAGGATTATCTAAAATACTTTGGTCCAAGCTCATAGTATAAATAAAATGATTACTTGAAATGTCACATAACAATAACGTGAATGCCATCATTTATCCCCCATATATCATAAGATATATCTTGTTGGTCAAATTACAAACATGTGAATACCTTAATCATGTATTCTATTAAAGAATGAATACCCATTGAACCTTAGTGAAAACATGAATATTGTTAAATTTTAACACTTTCCACATACCATAATCCAAAAAATTCTATATACTCAAACCATAATATCACTTAGTATTTATATCAGTCATGAGCCCATGAATACAATCAAACATCTCATTATCTTCTTATCCCTTCATTATGTGCATATCATATACTTTCCAAAAATATCTGAATAACCTTTCATAGTTACCGGTACCATTCATCATATACTTTCAAAACTTAAGTAAAGACAACAGTGTAACAATCCTTAGATGTCTCTTTATTCTATAGTACCATGAGATTACTTATACAACATTACTCTTGATAAACATGTAATCATTACACTACCTTCTTAAACCATTGACTGAGCTTGAACAATTATTTCACTTCACATATCATTTGTATTCTCTTCATCATCATCCACATAAATACTACCCATATGACCATGCTGATTCTCTTTTTGAGATTTTTCCTTAGGGCATTGGTTTGCATAATGCCCGTACATTCCACATTTAAAACACTTAACCGTTGTTGATGTCTTAGCAATACCATTATCCATGTCCATGGTGTTAACTGAACCTTTTCCTTTACAATCAGTAACTTTGTTTCCTTCTTTTCCACACCCAAAGAATCTTCCTGTTCCTTTGAAACATTCTCCCTGATGCCTCTTCCCACATGATTTACATGAGGGGAATTGAACTTTCTTTCCTCTATGATCATCATGAAACTCTATCTTTATCTTATTAACTGAGTCAGGAAACTTACCAAAGTTGATATTATTGATCATATTATGAGATTTCTGATTAGGAATAATAACTATATGTGGACCTACAGATCCAATTTCATTTGTTTTCTCATGAAGAATATCATTCCATTGTCCATCATATCCTCCATTATCGTGAATCTTCCTGTTTCCAGCCATTTTCTAAAACCCAAAAAGAACAGTGTGAGAGAAAAAAATCATGCTAGGAAAACAAAATAATAAAGGGGGAGTACCTTCAATATCTAACATCTTAGGTTAAATTATAAGATCGTTACCATAATTATAGGACTATAACCTATACTTATACTTAACCTTAGGGACATCCCTAGACATACCTTAGAAATATCTCTAGGGATCTCAATAAAGTTTTCGCATCCTAGTTTCCAAAGGTTAACTAAACCTTTCCTCTGATACCAACTATAGAGACCCAAATCTTGACGTACATGGCCATTACATTACTTTTTCAGAATAATTAGTACATAACAAAAATAGACACACAAGGATCGTAATAGTTTAGTTTCTTTGGAAACTTGGAACATAATCTTCTAATCGTGGTGAAAGATCTTCAACATCTCCCATAAAGATCTTCCCTTTTTTTTCTTACCTAAAACTTTCTTTATATCCTGGGGAAAAGAAAACATAAAAAGGGTGAGATCAAATGCTCAGTAAGGGTAAGCATGGAAAAAATAAAACAAACCATATAACATTGAATTTAAAAACATGAACATAATGTTTAAACATAAAAATCTTGAGCAAAGACAGAAATCTTGGAAGTACGTAAGGAATAAATCATAATGGAACATCAATGTTGATAAAATAGCATGGGAATAAATTATGTAATTGTGGAAACCATTCAGCACTTGTCATGATTTCCATAGTAGCCAAGGCATTGCTGCCAAGACCATCTTAGTGGACAAAGTCCCTTTCTGAATCGAGTTCACTCCTCGTTTCAGTCCTGTAACACTGAACCAGATTAACTTACCGTTCTAGTCATGTCTGTCTCATGAGATATAAATCTTTACCCAATGCATTGGAGGGAGATATAGTTCCCAACCATCTCATAATGAAATCATTCTTACTTGTGCCACAAAATAAACTTAAAACATTCATCATAACCCAAAGAATAAAATGGGTTTCATAAACATCATCCCATTATCACATAATCCATATAAAACAAATGGATATTTCATCATAAGAAAAGTGAAACCATGTAAATCATAGAGACATTATACTTGAAACATACACATATGAAATAATTTCATCTTAGATGGAGAATGGTTTTGATAAAACACTTGAAATGAATTCTTGAGGAAAATATCCTTTCTTCTTCAAAATCATTTTCTTTTCACAAAATGCCATGCAATTTTAAAAGAAAAGGGTTTTTTTGAAAATAATCATGCAATATTGTAGAGGAATCTTCATAAAAATGAGGCGTTATGAAACCGTAAAAATACGTTCACTCCGTATAAGTTAAAAATAACATTCTCCTCGTACTTTTGTCAGAAAAGTCAAAAAGTACCTTATATGGTAACCAAAGGAAAGATTCCATCCATACAATGTGGTAAAAAGTCAATAAAGGGTAAAAATGACTTTAAACATTCATGGAAGAATAGTAAAAATTTTATGAAAACATTTTTAGAAAACATGGTCATGGATGATAAACGTAACCCCAGTAAATACTTATGTATAAGCAATCTCGGATAAAAATGAGATTGAAAATTTATCCCTTACCTTAGGTCCGATATGCTTCGTATGTATCCGAACCTCCTGTATAACGATTTAAATAATGTCATTGAATTATTACATAATCATATTCATTGTTATGATATCATATATGGTTCACTTATGACTTTATATTACCCATTCTTTTGTAAGTTCCATGTTAAAGCAGCGTTTTGGGTAAAATCGTTTTATTTATCGTACATGTTTGGACTCGTTGTTCTTGATATTATTACTTATATCCTGATTTACATAATTCCAGAATGTAAAACATGATTTATATATAATATATATTCATCATATACATATATATTATAGATCGATAAAAGGAATGAAATACACCGTTCATGGAGACGGTAGGCCGTACGTACGCATGAACGCTGTTTTCGTTTCCTTATTGAATTGAATGAAACTAAATAGATGAAATAAATATATATATATATACATAAATAAAGTAGCATTATTATTTTATATATTTAATTATTATTCATTATATAAACTTTATGATCATTCATGTATGGTTAACATGGAGAATGAATCTTATCGCGTCGTGGAGACGGTAGTCCGTACATACGCACGAACGATGATATCATTCCCATGATCGTGTAATTGTATTGAAGTGTATGTATAATATTTTAGAGTCAATATAAATTTATAATAATAATATATAGTTATTTATTTACACCATTATAACCATCCAAGTAAGGTGGTGGTCGAAAACAGATTACACCACAACGTGTAGTCGGTATTCCGTACGTACGCACGCGCGGTGATTTCATTTTCCGTAGGATGGATAGAAGGTGAAATAGGGTTGTTTAATATTTATAATAACATATCAGTATATAAGTAATACTAATGTTATTACTTTATAATGAGACAACTAAAGAAGAATAAGTAGAAGAAGAAAGAAACTTGAGAGAATCGGAAGAAGAGATTACCTCTTCTTCGACGCACCTCCTTTAAGCCTTCTATTAAGGAAGTAGAGATGGTATTTTGAGAAGACCAAAACCTCCCGAATGTTTCTATGGAAGTGGAGAAGAGAAATGGGCAGGGGTTGGACGATTTTCTAGGCTCAAAATGGTGTTAAGAGAAGAGGTAAGGGGTTCCCTTTTATAAGGGAGGAGAGGGGCGCCTTTGGAAAAACTAAAAATATTATTTTATTATAAAGTCATATTCGGTTTTTAATAGCTCCAAATTGATTTATTTCAAAGATAAGGTGGGTATGGGTCGAAATCCTCTCATAAAATAGAATTTAGACAAGTTTAGGTTTCTATTTTAACCTTATCATTTAGATTTAACTTTAAGTTAAATAATTTTACTTTTACCGTGTCTTCTTGTTTTCTTACACTATAAGGTTAATAAACTTACTATCACAAGCCAAAAGAACCCCAAGTTGTTTATTATTAATATATATAACTTTATATAAGTCATTAGGCCGAACCTTAGATTTTTAGGAATAAATTAACAATTAATAATATAATATTTGTTTTAAAAACTATTTTATGTCAATTTTGACACTATTTGGTAATTGATTTTTGTGAAAATCATAACAGAATGATTAGTTTTAAGAAAGTTAATTAAATCAATTATAACATGTCATATTAACCTATAAAATTATTGTAATTCATAACAGTCTCAAATTACATTTATTTGAGTATTTATAACATCAATTATGTCAATCTTTCATTAATGAGATAATTAATGCATCATCATTGTGTCATAAATAAATTAAATTATTTAATGTCTAAAAATTATAAATAAAATACCATTAGGTAGGAAATATTTTTAGATTTCTAATGAATATTTATAGTCGAATTTATCTTATGTATTACCCTATATTAAAAATGAATTAGTTATTAAACTTTGATTTTAAATATTTTAACCCTTCTTTAAATAAATTAATAATAAATATCCTAATCTAATCCAAGTGGACCTAAATGGTCATATTTTATTCCTAAGGTTGTTTTTGGTCGAATTATATTTATCCAATAGAATTAGGACTTGTGTTAGGGTAATATTAATATCATTTTTACCCTTAATTAACCTATTTACTTTTAACCGTGGTAAATAAAAGTAAAAAGTTACTATTCACCAAAAATTATTTTCATCTCATTGAACCACATTTTAGTCCTTGATATTAACCGTATCTCTCGGATTTTTGAAATTCAATTCACAGAAGTGGTAAAATTTCATTTAAATGAAAAAGTCGGTTTTTAACTACCACTAAGTGGTTTCACTATTCATCGAAAATTGAAGTTTTTCAGAAAAATACCAAAACTTCAGCCTAACCATTATTTGATATTCTGAATAAAAAATTGTTGTCTATTTTTCCAAATTCAAAACATAGAAGTGAAATTAATTAATTTTAAAGTTAATTCCTGTTATCAAAACAAATAGCGTGTTTTTAAGAAACAATAACTATCAAAAGATTAATACTTGTTTATATCCAATTTCAAAGTGAAATTAATTCCAATGACCAAAATTGGATTAAATTGTAAAAATATATTATAATTACACTTTAAACCCAATTAAAAAGATAATATGACCATATAAATTATTGTGATGAAAAAAGTTGTTTTTAATTAAAATATAGCGTATTTTTACTATTCATTAAAATATGAAAGTTATCAGAATAATATGAAAAATTTATCCAAAGTAAATTTTTATATCCTGATTCCAAAGAAGAATTTTATTTTGTCAAATTGAAATTATAGACATGTCAAAAACAAGATTTAAAGTGGGTGCGCCATCAAAAGGCGGCAAAACTACATTTTTTTTGAAAAATACTTATTTTACTCGAAAAACTGATTTTGTTCTCATACCATGTTCTAGAAATTGTGTAAGATGAATAATAATGTTATAAAATTCAAAATTTAGTTGATACTATTCATAAAGGCTAATTCATAATAATATTATAACCATATATCGTTGTTTAGTGAAACTTGGTATTGCGTACAACACACGCTATCGAGGAAGGTCGCGATTGCGTGTAATGCAAGCCAAGTCTGGGTTGCGTGTTGGGCAAGACTCCTCTGTTTTTTAGTATATCAGAATCCAACCATATTTCATTTATACATTGAATATATATATATATATATACACACTCAATGTTTCGTAGAATAACTACTATCAAAATTGTGTGTAACATGATCCAAGAATAGTGTTATGTATACTGCAAGCTAATACGGTGTTGCGTATAGCGCAAGGTAATCTTGGTGTAGCTTATAACACAAGACATCAATGAAATTAAAAGAATATTTTTTATAAAATCTCAGGGTGTTACAGTGTGTGACTCTCTAGACCTCTTCCTCAGTTGAATTAGGTGGGATTTCCTAAATTCCAAGATTACTGTCTAATAATGGGTCAAGTAACCCCCATAGGAAGACAATATTTCACAATGAAAAAACCACATATGAACACTCACTATATCATATAATTCATTTTTCTCGATTTCTCATCACAAACTTTAATGTTTGACATATCTTTCTTTGATTATCCAGAATGAAAATGTCTATATATCCATGGCCATGGAATTTATTTCAATGGTTCCTTTCCAAAGGGATGAGATATCAACTTCCATAAAGATGGAAGAGACATATCCTTTCTCGACTTATTCATTAATAACATATCATTTGTGATGCACCCCATGTACCCAACTTCATTATGATCATATTTCATCATAGTTTATGGAAATACATCAAATTGTGTGAATCATGACATGAATTAATAACAATATTAATGTCCAAGTATCATTACATGTGCTTGTAGATGGAAATATCCAATGACACATAACCATATGGAATTCCTACAAAAGAGTTTCTTCTCATAATCTACCATCTTAGAGATTACTAAGTGTGAAATTCATGAGATGAAGTTTCATTTACTTACAATTACTTGTACCCAATAGTCAACATACTATATTCCCCATCATAGAATGTTATCCGAATGTAGAACAAGTTTTATGAATATCATCATAACATTTCAAGGATATCATCATAGCAAGGAACCGTTATTCCCTTTAGTATTTGAAAGATACTCAAGGACATTATTACATTAAATTCACATAAAACTAGGAATGATATATAAGAATATGTTTTAATTCATATTGGATTATTTAAATATACATGAAATCTAACATAAAAATAGTTGGTTTGAGGACACCAACTCCAATATTCCCCCAATTGGACTAGATCCAACTTCCAATGACTTTCAGTCAGCTAGCTCTCATATGATGATTATATTTTTTCTGAGTTAAGGATTTAGGTAAGGGTCTACCATGTTGTCTTTCATGGAAAATCTTCTCATAGTAACCAAACCTCTCTAAGAAAAATACCTCAAGAGATGATATTTTCAAAGTATGTTATTCGTTCCCTGATGTGACCTTGGATCCTTTACAAGAGATTCCAATGTAGTAATATCAAAATAAGGTGTGATAGAGTCTTCACTGTTAGGCACTAAATCAAGCTCTTGGATGAATTTTTGAATCCAAACTACTTCTTTATCTACCTTAGAAGTCACAATATACTTGGAATCTATTTTAGAGTTAGTAACCATGACTTTATTTGAGCTCTTCCATCACACAACACCTCTATTTAGAGTAAAGATGTATACCCACTATTATTTCAGATCATCTTAATATATTTGGAAACAAGAATCTATACATCCCTTGATGACTAGTTCCTCATATCCTACATAGACCAGAAACATATCCTTATCACACCTTATATACTTAATGATAGTCTTGATTTCCATCCAACGGTGGTTTTCTGAGTCAAATAGATATATTCTTACCGTGATTAAGTTGTAGGCGACATCTAGCCTTGAACATAGAATAACATACATGAATGACTCAATCACATACATGTATGGAGTCCTTGTATTCCTATATCTTTCTTCATGTGTTCAAGGACACATTTTATTGAAATATATGGATGCCATGTTGATGGTATTGGGGCGTGCAGTGGAAGAAAGTGGGCTGGGGATTTAAAATTTTTCATCTATAGAGTAATGAAACTTCATCTTATTTGGTGATCTGATCCCTGATAAGGTCAGATAATCTCATGTGAATATTTCAAAGCACAAAAATTAAACTAAATGATTACCTCATTCAGATCAAATATGCATTTGACTGTCACTTGTCATCAGTGACCATTAGTTGAAGGATCTAAGATCAAACCCCTATATATCATCCAAACATGCTTCAATATTCAGTGTAGATTCCAATCATCAAACTTCGGGTGCTAGTGTGAAGCTATAATGATTATTTCGATGTCATAATGATCATTATGATCCCGTCCCTTCAATTCATGAAGAAGATCAAATTCGAAAGCTTGGAGGAAGTCTTCCTCTCTCTAGGATGTGCAAATAAAGAGATAAGAGCTCTCAAAAATAATGGTAATGAATCATCATGTGAAATTGAGATCATCTTTGCTTATATAGTGGCCATTAATTACCCAAAAAGGGGTCCCCACCCCTATATAAGAAACAACCACTAAATAAGAAATAAATGAAAAATTATGATGAAATAACTACATCATAATTTCATTTATATTTTTATCACATACTTGTAATATATAATATATATATATTACATGATAAACCCAAGTAATTAACTCAACTAGTAATTCTCACAATATTAAATGAACCTTGAATATTAAAATAATATTTATTCGTATAATATTTTTCTGTGTATTCACTTAATACCTTGTGAATACATTTAATAAAAAAATTCAACTCAATTATTCTATACTATAATAATAATGAATTTATTTATTTGTTGGTTATTGTTTTCTGTTAGACACATATCGGACCCCTTGGCGGGGCCCATAATGTCCTATTCTCCAATTCATCAAAATAGGTCAGACTCTTGAATATTCAATTGTGTATGACCCGCTAGGCCCTTATTTTGATAGTAGTGAATATTATTCATAGACCAGGAGTAAATTCTAGCAACCCATCAAGGTCCCTAAAGAGTTAAGAAATATTCATACCAATGACAACCTTCCATAAAAACACACACTGTGTAATATAATCTTTTTCTCTTGTGATATCTCATAAAGTAGGATGCACAATTTTTTATCATCATCCTTTCTTGCTTTATTATCATCCAAATAAGCACAAAACACATCTGAAATATTTATTTTGAACATATATCGTATGTGAGAACACCCATATTCCAAATATGCTTCAACTCCTTTATTAATGGTTTCATGTATACATCTATATCATTTCTAGGATTAAAAGGTCTAAATATGAGTATACTCATGAAATTGAAATGTTTTTTCAAAAACATCCATGGAGGAAGGTTATAAATGTTTATGAAAACCATCCATGTGTTGTGTGAAGTAATAATATTCTCAAACAAATTAAAACCATCACATGGAGAATCCAACCTCACATTACGCACTTCATCAGTGAAATTAGGATATCGAGTATGAAATTTCTTATATATAAATCCATATGTAGGATGAACCAAATCATCACTATCATTATTTATCTCAGTATCATTCTATAATATTTCTATTGATATTTCATCATACATGAAAATATTCTGGAGTCCGAAGATCAATGGAAATAGCCGCATTACTTTCTTTAGTAGACGGTATGGTGTTCCGTTAGAATTTGGATTCCATCAGGATGTGCCACATTTTATACAATAATTTCATTTAGTAGTTTCATCCCAGAATAAGCTACAATCTTTTGGGCAAGCATGAATTTTGTTTTAAAAAAATCCAAGTTCCTCAACTAAATTCCATGCCATATAATGGTTTGAGGGAATATCTGCATCATCTAGAAGTAGGTCCTTAAAAAATCTAATAATCTAATCGATGAAAGTATTAGAAATCCCATACATGATTTTCCCATGAAATGGTAAGATTAAAAATTCTTGCCTTTTCATTTTACCACATTGTCAGTATACTGGAGTTGTGGCAGCATCATTAAAAATTTTCACCCTATCAACATCATCATTTTCATTACATGCATCATGTGTGCTTGTATTGAATTATTCTTGGGTTGACATCCCTTCATTCTCATGATGTTGAATAACTGGAAAATGGTCATCACTATTGGAAATATAACATATCCTAATGGTTTTAAATCATTGGGATAACCCCTAAAACCATTGGTATTTTGGTCGTCAGGGTATCCCTATACCAATGGTCTCTATAAAACCCTTGGTATAGGTTGTTTCAAGTTATTCTATTCTAATGGTTTTAATGAAACTATTGGGATATATGTATACCAATAGTTCAAAAACTGTGGCATACATACTTTCCAATACAACAGTATACCAACGGTATATAGAACCATTGGTATACACTCTTCTCCTCAGTCCATCATGCATAAATGTATACCAATAGTTCTATAAACCATTGATATATCCTCTTCTCCCTAGAAAACAATAGGTCCATCATGCGCCTCTTCTATAACCCCATCATGCACCTCTTCTAGAACCTGTAAACATGAAAGTGTTGAGTTTGAGTGCCTATCATAATTTTTCCATGAAAGCTATTATTGGATAATTTTAAAATGATAAAAAAATATAATTTCTATTATTTCTAGAATATTTAGGAGTCTTTTAATTTTAAATGATAATTATTCACCTAATTTTTTACACACTTTCTCTCTCACAACTATGGGACTGAGGTTGAAAATTATACACAATCTTATATCCTTTTAACATGTAATAGTGGGTTTGAGGTAGACAAGATTATCAATATTATTTATATTGGGATATTAGGGGAGTTATATATTCCTTTATTATTTATAATTAAAGACTAGTAGATATGTGTGTTACTTTATCATTTAAGTAAGTAGCATCTATGATGAATCATTTGGTAGGAAATCTATAAAGGGTTGTGAAAACAATATTATTTCTAAGATGTTATTTATATTTTTTTGAATTATATATATATAAATGTTATAAGAATTCCATTATTTTTGTATGTGGTGGGAATGGATTACTACAATGTGATGACTAGATTTTACTCTTTAATGAGAAGGATACTGGAAAAGATATTACAGTACCTATTACATTTCTAGCAGGACATAGTTCACAGGGGACCTATTTTATTCTTATGTTTATGAAGTGTGAGTATATCTATAATTATATATAATCATTATTATTTAGTGATAACTATGAATGTGATCTATGGGTGTCTTGATAAGTTTTCATTATAATACTTCTATGATTGGAGGGGATGTGTTGTTATGTTTATTTTATTTAACCTGTGTTTATTCATTATGTGTGTAGAAACTTGTAATCCATGGAGTCAAATAATTATTTTGGAAAGCTGTAGTGATTATTATTTATCCCCCTAAATGTATACATGGTAATTGTCTACACCTATGTTGATCTATATCATTATATAAAAATGGTGGATGATTATTTTAGGGTAGAGATAGATTATAAAAAAGGTAGATGTTTGAATAGTGTTTTTATTATAATGACCACACTTGTGTAATCAGTATCCTTGCTTATATGTATTTTGGACATGCTATTTATATCTGGTAATTTAGTTTTTATTATATTATATTATGGAAATGTAGTAATAACCACACCCACTAGATCATAGTAGTCAGATCTCCCACCCTCGCACTCGCCAAGGCTCTGATTTGACCACTAGTTCTGACCCCGACACAATTTTATTCCTTTCATGAATTTGACTTATTTACCACTATTCCAACATCATATATGTACCTGATGGTATTTAACCTTTTCAAGGGTCCTCCCAATCATTGTCTTACTAATTCTGAGTTATCAGATACATCATCCCTCCATCTATTCTCTCTATTAGATTGGTTTGGTCACCACCACCCCTTGATCAAGACTTTTTACATGGAAATCAATGGATTTAGGGGGATTCAAATTTTAAAAAATGGTGGCACTAATCAAATCTTGGAAAAATATCATCAATTAAAAGATGAAAACATAATTACTTATATGTCTTCCACCCATCGTTTTTTCAATTATTTGAATTTATACTATCAAATATGGTATTTGATTATATTTTGATGCATGATTATCCCTATAAATGGTTTTGGGTAAGTCTTCCTATCCCAACCCTTAATTTTAAAAATGTTTCCATCCATAGGGTGATTGGAAACATGATTGGGAATTATCTCGGTTTAGACTGCAGAACTCAATATTTCTGTCACCATATAACCATTTGTATTTTCATGGACGTGGACATATTAAAACCCCCATTGAATTATACCTTGAATGAAATTGAAGGCTAGTACATGAATAAACAAGAGGTTAGATTGTAGTATTAATCATACTTTTTCCAACTTTACAACTGACAAGAGCATTTGGGTAAAATGTTTCACTAGAACTGGAAAGTTCTCCCAGCTAGACTCAATGAGGAAAAATGAAATGATCTTATGGTATACTAGATTGAGGTTTGTAACTATAATTTGGAATAAGATATTCTATCCTATTCTGGGATTGATTGAATCAAGATTGTTTTTCTTCCAAAACCCCATGCCAAAATGTTTCATCTCATGTTTTTTATAGAGTGAATCTAATAGAGATAGAGTGTCAACCAATGTAGAAGCACTTCTTCCCCTCAATCCGATTGAGAAAGAAACTATGTAAATCCTTTAAAAGGAGTTAAATTATTATGTAGTTGTGATATGTATGTCTCTAAAAGTTTACAAGCCTGATGTACTAGATTCTAAGGGTAGTAAATAGAAGTCAGAGAATGTTTGTATTCGTCTACATAATTGTTTCATGTAGTTGGAAGCATCATAAATGGGTAATAGTGATAGAAATTAATGGTAGAATGTAATTAATAAATGGAAAATGAATCTTGGAAGAGGCATTCATGTAATTGTTAGTTGTTCATAGGTCTCATCCAAAGGACCAGAAGGTCCTACTAAGGAAACTAAAGAGACTGATGTTTTTTCCCTAGCATCCTCTGATTCTGAGGTGGATAGTTCATATGTGTACTATATCCATCTAGGTAAAAACATTTTAAGGAGATGATATTTTGACGTAGGAAGATACCTGATCAATAAGGGGAAAAATATAGTAATTGAAAATACTATTTAAATTTACCAAGGACAATGATTACTGGATCGAAAGGTGAGGCTACCTATAATAGGAGCCTTGCCGAGGCACCTAGACAAGTGGCTTTAGAAAAAAGAGGTAATTTTGATCCTCATAAATATATTGGTAAAGAGAAGAAAAATAGAGTTGATTTAGATTTGATAGAAATGAAGCCTAAAAATAACATCACCAATGAGGGACCTTGGGAAGATTATGAGGATTTTGCTGAACATATGAACAACAACCTAAGAATAGAGGAAGAAGAAGAATATTAATATTTAGTAAAAAAGTAGGTGAGACAGAAAGGAAATTTAGTTGTTATTCCATAATAGATTCATTAGATATGACTTTAGCTTCTGGTTTGGATATATTAATGCATTAAAAGGATGAAAAGTATTGAGGGGAATTATAAAGACAATTGATTTTGGATTTTCCCTTCCTTTTCTCAAATAAAATGAATGATCTATATAATAAAATTTCTATTTTATATTATAGGGAACTTTAATAGGTTAAAAAATTTATTTATGAATGGTCTTTGGAAGAGAAGGGAATGATTAAATGGATGAGGATTCTTAGTTCCAAGACAAGGATAACATCCTTTTGTTGTCCCCACAATAGTATTGGCCCATTATGGAAGTGAAATTTTCTTCTTTTTTACTATGATGATATGCCTAAGATCATGAAATATATTTTCATAATCTTAGAGTACCATCTTCATATCTATCAAAACAAGGATATAAAATACTTTTCCTAGAAATTACAGTAGGTTCAAACTATAATTTTTGGTGATGGAAAATGATTATTTTCCTACTTTTCTACTTTTATGGATCATGATGAATTTATATTCATCTTACTAGTTGTTCTTTGTATTTATGATGGTTCGTACTAAAAAACTAAAATTTCTTGATCTTGATTAATTAAAAATTTATTTTAGTAGCAACATTATTAATCTATTTTTGTAAATGCATATGCTACATTGAATGGTTGATAATTCATTTATATTATAGAATAATATGTTGAATGATAATATATTAAAGGTCATGTATAGATGAAATATGTCCCATAATTTTAGTGGATACCTCAACACTTGTTGCTATCCATTGGCATATTAAAGATGAAATTAGTGAGTTTTCTTGCATGAAATTTAGGACGTGACATTTTTTTCAATTATTTAGGATATGGTATGGAGTTAGGAACATTTGAGTATTTTCTAGGATAATTATAATCAATTTTATTATACTTGTATATTATATAAATTCAAAATAAATAAACGTGATTTTTTTGAGGGAAAAAGCATTCTTGAGAAAATCTATAGTTGATGCCTCCTGACTGAGAATACATAACATATGAATCATTGGATATAAAATAGAAGAACATGAATTAACTAGATTTATGACATGATTCTATGATCCTAGGATTATGTATTTTTTTTATTTCTTAGAGAGTATATGTGAACTATACTAATGGTGGTATATAATTGTGAAGAAGTTTCCAATCCCTCCCCAGTTATACCATGATTCCTAGGACCTCCCATGGTTTAGAAATAATAATGAACTAGTTATAATCTAATATAGGAATGAATAGGATATAATGAGTTGGATGGGATATGCCCATGGGATGGAACAAGTGTCCGAGCATCAAGGAATCACCACTTGGGAATAATTTCACCCACAAAAAATTAATTAAAACAACAGCAGAAAATAAATAAAATTTTAGTATGAACCATCCATATGTCTGACTTCCATGCCGAAGAAAAAGAAAATAAACCGAAGCAACATGGTAGAAAGGAAAAAAAAATGAAACACACTAATTAATCCCTCCATTAGTTTGATCTCCCTCCCATACAAAGAAAACCACATATCCACCTCTAGTGCCCTTTTAGACCCCTTTGTAGAATATTAATACCCTCCATTCATAGAAAGTGGTAAAAGGCCTCAGTGGCCGATGAGATAAAGAAAATAAAATAAAAACTAAACTACAAAAAACTTATATCCTGTGACCATACAAGTGACCACCCAACATATAAGAACCACAACACCCCATGGGTCAAATCATGTTTCTATAAGTAAGGAGGAAACAAATCCAAGTTTCAAAATGATACTATCAAATAGTACATTCATATTAATCAATAATTACTCTTCCTATTAATAGTAAATTCATATTAGTTTGGGTTTTTTATACAAGTTTTTTGGGGAAATTTTCATTCGATTTAGTTTTTCATGTTTTTGTTTATATTAGCCTAGAAATTTTCATTCATTTGAGTTCTAATTGATTTAGTTTGATTACATTTGGTTCATATCATTTTGGTTTAGTTCAGTTTATTTCATGTCGATTATGGTCATATAGGTTTGAATTCATTATATTTGGTCTAATTTGATTCATAATTTTTAATATCATATTATTTCAAGTTAGATTAGTTTTAATTGGTCCAATTTAGTTTCATTCAATTTTTTTCTATTTGAGTTTTATTTTCTTGTTTCTGATCATTCTAGATCAATTCTGGCTAATTATATTTACATTTATACTAGTAAAGTTTGGTTAGTTTGTGAATGGTTTTTTAAAAGTGATTCATTCTATTTTTTTATTTGTTTTTATTCTATCCATTGTGGGTTTGTATAGTGCCACTATATTTAGTTCAGCTCATTTTGGTTTTACTATTCATAATCTTATTTGGTTTGGTTTCCTGGGGTTTATCTTGGTTCGTTATGTTCAATACAATACTAATTGAGGTAGGTTAGAAGAGTTATAACTAGATTATATTGATTATGTATGATTCACTTTGGTAAAACATGATATGATTTGTTTTATATCTAGTTAGTTTTAATTTATTTGTTCAATATAGGATAATTTATTTTATTGTATATTTATTTAGGAATATTCAGTTTTACTCTTTATGGGTTAATAAAATTTAGATTGTTTTATTTTTTCATAATTATATTATGTCATATTTCATTAAATTATGTTTGAATGAGTTCATGTTGGTTTCATTTAATTTGTTTTTTTTTGATTTGGATCAGGTTAAGTTGATTCGATTTGATTCAATTTGTCAAAGAATTCATTTCATATCAAACAATTATACTAAGAAATTTATATCATTATTTAGTACAAAAACATGGTTTGAAATACAAGCAATCAATGATTCTTTAAATTTAAAGGCCAATGCATAGGGGAACCTACCTCAAACTCAAGACACTCTGCTTATGAATATGGAAAATCAAATTTTCTATTCACTTCTTGCACACATATTCACTTTTACATATATATAAGGATACCTATCCCCTATGTACATATTTTAATGAAAAAATATGTTCAAGGGGATCCTTACATATATGATTATACATGCATATACCCATTTATCTTACACACATATACATTTTTTATATATATACATAAGCACACCTATTCCCAATATATATATTTATACTGCTATGAGTGAATATATTTATGTGGGGGAACTTATATATGTATATTACTACATATGCATACATGTGAAAGTCACATTTGATAATGGAAACTTGAAACCCCTGCAGTGAGGTCCAAAATACTCTAGAAAAACACAGAAAACTCAAAAACACAAAACCACTAAATTAAAAAAAGGAAAATAAATGAAATGGAACAAAAAATACCCAAAACCCATGGAAAATTTTTAGTTTTTTCTAAAAAAATTATTCTGGGATTGGGATACAAATTTTGATAGAAATTTTCAAGCCTTCATAAAAATGAAAAGGAATTAATTTTCCTTACATTCAATAGAAAATCTAAAAAATAATGATTAGGGAAAATCAAATGTATTGGTTTAGGACAAGAGGACCATTAGACCTATTTAATGGATGTGGAATTGAATACTTCAAGAATTTGTGAGTATATAATTTCAATTAAAGTGATCAAAAATTAAATGAACAGTGGATAGGAAACCACAAATATCACATAAGTTGTCTACAATCACTACTAGTTAGAAACTACTACCAGATCATCACAAAACACCACCTTACAAACGTTTCCATCCTCAAGACCATGTTAAAGACATTGAATTAGTTATTGAGAATCTAGAATGAGTCACCCATACATTGTACATCCATGAAACATCAAATAAAAAAAATTAAAAAGATAAATAACCCAAATTATATTAACATAATTAACATCAATTCAAAATTAAAAGACGAACCATAGAAATAAGATTCAATGAAAGTATAATCAAACATACACTTATCTGAGTTGACAAATATAATACCACATACAAAAAGAGAATAAAAAAAATCAATTATATCCATATATCCATTGTAAAATATCATGATTCTCACCATATTTCCCCTCACCCATCGATAAAAAAACACGAGATGTTTATACCAAAGGATGAATCTTGAACATATACACATAATATGAGCTACAAACACACACAAATATATATGTAGGATTTAATCTAACAGGTCTAGTATGACGTCACCAAGGAATCCATGCAATTTAATTCATGTGGAAATTCATAAACACTAATTTGAAATACAATTATAAAATAGTTTTATTTAAAATATACAAAAAATAAATCCAATATTAATTCCATGACCATTTTAAAAAAACATTACTTTTTTTCATTAAATGAAAAAATCACTTTGAATCAAACTCTATGGACATAAGAATTTTTAGTCAAAACAACCATTTCAGAACCAAATATGAAAACACAACATGAGGGCCTTTAATTTAAAATTGTTTCCAAAAACATATTTAAAAAATATTTAAAATGAATCAATCCACACACAAGTGAAATACATACCACTCGGAAGGAACCACCCATTATGAGGTAAATAATGAATGTAAATGAGATAAGTCTACCACAATAATATAATTAAGTGGAAAATATAATCAACCATGAGATAATAATACCTTATTCAATCCAACATTCAAGGATCATGTGTCATGGGATCTAACCTAGATCTTAATTTTAGATGATATAGAATTTACCAAACCAATATAGGACTAATTATTGGTCTATGATTTGTCTACCAAATATGAGCCACTCGCATATACCACACCAACATCATTGGGATAACCCTCACCATTTCCAATATCATGCCATAGGTTACACTAGTGGCCTCTATTCCAATTAGTGTAGAATAAATATAGAAATCTAACCTAGTTATCTATATTCCCATGACAAAAAAAGTGGCGGTGATTGAACATGTAAGGGAAGATTGAGGAACAAAGCACAAAAAATAACTCAACCTCTCCTCTAACATCCTCTTATATAAAAAAACCCTTTCCAACATCACATATCAATAAAATATAAATAATATATCCACCACCATGATAAACAACAAAGGGAAATCAATGAGGTCTCCCATGAGATCAACCATCTAACACACAAAGTTCCAAATAGGCCTTTACGATTAGACACACTATTTACATTTTAGGAAACCCTTTTTAAAACATTTGTTTCACTATTTAAAAACCAAAAAAGGATAAAATCCTTGAATTTATATCAAAAATACCTTTGAAATTATTATATGCATTTTTACAAGGATTTAAGAATGGATAGATATTTATTTCAAAGAGACATTTGAGATTCATAAATGAACTGCTCTATGTCATGACATAAATTTCAATGATCAATTTAGAAACACCACATAATATCACATAGAAGAATAATTTCATTAATAACGAATTTATAAAACTCAATAACTCCTTGAACACCAAAATGAATCAATTTTAAGGAAATATGAACCTCAAAAAAGTAAACATTGAACCATTAAATCCAAAACATTTTTACTTTAGTAGTGAGAACCTAAAGGTGGAAGAAGGTTCTATCCATGGTCTCTAAACATAAAATACCCAATATTAGGTTCACTATGAACCCTATAATACCCAAAATACCTGTAGTTTTCATAAGAGACGTCAGAACTTAGAGAAAAGAGTGATAGATATAGAGAAAAATATATTAAAAGAGATTACCTTTTGGAACCAAGATCAAACAAAGAAGTTATTACCTTTGAGTGTTAATGGGGACGATGAATGTCGAAGTTGGAATGGAAGAATTAGAAGGAATCAGATCTTTGAGGAAGGGTTTCATATATGAGTGGGATGAGTGCAATGGATGACAAAGGAATCGAGGGAGAGGAGGGTTGGTGGGGGAGAGGAGAGGGTTCACTCTGGGGATGAGAACGGTGGATAATAAGGGGAGAAGGTTTGTGGGGGAGACACGGGTTTTCAGGGGAGAGTAGGGTTCATGGGGGAAAGTAGGGTTCATGGGGGAGAGCAGAGTTTTCACGGGAGGGGCACATGAGGATGAGCTTGATAAAAATGAAAATCGAGGCATGGTATACCTACAGTTTTTTTTAAAACCATACAAATAAATTTATTTAGAGCATCTATCCCAATGGTTTTTTAAACCATTGGTATAGGTGTGTGGGTATAAACCCATTTTATAGTAGTGCATCTAATAAATTCTCTAATCCATTCCTCTAATTTGGATCATGAATATTTTTTAGATGCATTTTCTCCCCATTGATATACCACACATAGTTTTTTTTGAAACCCATATTTGGTTATATGGTAGAAAACTTCTTCACGACTTAACCAAGGTCTTGTAAGGATAAAGGAAAAATGATAGAACATGGGAGATGTTTTGCACACCATCAAGTGTGATGCTTCTTTGGAGGGGTTTTCATTTATTCATATACACACACAAAAACAAGATGTATTGACAATGTAATTGAATCCATGTAAATCCTTAATGAGGTCAAACTACATTGATCCATAAAGAAAAACATAAATTCGGGAGAAATAACGAGGGGGGGGGATAACAGTGGAATTAATCCCCATTAGTTGGGCCTTATCCTATTTCAGACTTATAAAAAATATTTGGCCCAATGAACTATTTTTCTACAATAAGGACGTTGGTCTATTGAGACCTCATTACTACTGCCAGATCCCCAGTCATCCCTACCACTTCTACCATTTTCACTATCTGCCTTTTTTTGTGATTGTCGGCAGTGATGTTTTCTAAAATTTGAGTCACTGAAGGGGCCCTACTCCAACTATAACTCTTTAATCTGTGAAACCCACTCCACAGTGTGGAGAAGCTTCCCACCATTTTCGGTAGTGAGTGTCAGCTCAAAATGGTCCTATGCTGCTTCGAGTATCTCTGTTACCTCCTCCATAGAGAGCATCGAGATATTGAGAAGCATCTCAATTGAAAGATAAATTTGGGATAAACTAGAGGGGAAAAAAATTAGAGAATTCTAAAGGACCAGTCACCATAGTTTTTATTCATGAGGTTAAGATACATTGCCGATCCACCGACCTCTTTTCACCACTAGTTGTACCATTGAAGGCACGCTGCTTCTAGTCTGTCCTCAACAATTATCTATTCCCATGTCATGAGGGACTCTAGACAAGGTTTCCTAGAATGGGGTACCCCCCTGAGGGATATCACATCTTCCAGTATGACAAAGGCCTCTCCCCGGGAAAATATGAAGGTGTTGGTTTCCCAGAACCGCCTCTTTGGGAGCTACAATACTAGTTCATTTCACCTCGTGATGTTACAGGCACACCCCATCATGGTGTCATGGATCCTTGCCTTACTTTATGAAGACTGGTGTGAGATGCACATCCAGTGAAGCCATGATTATCGGGCCATCTATGGCTACTTCCAGTCGGGGAAGGTCACATTGTGAGGAAATTCTCTATGGTTAAAGGGTTGACAAGGAGAATGGGGTTCAACATAGGAGGAAGAGGTTTTGGGGGGGGGGGGTCTAAGGAAGTGTGCAACTTGTAGGGTGGGGGTTCTGCCACTGGCTGAGATAATGAGTGCAACCCACTCTTCGACGAAAGAGTCACGATGTTCCACCATTAGAGAGGGAGGTTATATAGGACACATATAAATTGTTAGGATAATATGGAAATGTAGAGGGATGGTTGGTAGTGGTATTTGGATAGTGGGTCCCCATAAGATCCTGTAAGTTTAAAATTAAAAATTAAAAATAAAATGAATGGAATGGAGTAAATCCCATATAATTTAATAATATATTAATAATATGTCATGCATACTTAGCCTAACAAATATTTTTAAAAAAAATAAGAAATTAATAATAATTATTAGAAATTTAAAAATAATAATTTTATTTATGTTAAATATAAATATTATTTTTTCTCCACAAGGTGAAACCTAGTGGTTGCACCCATTGGTGGTTTGGGGAAGTCTTAGGTTCATGGTGTGGTCTTGAGTTATTTACAAACCATGTCAATACCTGACTAATATTTTTGAGTAGTGAAACTTGTAAATTATTATGTTCATGTGGGTGTTCTTATGTGTTTTTTTCCAGCAAAGTCAATTTTCTCTAATAAGATACAAAGGTTTTTTTGATCAAAAAACATAAAAACAAAATATAACTGATTCATCTATCCCTCTCAGTGATCACATAGATCCTGACTGGTTCCTTTTGTTAAACCCACTCCATATCTATATAATTTTTTTCACGTCACTATGTAAAACATAATAAAACCGTCCCCCATAACTCTTTAGTGAGAAAAGTCTATAAAGTAATCAAGTTTGAATAACAGTGAGAATTTTGAATTATATTCCTAAATTTAAACTTCATGGACATGTCCAAACTCTTTAACTTTACAATATCAGATGTTATAATGTAAATAACTTCTATTGCCTACTTAATTTTTTTATAAATCTATCATCATCATCATATTTTGAAACAAATTCCATCAATTTTTCTTGAATTTTTTTGTTACTAATGTAATTATTTACATTTTTTTACTGATAGATCTTAATACCATTTAGGATATAAAGTGAAATTCACTTTAAAGACTTGAATAATCTTTTATTTGTAAATTTTGACTTTCTTAAGTCCAGAAATACTCCCACTTTTTTCTTAGACACTATAATATTATAAAAATATAAAGATAAGATACACAAACTCCTTTTCTGTTTAAGAAACAACTCTTATTTTCTAAAGTGGGAATATTTAACAAGAAAATATTGTACCCATATCATATGTGGTATTATAAGTTTTTGGTGTATTATTATAATAAGTAGAATTTATTATTTAAAATATAACACTGATTGGTGGTGGGATAATATCCCTCATATTTTAACAAATATCTTGATAAAATCCTTTATCTTGCATAAAATAAATATTTTTTTATTTTATTCTTCTCAAAACATGTTATAGAATATGATTAAACATAATCCATGTGTAATAATATCATTTTTTATAAAAAATATCTTTGTTAATAAAAAAAATTCTCTTATTATATAAGATAAATACAAATCCTTTACTATGATCAATCTATGATTAATATATTCCTTTAAAAGAAAATATTTGATGTAGCAACTCCTTAATTCATCACTTTAATGAAAAATAAAATCCCTATCAATTATTCCCTTATTTTTGAATTTCTATATATTTACAACACTTGTAAAACATACATTTATTATCATATACCCTTTTAAAATCAATGAATTAATTTTTATACCTCTAATACCTGGCATATTGGTTTCCTATAGTTTCCAAACTCCTGATATTTTGAAAAAATCCATCCTATTTAACCATGTATATCCACTATAAATCTATATCACAAAAAATTTTAAATAAAATCCACTTATAGAATGAATCAAGAGATAGAGAGAGAGTTAATCATTAGACTAATATCATTATTTTGAGATATTTCACCCTTTTATAACTTGTTTGGTGGAGGGGATTTTGGAGGAAAAGAAACAATTTGAGATGAATGAAATTGATTTCCCTCATTTAGTGAGACCACATCGATAGAGCGAGATGTTAAGGTTTAGAAATAGGGAGAAACGATTTCTCTCTAATCTCTGATTGCAAATCATCACAAAATTGGGATGGTTCGGACAAAAATTGTTTCAGAGGTTGAGGTGTTTTTTAAATCTACCATATTATCATTTTATGAATATATAATTATATATATTGAAATAACATTGTATGACTATATCAACAATCACTTCATGGATTTCATTCCTTCAAGTTGTCGCTCTATTCCCCTTTAACCTGATGTCGTCCAATTTTTCCACCACTGCAGCGGTCCTTTGATAATATTCCTTCAAGATGCGACATTGTTCCCCTTCATAATTTTCATCATTTAATTTTTTGTGTTATGAGTATTTTACATTTGTGGTTTGAATGCTATATGAACTTATTGAGTTGTTTTTTTATTCATGTTTAAATCAAAAAAAAATTGAGGTACTTATGAATTACCTTGTAGATAACATGTATGGCTATAATATTTTCCTTGATAATTTATATATACTCATTTTATTAGGAAATAAATTGTATTTAGTTGATAAATTCAAAGTTTGGGTACGTTGAATTTTACAAAAAAGACAAATATTTTCCTTATTCATGGCTATACTATTTTCTTGAATTAATATTTATATAAATGAACATAATTTTCATTATTAATAAAAGCAACAAATAATATTTTCATGTGTATCTAAATATTTTGTTCAATGTAATTTATAAACAATGATTTTTCTAATTTCAACATAATTTATAAATAACAAAAAAAGTAGATATAAATAATTTTGATTATGTATATATAAATAATTTTGATTATAAATAATTATGTGTATCTAAATAATCATAAATAATTTATAATTAATTTTGATTATAAATAATTTTTATTATAAATAATTATTATTATCTTTAATTAATAATTTATAAAAATAATTTTGAATTAAAAAATATTTTGAATTAATAATTTTTTTGAATTTATAATAATTTTTAATCAATATTTTTTATTATCTTGAGTTAATAATTTTGAATTAAGAAATTATATAAATAATTTATAAATAATTTACATTATCTTGAATTAATAATTTTTATTATCTTAAATTATTATTTTTTTAATTTTAAATTTTTTATTAATATATGTTCGTAGTTTAATGTTTACCTAATTTTGGTGATATAAAAGATAATGATTGATTAAAATCAAAATTATAGTTTTTTGATTTGTTATAAAAAGGTAATAAAAATACATTTTTTAAAAAGGGTTATTTGTGTCATTTAATATAAATTTTTGATGTTGGACATACATGGTTATATATTTGCTATCAGTAGGGATATAATATGTGGTTGTTTTTTATCTTGGGAAAATATTCCCTTTAATCCTATGTGTATTTGTTATTTTTTAACAAAAGGTTATTTGTGTCATTGACACCAAAACAATCTCTTTTCTTTTCTTTTAAAAATTGTCACAAAACAAGGTAAATAGAAATATCATTTCTTTTATTTTACTAAATTTCAATTCCAAACAAAATGAGTAGAAAAAAAATCATTTCTTTTCTGGAGGTCTGGTGCATGTCGCTCAGCATTTAAAACACTGACTCTGTCTTCTTCCTCACTTACCTCACTTCTCGTTAGATCAACTTTATCTCCCACTGCAAATTTCCTCTCCAAGCTGACCTGTTCTTCATTCCAACCATCCTTAAAACTCCCCCATTCTCTACCCACACCAATCTTTGACAGAGTGGTTTCCCCACTACTCTTTTCATTCAGATCTTTGGTATCTGAAAACACCTTCAGATCCTTCCATTGCTGCTTTACTACTCCATTTTTCTTACTTCCATTTCTGCCCAAAATCTATGCTTCACTTTAATCCTTATATTTGTTCCCACCTCCACAGTTCTCATAAATCTCTACCAGTGAATTTATCCTTCGAGGGTTTCCCATTTCAGGAATCGATGTGGATAGTGCTATTTCATCAGTACCAACATTGTGTGAATGAAATTATAGTGAAACAGGGGAACGCTTGTCATCTCCGACTCCATGTTCAGTCTAGGAAGACTTCAATATTTCCTTCTGTTGTGAATTATCCCACCATTCCATGTATCTCATGGTAGCATATTATTGAAATAGCCTCATTGGAATATATAACCAGGACCCCTCTATGGGTTTGGAGTAATTGTTCTAGGCCTACTATAAAAGGGGAAAAGGATGGTGAAGAGCACAGAGAGATCCAATCAAGATGTAGTCCATCGAGATCAAGAGGAAAGGGGTCACTGCGTTTGCGGTAGTCCATGTGGGTCATCAAAAATGGTGAATGTGACATCAATGGTGGATCTACGACGTGAAGGGATACTGTGTGTGTGTGTGTAACTCTCCTCGCAATCTTCAGCGCAGTACAGTTGAGATTTTACCCAAAAGTTTTAAGATCTGAAACCTTCAGAACTACTCTGATCTGACCAGCTTTCATCTGCGGTAGTTTTTGATCCAATACCGGTGGTTTTTCATCTGCACCTTTTTTTCCGGTCATCAATCTTCTACTTTCACATTCAGATCTATTTAGGTTTCTTTTTCAGGCCGTGTTGTGCATTTCATGTTGCCTTCATAATACATCTTCTTTCTGAAATTTGATCCAATATTTTATTCTTGAGTATTATTTTTGATATACGTTTCATTTTTGGAGAGTCTATACCATGTAACTTTTGATTATTAGTGGATCCCTCTTTATGGACTAGGTATTTTGATTTTTTTCCTTTTGGATTTTCCACATTAAAAATATTACATGCTCATTAATTTATTCTTCCCCAACATAAGAACCCCACTCGCATTCACCTCGGCAGTGCTAGAAAACATTTATCAGGATCTGGGGTTTCTCCACCTTCATTTACATAGTGGGAATGGTGGGGTTTCATTTTCCATATCATCTCCCTTCTGATTGGTTCAGATCTGGGCTTTCTTGAGGTTCCCCACATTGTGCCCGAACCCAAATTGGACAGTAGCTGATAAACCAATTTGTGCTCGTTAGCACGAGATGAAGAATCTCTTGAGAGGTATGTGTTGGATAATAAACTCATATTCTATGGATGGTTCCAAACATCCACTTTATTAATGTATTCTTTGATATCTTCAATGAAGTCTGCTTCAACATGTTTGGTGTTGAAAGATTGGACGACACCTACTGTAACAATTTGTGGAATTTTTTATTTATCTTTGTTTTGATCATTTGTTCGGTGTATGATTGTATCCCTATAAATAGTGAGGGTCACGCATGTTGTAATATGAATCCTGAGGAGAAGAAATGAATCCTAAGGAGAAGAAATAAATACCATATTGTTGTTGATATTTTTTTCTTGCGATCACCTCCAGTGATTCACATATGTGATTTTGCTGCCCATGATCCTCCATCAGTTGTATCAAAGAAGGTTGAAGCTTCTACTACCCATAACCACCTTTAGTGGTATCAGATCGGAATTGAATTTATTTCTTCTAGTTGTGTGAGAGTTCCATCGCATATGCTTCACATCCCTTGCAACACCTAAAGAAGGAAGAATTTGAATAGTTCCTTCCTCCCACTTTATTCCTCAGTACAGTTTTTTTGGGTTTTCTTTCCCACCTTTTGTTTGGCATGTTTCATTTTCCAACCAAAAGTGAGTTGCTTTTCTAAAAAATCCACACTTCACATTACTTTTCGGCCACTATTTTCTTATTTTCCTTTTTTTTCTCTCTTGTCAATTCCCATGCCAACCCTCCTGTGGGGTGTATAAAAAAATGTAAAGTTTTTTTTGTGAGGCTGCACATCCTCTATCCCTCTAGTGAAAAAAATTCAATATCCAAAATCATTTTTTTCCTCCCACACCACCATCCAAAAATCAATCAATTAAACTTTGTATTTTTCATCTGACCCCCCTCTTTTCCTTCTTCTATTAAAAAATCTGGGAAGGCATTTTCATGTCATCAATTCTGGGTATAAAAAAAAACTGGCAAGCCATTTGTATTGATCCCACGTCCACACATTTCTGAAATCCTAAAAAATAAATTGTCATTTTCAATTCTCATCTAAAAAAAATTAGTTTGTTTCCATGGAGAATGAATTTTCATAGGCTATGATCTCAAAGATCACGAAGAAAAATTATGATAATTGGTGCATCCAAATGCATGTAGTACTTGGCACTCTAGATATCATGGACATCGTGGAGGATATATATACCGAGCCAGAATCCAAATTAGTGGACGATGCTCTAACAGATGTTAAAAAGGCCACTCTTCAGACGGAATGAAAGAGAGACTGCAAGGAGAAATATAACATTTATCAAGGCCTTGACGAAGCAACTTTTGAAATAATTGCTTCATCGAAATCATTGAAGGAGATCTGGGATACTTTTGAAAAGAATTCTGAGGCACCAAAAAAGTAAAGTGGATTCATCTTAAATCTCTGTGAGGTGAGTTCGAATCCATATTTATGAAAACTTCTAAACTATTACCAAGTATAATACCTGTGTAATGGTTGTGGTGAACAAACTGTGAAGAAATAGAGAAGATATTGCTGACATGCAGGTATGTGAGAAAATTTTGTGATCCCTTGATCCAAAATTTGATTACATAGTCATTTCCCTAGAAGAAACAATGGACTTGGAGATAATTTTTATATAATAACTTGTGGGAACTCTATAATCCCATGAATTGAAGGTGAACCACTGAAGCAATACCAATGGAGTGGATCATACCATGCAATCAAAATTGTATCTCAATAACTCTAAAAAGGAAAAAGGGGGAAATCTTGAAGAAACTGAGGCAGGGGATTCCATGGACAAAAATTTGATCCAAGAAGAGAAGGACAAGGTGGTAGAAGTAAAAATTGATGAGGTCATGAGTATCAAAACTATACTTCATGATAATGTGGACAAGGAAGAAGAGGAGGATTCAAAAATCACCAACCAGTAAAAATAAACATTAAATGCTATAATTTTAAAAAATATGGACATTATAGAAATGAATGTTGGTACAAGAAATCCATGGAGAATGTTGTTACAAGAAATCCATGGAGAATGACACCAATGAGTCACATATCATCGAAGCATAAAATCCATTTTGATGAGTCCCATGTGTTGATGGCACAAACATCAACAAAAAATCAATGTATGTGGTATCTTGAATCTGGAGCTAGCAATCACATGACAGGGCACAAACACCTGTTTACAAACCTAGATGAGTGGGTTCAAGGAGAAATTTCATTTGGAGATCTCTCTATAATTTTTTTTATGGAATATGAGATATTCTGATCAAGAAAAAGGATGACAATCATGCTTTCATCTCCAACGTCTAGTATGTACCTGACATGAAGACCAACATCTTGAGTGTTAGGCAGTTGGTGAAAAAATGATTTCACATAAGCCTTCAAAATAAACCAATGGTGATTGTCGATGATAGAGGAAGGTTGATCACAAAAGTATCGATGGAGAAAAATTTCATGTTTCTACTTATGGTCCAACCCAACGTACCATGGTGTTTGGAGATGGTACATGATGATAAAGACTAGACATGACATCTCAGTTTTGGGCATTTAAACTTTGAAAGTTTAAGATTATTAGGAATCAAGAAGATGGTGAATGGGATTTCTATCAGTCGACACCCGAATAAAATATGTGAAATCTATGTTCTAAGAAAACAACATTGAAAAAACTTTGCAATGAAGGCCAATTGGAAAGCTGCAACACCACTGGAGATAGTTCACACTGACGCGTGAGGTCCATTGAATCCAATATCAGATAGAAAAATGAGGTATTTTCTGAAATTTATCAATGGTTATAGTAGTAAAACATGGATATATTTCCTCAAAATGAAGTCATAAGTGTTTGGAATCTTCAAAGAATTCAAGGTGCTGGTGTAAAATCAAAGAAACCATCAAATACAAACTTGTTGATCTGATCGAGGTGGGGAGTACACCTATGATATGTTTCAAGAGTACCTCAAGCATCATGGAATTCATCACCATTGGACACTAGCTTACACACCCCAACTCAATAGAGTATCCAAGAGGAAAAATCACACCATTATCATCATGGTGAGAAGCATGTTGAAAGACAAAGGAGTGATAATGAATTTATGGGATGAAGAATCCTCATGTGCAATGTATCTACTTAATAGATTCCCAACAAAAAACCTCAAAGAAAAGATGCCTCATGAATCCTGGAGTACTCACAAGCCAAGTGTGAGTCATCTTGGAGTTTTTGGTTCTATTTCCTACATCGGGATCCCAGAGTAAAAATGAACAAAACTTGAGGACAAAGGAATGAAGTGTGTCCTTATGGGATACATCGATCGAGCAATGGGACATCGTTTGTATAATCCCATCACCAAGAATATTATATTCAGTACATATGTTATATTTGATGAAAAGAAGACATGAAAGTGGAATTAATATGATGATTCCAGAGAGGTATGACTCACTCTAGAAGATGACAAAATTGTGGAAGAAGTACCATTAGAGGAACAAAGAACTGAATAATAACTAACACCTTCACTATGTAATCATATATCTAAAGTCATCAAATGATTAATTTCTCATATACATTCTCAAAACGTTCTAAGCCTTACATATATATATATATGAGAGAATAGAACTAATAGAGGAGTACGTAAATTTGTATTGTATCTAGGTAATTTCCAATCTAGTTATCTTTGAGGAAGATAAAACCGATGACATGAGGAAGAAAGTGATATATGATGAAATTAATTCCATCAACACCATTGAAGGCTATAAAAAAAGGCAAGGATTTGACTTTGGTGAAGTCATTGAACCTGTTAGATAGCCAACCAAATATGATGAAAAATAATGGGTCACGAGGAATACAAGTTTAAGGGGGGATGTTGGATAATAAACTCATATTCCATGAATGGTGCCAAACATACACTGTAGCGATGGAGGCTTGGAGATATTCAGCGAAGGATGCTTCAACAAATTTGGCATTGAAATATTAGACGACACCTACTATAACAATTTGTGGACTTTTTTTGTTTATCTCTATTTTGATCATTTGTTTGGTGTATGAATGTATCCCTATAAATAGGTAGGGTCATGTTGTTTTAATATGAATCCTTAGGATAATTAATGAATCCCGAGGATAAGAAATAAATACCATGTAGCTGCTGATATATTTGTTTTCTTACAATCACCTCTAGTGATCCGCATCCATGCTTCTGCTGCCCATGATCCTCCATCACTATGAATGTGGGTTTGGATATGGATTCAATAGTGGATAGTTTCTTGTGTTGGTTCTATGGTATTCGTCCTTTGTTCAATCAATCGTTATCATCATCCTTGAAAATGTACAGAGAAAAGGAGGATTGGTATCAGTTAACGATCTAGACAAAGAGATGTAGTCGCTGGCGCGATGCTTGTGGGTATCTGAGAATGTAGTCCATGATTTCATCTAGAAAAACCTTTCGATTTGAGTGGCCATGAAATTCAGGTTGGATTAGGATATTCCTCCTCATAAATCGAATGAAACCAGTAAGTAGGATGGAACAATTACGCCAGACCCATAGAGGGAACCTGGTTATATATTCCACCGAGACTATTTGTAGGAGACACTATGATGAGATACATGGAATAGTGGGGTAATTCATGGGGGAAGGAAATATTGAAGTATTCCCGGACTGAACATGGAGTCAGAGACAATGAAAATTCCCCTGTTTCACAAGAATTTCATTCACACAATGCTGGCACTGATGAAATAGAACAATCCGGGTCGAGTCCAGAAGCATGCGACACTCAAAGGATGAAGTAACTGGTAGTTATTTATGAGAACCATAGAGGTGGGAACAAATATAAGGATTTGAGTGAAATACATAGTTTGGGAAGAAATGAGAGCAAGAATAATGGAGTAGTAACACAGCGGTGGAAGAATCTGATGGCGTTTTCAGAAACAAAAGATCTAAATGAAAATAGAAGTGGGGAAACCACCCTATGGAGGAGCAGTGAGGGTAGAGAATTGGGGATTTTAAAGGATGGTTGGAATGAAGAACATGGCATAATGGAGAAGAAATATGTAGTGGGTGATGAAGTGGATATGAAGAGCAGTGAGTGAAGTGAGGAGGAAGACATAGTTGGTGATTTTAAATGCTGAGTGACAGGAACTAGACCTCAAGGCTCGAATTAGAAATCTTGAGAAATTATTATAGGACTTTAAAAAGGTTAAATCTCAGCAATTTTAGTGTTAGGGTATTTTTTTTTGGTAATTTAACAGGTGTAGGAGTTAAATATTTAAGCATATGGGTTTAACTAAAAGTTATTTTCTTGTTTTTTATTGCTCCCCATTCCCAGCCCCCACCCCATTTCCCCTTATATATATATAAAAATATAAAAATATATAAAAATATATTAATAATTATAAATTAGTATATATAATTTAAATTTTAATATGTTTTTTTTCGAATCGCCATGGTATTCGTCAAGGTTTGACTGTAGTAGATAGGAATAATAATTGTGAAGCACAAACTCTAAAAGATCTCTCATCATTCGAAAGTTTCTCAGGGGGATCATTCATCCCTCTTGAGAATCATGATCCACATAGAATCATACTAAAGGGACCAACTGCCCATGTTTCAGCATCAAATGATGCAATATTAGTAAGGCTTGATCTATGAAAACACTCTATTATTGCTCGCATCACTTTGATGAAATGTATGAAAACCTGGAAACTAATGGAACTTACCTCTTGACTAAGTTATATTTTTGGTTTTAATGAGTTCAAGTGCATGCCCCTTGGTCAGGGAATCTACCACTTTCTTTTTTCCTTCGATGGATTTCAAGGAAAGATCTTAGAGTATTGACTCAATTAAACTTAAACCAGGTACACTTTGGCTGCATGAGTGGAAATTAAATTTTAACTTGAATGATTTTAAGGATACTTGCACTCAAGTTTAGATAAAAACCCATGACCTAAAATGGGTTTTGTGGCATGCTGAGATTCTGTATGAAATAGCCTCTACAATTGGTGTTCTTATTAGAATGAATCATACAAAATAATCTATAAGATATGTGAAGTTTTCATGCATTTTGGCGTAAATTGATTTAAGTTCCACCTTGATAGATAAAGTTATTTTATCCACGCTGAATGATGAAATTTGTCTTATAATTGAGTATGAAAAAACTACACCTTATTTGTTTCTTGTAAAATGATTGGGCACTCAGAAAAAAATTGTAGAAGAGAACATTGGTGTTCAAACTATAAGAAAAGGTCATAATCTGCAGCACTATAGAAGGATACTCAAACAATAATTGGTCCAAGGCATAGATCAGGGTAAGAACATCGTTGAATATAAGAATATTCTTTTATCCCATACTTTGAATAATAAAAATGTAGGACAAAATGAAGCCATTGTTGATGAGTTTGTTGAAAAAAATCAAATTCATGATGTTGGAGACCCCACTCTTAGTGATGAATGCATTAAAAATAAGGCTGAAAACATGTTTTTTATATACACAATAATAGGAATGCCCTTCTATCATGGGATGCTACTAATGACGGAAGTTACTTGCCTACTATTTACAATGATGGCAAGAATATATTAAATGGAATCTCTTTTAAAGAGGTATTGGAAAGGGGTATAGAGGAAGAAGAGGATGAAAAGTCAATTGATATCCAAGCTGTCTTAGAACACTCTGCTCAAGAAGAGGTTGATTTTTGTCTATGGAAAGAACATATTACGGTGAATGTAAAAACTATAAAGGGAAAACATAAGATGGATGTTTCTATTTAAAATAAGTCTAATGAAAAAAAAGTGGTGAATGATAATTTTAAATCTGCTCCTCTAGAAGGAACTGAGAAGATGACCCCTTCACTCTCTTCTCCAAAGCACGCTACTAGCTCTCTATTTTCAAGGGACAAGATGATTTCTGTTGAAACTATTAATTCCTACTCCTCCAGTGGAGAGCCTTATATAGGTCTTGATGATGCTACCAGTGGTCATCAAAGAATTAGGGTAACTAGGAAGTCTAAAAAGGTTGGGAACTCCCATCCTCCTGGTTTGCTGGATGATAAAGAGGACAAAGCCTATACCCTTTCACCCTATGGGATCGAAATCTAGTTTATCCCACCAGTTTCATCCAAAAAGGCTATTGGAATGGTCACTAAGTCATATAATGTCTCTTATCTGAAATCTAGACAGGACTCTACTAAAGCTGTAAGAACATCAAGTGGACATAAGAGCACTTGAGCACCTAAGCTAGATAAGTCTATGAATTCCCAAGACATTTCTGGTTTTTTGGGTGCTAAACAAGACAGAACTCCAGTTACTAAAACTGATGGGATGGTTATCCAGTTAAGCATTGTGGATACACCAGTGAAAACCACTCCCTCACCCCAAAAGGCTGCTAGATCCCAATTGAAACCTGGGCAGGTCTCCATGGATACTGATTAGGGAACATAGGTTACTGTTTTGGGTATTAAGGGTACTAAAAATACCAAAATGGCTAGGTCAAATCCTATAACACCTCAACTATAGAACCAAAAGGAAAATATCAAGGTGAGTACTCACAAATAATTTTAATTACTAGCTTCAATTAACAATGATGATGATAGGAATACAAATAATGATCAGGCTGAATTTAAAATTATGAATGCTGATGAGACTGTCGAGTTCTCAGATGATGGTGGTGGTCCTTGGATGCAAGTTAAGACTTGGAGGATAGGGAGACATGATTGTGACATAGGTGGTCTACTTTCCCACCATAGTATGACCACCAGCTTTCGAGTGTGTTGATGTATTTGACTCTTATTTTTGTGGAATGTCTTTGTCTTCTTTGTTCCTCTATCTTTATATTGTTTGACTTTTACTTTCAATAAAAGGGGTCTTACAATTAAAAACTTCCTAATTAAATTATTTAATAATAAATTAATTACTAATTACAATTATGCAATTACTAATTATATATTATTAGTTACTAATGAAAATTAATTACTAATTGAAATTAATTACATAATTAATGAATCACTAATTAAAATTAACTAAGTAATAATTAAAATTAATTGATTTCTAATTACATTAACATATTTTCTAATTACAATAAACTAATACCTAATTACAATTAAGTAATAATAAATTAATTACTAATTACAATTATGTAATCACTAATTACAGTTAATTGATTACCAATTACAATTAATTACTTAATTAATAAATTTCTAATTATAATTAATTAATTGAAAATTACATTTACTTATTTACTGACTATAATTAACTAATTCCTAATTACAATTTATTAAAAAAAATTAACTAATAATTGAAGTTATATAATTATTAGTTTCTAATTATAATATAGAAACTATTTACTAATTAATAACCAATTACCAAACAATTAAACATATAAATTAAAATATAAAACAAATTAATCAAATTGAAATATAAATAGAATTACCTCGTCGTCTAAATAAGGACTGTTTTCGCATAGCTTTGGAGTGGAGGATCGTTGTCGTAGAGCTTTGGAGTGGAGAAGGAGACACCATAGAGCTTTGAAAGTGGTGGAGTGGGTTGGAATGATCAGAGGGGATGGGGGGGGGGTGTTTCCCTTTTATGGGGGCGGGGACATATGCGCCACTTTAAGTGGCACTAATAATTCAAAATTTTTTTCCATCAATACCACTTCAACTGGAGATTTGTGCTTCAAAATACCAAAGTGCTAGTGGAACTGGTTTTTTTGGGATTTTCTCCCAAAAACACTAGTTAAACTGGCACTCGAGTACCCCTTTAACCCAAATATCAATAACATCAACCCCTTTAATTAAATAAAAAAAATTAAAAACCCCCATATAACAAATTTTCCATGAAATATGAGAGAATGCAAATACCAGTCTAATGATTAACTTTCTATCTCTCTCAATTCATTGTATTAGTGGATTTTATTTACATTTTTTTGATCTATATTTAAAGTGGATATGCATGGTTATATATTTTATATTGTGTTTAAAAATTATAAAATAAGATAAAAATATAAATTTGTTTATATTTATTTGTGAATTTCACATAAATGTAAATATAAAATGTTTATATTAAGTCATTATATTGATAATTTATTTAAGGCATTTCAGAAAATATTTTTGGATGTTGATACGATCACTAGATTAAATAAAATAAAATATGAAACCTATTTAATTTATGTTAATTATTGTCATAAAATATGAAATATTTATTATTCAGTAATAAAATTGTTTGTAAAATATCACATATTTGAATATGGAGTTTATATTAAAACAATTCACATAAATTATAAAGTTTTTATAATTTTTTTATCTGTGAATTTCTCATAAATTGTTTATTTCATGCTTAAATATGTGATTTGTCTGTTTATTTATTTATTCCTTGATTCATTCATAGTTTTAAACTATTTATATTTTGAATTGTGACATATGTTTTAGTTTAAAGTGTTAATTTTTTTCAATAAATTATCATACATACATGTAAGAGGTCACATGCTAGGTATAATAATGGATATAGTTTTCTTTTATCTTGACTTTGGATTATACTAGGTTATGAGAATGAATTAAGTAGGTAATTATAGTTCATACATATTAAGTTTCATAATTATGATGAAATTGAGGTCTTATATGATTAAAGTATCTGGGGGTAGAGGTTTTTTTGCTTGTACTAGGTTATGGATCGCAATGATATGTTTGAAGCCATTTTTATTGTTGTTTCTATAAATAAGATGTGAAAAGTTTTATTACTTTATCTGATAAAATTTAAACAAATAAATAAATATTATATTTTTAAATCTCCCATTATTTTATGGAAACCCAATATCCCTCACCATTGCATTTGTAATATCAGGTTTCTTGGAAATTTTAGTGGCAAGGATTAATATTCCCCTTCTCATCACCCCAACTTTGGATTTTCAGAAAATTTGAAGGGTTTAAGGTAGAAATTCCAAATTCTAAATGAATTTACTCACAGTTATTTGATTTGTTGAGTGGATTCCCCAATCTTAAAATCATTAAATTAGATTTCCTCAAACCATTACCTCTCAATTACACCAAGTTCTACTTTGGCTGTCAATCCTTGATGAAAACTATGTTAAGTCAACTCCAAACTTCATGTTAGAATTCTTTTATAATTGAAAGCACCCTAGCTTTGGATAGTCAAGAACCCTGAACTATAGTTCGATTTTAACTAAAGTAGTGTAAGGTTATAATGAATTAATATATACAATTCAGGGGTTTTACCTCTATGTGTAAATTTCCAATTGTTATCTCTATTTAATTCTTGTTAATATTAAGTGGATTTACTCAAGTGATTAACCATGGAATAGATAATAATTATGCATAAGCCAATTTATTTTAGTTCTATCTTGCATGATTGTTAATTCATTAATTCATGTGATCACAACAAAAAATCCATAATAAAATAACCCTGAAACTTGATAGAAATAATGCAATAAAGTGGTATGATCATGAGATTTTACTAATGGTTATTTTATCTATTGGATGAAAAACTAACCATCGAGCTAGGTGAAAAAAACCTTGAACCATTTATAGATTGTGCTGCATCTTTCCACCTGTCCACCTAGGTATCTCTATTGGATTAGTTTTTCCTCAACTCCAAACATGATAAAACTCCACTAGCTTAGGAGTTCCATCCATTACATATGATTTTACTCATACACAGGTGAGGGGAACCAATGGATTGGTTAAGGGGCTTACATAAAATAAACCATGGGCACGTAGGCCCTTACATAATGAGAGGAGAGATGACACACATGGAAATAATTTAATTTAATAATAAATTAAATGAAACCAATCACATATAAAGGTATCATATAAGATCATGATCATCCACTTGCATGTAATGAATTATGTAGTTAATAAAATCATTATTTAATTATAATCATTATTATTTAAGAAAAATCATGTTCGAATCAGTTAATTATCTTCTTTAATTGATCAATTATTTTATCTTAATTCTCATACAAATTTCCTTGAGATTCTCATCCATCATAATTTTAAAAAAATTAAATAAATTTATTTAAAAATAATTGTGTACAAAAAAATGTACCTTGGAGGAAACACGATGAGTACCCATCCAAACTACCCAACGTGTATTATACTCATATATTGTTTACTCTTACGACACGTGGAATACAAAACTTTTCATGTAATATCTATTGGATTGGTGTTGACCTACCAAAATCAATAGGGTATTGTAGCAGTGTGGACCTTGGAGTCAAATTTACTATAGTCTTTTGGACTTCCAGCCGAAATCCACTGTAGCACTTTTGACTAAGGTGTCCGTATTTCAATGTAGTGATGTAAAAATCCTTTGCGTAATAGTGGATCATCTTCCTCATTTTTAGCACATTTTTAGGCTCAGTTTTTAGTGAGAAATATCTGTAATATATGCTCCAAAATCATAGTGAAGTTCTACCTCTCTATTGATGTAGGGATTATTCCTGAACCACGTAAATTTGTGTGTTCCATGTGTTTTCTTGTCTTCTGCATTTTCTTTCCATATCTCGTTTCTGTCATTGCGACTCCAGATGCTTCCACGACAATATCATGACATGTACTATCAAATTAATGATCCCACAATTTACATGATTTTTTATTCTATTTTTATGTAGCATGCAATGATTCAATGCATGTAGACTAATAACTATAACATGACTTATATATATGATATGTAGATCTGAACATTACACATAAATTAATTACATATTTATATATATAAAAAACTATCATATGAATTTCCTATCAACTTAATGACCACACACAAGAACATGATTATATGTTTTGAATAGTATAATAAATTAATTTTAATTCTACATAATTTGGAAAACGTGTATAGAGTATACATCAGAGATACATGACGTGTATTTTTTCCACCGTCTATCTGTGACATATTCCTAGGGACTCGACGTGTAACCATGCCACAATTATTTTGGAGTACAAAATGTTTACATGGGATACACAACATGTAAATAGGATACACAACACATGGTCTCTCAGTTACATGGACACCTATCATGTAGGCCATGTAAGAGAATACACGACCCATATGTGACTAAGGGATAACACATTGTGTACCAAAGTTACATGATGTGTACTCTAGATAACTATGCATCAGAATGACTCAGTCAACACATGATATATAATTAAATTCACTAAATATAATAAATGTTCATGACTTGAATTAATTCTAAATTAATTATTGGGGCATTAAACACTAGTATCCAACATGTACTTTCAGGTAACAAAGTGTTTACTATTGTTTTATTAAGCCAAACTTATTGGAACCTTCAGATGATATCTTCAAATTTATTTCATTCATAAAATTAATTGATTTGATTATATTTATGATAAATGAAGAGGAAGATTATTGATCTCACAATTTAGATTAAATAATGATTAAAATGGAATTAAAAACCAATAATAAATGCCTAAATAAATCAATGATAATTAAATAATTATAAATAATTATGTGACTCTCTCCGATACCACTAGAAGGTTCTGAGTGTAGTAAAATTCTATGATGGGTCATGCCCAACTTTTCTCTATATCATGATTGATCATTAGTATGTGATTTACATGATGATAAACACTATGATAAATGGAATTGAATCAAATAAAAAAGACAATGAATAATCACCAGAATGAATCATAGGATCTTCACATGTTATTTATAATTAATTTAAACAATTAAAGAATTACCATGTGTGAAATTATTTCTTCGTTGATGGATCTGATAATGGATCTACATTATGATGTCATCTTATTATAAGAATCAAGAATAAATTCTCTCTAGAAGTGATCCACATGTGTTCCACAAATCTTTAAACATCATCAAAGGAATCTCCGGGTACTAGCACAACATATCATATCACTTGCATCATTCATCTATGATCTCACTAATAATAACTTCCAAAGTATTCACCAACATCTCTCTAGACTTGATAGTGAAAGGTAGAGAAAGATCGATCTCCGTTCTTGGGAGAATTCTTGGAGATGGAGGTTCTATAAGGCTTCAAGAGGATTCTCCAGATTTCATTGTGCATAAAAAAATAAATTAATTGTATCTCTTTAAAATTAATATGATTGAGTTTATATGTCATTAGTATTATAAATAAATAACTACACAAGTTTCCTTTATTAATTATTTAATACCCACAGAACCCCATGTCTATAATAATAATAATATTATTATTTCACCACTACAAAATAGGCCTTTAATAACGCTAAATTTATTGTTTATTAGTGCTAAAAAAGTGCTAATTACCATAGAACGACTAAAATCTCTAGTATTTTATCTGTTCTAGAAACAAAATTGATAACAGGGTCCTTTATTAGTGTTAAAAACACTGATAAATGGTACCTTTATTAGAAATAATAAAAGACCCATTTATCAGTGCTTTTATTTAGCACTCATAAAGGGGTCCTTTATCATTGCTAAAACAAGTGTTGATAAAGGATGTTTTTCAGTGCTTTTAGAAGCGCTGATAAAGACTACCTTTATCAGCACATTTAGTAGCACTAATAAAGGGTCACATTGTAGTGTGCTATTAAATTTATAGTACACTACAACAGTAGAAATCCAAAAAATAGGTACAAATACAGATTTTAAATGAAATAGAATCTACAACACAAATGCAAGAAAAAAATACTATATTATATACATTTTAAACATTGGTTTATACAATTACATGAGTGAGTACAAATTATCATAGAAATTTAAAAACATAAATATTCCTTTATCTTTGGCCCCTGACCCTGACTCATGCTATTTTTGAACAAACCACCCCTACTCGAGAAAAAGAACACACCTGTATAAGAAAAAAATTCTTATTTTAGTAATAATATAAAGAAATAAATTAAATAGAAAGTGTTAATTTTAAACTAAACCTTGATTCATACTAGGAACATTGTGTATCAGTTTGAGTTGAAGTTGATTCTTGCACATCACACCATTTCTTGTTCATCTTTAAGAATCATCTCTATGAAAATTAAATAAATAAGTAAAAGATAAAAATGATAAGGAAATTAATTAAGTAAAATTAGATAGAATTATGAGAAAATAGTCTAGACTCATTTGCTCAATTTTGGCTATGCGATGCACGTTTTAAACTAAAATGACACTTATATATTGAAAATAAACACATGGAGTCATACTAGTATCACCGTGCATCTGATTAAGCTGATTATTATTCCTACATATCCTAAATGGCTTATGGATCACTATTCTAAATTATAAAAACAATCCAAAAGTGTTTTCTCAATTTTGAGTATGTCACTAGTGTTTTTTACTAAAATATCATTTTAAACTTGAAACACGAACTTTGAGTCATAATGGTCACATAATATGTTGGTTTTATGCAATACTGATTCTTACATATCACAAATAACTTATAAATCATTTTCTTAAATTATAAAGTCAATCTGAGTGATTTTCTCAGTTTTTAGTGAGTGCCACTTTTTGAACTAAAATGTCCATTTTAAATTGATAATGGACAATTTGATTTATACCATATACATATTATATCATATTGATGTACAACTAATTCCTACACATAAAAAATGAATTATAAATCATTTTAATAAAGTATCAAAACAATTTCATTGTGTTTTTTCAGTTTTGTGTATGTCAGTTGTTTTTTTTACTAAAATTAATGTCAATTTTAAATAAAAAGACACACAAGGAGTCATACCAGTCACATCGTGTCTCATATTGAGGTGAAGATGATTCCTACATATCAAAAATGATTTATGGATCATTGTAATAAATTATAAAACAATATAAATGTATTTTCCTAGTTTTGAGTACATCACTTTTCTTTTTTACTAAAATGTAATTTTATATTGGAAACATGCACTTTGAGTCATACTTGTCTCATTGTGTGTATGTTTGACATGAGACTAATTTATAAATGTAAAAAATGACACTTTGAGTCATACTAGGAACATTTTGTATCATATTTATGCACATATAATTCCTAAACATAATAAATTAATTATGGGTCATTTTACTAAAGTATAAAAAAATCCAAATTCATTTACTCAGTTCTCAGTATGTCAGTTGTCTTTTTTAATAAAATTATGTTATTTTTAAATAAAAAGACATACTTGGAGTCATACTAGTCACATCATACATCAGATTGTGGTACGAATGATTTCTAAACATCCCAAATGATGCATGGATCATTTTAATAAAGTATCAAAATAATATAAATTCATTTTATATGTTTTTAGTATGCCAAATGTCATTTTAAACTAGAAACACACACCTTGAGTCATACCAGTCACATCATGTGTTGGTTTTACATAATACTGATTAATAAACCTAAAAAATGACTTATGAATCCTTTTCCAAAATTATCAAGATAATCTTAGCACATTTTCTTGATTTTTTTGGGTGACCCCTTTTGAACTAAAATATCAATTTTAAACTCATAATGAACACTTTGAGTCATATCAAACACATCGTGTATCATTTTGAGGTGTGTTTTATTCCTACACATAAAAAATGGATTTTGGATTGTTTTTATAAAGTATAAAAACAATATTAATGTGTATGGTTGATTTTGAGTATGCTAGATTCCTTTTTTACTAAAATTTCTGTCAATTTTAAATAAAAATACACACTTAGAGTCTCACCGATCACACTATGCATCGGATTGAGGTGAGGATAATTCATACATGTAAAAAATGACTTATGGATCATTTTTATAAAGTAAAAAATTAATATGATGGTGTTTTCTTAATTTTGAGTACGTCACTTGTGTTTTTTTACTAAAATGTCATTTTAAACTCGAAACATGCACTTTGAGTCATATTGGCCACATAATGTGTCATTTTGATGTTAAGATGATTTATACATGTCAAAAATGACATATAAATATTTTTACTAAATTATAAATATAATTCGAGTTCATTTTCTTTGTTTTTAGTGAGTGACACTTTTTGAACTAAAATTTCAATTTTAAATTGATAACAGACACTTTGAGCTATACTGAGAACATTATGTACCAGATTAAGTTTAGGATGATTAATAAACATAGAAAATTACTTATGGATCATTTTACTAAATCATATAAACAATAAGATTTCATTTTCTTAGTTTTGAGTATGTTAGTTGTTTTTACTAAAATTTATGTCAATTTTAAATAAAAAGACACACTTGGAGTCTTTCCGGTCACACCATGCATCAAATTAAGGTTATAATGATTATTAAACATTCAAAATGACTTATGGATCATTTTAATAAATTATAAAAACAATAAAAATTCATTTTATTTGTTTTGAGCACGTCACTTGTGTTTTTTACTAAAATGTCATTTTAAACTAGAAACACGCACTTTGAGCCATACCAATCAGATATTGTTTCAGTTTGATGTGATACTAATTTTTACACATAAAAAATTAGTTATTAATTATTTTCTTAAATTATCAAGACAATATGAACATGTTTTCTTAGTTTTTAGTGAGTGGCACCTTTTGAACTAAAATGTCAATTTTAAGCTGATAACGACCACTTTGACTCATATCGGGAACATAGTGTATCAGATTGAGGTTAAGCTGATTAATACACATAAAAATTGACTTATGGATTGTTTTAATAAATTATAAAAACAATAAGAATTATTTTTCTTAGTTTTGAGTATGCTAGTTGTCTTTTTTACTAATATTTTATGTCAATTTAAAATTAAAATACACACTTGGAGTCATATCGGTTACACCGTGCATCATATTAAGGTGAGGCTGATTCCTACATGTATAAAATGAATTATGGATACTTTTAATAAAGTATCAAAATAATTATAATTAATTTTCTCCGTTTTGAGTACGTCACTTGTGTTTTTTAGTAAAATGTCATTTTAAACTGGAAATGCGCACTTTGAGTCATTTCGGTCACATCGTGTGTCAGTTTGACATGATAATAATTTATACACATAAAAAATACTTATTAATTATTTTTTTAAATTATTTAGATAATATGAGTGTGTTTTTTTAGTTTTTAGCAATGACACTTTTTGGACTAAAATGTCAATTTTAGACTAATAATAGAAACTTTGAGTTATACCAGGCACATCATGTATTAGATTGAGGTGAGAAATATTCTTAAACATATAAAATGACTTCTGGATCATTTTATTAAAGTATAAAAATAATATGAATTAATTTTATTAGTTTTGAGTATGTTAGTTGTCTTTTTTTACTAAAATTAATGTCAATTTTATCTAAAAAGACACACTTAGAGTCATACCTATCACACCATGCATCAGATTTAGTTTTAGATGATTCCTACACATCTCAAATGAATTATGGATAATTTTACTAAAGTATAAAAATAATCCTAATTCATTTTCTCAGTTTTTAGTATGTCACTTTTCTTTTTTAATAAAATGTCATTTTTTACTGTAAACATTAACTTTGAGTCATACTAGTCACATAGTGTATCAATTTGATGTGAGACTAATTTCTACATGTCAAAAATTTATTATAAATTATTTTCCTAAATTATCAAGAGAATCCAAGTTCATTTTCTTGGTTTTCAGTGAGTGACACTTTTTGAACTAAAATATTAATTTTAAAATGATAACAGACACTTTGAGTAACACTGGGAACATCATGTATCATATTGAGGTAAATATTATTTCTAAATTTCACAAATGAATTATGAATCATTTTCCTAAACTATAAATACAATATGAATGTATTTTATTTTATCAAATTCACTAGCTTCAACTTCTGTAAGAATATTCATTGACTTTTCTTTCTTTTTTATCCTTAAAAGACATTTCTCTATCAACTTTTGTTTTTCTCTTGATAGCTTTATCCCTTCTCATTTCATAATTAATGAGAGTGTTGTGAAAGTCATCAATAGATAATGTTTCAGGATCTATGTATTCTAATGAAGAAATTTTTTCATCAAACTTGTTGAGAGGGATTATCAAAATATTTTCAACAACTGTAGAATCATCTAACTTTTCACCAAGACATCTGACAGTTATAACAATTTCATTCACCCAGGTAAAGAAGTACCCAATAGATTCATATTCACCCATCTTAAAATATTCATACTTCAATATCCATATTTATAACTTTTCCTTCTTCACTTTTTTATTGCCTTTTTATATGTTTTTCAATTTATCCCATATACCTTTGATTGTGACAACACCTTTAACCCTTAAGAATTCACTTTCAGAAAGTGATAACAATAAATCATTCTTGTACCTTCCTTTAATCTAATGATTTTTCTTATCAACAGATGTAATAGGAAATTTATAATCAATAAGAGGAAACCTATCTGTTGTAGCTTCAAGAACATCATATCCAATAGACATAAGATAATGCAATATTATATCTTTCCAAATATGACAATTCTTTCCATGAAACACCATAATACCTTTACTATTCACACAATTCAAATTCTCCATTAGAAAAGAATAAGTGAAGGGGACCTTTGGATCTGATACCAGTTGAAAAGAATAATTCTTTTAATTTAAAAATCTTATTGAAAAGCAATCCATCTCTTTTCTTCAGATCTTTTCTTGATCCTATTGACTAATAAACAATGTAATTCAATCCCTTTTAAATGGTTGACTAAATTGTTGATAATATTATTTTATTTTCTTTTAATTCATCGATCTCATTCAAATGTTTCTCTGATTACAGTGGCTCTTGACCCAATTAAAGAAACAACACATTTTTCACAAACATTATTAGAATTTATGAATCTGATGATCCCATTATGATGGCTTCACCAACTTTCTTCTTTAAAGTTCATTCCTCTGAATATGTTGATGATTGAATGCTACAATTTTTTTTCTTGCAATTGAAAGTATTGTAACTTCCCAATCCTCCAGCAACCTCTTTCTTTCCTTCTCAGCCTAAATACGATCAGGCTAAATACGATCTTCAACACCCCTTTTCTCTTTCCATACAGATTCGATCAATCTGAATACGATTAGCAGCATCTCATTCACTTAATCTTTCTTCCATCAAGCTAGAATCATAAGTTTCACAATTTACTTATGATTTATGAGAATTACTACATCAAAAAAACATAATCACATTTGTTTTATCGTAGTCATGCAGACTCTGATTCTCCAATTACAATCAAATCTTCCAAACCAGATTCAAAGAGAATCCAATGACCATTAAATTATATCAACATTCTTCCTCAATACGATCAAACTTCTCATTCTATATTTAGTGTGAATCTTATGAGACTTTTCTTTCATCCAGATTCACTTGAATATGATGGATCTTTTCAAACATTGGGAGTCCAATTCCTTTAATACGATGTTCAGTATGAATTTCAACAAATAAAAAGTAATGTGATTTTTCCTTTATTCTAAAACATCTTTGAAAACAAAATACAACACTTGGATACAATCCCCTTCTTCATCAGTTTGGTCCTAACATCATGATTACCACTTCCTTATGCACGAGTTGATTCCAATAGAAATATGTTATCTACTGTCCAATAATGTAAGGGTGTCAATTATTTAGTTTTTCAATTTTTATAGAGATCTTTGTGCTAAGAAGTTTTCTAATTATTTCTTTTAAAAATGTTTGTAGAGGCACTATTAATTTTTTGTGATTTAGAGAAAATATTTCCTCCATCATTTTTCACATGCATATTGCATCTAACTATCAATATTCCAACCAAAATACTTCTTGGAAGAAATTTTTCTTTTCATTAGATGTATCCAACTAAAATAAATATGTACACATTGAAGTATTATGTATGAAACATGAATCATCTTGAAAGTTATATCATGGAAGGTCACTTGGATCAAGAATGTATGGATTTATATTTAATGAATTTGTCTGATATGACTACGAGATGAGAAAGACTACTGAGAAATGATTAATAATGGTATGCAGAAATTGAACCCAGTTTTCTATCAGTTACCCAAATTGGGGGAATTAACATATAATATACATTGAACACATTAATACTTGAAGAGTGGGACATGGAACATCACACAAGTTTTTTAACTGTGATTTTTTTAATGACTACATAAAGTAAGTAAATTGAACACCTATATCTTATCTATTATCAGTTAATTGTACATATCTATTAAACTGTTTCTATTTTTTCAAAAGGTAACATAAATAAATTATAAATATAAAGACTAATTATTTAGATTTGAGAAGGAGAGAGAATTTTCATATAAAAGAGCTTTATTATTGTTTGCAATTGAAGGTATAAGTGTTAATGTAATAAACTAATAAAATTAATATTTAATTAATTTTAATATTCATTTATATTTCATGTATTGATTTTTCTTGTTGGATCTGTCTCAAAGGAAATAAGAGCTTTGGATTTTGGTCATAATTCTATGGTTCATGAATGAAAATCAACTGTGATAAATGAGTATATATTTATTATCACTAAATGAGCAATGCACATGAGAACACAACACTATAAGGGTTATGTTAATAACCACAATAGACCGTTATTCCAGTGCATCATATAATAGATATTGATTTGAAAATGTATATTATTATGGAGTTATTGATAAAATATTAATATTGTATTATTATTCTCATAGTCGAGTCATTATGATGAAATGAAAGTGGTTTGATTCGATGACAAGGCATGGTACCTTTATTTATTATTGTGGATTTTGAGTTATTGACATGATTCACACTCTTTCTACTAATGATCCATACATATTGGTATCAATAGTGAAATAAGTTTTTGTGTGAAAGATCATCCACAACCTAATTTTGTGCCATTATTGAAGTAATACCAAGATATATTTTTCATGATGGTGATGATGGAATTGACACAATCCGTGATCCCATTGGTCTCAAGCAATTTATTACTTATGATTACTCCATAGTTCAATTTTCAGAGTTGATTATGAACCTGAATTTGTTGTGGGAAATATATAGAATCATCCATATTTGTTCTCTATTCTTTTGGTTTAGATTGACTTGGGTTTCTAAGGATGATACTCTTAAAATTTATTTAATATTGATTACAAATATTTTGTATCCATCTTGAAATTCATGTGAATTTTCAATATATACTGGTTGGAGTTTTTTTTGAGTTGCATTTTCTATTATTAAATTGAACTATATTAGAACCTACCAAAACAAACGAAACTGAAACAATTAAATTGGAACAAAAAAATATGAATTGAATTGAAACATATTGAACTAATTAAAATGAAAATAAAAATAAATGAAAATAATATCCTAACCAAAAAAATGAAAAAATGAACAAACCCAAAATATGAACCAAATGACCCATGACGAATAAAAATAGAAAAAATGAACCAATGAATTGGCCAAAATGATCCAAATGACTTAACCAAAGTTGAATTGGGTTGAATTAAAAATAGATGAAAACTATATCATACCCATACTAAACATACTAATTTGAACGTATTGATTTTTCTATGGCACGTCTTTTATGTTTTGATATTATTCCCACTAAATATAAAATTCTTTTTTTATATCATTATGGGTCCTTTATTTGGTTTGAAAATTGGTATTCCTTAATTAAGTTATGTCTCATCTTCTTTATTGTTTGTATTACATATTAATAATGGATTTTTAATCAATTACACATTTGTTTTCAAATTTAGTAAATAAAAAACATTGAAGAGATATGAAGGAAAAAGGATGACAGACAATAATCGTCGAATGAAAGAGATCAAAATTCCTATTATGGTTCCTGTTTTGAGTATTTTATTACAAATATATATATCAATAACATATAATGTAATTTGATTAATTTTTTTAGATTTTAATTATGATCCACCACCTAGGTGACAGTTATTCTCTAACCATCCTAGTAGTCCCACTACACAACCAGACTATATGAGTGTGGTGGTACTAGTTCCACACACACAACTCGGCGTACCTGATCACACCCTATCCCTTCCTTTGACATACCTTTTAGAACACCTTTTAATCAGACAATGTTGTTAGAGGAACCTGGGATATTTAGGCCGCCTATGTTTTTGCCACTATTTTTACCCAATCCTCCCCTATATTTCCCTTATCCATTGATGGATCATGCACCCCATCCATATTATGAATTTCCATAGACTTCAATGCCATATTATTTTCCTCCAATTACCTTCTCCCTGTGCTTCTACATTCATGCTCCACTAACTTCTACTATGACACATTTTAAGCCATTGAAGAATACATTGGGTCTTGCTACTTATGTACTGGTAGACATTACTTTAGTGTCTGGGGATCCAATGACACCCACTGATCAGGATTCATCAATTATATTTATTGAACCCTAGTAAAATTTTTACCACAATTTATTTTCATTATAATATGTATTGATATAATATTTGTTTTTTTACTTTACCAACTGGATCTTCCGAGAGGCGGTGTGGGCATACACGCATGCGTATTATGTGTAATATCCTCACCTAACCAATTCCTACACATCTCACATGACTTATGGATAATTTTCATAAAGTATCAAAACATTCCAAATGTGTTTTCTCAGTTTTGAGTATGTCACTTATGTTTTTACCAAAATTTCATTTAAAAATGGAAACATGCACTTTGAGTCATCCCAGTCACATTGTGTATCAATTTTGAATGAGACTGATTCCTACCCATCATAAATGACTTATGAACCATTTTACTATATTATCATGACAATCTGAGAATGTTTTCTTGGTTTCCAGCAAGTGACACTTTTTGAAGTAAAATATCAATTTTAAATTGATAGCAAACATTTTGAGTCATACCAAGAACATCATGTATTAGATTAAGGTGTGGTTGATTACTACACATCAAAAATGACTTATGGATCATTTTCCTAAAGTATAAAAACAATTTTAATTCATTTGTTTAGTTTTGAGTATGTCACTTCTATTTTTTTTACTAAAATGTCATTTTAAACTAAAAACACGCACTTTGAGTCATACCGGTCACATCGTGTGTTAGTTTGACATGAAACTAATTCCTACACATCAAAAATGACTTATGAATCATTTTAATAAATTATCAAAGCAATATTTATATGTTTTCTTGGTTTTGAGTACGTTATGGGTGTTTTGAACTAAAATGTAAATTATAAAATAAAAACATAAAGTTTGATTCATACCAAGAACACTATGTATTGGATTGAGGTGTGGATGATTGAGTATGTGATACATGTTATTATTTCAAATATCTAAAAAATTCCATAAAATAGAGAACATGTTCCACTCTAATGGAAGAGGAAACCCCATGGTGCCTCAAACACTTCACATTTCCAGAAGCATGGGGTTTCCTCTTAATCAAAACTGAATATTCACTATCTTTCATGGATTTTTATAGATATTTGAAATCAAAATATACTTACCAAAATATCTATGAAGAAAACTAAATAATTATTAAATAAAAATGATAAGGAAATTAAAATACAAGTAGTAGATAACATGATGGAAAAATTAATTAAATAAGTAGCAAGAATTCACGTTTTCATGATAGTTGTATGAATTCTTGACTTATTTCCTTGTTATCATTATCTTAATTATATTCTTGAAGTCCAATCTCTCACAAGCATGATAATCTTCAAACAAACCACACCAACTCAAACAAAATAATCCACCTGAATATTCGAACAATTCTTATGTTAGTAATACTAAAAAGAAATAAATTAAACTTAAATATGAAAAAATACATTATGTATAGGAATAATGATTTTACTGTGAAAAAATTAAGATTGGAAATCCCGTGCAAGAAAATAAGTTTTTAAAATATTTGGAAAGAACCAACCAACCAATTTTTAATTTAACTCACTATTTATTTTGAGAAAATATAGATATGGGTGAATGTAGTTAGGATTTTGGGGAATTTGTTTACTCATTTTTGAGTATGTGATGTGTGTTTTGAACTAAATTGTAAATTATAAAATTAAAAAATATTGTTTGAGTCATACCAAGAACACTATGTATTAGATTATGTTGTGACTAATTGAGTATATGACGTGTGTTTTTATTTAAACCATCTATACCAATCCATAAAAGAAAGAAATGTTCCATTTAGATGGAAGAGGAAACCCCAAGCTACCTGAAACGCCTCATCCAAAAGAAACATGTTCTCTCTTTTTTGGATTTTTGAATACTATTGATGAAAAAATATGACTTAAAAAAGATCTATTAAAAAAATAAACAATTATTAGATAAAAATGATAAAGAAATTAAATTTAAAATATTAGATAAAATGGTGAAAAAATTAATTAAATAAGTAGTAGGAATTCACCTTTTCAAGATGTCTATATACATTCTTGACACATTTCTTTATTGATGAATTCATTTTGTCACAATCTCTATGAAAATTAACAAAATAAGTATTATATAAAAATGACGAGGAAATTAACTAAAAAAAGTAGATAAAATGATGAGAAAATAAAATAAAGGATATTTGTTTTAGTTATATATCATTAAACTATAATATAATTATTCTTGATCATATGAAACTAGAATACAAGAAATTTAGTAAATCTTACATGACCCTAAAAGAAAATATTTTAAAATCAAAATCCAAAAAACATGATATATTTAATCACTTTACAATAACATAACATTCATATATTATAAAAAATTCCCATAAAATAATTTATCCTTTTTGGTTGGTGTAAAACTCATATATAAACATTTTATTTATTATTTTATATAAAAAACTATAATAACACATTATATATTCATAGATTATACTAAACATAAGTGTATCCATTTATTTATTCTTAGAAAATGTTAACCATTAGTGTAAATCTATTAGCATTAATTGATTGAACTAAAATAAATATTTAAAATTGATTTTTTATGGAAAATAATAAAATATATATTTCCCTTTCACCATCAATAAGGGTAGAAAATTAATGACAAACCATTTACCTTCTTTTATAGAAAAAACCTTAGTGTGAACCATTATGTATTTTCAGAAGAAACTAAAATCCATTATAAATTGTTTACCCCTTTGTGAAAGTATTAAACATTAGTATAACCCTTTATAGCATTCAAATGACACTAAAGTATAACATATCCATTAAGTCTTCCTGTATTGTTCTATAGATTAGTTTATCCTTTTCAATATTATGGGCGATGAAAAAATCTAAGATAACATCATCATTATTTGTTCATAAAAATGGGAACATCCCTATTCACATGTATTTTTTTATTGAGAGTGATGATGAGTTTTTTATTAATAACCATATGAACATGAACCATTTTACTTAATTAATGTTCACATGGATATTAGTGATGAACCAGTGGGAATATTTTTTGATGGTGAGTTGGTGATCAAGTATCCTTATGCATAATAAGGATAGGTTAAAACCCCCTACTCATGTAATGATTATGAGATTCTATGTGATATAATGGTGGGATGATTTAATTTCACACCATGTGTATTAAAAAAAATCAATTTTAGTTAATCAATTTCACTAATGTAAACTTGATGTGTTAATTTTATGAATTTCACAAGAATTTGTGATATTATATTATGCATCTAATTGATGATTGAATATCCCAAATAATTCCACTATCCACCAATGTGAAACCAATGTATTGTTATTTTATTCTATCATTTACCACCACCCATGATGGAAACCTAGAGAGAGAATTTGTCTAATTTTATTCTAAAAATGATAAGGTTATTAACTTAAAAATTAGATAAAATGATGATAAAACTAACTAAATAAGTAGTAGGAAGTCACCTCTTCATGATGCCTGTATACATTCTTACACCAAGTATTTTTCACATATGTTTCTTAACAAATTTATTTACTCTATTATAATTATACTTGAGAAACATATCAAGAATAATTTATAAGCATTATAATACTAATGTTTAACACCCCAAATATAATTCTAATGTTATAGACCATACTAAAAAAAACTTCCATTAGATATTCATGCTACAAGTAAACACAAACATAACAGGTAATCACCTAAATTTTTTGTCAGCAAACATTCTGACACCATGTATTATTTTCACTAATATCTAAACAATTTTACATCTTCTTTTAAGTAAAACGTTTTTTAGAAATATCATTATTAAAGAGAAAATATATAAAAACGAATTATTAATAAATATTTTTAATGAAATTGTAATTAAATTTGAAAATTAAATCTTTTGGGATGCTTGTATTTTCATGGTTTATGGTCTCTCTCATTAATTTTCAAACATAATATCCAAAACTGTTTCCATTATCGTGCTTCAAACACTACATAAAAATTGACCAAAATAATTAAATTGTTTTGAAATATGTTTTGATAGTAAAATATTTCTATATACACCTTAATATGATTCCATTTGAAGTAGTTCACATGCTTCTTTGTGTCCAGTCATCGACTTCATTACATGAATTATCCTATATTTAGCGATCACCCTATCATAAAAAAAATTCTTGTTAAAACACACACTGAAACATATAATTCAATATTGGTAGTAGTGTATTAGAAATTAACAATACACATCATGTGTGGTTGGTTTTTTGGATATCCATGCATTGGATCCAAAAAATAAATATTTGGGGTATCCAGATTGACTGTGATCGGCATCCAGTGCAGCCTAAAAAATAAAAAACAAATAAGTAATGAAAAAAAAATATATTTTATGTGATTAGATTGTATAATTTTACCCCTGCAGTGTAAGCATCAAAAAGAGTCTTACATCTGTTATTTGTTTCTCAAACACACTGTATAGCTCATATTTATTCTTATAAATTTCCTCTTTCTTCAAAAAACATTTTTTTGTGTAGAAATGATACAGGTATTAATGAATCCAAATTAGGCTTCACATGATTTTTCCTTTATATAGTAATAATATAAATTCTTTTTGAAAATATAAATAGTTATTAACTTTAATGAATATATTAGATCATTATTTGAATAGAAGTATTATGAAAATATACCTTGTGTATGTATTTACAAATGAGGATCTCAACCATTCAAACATAATAATCTCATTTATACTCTCAAGACCAACTAGGTCTATAATGAAAGTTCTAAATATTTCTTATTCATATGGAATGTAATACATATTTTCATCTTTAAATTTGGACTCTTCATGAATTTGTAATGATAATAAATGTTGATATGGAACTGGAGGGTAGAAGGTACTCCTAGAAGGTCCTTTTGATTTCTTGGTTGATTTACTAGATTGTATTGATTTGAACTTATATTTATCCATTGCTTTATCCATTTGTAATACCATACCTCATTTCATACATTTTTCATTAAATTTTACAAATTTTTCATATTAAAAAATTTGTTAAATACATACAACATGTATCTTTATAAAATCATACGACCACACTATGAAAGTTCCAATAGAATCATGGACTGTTGTAATATCTGAATCATCAAGTGGAACATGAAACTCAGTGGTCGGCTCTTGATCTACCCCAATACCCAATTTCATGTGATATTTTGGGATTTATTCACTATATTTCATGTATCCTAGGATATTATACACCAAAACCCTAACAATAAGGTGGTGTATGGGTGATGACAGATAGAAATAACATACAACTTTACCCTATTGAATTTTAGTACTATAAAGTTATCAGAAGTTGTTTGATTAACATTTAAGAGAATGATTAATGAGAACATTTATTACATTAGGTAAGGTATAAGGTTTAGGGGAACGAATAGCCTCAAAGATAGTGAGGTCATTTGGTTCTCCATGTGCGGATATCTTTTCCACCGCCGGTTCGCATTGATCTTTTCTCATATATTGGTATGCTAAACTAGACCATAAAATAATAACTTTCAAATCATATATGCATTCTTAGAATCCTTTCATCATATTATATTCATATTATTATGGTTTTTTCTTCTCAAAATATGTTTTCGGAGACACTCTAAATCCTAGTCCTCTAATGAGTCCATATTGTTTCGGCCGCTTCAAATCTATTAAAAGTAATTTTTCTTCTTGTATGGACACTGTCAATTATTATGTCTAAACCATATAAAAAACATATGAAAATAAAAAAATATTTTTATTTAATAATGCTATAAATCATATCTAATTACTATATTATCATACTTATACATGTTTCTCATAATTATTTTTTGTTTTCATCAACTAGTTTACCCTCCTTATTTACATGATCCTCATTCCACAACACATGATTTAGGATGAAAGTGGATTATAATTTCGATTCATAAATCCACATAGAAAAAAAGGAACATATTTTATTTCATATCACATAAAACTTTTACTTTTCATTTAAAATACATACCATTTTTTTCTCTAGTGAAGCAAACCCCATCCTTGCTTTGAGATAGAGGTACATTGGTTTTGATACACATTATTAATTTTCATAACTCTTTTATTGTTTCATAAATTAAAATTTTTGAATTAAATTGGATAAAATAAATAATATCAAATAATATATTATTGACTACAATTCACTTAAAATGATTTCTCATCATTATGACCGATGAACTCATTCCATATTTCCTACATTATAATGTGTGTATTGCTAACTAATGGGTGGGGATTTACTTTCCCCTCAACATCCCAAAGATATAACTTGTTAAGAAGATTATATAATCCTCTATGGGATTTTCTAGTGGCCATTAAGTCATATTTATTATGGGAATATTTTAAAATAAATGAACTCTAAAATTAATAATGAAAATTAAATCAACGTTTCATTATATAATTTTCAGTAAAATAGAGAAATTATATTGTAACATTACCTTTATATCTTCCTAAATGGTTTCCTTCATTATTGGATGGATATGGCTCCATGAATCTGTATCAATCAACACATTAAAACTCATTATGACCCCAAGATAACTAATGAACATTAACTTGTTGGGGTTAACAGATTGTCCACATTGATTCCAATGAACCAAAAAATTTATACTCTTACTTATTTCCTTGATAATATTATTCAACACTTTGATGCTATGTCTTTCTATGTTTTTCATCAACATGATTTTAATCCCCTAATAATTCTATATTTTCATCATCAATAGTCTGTTCTTCCCCAGGATTGGTAACATCATCATGTGCAGAAGACATTGTTTATTTACATGAGTAGTGAAACATTTAATATAGATTATGTTAATGTAGTAGAGAACATATAATATTATAAGGAAATGAATAATATATTAAAAGGAACTTTAACCTACTCATTGAAATCTATTTATTTTTTTAAATTTTGAATGGATTTGTCTCCTCTATCAAGAATTTAAATCCCTTCTTTGTGATCCCCTCTAACATACAAGGCATTGTCTACATTAGGACTAACATGAAATGATTTTGATCTCCCAATGAAAGGGTCATCCTAGATTAAATTTTTATCTGAACCTACAATTTTTTTTAGTTTTCTATGGGATAATAAACCAATTTTTTTTCTAGATCTAAGGCATAAAATACTTACACTACTTGTGATTACATTTTGAACGACTCATCCTTTTCCCCTTCCACTGAAATTCACCTTCCCAAATCCCATTTCATCAACTTTAACTGCACTCTTATTGTAAACCCATTTGAAATGAAAAATCAAAACTTGAAATGTTGTATAATCCAACTGATATATCTATTTTATACTATAAAAATATGACATATTCGTATAAATTGGATTTCTATCCTTCGAACTAGATATGTGCATCGGTTCCATCACAAACGTAACTACACTGTTTTTATCATACTATAATCATCATGTTCTTTAGTATAGAATGTATAACCATTAATTACAAAACCAGTGTAAGATATAACATTTTTTTTGGTCCCTTGGATAGCCATCAAATTCATTTAGCAATTGAATTTGAATTTTTAGATAACTCCTTAAGAATTTGATCTCAGAACCATCCTATAAACTGTTGATATCTGTATTTGATATCCATACTTAAAAAACTTGATGGGTTAAAATATCTATGTTTTTTTGGGTTTCAACATAGGGATAAATATATTTACTATTATTTAAAATGAAAAGGTACACTTACCCCCTCTCAGTGATGGTAATTCTAACAACATATTTTACATAGATCCCATTCCCCATAAGTCATCCCCTATGACGAGACTTTGGGAGAATTTTGTTGTTAACATATAATAAGTAATTGATTTAGAATTCAATAGTTTCTTCAACAATATATAATTCAACAATGTAAACTTGTTTCTAACTTTTATTATTAGTATATGCTTTCAAAATTTTCATATACCATTCAATAGGGGTACATCCATTTGTAATGGATATGACCATATAGTTTAACCTCCATAACCAAGAGAACCATCAAGTAGACTATTATATCAATTAATAGTGGTTGTAATAGCATCTATAATTATCATAATATGACTGCAACCTCCTTATTCATGATTAGAAACTTCACTGGGTCAATAACTTTACTGTATATGGATTTGAAAAAAAGCATAGTCTACTTAATGTATATAATACATTTTTAGGAAGAATGAAACGTAAAGAAATGGACATCAAATAATTCATCAAAACATTAAAGTTGTGTGATTTAGTCCTTGTAACTTAAAATTAGTCATTGACACAACATTATTGATATTTAATGAATACCCATCCAAAACTTTTACTTCATTAAGAAAAATGAAAAATTGTAATTTTTATGGTCTTGATAGAGTGTAATCTACTAGAGGAAGAAAATTACTCCCTTTAACCTTCACTAGTGCCAACCCTTCCCTTATCCCCATGTCAATCATGTACAAGTTATCCTAGATGCCATATTGTTTTTCAAGAACATTTAGTAACGTTCATATCAAACTATAAAATGTATATTTTTCTACATGCATGGCATTAATAAAATGTTTGACGTACAAAAAATTACAATATGGTAATTCAAACAAAATTGGTCTCCTTTTTCATCTTGATTTCATAATGTTTTTTGAAAATGGTTTACCAAAAATAGTGTCAATATATTTTACTTTATTGAACAGTTGATCACCCATTAGTGGAGATGGTATTGTACCTTGTTTGGTATTCCCATTGAATGATGTCATCTAGAATGAATATTTATTTCATCGAGGTAAACAATTCTAATGTCCTAAAAACAAATATTTTTAGGAATGTTTCAAGTGAACTGAGTGTGTGCATTCTTAACAAATGGGACACCACAAAATCCATTTAATATTATAGCTTCAAAATTTATATAAGAAGGAAAGTCATTTATCATCCTATACAACACGAACCTTAATGTGAATTCTTCACTTCTATGATCCTCATACATTATAACACCTATATCCCACATCAATTTCAGATCTTCAATCAATGAATACAAATAGACATCCATATCATTAATAGGTTGCATTGGTCTTGATATAAGTAGAGACAACATAATGTATTTGTGCTTCATACATAACCATGGTGCTAAGTTATAATTTACCTACATGAAGGGCCATGTACTATGAGTAATACTATGTACACAAAAATGATTTATTTAATTTGTAGATAATGAAAGATGAATATTTCTTGGCTCTTTTCCAAAATCAGGATACTCACAATAAATTTTCTTCTACTAAGAAGATTCTGCTCGATGACGTACACTACTACAAAATTGGCTTTTAACAGTACAAAAAATAGCCTTTACCAGTGCCAGAGAAGCAATGAATACTGGAGAGAGATTAAAATCCCTAGTCTTTTATCATCACTTATAGAAGTGCTGATAAATTAAACCTTTATCAGTGCTTTTAGAAGAACTGATAAAGGAGAATATTGTAGTGAGATGTAACAACACACTGTAGCACTAGTGTAGTGTTCTCTAATAGCAAACTGTAGCACTTAAAACACCACTAAATCAGAAAAATAAATTATGAATATAGAATTTAAATGAAGTAAAATTAACAAAATAAATACAAGAAAATAAACACTATATTACAGACATTACAAACATTGGTCTATACAATTACATAAGTACAAATTATTACATACATTAAAAAACAACAGTCTTCCTTTATCTTTTGATCCTAAACTCTACTAGAGAAAACAAATCACCTGTAAAAGAAAATGATTACTATGTTAGTAATAATATAAATAAATAAATTAACGTAAAGTTTTAATTTTAAACTAAAATTTCAGTCATACAAGGAATACTGTGTATCAGATTGAGTTGCGGTTGATTCTTGCACATCACCTTATTTCTTATTCATATTCAAGAATTATCTCTATGAAAAATAAACAAATAATTATAAGATAAAAATGATAATGAAATTATTTAATTAATAGCATATATAATTATGAGAAAAAAATTTAGGCTCATTTTCTCAGTTTTGGTGATGTGATGTGCATTTTAAACTAAAATGATACTTATATATTGAAAAGATGCACTTATAGTCACACTAGTCACACCATGCATTAGATTGAGGTGAAACTAATTATTACACAACTCAAATGACCTATTAATAATTAGTCTAAATTATTGAAACAATACGAATGTTTTTCTTCTTTTTTAGTATATCGCTTGCCTTTTTTACTAAAATGTCATTTTAAAATGGAAAAACACACTTTGACTCATACCAGTCACATCATGCATCTATTTGACATGATACAAATTCCTACATTTCAAAAATGACTTATGATTTATTTTAATAAATTATAAATACAATCTGATCACATTTACTCATTTTTCAGGGAGTGACACTTTTTGAACTAAAATATCGATTTTAAACTAATTACAATCACATTAAGTCATACCAGACACATCAGGTATCTACCTGAGGTTAGTATGATTCCTATATGTCAAAAATGAATTGTGGATCATTTTACTAATGTATAAAAACAATATGAATGCGTTTTATCAGTTTTGAGTAGGCCATATGTCCTTTTTACTAAAATTGATGTCAATTTTAAATAAAAAGATGAACTTGGAGTCATATAGGTCACACCATGTATTAGATTGAGGTGTGTCTAATTATTACACATCCCAAATGTCTTATGGACCATTTTAATAACATATATAAACAATATGAATGAATTTACTCAGTTTTGAGTACGTCACTTGTCTTTTTTACTAAAATGTCATTTTAATCTAAAAACACGCACTTTGACTCATACTGATCACATCATGTCTTAGTTTTTCATGATAACTAAACCCATTATTAAAAAATGACTTATGAATAAATTTAATAAATTATAAAGGAAATTTGATTATTTTTTCTCATTTTTCTTTGAGTGACATTTTTTGAACTAAACTATCAATTTTAAACTGATAACAGACACATTGAGTCATACCAGGAACATCATGTATTGTAGAGACCCAAAGCCTAACGTACAAGGACATTACATTACATTTGCAGAATACTTAGTACATAAAAAAAACACACACAAGGATCGTAATAGTTTAGTGTCTTTGGAAACTCGGAACGTAATCTTCTAATCGTGGTGAAAGATCTTCAATATCTCCCATAAAGATCTTCCCTTTTTTTTACCTAAAACCTTTCTTTATATCCTGGGGAAAAAAACATAAAAGGGTGAGCTCAAATTCTCAGTAAGGGTATACAAAAGAAAAATCAATCACATCATATTCATAAGAACATAACTTTTGGAAATCTTAACCTGCAAAAGAGAGCATAATTTCATAACATGGGATAAATCATAGTAGTGAAATAAAATCCCAATAATCATAACTTAAAACATGAAACTTTGTGGCATACACACATAATCATAGAGAATCATTTCTTGTTAGTCAAGACTCATTGCCAAGACTATCTTAGTGGACAAAGTCCCTTTCTGAATCGAGTAACCCTCGTTTCAGTCCTGTTTCACTGAACCGGTATAACCTACCATTCCAGCCATGTCTATCTCATGAGATATAAAATCTTTACCCAATGCATTGGAGGGATATATAGGTCCCACCCATCTTATAATTAATCCTTTCTTATGTGTGCCACATAATCATAAATCATACATCATCGCATAACACATGTAACAAAAATGGGATTCTTGAAACATCATGACATCATAAAACAAATCATATAAGGTAAATGAATTCATAAAAATAATTCCCTCAAAACATAATCAAATCAATGTAATAATAGGGATAAAAACAGAACCCTATATTATCTTAGATGGAAAATAATTTTGATAAAACACTTGAACTCCATTCTTGAGGAAAATATCCTTTCTTCTTCAAAAACACTTTTCTTTTCTTAACATGTCATACAATTATAAACTAAAAGAAGTTGATTAAAAATAAACTTGAAAACTTTTAAAGGAAGCTTCTTGGAAATAATGTTTTTTAAAAATCCATTCATGCCATATAAGTTAAAAAAAAACATTCTTCGTACCTTTGTCGGAAAATTCAAAAAGTACCTCGTACGAAAAAACGACAAAAGATTCCTTTCATATTCTTTACTAAAAACTCACCGAAGGGTAAAATTGGATTTAAACTATTGTAAGTGGATGGAAACAATATTACATATTGAGGGAACATGGATGTGGATGGTAAAATACACCCCAGTAAATACTTACGAATAAACAATCTCGGATAAAAATGAGATTGTGATATTTCCCTTACCTTAGGTCCGATTTGCTTTGTACGTGTCCGAAGCTCCTGTATAATGGTTTAAATAATGTTATTGACTTATTCCAGAATCATACATATTGATATGATATCATATATGGTCATATTCTTAGCTTCTTAGTAGTAATATTTCATTGCTACTTGTTATTTGGGTGTTTATAACTTTTTGTTCTTATGCGTGTTTTGTCGAATAAATTCTTATTATTTTCTTTAGGTTATAGATACCTCATTTCCAGAATGGTATTAGTTTAATATATATCATATTCATTCATTCAATTCATTTATATAATCAGTATTAAATGAAGATCATGTAGAACGAGTCGCATCACATCGTGGAGACGGTATTCCGTACGTACGCACGAGTGATGATATCGTTCCTATGATAGTGGAATTGTATTTAAGTGTATTTATACTATTTAAGTATCAATATCACTTTATAATAATCATATATAGTTACTCATTACACCATTATAACCATCATTGTAAGGTGATGGTGGAAAATAGAGTACACCACGGCGTGGAGACGGTATTCCGTACGTACGCACGCGCGGTGATTTCATTTTTCCGTAGGATGGATAGAAGGTGAATTAGGGTTGTTTCATATTTATAATAACATATCATTATGTAAGTAATACTGATGTTATTACTTTATCATGAAACAACTAAAGAAGAAGAAGTTGAAGAAGAAAGAAATTGAAAAGATCGGTAATGGATATTACCTCTTCTTTGGAACGCCTCTTTGAATCCTCCACTTAGGGAACTAAGATTGGTCTTTGAAGAAGAACAGGACCTATAGGATTATTCTAGGGAAGTGGAGAGGAGAAAATGGCAGGGGTTGGCCGAGCTTGAGTTCTCAAATTGGTGTGAGGAGGAGGGGGAGGAGGTGCCCTTTTATAAGGGAGGAGAGGGGCACCTTAGGAATATCTCAAAATATTATTTTATATTAAAGTCAAAATCGGTTTATAATGGTTCCAAAGGGTCTTATTTCGAAGCTAAAGTGGGGATGGGTCGAAATCCTATCAACTAATAGGATTTATACAAGTTTAGGTTATTATTTTAACCTTATCAATTAGATTTAACTCTAAGTTAAATAATTTAACTTTTACCGTGTCTTTTTGTTTTCTTACACTATATGGTTAATAAACTTACTATAACATGCCAAAAGAACCCCAAATTGTTTATTATTAATATATATATCCTTATCTAAGTCATTTGGCCGAACCTTAGATTTTTAGGAATAAAATAACAATTAATAATATAATATTTTATTTAAAAACTATTTTGTATCAATTTTGACACTATTTGATATATGATTTTTGTGAAAGTCATAACAGAATTATATGTTCGAACCAAGTTGATTAAATCAACACTAATATATCATAGTAACCTATAAAATTATTGGAATTCATAAAAAGTCTCAAATTACATTTATTTTGGTGTTTATAACATCAATTATGTCAATATTTCATTAATAAGATAATTACTGCATCATCATTGTGTCATAAATAAATTAAATTATTTAATGTCTAAAAATTATAAATAAAATACCATAATGTAGGAAATCTTTTTATCTTTCTAATGAATATTTATAGTCGAATTTATCTTATGTATAACCCCATATTAAAAATGATTTACTTATTAAACTTTGATTTTAACTATTTTAACCCTTCTTTAAATAAATTAATAATAAATGTCCTAATCTAATCCAAGTGGACCTAAATGGTCATATTTTATTCCTAAGTTTGTTTTTGGTCGAATTACACTTGTCCAATAGAATTAGGACATGTGTTAGGGTAATAATAATATCATATTTACCCTTAGTTACCCTATTTACTATTAACCATGGTAAAAAAAAGTAAAAAGTTACTATTCACCAAAAATTATTTTCATCTCATTGAACCACATTTTATTCCTTGATATTAACCGTGTCTGTCGGATTTTCGAAATTCCATTCACAGAAGCGGTAAAATTAAGTTTTATGCAAAATTCAGTTTTTAACCTACCACTTAGTGGTTTCACTATTCATCAAAAATTGAAAGTTTTCAGAAAAGTACCAAAATTTCACCCTAGGCTATAATTGATATTCCGAATTCAAAAATGATTTCTATTTTACAAAATTCCCAAAATATAAGTTGAATTAATTAATTTTATAATTAATTTCCGCTGTCACAACAAATAGCGTGTTTTTAAGAGATAATAACTATCAAAAGATTGACACTTGTTTATAACTGGTTTAAATGTGAAATTACATCCAATGTCCAACATTGTATTAAATTGTAAAAATATATTCTAAATATACTTTAAAACCACTCAAATTAATAATTTATAACTATTAATTATTTCGATTGAAAAAGTTGTTTTTAATTAAAATTTAGTAATTTCCACTATTCATCAAAATATGAAAGTTATCCGAAAATTACCAAAATTTTACCTTAGGCTAAATTCGATACTCCTAATCCATAAATGAATTCCATTTTGAAAAATAAAATTTACAAAATTTCAAAAAGTGGTTATTACTATTCATAATGGCTAGTTTTAATAATATCTTAATAGCATATCGTTGTTTAGCGAAACTTGGTGTTGCGTACAACACCCGCTATCGTGGAAGGTCACGATTGCGTGTAATTCAAGTCAGGTCAAAGATGTGTGTTGTGAAAGCTCCTTTTGGTGTAGTGTATAACACAAGACATTAATGAAATTAAAAACAATATTTTTCATAAAATCTTGGGGTGTTACATGTATCATATTGAGGTGTGACTAATTCCTACAATTCAATGTATGGATAATTTTCCGAAATTATCAAAATAATCTGAATGTGTTTTCTTAGTTTTTAGTCGGTCAGTTTCCCTTTTTACTAAAATTAATGTCAATTTTAAATAAAAAGACATACTTGGAGTCACATTCATCACACCGTGCATCAAATTGAGGTTCAGATAATTATTAAACATGAAAAATGGATTATGAATCATTTTAAAAAAGTATACAATAATATTAACGTGTTTACTTGGTTTTGTGTATGTCACTTTTTTTTACTAAAATGTCACTTTAAATTGGAAACAACCACTTTGAATCATATTGATCACATCGTGTATTGATATGACATGATACCCATTCCTATACATCAAAAATGATTTATTAATCAATTTAATAAATTATTAAGGAAATATTAGTGAGTTTTATTTTTTTTCCTTGAGTGACATTTTTTTGAACTAAACTGTCTATTTTAAACTAATAACAGACACATTATGTCATATCAAGAACATCATGTATCAGATTGTGGTAAAAATGATTCATACATGTCAAAAAAGGCTTATGGATCATTTCCCTAAAATATAAAAAACAATCTGAATTTTTTTACTCAGTTTTGAATTGGTCAGTTGTCCTTTTTATTAAAATTGATGTCAATTTTAAACAAAAAGACACACATGGAGTCATACCAGTCACACCATGCATCAGATTGAGGTTTGGCTTATTTCTACATGTCATAAATGAATTATGCATCATTTTACTAAAGTATCAAAATAATATGAATCTATTTTCTTAGTTTTGAGTAGGTCAACTGTCCTTTTTACTAAAACTAATTTAATTTTAAATAAAAAGAGGCACTTGGAGTCATATCAGTCACACTGTGTGTCAGACTAAGGTGAGGACAATTCATACATATACCAAATGGATTATGGATCGTTTTAATAAATTATAAAAAAAATATGAATACATTTACTCAGTTTTGAGTATGCCACCTGTCTTTTTTACTAAAATGTCATTTTAAACTGGAAACACACACTTAGACACATACCAATCAAAAAATATATTGGTTTGATGTGATACTAATTCCTATACATAAAAAATGAATTATGAATCAATGTACTAAATTACCAAGAAAATCTAAGTGTGTTTTCTTAGTTTTCAATGAATGAAATTTTTTGAACAGAACTGTCAATTTTAAACTAATAATGAACACATTGAGTCATACTGAAAATATCATGTATAAGATTGAGGTGATAATGATTCCTACATTTCAAAAATAAATTATGGATCATTTCAATAATGCATCAAAACAATATGAATGTGTTTTCTCATTTTTTGTATGTCAATTTTCCTTTTTACAAAAATTGTTGTCATTTTTAAATAAAAATATGCACTTGGAATAACACTAGTCACATCGTGTATTAGATTGAGGTAAGGTTGATTCCTAAACATATAAAATGTATTATGTATAATTTTTATAAAGAATCAAAACAATAGAAATTAATTTTCTCAGTTTTGAGTACATCACTTGTTTTATTACTAAAATGTAATTTTAAATGGGAAATATGAAATTTGACCCATACCGATCGCATTGTGTACCGGGTTGATGTGAGAATAATTACTTCACATAAAAAATGACTTATAAATTTATGTACTAAATTAACTAGAAAACATGAGGGCGTTTTCTGTAAGGCCCCAAGCTTGATGAACTTGAATAATATTATATTTTGGTGCTCCACCTTGTATTCCCTTGTTTTAAGATGGTTTATTTACAGTGCGAGTAAAAGAGTTCAAATTAAGTGAATTAGAAAACAAAAAAAGAATAAATAAGGTCGTGAATTCATTGAAATATTACATTACAACAGATAGAACCTTACAATAAAACAAGAGACCACAACTAACCTAAAATACCCACTGCTAGACCAATTAGAACCATGAGAGCACCAGTAAAAAACATCATTAGACCAGCCAGATAGTGATCACCCCTCGGGTCGTTCAAGGTAAAAAACAAAATGGAAAGAACTATGATGCAGGTACTTAGCAATAAAGGAATAAAAAGAACCATCTCCTTAAGACAAGGTGTTTGAAGGGTATGAGACCCTAAATACATATTTATAAGGGTCCTTAGGACCGTTGGTAGAAATTTAGGACTGTTGCCTTCCTTTGTGACCATATAATACTAACAGATATAAATATAGTCATTGGCCACGTTTGATAATTAACTGAAAACCTGGTATAATTATTTCTTCAAATATGTGTATATTTGATTTGAATTATATAATTATAATTTTATAATGTAGTTATTCATGACATCGAAGATTTTTATTTTAAAATATCTTGATGGCATTATTTTGCGTAGTTGTATCTAAGCATATAGTTACATAAACCATCATATGAATAATTATATGAGAGAGATATATATATTTATATAAAGATATGAAAATTATTATATTATAAATTGGATTAGTACCTCATAATATTATTAACATTCTTAATATATAATAAAATTATTTTAATAGAATGATTAAAAAATATACCAATATAAATGATATGTTGATAAAAATTATTGTTATAATGAATCATATAATACATATGTGTAATATTACATTTCAAAATTTCAAATTATGATAATACATATATGATTATAAATCTAGTTTATAACATTATAATTTTGTAGCATGTAATAAATATATATATCTTTAAAAATAATAACTTTCATTTTTAAAAGTATTGATAAAATAATTGTAATATATATTTAGTTATGTTTCACTTTTGACTTTTTCATGTTATTAATAATATATGGTAATAAAATAAAGTTAAATTAGAAATAATGTTAACATTATAATAATATAATAGATTGATTGAAGAAAAACAAATAGGAAATCCCAGATAGGTTAGCACCGATCTAGAGGAGAGAAACAAAAAAAATATATATAACAAAAATAAGCTACAGAAACCCCATGCGGGTTTCAAGATCCGTGAATGAAGGGGGGGGGGGGGGGGGGACCGCCTTGGAACAGGGGAGGCGTCGCACTACAATACTGGCCGCGGGAGGGAGGTCTAGCCTTTGTGCTTCCACGCTGCTGGGTTTCAGCAGGTCGGAGACGCGTTATGGGGGTGTCGCGCTGGCCGACGCCTTAGAGTCACCGTGTTGTGGTCATGTCCGCGGCTTCGGTTCTTGCAGAAGCAGCAAGCTCGTTGGTGGCTCGAGCAGGTCCGCAAGCGTACACCATCTGTTAGATCAAGATCGGCCTAATCTGGGCTGTCCATTTTTTTCCTTCGGTTTTCTTCCTCCCGCGTCATTTTCCTTCTACGTGGCGCTGCTGTCTTCTCCACGGCGTGCCCCGAACCAGTAGCCTAATCCCTTATGTTTCCCTATTTTTTCTTCACTCCTTTAACCATCGGACCCTCCACTGACTCACAGATACCGCATGGGATGACTTTTAGGCCAGTTTGGTCTATTTTTTCCACTCACCTTGTTTTAAATACTCTAGGTATAATATATATTTATACTGCACCAAGCATCTAAAGAACCCCCGGTTCTCTGCACTCAAGTCTTCAACGATCCTCTCAAGTCCTCCAAGCTTTCCAGAAGTCTCCCGAGCATATCCTCCTCCTCAGGATGAAGTAAGGGGCTACTTTACTTATTTTCGTTATGAAAAATCCGATTATACATGTTCTATGTATATATATACTCCTTCCTATTTCAAGCCTTCCCAAACGTTTTAAGGGATCGGAAGTAAGGGGATATATCTACCTTCCTTTATGATGCAAAACACGTTATACACACATGGTGTATAATCAGTTATATATTATGTATGTATATATATTTATACAAATATATTTTCAGTATGAGCATAAATCCTCCCCCTCTTTTGAAAATGGGTGTATGGGTTTAGTATGGTTCTTCCTGGACGATTTAAAGGTTTGTTTAAGCTGAGTTTCTATTTGTAACCCGTATGTAACAAATATTTAGACACACACACACACATATATATAATTAGCTTATATAATTATGTATACACCTTAAAACCCATCCTGATTAAGGGTTTCTAGGGTGGTTGTTCATGTTTTGAGTGCTCAAGTGATTCATATGAGTTTGGTTTTGAAAGGTATTCAGTTTTGTCAAACCCACAATTTTACTATAGGTGCATTCGAGGGTTTAAGTATTTATATATATACATATATATTCCTAATTCAATCTATTTTAAAGGTATTCAATTAATTTAGTATGTTATACAAGGATTAAATACTCATAAAAGGTGTTTTAAATTTACTTTTAATGTGTAAATCCTTCTTTGTAAACTTTGTATATATATATATATGTATAATTATGTAATTATGCACATATATTTTCAAAAGCAATTGATTATGAATTTGAAGACATAAATTCTAACCCTTTAATAATATTTTTGTTGCAAATTAGACTTTTGGTCTAAATGTACTTAAGTTACGGTTTTAAAACCATAGTTTTTATATGTTTATGTGGTTATGGATTCATGTATGAAAAACCCTAATTTTTTTATACATGTAAATACATCTGGCCATATATGCTATAAACCTAACATGGTTTTGGCTCTCGATCAAGTAATAATGGTGTATTAAATACGTTATAAAGTATATATTACTTATAAGAAATTAATAAAACTTGTTTTGGTTATGTAAAACCCATGTATATACACTTGGTGTGTATATGGTTATAAATATATAACCCTAGTCTGATTATGAGACTCAAATAATGAATTTCATAATTTAATTATTATTTTTGATGAAATTAATTCTTTTAAGATTTTATTAAAGGTTAATTTTGAGGTCTTCTAAACCAATATGTGTTTATATAAGTATATATATTTATATAAGGTATGTTTGAATTAAATAAGTTTTCATAATATTAAATCATGTGGTGTTTCTAAGTTTTAAAGGAATATATTTTGACTTGACCAAAATATATTAGAGAATAAATGGATTTTTAAAATCATGTTATGTTTCATATCATGTTGTGATCATATATAGTCTTATTACTTAATGAACCCCCTGCAGATATGGTCATTTGTTAATCAGGTTGTGATTTGGTCTAATTGCATGCTCACTAGAACTTTTATCAGCATGCACATAATTAAATGTGCATGAAATAAGGACTTTAAACTAAGAAGTTATCATTTCACGTGGCAAAACCCATTCATTCATCATTTTATGTACTTTTATTATTATTACACGTGCAAAAGATATTTTACTTATCCATGCCTGCCTTGGGAAATGGTTATCATCAAACTTTATAGGTTCATTGTCATATCATGTATTTCTACTGTAATTGTACAATAGTTTCATTATCCATTTTATTTATTGTCATATTCAATAATGCATGCATATGAAAAATAATGAGAAATGAAATTAAATTACCCAAAGTAGTATGAGACACCTTGGAAAATATCTAATTAAATTAAATTAAATAAATCAAAGTGGTATGTGCACTTTGATTTATGAGGTATGAGGAATGCATTGGACTTATTATGTGACGGGTGGGGCCCGTTATAGCCCCTCGATGCATCGGTAGGTCTCATGAGACAAATAGAAGAAGAATTGGCCGAGGCCTTTCCCATTTTTACGAGTTATGGATTTTGGACGAGGCCTTATTCACTAGACGTCTTGGACGAGGCCTTGACACAGTCTGACATATGCATTTTACTCATTATGACTATGTAATTTAATTAACCATAAAATATTCAATTAGTAGAATATTGATTAAAGAGATTATGGATTATGTCCGAGGCCTTAATCAATAGATGTCTTGGCCAAGGCCTCGACAACATGATTACATAATGTTCTGCATTATAATCCCTCGTTATGTGTATGTTAATCAAAAACCATTACTTATGAGTATGAGTTTAAGTGCATATGACATATGATGTACGATCAGTTTTCCTTCCCAGATTATTAATGCAAATGTTATCATTAAATTTATTATGTCATCATGTGAATTTAGATAAGTTGTAATGAGATTAATTATGCGGAACTATGATAATATTCTTGTCTAGTAGTATTGGAACACCTTGAATTCTATATTGTTCTTACTTAGTAGTTTTAATGTACCTCCATGCAAGCATGCTTATTTTGATAGTTTAGTAACTTTCAGTGGTATGTTCAAATACTTGTGCATGTCTTTCCTTAAATGTTTTATAGCTACCTTTGAGGTGTTGTGATGTTTTATTAAAAGGAATTATTTTATGTATATGAAAGTATTTCCAAAGTTAGTTTTCATAAAATGTATTAAGTATTTTCAAAACCCCTTACTGAGTATTTCAATGCTCACCCTACGTTTTTGATTAAAAAATTTCAGGTTACAGTTTTTTAACAGATGGAACATTTCCGAATGCAGCTGGCTTTCCCAGAACCTGAACCTCACGAGCCTCTGTAATTTTGGGACATGATGTATTATTTGTAAATGTTTGTAACGAATTTTTAGTACATCATGCCTCATGGGAACCGAATCTGGGCATTCAGGGGCCGAGTCCTTACATTTTCTTTGTTTTTAGTGAGTGACATTTTTTGAACAAAATAGTTGGTTTCAAAATGATAACGGACACATTGAGTAATAGTTGTCACACCATACATCAAATTGCAGTGTGATTGATTTCTACACATTCCAAATGACTTATGGATCATTTAGCTAAAGTATAAAAATAATTGGAATATTTTTTCTTGTTTTTGAGTGTGTAATTTGTCCTTTATACTAAAATTAATGTCAATTTTAAATAAAAATAAGAACTTGGAGTCGTACTAGTCACACCATGTGTCAGATTCAAGTGCAGTTGATTCATACATGTCCCAAAGTCTCTGAACAATCCTAATTTCCAATGTAACCAAATTTCTATTATCTTTCTATGTGTAAATTCCCACACTACATATTGAATTGATGTTATTAGATGAAAAAACTTTCTCATTATTGAAAGTTAGAAGAGAAGAGGAAGCTCATGTGCCCATTATATTAAGAGAAGTCACCATAATGGGAAAATGAGCTTCCTCTATTCTTCTAGATTTCAAAAATTATGAAGGTTTTTCAGCTAACAATATCGAATCAATGGAATCTTGACAAAGAAAGGAAATGAAAATGGAAAACATGGTTACATAGGCAGAAAGAAACATTTTCTCTCTTTTGTGGATTGTTGCAGATAGTTGAAAGAAAAATACAACCTCCCAAATGATCTGTGAAAAAACTAAATAAGTATTAGATAAAAATGAAAAGGAAATTAGCTTACAAATATTAGATAAAATGATGAAAAAATTAATTAAATAAGTATTAGTAATTCACCTTTTCTTTATGGTTGTATGAAATCTTAACACATTTCATTGCTGTCATTATCTTAGTTGAAGACTGGAAATCCAATCCCTAATGAGCTTGAGTAGCTTAGGACAAACCACCCCAACTCAAACAAAAGAATCAACTTGTACAAGAAAACAATTAATATTTGATTAATACTAGAAAGAAATAAATTTAACATAAATATGAATCAATAAATTAATTCTATGGGTAATGATTTTACTATGAAAACATTGTTGACCATAGGGATATGCCGATGGTAAAGAAAGAATGTTGATAAAAAAATCAAATAGATCTTTCCAAACAATCAATCACTAAATTAAGAGGATGATGAGAAAATAAAGATACATTATATTGAAGCTTTAAATCATCCAAGAGAAAGTAAAGATAAACTATTGGGTTAATAAAATATTCATTTTGTATAATAAATAAATAAATACACATAAGATAACCATTATCAATGGTGAAAGTTATAGATAATTATAATAAGGGAAACTCAACATTTGATTGTTTCAAAGAATTTAAGTATTCTTTGAAGAAAATGGATAATTGAATTTAAGAAAAATAATTTCTCCACTATGGTAGGTGTTATCCTCTGAATTCATTCAAAGGTGAAAGTTATATACAATTGTCACCCTTATAAGCTCGTCTTCTGAATAGTTATCATTTCATTTTGTTGTTTGGCACTAATCCTCTATCTATTGTGCACATGCACCTATGTTTCTTGAAATAATAAAATTATTAGTCATCCATATGATGACTACTGCTTAGAGTAGTACAAGCGACATAAAAGAGACGGGGGATGTGTCCCAAGCAATAAATTGTAATAATAACTGTTCAGGAGATTAAAATTATGAAGATGGTAGTTGTACTCCATTATTTTCTCTAAAAGGGGTAATGCCTCCCAATTTGTGAGAATTACATGGATGGTAATTAGATATTCGCAATGGTTGAACCAAAAGTAAATGTTAAAGAATGATATAATTTTAGATGGATTAAATTAAAACATATATAGTGATTATTATATGTGTAATGAAATAAATGAAGTGATTTTTAGGAAGTATTAATGAGTGGGTAATCATTTAAAATATGGATATATTTTTATCAACTATAAGAAATACAAGCAAGGCTAAAATCAAGGAATAAAATGTCATTGGTGGTGGGAAAGTTTCAGTGAAAACTCAAAAGAGTAAGACTCTACAAAAACCTTATTTTTCCCCAAGTAGAGCCTAAATTATTTAAAGAGGCTGACAAGGATGATAATTAAATCAAATATATGCATGAGTAGATCGATCCAAATAAGAACAATGTGACATGAGAAATTTTTCCAAGGATAGAAGACAAAAATGTTATCGTAACCAAGTGGGTGTTCAGTAAACACTCATTAACTATGGAAAAGTGGCTCAAAATAAAGAAGGGATAGTGTGCAAGGGGAACTCCTAGATCAAAGGAATTTATATTTATGATAAATTTACTGCCATAGTCCAATTGGAAAATATTTTATTTTTTTGGCTATTTTAGTAAAAATGTAGTTAAAATTATACCAAATGTATCTCAAATCTATGTTCCTCAATGGAGTTCTTAAGGGGGGGTATACATTGAGAAACCAGATGGGATTATTATGGAAGAAAATGAGAGAAAGGTGTGCCAGTTAACGAATTATTTGTATAATATAAATAAATCACTAGAAAACTAGTATTTATGGTTGGATAAAGAACTAAGAAAGTTTAGTTTTTAGTGAGGTAGATTTGATCACACCGTATACATCAAGAAGGAGAATTATCAAAGGATGTTGGTACTCACATATGTTGAAGACATAATATTTGTGGATTGAACAAAGCATTATGAATTTTTTTGTGGATCATATGAGGTATGATATTGAGATGTTTATGATTGGTGAAACATTTTACTTGATTTATAAGTGGATTAAGGAAATCATAACACATTAATTTCTCAATCAAAATATGAAAAAGAGGTTCCCACGTGATTTGAAATGGAATATTCTAAACCAATGACAACACCAACCGCTATATAGATGAATTTTTAAAAATTTGATGATTGTAAAGAGGCAGATGTCATGGAATATAGGTATTTAGAGCCTATTATACCTCAAAATAACATGACCCAACATTGGGTTTGATATATTTGAAGTCATATAGTACTAATGTTGTCCCAAGGAGAGCCGCATGCTATTGAAGAAGATGATACTTCAATATATCTAAAAAACAATGAATTTTCGGTTGTTTTATTATAGGATAATGTAACTTGACTTGTTGGGATACCTGGATGACGTATGAGAAGGTTCAGTGGATAATCGAGGGAAATTAGAGATATTAAAAAACATGGATTTCGTTCAAGCCTTGGTTTCATTAAACCATTGAATCACTTGAGCCTTGGATTCGGGCCTTGGAATAGTTGGAGCCTTGATTCTAGCCTAGATTTGAGCTAGGATTCGACAACGAGGAGCGCCGGAAGTAGGTCACTTATGCAGAGAGCTTCAGATATCACAAATTGGTTCACGATGGTTAGAGTTCTTAAAATAGATCATGACACATTTATTAGCACTTCCAAAAAATGCTGACAAAGATACCTTTTATCAGTGCAAAGTTAATAAGCGTAGATAAAATGAATCTTTATCAACGCTTTTTTTAGCATTGATAAATACTTATAATATTTTTTTAAAAAAATAATACCTTTTACAAAAATATAATTATTATATATAATTATAATACTTATAATAATATTTTTATAAAATAATAATTTTATAATTTTTTGAATATATAATAATTTATTTATAATTATATAAATAATTTTTTAAAAAATAATATTTATATCATTATATTTATTTACATAATTCTATATATATAAATATAGTAAATATATTCATTATTTAAATAAATTTATTGTAATTCTATAATTCATTATTTATAATTATATAAATAGTTTTTAAAAAAAATATTATTTATTTATTTATAATTATAAATCTATAAAAATAGTAAATATACTTTTATAACTATATTTATTTATAAATATTTTTCTACAAATGTATTTTTAACATTAATAATGATTATTTAATCTTAAGTGCATGGAAGTTAAAAATGAGTAAAATTGATCAATTAAAAATGAGTACAATACTGAAAATTTGGATAAGTTTTATTAATATAAATCATTAAAAAATTGATATATATATTAAAATAAATATGAATACATATTGAAAATATTAAAACATAGTAAATAAATAAATATAAAATAAATAATATAAATTGATTAAATTTCCAAAAGAATATTTGTATGTGCGCATATATATATATAAATGCATTAATTATGTATATGTAAAATCAATATAATATGTTTGATCTATGTTGAATTAAAAAATCAAACACTATTCAATTATGTTCATTACTCGATGTAATTAGTCAGTATTTTTAATTTATATTAATTTTTAATCATAAACCATTATTCACTAAATATATTATTATTTAATGTAATGCATAAATAATATTTTGTATTATATAAATCATATTTATATAAATTCACATATATATATATATATATTTAATATGTAATATTTATTAACATTATCAATAATTATTTAATTAATAAAATGTTTAATATTTTTATCAATTTACTTATTTTTAATTTTTATTTTACATATATCTATTGATTTTATATATTTTATTTATAATTTATATATTGTATAATCAATTTATTCATTTATATATATAATTATTTATTTAATAAATTTTTAATATTATTTTAATAAAATCATTTTAATTAATTAATTAATTATGTTATTTTATTCATACTTTTACCAGTGCTAAAAAAGTACTAATAAAGGATTCTTTTATGGGTGCTAAAAATAAAGCGCTGATAAAGGGTGTCCTTTATCAGTGCTAAACATAAAGCACCGATAAAGGGCACCCTTTATCAATGCTAAAAAATGTGCTGATAATGGTTTCCTTTTATTAGAACTAAAAAATAGTGCTGATAAAGGGTGACTTTTATCAGCACTACAAAGAAAGCACTGATAAAAGGTACCCTTTATCAATTCTTGTTTTAGCACTGATAAAGGGTACCTTTATCACCAATTTTTTACTAGCGCTCATAGAAGAATTTTGTTATTGTTTTGATACCTAGGTAATAATTAAGAACCTTAAAAGGATTCAGTTCATTCACATTAATGTTTTTAAGACGTTTTTATGTATAAATTGATTGATACAAACATATAGTTTTTATCATATGGTCAATTTTCAAATCAAAATAATATTTGGTTTTTCACAAGTTCTCCATTACTTCATGGATCTCATAAATAGTCCCAATGATATTTTGGTCACCAATGCACATGAAAATTATTATAAAAGAATTTATTTTTTAATAGAAACAAATTTTTATATAGTATCATTTACATGTCTTATATTTCATAAATATTTTCTTAAGAAATTATATCTCATACTCTAAAATTGCTTTAATACATATAAATATTTTTGAAATTTAATTAGAGGCCCTGAAACATTGATTTTAATGTTTCTAATATTTGAAATATTTAGATATATATATATATATATATAAACTATCAAGATACTCATGTAAGTTAACATTAACAATATCCGCAAGATTCATTTTAGCCTTTTCAAGACTGATTAAATACTTAAATGTAATTGCATCCATAATAAAATAACATGTACCCTTCTAATCAATTTCAATATTGAGGAAATAATTTGTAAGATGTAGGTAGAATCTAAAAATTTAGGAACATTTGGATTTTTTTAATTTTTTTCTTATGGGATTTACTCCATTCCTTTTATTTTATTTTTATTCATTAATTTTAAAATTTACTGATCTTAAGTGGACCCACCAACAAAATATGACTACTGGCTGGCCTGCTACGTTTCTATATTGGCATGCAGATTTCCATTTGTCCTATCCAACCTCCTGCCACCCCTCTCCAATGTAAAAATACCACGACTCCATCATCGAAGAGTGGGTTTCACTCATGATCTTAGTCGGCTGCGGAACCCCCACCCTGCAAGTTACACACTTCCTCAAACCCCCCCACAACCACCTCATCCTCCATTGATCCCCATTCTCCTTATCGCCCATCCGAACAAGGTGGTTTTTTTGATGGAGATTCTAGCTTCCTTGGTAGGTGGATGGTTCCCCAAATCCTCCCACCATGGTAGGTGGGGATTGGTGGGAGTTGTGTTAAACTTGACACCTCCCACCATGACTATAAAAGGAGGGTCTAGGGAGCCTTCCAAGATCATATGAGACATATAGCTACATTATTTGAGAGCTGGAATATCTCCACGTGAGAGAGAGATAGCGGTATAGATAGAGAGTCTCTTAAGATTTGTTAAAGTTGAAATAAAGCCCATTTTTTTCCATTTTTTCCCCTCAATTAAGCTCTCTTTGTGATCAGTGAATCACAATAAATGGTATCAATAGAGGTTCCAATGAAATGATAGAGAGCAATGGAGAGTTTACGATGATTGGAAAATTCATGTCGCTTATAATTCCATTTTGAAGTAATATTCTAAATGTTTGTGGTGATATGATTCCAACAGCACAAACTACATCAAAAATAGAGATAAAACAAGATTCCTAGGTCCGATCAAAGTTTGATCAAATTTTGAGTGCTACAATACCCCATTTCTGGATATGAAGGTACTATTCGGGCACTGAAAAAATTTCCTAGGAGTTTCCAGTAGATTCTATGGTGTGACAAATTAGCACCACATCATCACCATGTCATCAGCATATCATCAGATGATCTCATCCATTGATATTGATTTGGTCATATCTTGGTCAATTAGTGTCTAGTTTCGACGATCCAGAAGTCAATTCTACCATTTTTGACCATCCCAAACACAACGGTGAGCTCAATGTTTTCATATTATGCACCATTTTTTTTAGAATTGAAATTATATGGGGGGACCATCCATGGGAGGTGGTCAAGGTGCTGAAAATGATTTCCAAAACCAGAGCAGGTCTATAGATGGAAAGAGACCGTTATAGAAATGCTAAAATTATGGCATAATGGGACCCATGAAGAAGAAATGTCGAAGGTTTATATAATAAAGGGTCCAAATTTGAAACTGAAAAAGAAGAAATGGAGACTTGCACGTGACCGTCTCTGATGAAATCACACTTTTCTCTAAAGATGAATAAGATACATTCTTTCAAACATCAGGACAAGACATAGAATGGGTGGTCGATACTGAAACATCATGCCACATCACTCCACGTCCTTAGTATTTCTTCAATTATCATGTTGGTGACTTTATTGCAGTTAAGATGGGAAGTACAAGTTCAGAAGATATTTTTGGCATGGGTGATATCCATGTTAATACAAACGTTGGATACACAATCATCCATAAGGATGTTTGGCTTGTTATGAGCCTTCAAATCAACTTGTTATCAGGTGTAGCCTTTGATCAATAAGGTTATGACAAAATCTTCAGTAATATTGACTAGATGATGACAAAAGGATCCATCATCATCGCCCGAGTACATATATTCCGTATGTTTTACACAACTCATGTGAAGATATGTGTAGACAACCTCAACACAGTGGAAGGATAGAGGTCATCCAATATGTGGAATAAGAGAATCAAACACATGATTGAAAGAGTTATCCACCCCGATGAATAATAAGTACATCATTATTAATAAGGATTCATCACTTGATCCTTATAAATACTGCTTTTATGGGAAGAAACATAAAGTCTCATTCAATACTACTTCTTCAAGGAGATTAGAGTTACCATATCTGGTGCACTATGATGTATGAGGACCCATGGAGGTGGATTCATTTTGTGGTAAAAAAAATTTCTTATCCTTTATTGATGATTCATCTCGAAGGGTTTGGGTGTTCTTCTTGCAGACAAAGGACCAAGAACTGAACTAATTCATGATGTTCCATGACATGGTGGAGTGTGATACTAGAAGGAAGATTAATTGCCTTCATTTAGAAAATGGAGAGGAGTAAAAATCCAGGGAATTTGATAACTATTGCAAGAGTCAGGGAATCTGACAAGAGAGGACGGTTCCTCGCACCCCACAACATAACGGAGTTGCAGAAAGGATAAACATAACCCTCATGGAGATGGTCAGAAGCATGATGAGTTTGGCTAAGATTCATAAGCCATTATATGTAGAAGCTGTTCAGGTTTCATTATACCTCATCAAAAAATCACCATCAATCCCAATGAATTTTGAGATTTCATATAAGAGATGGTTCGATAAACATCCCTCTTACTCTCATTTATGAGTATTTGGATGTTTTGATTTTTCACATGTATCCAAGGATCTTAGGAAGAAGATAGATAGGAGATACACTCCACGTATCTTCAACAACTATGGAGATTAAGAGTTCAGATACAAGCTTGGGGACCTGAAAGAGAATAAGGTGATTAGAAGTAGAGATGTTGTGTTCCATGAGAACTAGTAGATCGAGGAAATTCAAAATTCTAGAATTTATCATAGGGAAATATTTGAGGAATCAATTCATGATCCAACACCTATACCAGCACAACCTATCAGTGAATAGGGGAAGGTTCAAGAAGACTCATTGATAGGGGACTAGGCGGAAATGGAGGAGGATATTGAGTAAGGGGAGACTCAATCCTCTCCATAAGAAGTTGCAGAACCATCACATGAGATAGGTGATATTGTGCCTCCCGAACCTAAAATTTTATAGGTTTGAAGATCTTCAAAAGGAAGGGTTCCATCAAAAAAATATTCAGAGTTAAATTACCTATTGCTGACTGACAAGTGGGGTCCATAAGGATACCCGGAACTAGTGTCTCATCTGGAAAAACTCAAGTGGATGCTTACAATAGAGGATGAGATGAAGTCTTTGATGAAGAACTAGAAATACAATTTGGTGAACCTATCCAAAGGTAAAAATAAAATTATGAACAAATGGGTGTTTAAGATAAAGATGGATGGAATCATAAAGGAGGTCAGGTACAAAGCTCGGTTAGTTGTCAAGGTATTCCTTCAAAATAAAGGAGTTGAATTTGATGAGATATTTTTACCCGTGGTGAAGATGGCTTCAATCCGAGTCATTTTTGGATTGGTCGCTAGCTTGTAATTAGACCTTGAATATATGGATGTCAAGAATAATTTTATTCATGGTGACCTCTCTGAGGAGATCTATATAACGTGTCCTGAATGTTTTGAAGTTTCTGGACAAAAAAATCTCATTTGAAAATTGAATAAGAGCTTATACAGATCGAAACAAGCTCTCAAACAATGGTAGAAGAAGTTTGACTCATTAATGGTGAGTCATGGCTAAAAGAGAACATAAGAGGACTAGTATGTTTATATATAGAGATTTCAGGATGATAAATTTGTTTCTCTTCTACCATATGTTGATGAAATGATGATCATTGGGAATGATGCAGTGGAGATTATCTAGTTGGAGAAGGAGTTATCTAAGTCTTTTTATATGAAGGAATTAGGGGTAGATCAACAAATTTTGGGGATGAAGATCATTCATGATAGAAAGAGGAGGTTTTTATGGCTATCTCAGGAGAAGTATGTCGAATGTATTCTAAAACATTTCAACATGGACAAAGCTAAACAGGTGATCATTCCTCTTCCCAACCATTTGAAGTTGATCAAGAGTTCATGCTCGTCGTCCAAGGAAGAAATCTAGGTGATGGTGATGATACCATACTTATTGGTAGTTGGAAGTTTGATGTACGCTATAGAGAGTACACGACCTGACATTTCCCATGTAGTGGAGATCATGAGCCGATTTCTCTCCAATATGGGTAAGTAGCACTGGGATGTAGTCAAGTGGATTCTGAGGTATCTTAAAGGTAATTCAAAGCTATTTTTGTGCTATGAGGGAGATAAAATTTTCTTGGAGGGCTATACAGATGCAGATATGGTTAGAGATCCTGATAGAAGGAACTCTACATTAGGATACATATATACTTTTGTTGGAGGAGTTATATCATAGTATCACTATTGAAAAATGACATATAACCACAGTTCAAAACCATGGGTATAACCCCCCAAACCACGGGTATAGTCTATAACCACGGTTTTCAGAACCTTGGGAAAACGAGGCAACAATATTACTCCATGTCCTATACCCATAGTTTTACAAACTATGGGAATAAGTTTTTTCTACCATTGGTTTAGATTTAAAAAAAATCCAACTGTGGGTTTTGATCCCACGACCTCCTCTTATAACATTGAGTGCCTAAACACTCCAGCTACTTGGATTATGTGTATATATGTCTACATTTTCCAAAATATTTTAATCTAAACCATGGGTATAAGAGGGAAAATTGTCATTACAGGGTTTTCCCACCATTATTTTTTTTCCTGTGGAATGTTTTTTCCCACATTCACATGGGAAAAATATACCCATGATTATCTAAAACTGTGGGTATAGGTTTTTTTCTTGAACCTATATCCATGGTTTTCCTATAGAACCATCAGTATAAGTTTTGAACTAAGACCTATACACATAGTTACTGAAAAACTGTTGGTATAGGTTCCAATAGACCCCTATACCAATTATTTTTCTCAAAACCATGGGTATAGAAGATTTTCCAGTATTGTAGTCAAGGTTGTAGAAGTGTGTTTCTTTATCCACGACAGAAGCAGAGTACATTGCAGCTTTGGAAGTTGGAAAGGAGATGTTGTCTGTAAAAAAAATTTCTTCTGGAGATTGGATTCATCTAGAAGGAGTATAAGGTTCCTTATGATAGTCAAAGTTCTTGGTAATTTAGAAATAACTCCATGTACCATTCCTGAACAAAGAACATCGAAATTCACTATCATTGGATATGCAGGGTGAAGGATCGATATCTGATGTGACTTGTGAAAATTCACCGTAAGGATAAACCAACAGATATGTTAAAAAAGGTAGTTTCTTGAGAGAAGATGGATCTTTGTAGATGCTCCAGTAGATTTTAGTTGAAGGGGGATAATTAATGGAGATTCTAGTTGCCTTGGTAGGAGGCTGGTGCACCAACTCCACCCACCATGGTAGGTGGGTATTGGTGGGGATTGGTGGGAGTTGTTTCAAACATGACACCTCCCACAATGGCTATAAAAGGAGGGTTTGGGGAGACTTCCAAGATCATTAGAGCTATAGATCTTCATTATTTGAGAGCCAGAAGAGCTCCATGTGAGAGAGAGATTGAGGTATAGAGAGAGAGTTTTTTGTAATCTTTGTTTAAGTTGAAATAAATACCATTTTACTTCCATTTTATCCCTTTATTCATCTCTCTTTGTGATATGTGAACCACAATAGTTTCCTCACAATGTGACCTTTCCTAGTAGGAAGTAGCCGTGGATATCCAGGTAATCATGACTACACCAGATGTCGGCCTCACACCGGTCTTTGTAGAGGAAGGAAAGGATCCAAGACACCATCATGGGGTGTGACTGCAACATTAGGAGGTGAAACAAACTGGTATTGGAGCTCTCCCGGAGGTGGTGCCTGAAAACCAACACCTTCACCTTCCCCTGGGAAGAGGTCTCCATCATGGTGGAAGATGTGATGGCCTTCGAGGGGTACCCTATTCTCGGCTACCCTATCTGGAGACCCCTCATGATGCATGAATAGAGAATGGATGAGGATGGATGAGAAGCTGCACGCCTCTTTGGTCTCCATCCAACAAGGATGACCATGCTTCTTGGATGAAGTATTTCATTGAAACAGAGAGCCCGCTGAAGCATGAGATGAAGATGCTCCCAAGAGCCATGGATGTAGGCTTGGCTATAGATTCAACGTTGTAGAGTTTCTTGTGGCGGACCTATAATATTCGTCCTCTGTTCAATCTGTCATTATCATCATCCCGGCAAATATATTTTCTCCGCCCATTCCCACATCCCCACCCCATTCCACTTTATATATATAAATATATTATTATATATTAATAATTATAAATAAGTATATATAATTTAAATTTATGTAAATTTATATAATTTTATATATAAATATATTTATATAAACTTATATAATTATAATTATAAATATATTTAAGCATATGAAATTATTTATAATTATATTCATAAATATATTTATAATTATATAATTATAAATCAATATTTATAAATATATATTTTTATATTTATAAATAAACTTTATTTTATTATGTAATTAAATAATTAGATAAACTTTATAGATAATTATTTATATAAATTTATATATAATTATATATTAAAATAAACCTGATTAAATTTAAAATATAAGGTTTATTTATATTTATATAATTATATATCAATAAATAAATTTAAAATATATAATTATATAATTAAATAAACCTTATATTTAAATAATTTATTTATATAAATATATATTTGAATAAACCTTATATTTATAATTATATATAAATATTTAAATATAAATAAACCTTATATTTAAAATTTATAAATTTATATATAATTATTTAAATATATAAATAAACCATATTAAATATAAATAAATAATTCAATATATAAATATTTATATATAAACAAACCTTATTAAAATTATTTATATTTATATAACTAAACCTTATTAAATATATATATATATATATATAAACCTTATTATTAATATTTAAAATATAAGGTTTATTTATATAAATAATTATATATAAATAAACCTTAATTGTCAATAATTTTATTATCAACAATTTATTATAAATAATTCGTAATTTTCTATTTAATTAAGGTTTATATATTTATATATAAATATATTTATATTATTAACAATTTATTATAGTTCTAAATATAAATATATATTTATATTTAAAATATATAATAAATTATATTATTAACAATTTATTATATTTTTAAATATATTTTAAATATATTTATAAATAAACATTTTGTTAGTGTGACAAATTTCATTTATACTTTATAATTTATACACTTTTGAAGTTGCATACATGAAAAATAATAATGTTACAAGTATATGACTTTGAAAATATATAAATTATAAAGTATAAATACAACGTAAATGAAATTTTTTATATTGATTAAACATATAACAAATAATTGAAAAATGAAAAGAAGTTTGTAAAAAAAGTAAATGAAAAATAAATTTAATGGCCCAACAATTTATAAGTATAAATATTATGTTACAAGGAAGCTTTTAAGATATAAATTATAATTACAATCTATGTGAAACATTAAATTGTTATAAGTTTGTTGTTATTTATTAATAGTTCATGTAAATTAGTTTTCCTTTACTATATTTTTGAATTTATTTTTATTTATCTAAAACAAAAATTAATTATCTCAATAAGTGGTTTTTTTAATATATATAATATGATATCTGAATACATCAACATAGACGCCCATCAGTACCACAACCCGACATATGAACCTCATGAAGACTCCACATATGATGTCTCTATCACTCCAGTGTCCTAGCTATAGGTGCAGGTTCCTCCTCTTGTGGTGGTGCGAGTGCCTCCTCATGGTGATGTGTGGAGGACTGGAAAAAATTATGTGTGGAGGATAGTACAAAAACATATGTGGAATAATATATCCCCAAAGCTTCTAAAAATGGCTGAAGTGTGATATCAAAGAAGCCATTGTTGATGGGAGTGGGGGATACCACAAGCTGTATGACCACACCTAGTTTGTAGTCCATCATAGTTAGTGGAGACAACATATGTGGCACATAAACATCTTCTGGCTGTGTAGGATCCTCAGTCGGATATGTAGGATCATCTCTCCGTAGTGCGACAATATATGCAGGAGTCTCTCTTGAACAATTATATCATTGTATCCTCCCTTGCTAATTTACTCACCTCTATCTTTCGGCTGGCGATGGTGATGGAATTGCATTGTCCTCAGTAGGCACAATAGGGACATCATCATCCCCAAGAGCCTCAACCGAAGCATATGGATCAGGATACAATTGTGGCTCCTCATCATAGACACTCTCATGTATGAATTGGAGAGGAAATCTGAGATCTAGAACATCTAGGTGAACTACACACTGCCTAATAAATCTCTCCTCTTTAGGATCTGCGATATGTGAAATATGAGCAATGTCGTTAAACTGAAAATGAAATAAGATTCAAATTAATACGAAACAAGAGCTAAAAAATATAATAAATCATAGTAAACATAAAAATAGCTTAATAAAAATTCCATGGTGTGTAAGGTACATGATGGTGTTTTGTGAGTAACAATCTCAATAATCCCCTTGGTCATCTAACTGATAGAGTGTTGTGGGATATATGTGTTGAAAGATACCGTATTGGGCACAAATGTCCCAATACTTGATATAACATGCATGAAACTGCTGCCTGTCTGTTATCTGCCTACCTGTAAGCATAATGGAATGTAACCCATAGGGTTGTTGTGGTGGAATGGGGATATGTTGTATATAGACAAACTGGCACATGACCCAGTCTGGATGGTGCCACTCAATGATGTGGAAGTGTATGAGTGACACCACTGCACCACAATATCTAATCATAGCTGTGCATTATGGTGGAAGAGATGCATAGAAAAAAACTATATACGATGTCCATGAAACCAGAAATGTAAACTCAAAAAATAATTCATAAATTAGCATGATAAAGTTAGTAATATAACATTAAAATAACTTCAAAAAGTAATAACAAAATGAATTTTTCAACAAAAAAATTATTGTTTACCTTACATCAACTGGATATATGTTGTCAAATATCTGTTGAAAACTATGCACACTATGTCTCAGAGTATGTCAATACTTCTGAGCTTGAGTCCACCTGGTTAAAAAGAAGTAATATATGGTAAGGTTATAAAAGATGTTAATTAAAATACGAAATAACTCAAATTAATGATGTAAATATAACAATGTCCCTAAGTACAGTCCCAAAATAGCTAATATTTAAGTGGTGCAACTACTCTAGGAGCGATTCATAGAAAATGATCTTAGGCCCACATATGTACCAAATCCATACAACCTACAACCTAATGTAAATCATCTTGAAAATTGGTACATATAATTCTATATAGATGTGATAATACAGCAGAACCTCAATTGTATGTAGCCATCTGGTCAAGATCCTCAAGTAATGGTAGGTACATCATGTGTACCAAGGTGGTAGAATAGTCGACACACAACATGCCTCTGATCAGTCACCTAATATATTCACGTGTGTTCCGAATAAGAATATCCTCATATGAATCATCAAGAATGAAGATTGAATGATCATTAAGCCACCTCATGTGCATGAAAGAACCCTAGAGGACACATGGTATGGCAACGATGTCAACGCCCAGTGGACAGTGTATGACGACACACCAGTTGCCACTAGTGGCACCCGTAATTTTCTGTCTGTGAATGGGTAGACTGAGCATCTAGGAAAATTCCTCTAAATTAATTGTCATCTCCCCCTCAAGGAGATAAAATGTGTGTGTCTCTGGCCACCATATCTCAACCAATGTGGAAATTAAGTGGTGATCAATGGTCACGAAATTTCATATAGAGAATACATAAAATCCAACATGTCTAAGGTATGAAAAAATGGCTTTTAGTGGTGCATTGTGATGACAATGATGTGATCTCCAAGAAAAAATAAGTCTAACTGGTTCCCATGCCAACACGTCAAGTGACACGTGCAACTACTGGGCATATAACAAATGATGCTCTATCTAAATGTACGAATAACAAAACATTAATTTCAACATCTATTTAACTCTTACATGTTTTTATGATTTGGTATAAAATATTTTTTAAGTTTATTTTTGGTTTTTCGTTAATATGAAGGATTTATTATCAAGTGTCTGTATAAAAAATTTGTTCTATAAATTTTTTTATAATGTAATATCTGAAATTTATTTAAATTGAGTTTCCCTAGTAATAATTGAATATATAATATTTGTTTGTACTTATGATTATTTATTTTTGAAGAACAAAAAAATCATTCCTAAAATATTTATTATGTTTGAAAATGATTTCAATTCAAGACAAAACATTAGTTATTTTACAATTGAAATATATATTTTTAAAGAATAATTGCCACATTTTCATTATGTTTATATTTTTATTAAATTGATATAAAATTTATATTTGAAAATGTAATATAATATATATTATTAATATATATTCTTTTATATATTACATTTATATATGTATTATAATATATAAGTATGTTTTTAAAGTAAAACTTTATAAAAATAATAAAAATATGATTAAAAATGGTGATAATTAAAGAAATTATTACATGAACAAAATTTTACATTAACTAATACAATACATGAATTGTTTGAACTATTCTTTGATTTCCCTATGTGTCTAGGGAAACAGGTCCTCATGCGACCTTCTTAGTGGAATATGTTTCAACTATTTCCAAGTGCTCCTTTGTTGGGACAATCCATCTTATTCTGAATACGATTCGACTTTAGACTCCCTTTTGGTCAAAGACTAGTCATGTTCGGTAGAAGCGTGGGTGCACCATCAAACAACCAAAAATTCTGATATTCCCTAATTGGAATCCATGGAGAACTTTAAAAGTCATTGATACTCTCTCATCGATAAACTGGATCAATGAATTGCTCCCAATATAAGTGTTTGTAAGCGCATTCTTCGATCCCATGGCTGTATGGATATCTTAATGCTTAAAAGTTTCCACATTCACAGTAACACCTCTCCAGTAGAACAAATCACACATGAACACTTCTACAATCCATAGAAACACTAGTCTCAATGACCTTAAATTGTTTCTTTACATGATCAAATGAAGCTACATGAAATGTTTCATCCACTCGAATAACTCTATCTAGCTCATGCTGGAAATGGTTCCATAGACCATCTCTCTCTTCATAACCTCTTCCGCCTACATTCCTCATTCCACAAAATATTTTTACACTACGATAGATGGTCTCTTGTACTAAACCTATAATTTACATTTAAAACATTATACTAATATTATATTATAATTATAGATCTTCTAATTAACATACAATCAAATATTCTTAATTACTTGTGATGGGAAATTTTAAAAATCCCTTGAAAACTCCATTTATACATTCTATAATGTTATTATTCATATGTCTCTATCTCTATAGATCATCATATTCCAATGAACATTTATGCATTGGAATATTCATCATGTAATCATAAACTTATGGATTAACTGTGTGAATATCTTCAAGATGCTCCTATATCCTTTATAGTTTAGGCTCATATGAAAAACACAAGAACTAATCTGAACACATATGACCATAAATATGAAAATGATTTTTAAAATGGAAGAGGATATTCATACCAATTTTATTATTTCTTTCTTCATGGACCTGTCCCTAAACTTTGTACGCAGATTGCTGGAAATGTGTCAAATACAATATTGATGATGGAAATAGGGTGGTCTCCAGGATAGACCCTCAAACTTTAATGCCTCTTTAATTTCTCGACAATGATCTAAAATAAGACAAATATCTTATATGCTTGTAACCAAATTTCAAAGGTAGTCTAGAAACCCTCTCTATGATGAGAAGTTCTCTTTCCGAATATCTGCAAATGACAAAGGTATAGGGGATTTATTACCATCTTGTGTAGTGGAAATAAATAATTTTATGGTATAATTTCCATTTAGAAATGTTCCATCAATATTTATAAACTACGTGCAATGTATAAAATCTGCCACCCATGGTATAAATGTCCAAAATAATCTATCAAACACAACCATCAACTGATCAACTTGGTTTCATTGGTTAACATATTTAGTAGCATGTAACCGATAGATCACTTGATTATTGTGGTGTAAAAGCTCTATAATCTATGGTAAAACTCAATAAGAGTCATCCCAATCACCATACACTTTGAGAATAGCCTTCTTCCCAATCGCCCATGCCTTCCAATAAGAGATTTGATACCCAAAAATATTTTTGATACTCTCCACCACCTAAACTATAGGAATGTATTGACATGCTCTTATCATTTCAATAATAATAGTTAAAACAAACTTAACATATAATGATTAGTGTTCTTATGGAAATATTGTATTCACACATGTGTGTGGAGTAAATATCGTGATGCACCAACTATGAAAAGTGTTATCAATTATAGCTCGCATACACATGCGAAAGTTTGAATCATATTTTTAACACCAGATCACATAATAAGACCTATTTTACTCTTTTAAAACATAACTGTAATGTTTTTAAATGTGATATTGTTTTATCAAATTTTTAATTTCTTATTTTATCTCAAACTCTCTTCCTATATACTGAATACCTTTATCTGACACTCAATTTGAAGATTAAAGGAGTTGACACAGATTATTCTCCAACATACTCTTCATATTTAACTTCCTCATCATCTTCTTATTCTAATTTGTAATCATCCTCTAAATTATCGACAAAAAAATATAAAGTAAGTGGAGGAATATCCATAGAAACAACACTTCTGCTATGAGACATTGTAAATTGAGGATATAAAAATGTGTCCAGAGTACATGATAGAAAAACTACCATTGCTGGTGGAACTTCTTGAGGTGTTATAGCTAGAGGATATGAAATTATGATAGACCAACTTCCAATATCGATGGAACCTCCATTATATCTATAGTCACATACAACTCCATAATTTTATTATTAGATTGATACTTAACCAATGAAACTATGTGTTCCCATTCTTCATCATCGGTTACTCGATATGACACATGACCTGACCTATCATGAAATTATAGATGTATATATATGATGGACCCTATCACTTGATTTGTGTCAGTTTTAAATTTTCATGACTTTTTCTTTGAAGAAATTCCAAAGTTTTACAGCCTCCAAGAATTACAACCCCTTCTGGTCTTATATTATAACTACAACCTTATTCAGTCTCAATTATTTTAACATTGCAATAAATATAGGCAAAAATATTTTTTTATCTAAAATAAACCATCTTTATTAATAAAATATGATTAGTGAAACAATATATGAATTTCAAAAATTTCAAATTTTTGATGAAATATCACACTTAGTATTTGAGGGGGATTTAATCTCACCATCTTATCTCACATTATTCCTTTTTTGGGTGCATGTTTCTCATATTTTAGGTTGGAATCCTTTTCCCTCTACAAAATAAATATGTTCAAATAATATTGATGTGTAACTATTTACACAACCCACAAGTTTGTGTCACTTACCCAAAAATAGAAGTCAAAAAAATTTATACATATCCACATGAATCATATGCATGAGGTACATGAACACATCATGTAAAATTATAGAATTATATGAGATTGGAAAACTCCACATGAGTAAGTTCGGAGGGACATATAGACAACCCCATTCACTTTCTTAGCTAATCCAATACTCCAGGAAAGTAGGTGGTCTGACCCAAAGCCCCATTAACCAAGGATACTTTACAAAATATAGAATTCAATTCATGAAAACTCTAACACTTAATATTCAAAATATATATTCAACAATTAAATTCAAGTTCACAACTTCAGTAACAAATCGAGGTTAAGGTAGAGGAAAAACTAAATTCATTATCATACCTAGATTATAATGCAAGGATATATTCTAGAATCAATTTATCAAATGTACTCTGACATACATTCATTCACAATATAAACAATTTCTAGATATGAATAAAAATTATTAATTAATTAGTTTAGTAATTATAAGTAATTATTAATTTATTTTTTAATTATTAACTAATTTTAAATTCAAATTAAATACTACTTCATTGTTAATTAGTTATTTGGGCAATTCGAATTAATTAATTACCAATTATGGTTAATTAACTACTAATTACAACTAAGTAATAAAAAATTAATTACAAATTCTAGTTAATATAGTTAATTACTAATTACAGTTAATTAATTACTAATTACAATTAATTACTTAATTAATTAGTCATTAATTACAATTAACTAATTCCTAATTAAAATTAATTAATAATAAATTAATTACTAATTACAATTATGAAATTGCTAATTAAAATTTATTAATTACTAATTAAAATTAATTACTTAATTAAATAATCACTAATTATAATTAACTGAGTACAATTACATTTTATGAATTGCTAATTATATTAATTTAACTAATGTCTAAATATAATTAAGTAATAATAAATTAATTACTACTTAAAATTTTGTAATTACTAATTACAATTAGTAAATCACTAAGTACAATTAATTACTTAATTTATTAATCACTAATTATAAAATCAATTAATTAATCACTAATTATAATTCACTAAGTACTAATTAAAATTACAAAATAATAATGAAATTACTAATTAAAATTATATAATTACTTATTAGAGTTAATTAATTACTAATTATAATTAATTACTAATTATAATTAATTACTTAATTAATTACTAATTAAAAATAACTAAGTACTAATTACAATTAATTAACTACTAATTACATTAATTTATTTAATAATTATAATTAAAAAATTTCCTAATTAAAATTAACTAACAATTAATTAATTAATAATTATAATTATTTAATTATTAATAAGAGTTTATTAGTTACCAATTTAAATTAATTAATTAATTAATTAATCACTAATTACAATTAACTAAGTACCAATTTCAATTAATTAATTTCCAATTAGATTAATTTATTTACAATTTAAAATCAAGTAAAAATAAAGTAATTACTAATTACAATTATGTAAGTACTAATTACAGTTAATTAATCTCTAATTACATTTAATTACAAAATTAATTAATCACTAATTATAAACTTAATTAATTAATCACTAATTATAATTCACTAAGTAAAAATTACCACTACTTAATAATAAATTAATTACCAATTACATATTCTAATTACTAATTACACTTAATTAATTACTAATTATAATTAATTACTTAATTAATTACTAAATACAAATAACTAAGAACTAATTACAATCAATTAATTAATAATTACATTAATTTATTTAATAATTTAAATAAACAAATTCCTAGTTATAGTTAATTAATAATATATTAATTACTAATTACAATTATGTAATTACTAATTATTTTTTATGAGTTACTAATTAAGATTAATTACTTAATTAATTAATAACTAATCACAATTAACAAAGTACTAATTAAAATTACTTAATTTATAATTACATTAATTTATTTACTTGTTACAATTAACTAATCCCTAATTACAATTAAGTAATAACAAATTAATTAATAATTTCTTTTATGTCATCACTAATTGTAGTAAATTAATTACTAATTACAATTAACTAAGTACTAATTAAAATTAATTAATTGCTAATTACATTTACTTATTTACTAATTATAATTAACTAATTCCTAATTACAATTTGTTAAATACAAATTAACTACTAATTACAATTATGTAATTATTAGGTTCCAGTTATAATATATTAACTATTTACTAATTAATAACTAATTATCAAAAAAATTAATATATAAATTAAAATATAAACAATTTAAAAAATTGAAATATAAATAGAATTACCTCGCCATCTAAATGAGGATCATTTCCACATATCATTAGAGTGAAGGATCGTTGCCGCATTGCTTTGGAGTGGAAGAGGAGATGTCATAGAGCTTCTCAAGTAGTGGAGTGGGTTGGAATGAGGGGAGGGGATGGGGGTGTTTCCCTTTTATGGGGGGGGGGACATAAGCACCAATTGAAGTGTCACAAATAAAATGTTTCTTTGAATTATCATTGCCACTTCTAGTGGCCCTCATAATTCCAAAACATTGTCCATTAGCGCCACATGAAGTGGCCCTTTGGGAATATTCCCACAAAAAACCACTTAAAGTGATGCTTTGTTATTTTCTCCAAACAAACGCCTGTTGAACTGGCAATTGAGTACCCCTTTACCCAAAAAATCAAAAACCTTGACCCCTTTAATTAAATAAAAAAAAAATTAAAGACCTCTATATATCAATTTTTCTGTGAAAGCTGATAGTATGAAGATATCAGTCTAATGATTAACTCTCTCTCTCTCTCTTGATTCATTGTATTAATGGATTTTATTTAATTTTTTTGATCTATATTTAAAGTGGATATGCATGGTTATACAGTATTTAAAGTGTTTATAAATTATAAAATAAGATAAAAATATAAATGCGTTTATATTAATTTATGAATTGTTCATAAATGCAAATATAAAATGTTTATATTAAGACATTATTTTTATAATTTATATATGTAATTTCAAAAAATAGTTTTGGATGTTTATTCTATCACTAGTTTAAATAAAATCCAATATGTGAACTATTTAATTTCTGTAAACTATTTAGATAAAATATGAAATATTTATTATTCAATAATAAAATGGTTTGTAAAATATCTCATATTTGAATATGGAGTTCATATTAGAACAATGTAGCTAAATTATAGTGTTTATAATTTCTTTATTTGTGAATTTTTCATAAATTATTTATTTCATTCTTAAATATATGAATTTTCAATTAATTAATTTATTTATTCTTGGATTTATTCATATATTTAAATGTTTATTTTTGAATTGTGACATATGTTTTAGTTTAATGTGTTAAAATTTGTCTATAAATTGTCATACATGCATATAAGAGGTCACATGCTAGGTATAATATTGGATATCATTTTATTCTATCTTGATTTTGTCTTATACTAGGCTATGAGCATGAATTAAGTAGGTAATTTTAGTTTATAAATATCAAGTGTCACAATTATGATGGAATTGAGGCCTTACATGAGTAAAATATCTTGGGGTAGAGGTTCTTTGGCTTGTACTATGTTATTGATTGTAGTGATATGTTTGAAGATATTTTTATTATTGTTTATATAAATAAGATGAGTAAAGTTTTATTACTTTATCTGATGAAATTCATACAAATAAATAAATATTATATTTATTAATCTCCCACTATTTTATTAAAACCCAATATCCCTCACCATTAGATTCAGAATACCCAGTTTCTTGGAAATTCTAGTGACAAAGATCTATATTCCCCTTCTCATCACCCCAACTGTGGATGGTCATGAAATTTGAAGGGTTTTAGGCAGGTATTCCAAATACCAACTACATTTACACACAGTTATTTGATCTATTGAATGGACTCCCCAATACTAAAATCCTTAAATTAGATTTCCTCAACCCTTTGCCTCTCAGTTACACCAAGTCCTACTTTAACAATCAACCCTTGATGTGAACTAAGTTAAGTCAACCAAAAACTTCAAGTCAGAGTTCCTCGATCATTAAAATCACCCCAACTTTGGCTGGCCAATAACTTTGAACTATGGTTCAATTTTAAATGATGTAACAGACGATTATAGCAACTTAATATATATAATTGTGGGGTTTTATCTTTATGTGTAAATTTCCATTTTTTATCTTTATTACATGCTTGTTAATATTAACTGGATTTACTTAATTGATTAACCATGTATTAGATAATTATTATGCATAAGAGTGTTTATTTTAGTTCTATATTGCATGATTATTAATTCATTAATTCATGTGATTTCGACAGAACATCCATAATGCAATAACCATGAAACTTGATATAAATAAAATAATAATGTGGTATGATCATGATCTTTTACTAATGGTTAATTTATCTTGAGGATGACAAACTAACCATCGAACTAGGAGAAAAACACCTCACACCATTTATGGTTCATACTGTAGCTCTCCACCTATCAACCTTAGTATCTCTCTTGGATTGGTTTCACCTCAACTCTAAACTTGAACACCTACACTATCTTGGGAGTTCAATCAATTAAATATGATTTTACTCATATACGGGTTAGGGGAACCAAAGGATTGGTTATGGGGCTGACATAAATGAATCCATGGGCACGAAAACCCTTACATAATGAGAGGAGAGATGGAACACATGTTGAAAATTTAATTTAATAATAAATTAAATGAAACCAATCATATAAAAATGTCCAATCTTGGATCATGATCACCCACATACATGTAACAAATTACACATTTAATAAAATTAACATTCAATTCTAATTTTTCTTATTTAAGACAAATCTTGCTCAAATAAATTAAATATCTTATTTAATTTATCAATTATTTTATCTTAATTATCATCCAAATTTCCTTGATATTATCATCCATAATAATTTTTAAAAAATAAAAAAAAATTTATTTAAAAATAATTTGGTGCAAAAAAATGTACATTAGAGTCAATACGGTGAGTACCCATCCGAACTACCCAATGTGTATTATACTCATATATTGTATACTCTTGTGATATGTTCCATACATGAATTATCACAAAATATCATTATGTGTACAATTAACGTAATGATCACATAGTTTACATGATTTTTTATTTTATTTTTACATAGCATAATATGTAGATCCGAATATTATGCCTAAATTAATTAAAGATTTATATATAAAAAAATTATCACATGCATGTCCTATAAACTTAATGGACACACACGGTAACATGTTGATATGGTTTTAAATGTATAATAAATTAAATTTAATTCCATATAATTTGGTAAAAGCACATGGCATATACATTGGAGATACAAGACATATATTGTTTTCACCATTTATCCACGACACATTCCTAGGGACTCGACGTGTAACTGTGCCACAAAAACTTTGTAGTAAATGGAATGTAAATGGGCTACAAAGTGTGTGGTATTTGAGTTACACAACCACCAGTCATGTAGGATGTTTGAGAGACTACATGAATCATATGTGACTAAGGGATTGCATGTCGTGTACTGAAGTTACGCGACATGTACTCCAGATAATCATGCGTCAGGTTGGACCAATCAACATGCGGTGTATTATTAAATCAACCAATTATAATAAATGCACACGACATTAATTAATTATGAATTAATTATTAGTTCATTAAACACCAGCTTACGGAGTGTACCTTCACGTTGCACGACATGTACTCTTGTTTTATTTGACTAAACTTCTTGAAACCTTCAGATGAGATCTTCAAATTTCTTCATTCATAAAATTATTCGATTTGATTATATTTTTTAGAAAAGAATAGGAAGAAAGAAGATATTAAAATTTGTATTAAAGAATGATTAAACTCAAATTGAAAACCAATAATAAATGAATACATCAATCAATGATATTTAAAAAATTATAAATAATTATGAGACCAGCTCTGATACCATTTGAAGGTTCCGAGCACAGAAAAATCCTATGATGGATTTTACAAAACCTTTCTTTATATAATTATTTATCATTAAAATGATATTTAAAAAATGATAAATTCCATGATTAATGGAATTGAATAAAATAATAAAGATAATGAATAATCACTGGAACCAAGTTCACGATCGTCACATACTATTTATAATTAATTTAATCAATTAAAAATTATCTTTTGTGAAATTTTTTCTTCATTGGGGGATATGACAATGGATATATGTTTTAATTTCATTGTGTTTTAGGAATCAAGAATAAATTACCTCTAGTGGGGATCCAAACATGTTCCATAAATATATGAAAATCATCTTAGGAATCTCCGAGTGATATCATGATTGATCTTATCCCTTGCATCGTTTGTCTTTGATCTCCCTGAGAATCACTTCCAAAGTATTCTCCTATATCTTTATAGACTCAATAGTGGAAGGTGGAGGAATATCTCTCTCCATTCATGGGAGAATTATTGGAAAATAGGGATCTCTAGGGCTTTAAGAGGATTCTCCAGATTTCATTGTGCCCAAAAAAAAGAAATGAATTGTCTATCAAGAAAGATAATATGATTGGGTTTATATGCCTCTAGGATCCAAAATAAATAATTTCATAATACCTCTTTATTATTTATTTAATACCTACAGAAACCCATGTCAATAATAATAATAATAATATTATTATTTCAATACTAAAAAACATGCCTTTAATAGTGCTAAAATTGGCCTTTATCAGTGCTAGAAAAACACTGACTACCAGAGTGCGATTAAAATTCCCAAACTATTATTATTTCTATAAAAGAGATGATAAAGTGGTCCTTTAAAAAATATGAAAAAATAACTGATAAAGGGATCCTTTATCAACACTAATAAAGGGTTTCTTTATCAGTAATGATAAAGACCCCTTTATCAGTGCTAAAAAAAGCACCAATAAAGGACCTCTTTATTAGTGATTTTAGAAGTTCTAATAAAGGCCACCTTTATCAGAACATTTAGTAGAACTAATAAAGGGGCATACTGTAGTGTGATATTAAATTTACAGTGCATTAGATCACGAGAAAGTATAAAAAATAAGTACAAATATATATTTTAAATGAAATAAAATTTATAACAAAATTAAAAAAAACAATATATTATATAAATTTCAATCATTGGTTTATATAATTACATGAGAAAGTAAAAATTATCACAAACATTCAAAAACATTAATGTTCCTTTGTATTTGGCCCCTCACCTCAACTCATGCTATTACCTAAGAAACCACATGTGATCGAGAAAAATAATGAACCTGTATAAGAAAAATATTATTATGTTAGTAATACTATAAAGAAATAAATTAACCATAAAGTGTTAATTTCAAACTAAAATTTGAGTTAAACCGGGAACATTGCGTATCAGATTGAGTTTCAGTTGATTCTTTTACATCACACCATTTATTGTTCATCTTCAAGCATCATCTCTATGAAAATTAACTAAATATGTATAAGATTAAAATGATAAGTAAATTAATTAAGTATTATCAAATAGAGTGATGATAAAATAAGCTAGGATCATTTTCTTGGTTTTGGAAATGTGATGCATGTTTTAAACTAAAATGAAACTTATATATTGAAAACACACACATGGAGTCATACCAGTCACACCATGAATTAGATTATGGTGAGGTTAATTTCTATACATCCCAAATGACTTATGAATTGTTTTTCTAAAATATCAAAATAATCAAAATATGTTTTTATTGGTTTTGAGTACGTCACTTGTGTTTTTTACTAAAATCTCATTTTAAACTAGAAACATGCACTTTGAGTCATACTAGTCACATCATGTGTTAGTATGACGTGAGATTGATTCCTATACGTCAAAAAATGACTTATGAATCATTTTACTAAATTATAAAATCAATATGAGTGTGTTTTCTTGGTTTTTAGTGAGTGATAATTTTTGAACTAAAATTTTAATTTAAAACTGATAATGTACACTTTGAGTTATACCTGGTACATCCTATATCATACTGATGTGAGGATGATTCCAACATGTCAAATATGATTTATGGATAGTTTTTCTAACGTTTCAAAACAATTTGAATGCATTTTCTTAGTTTTGAGTATGTTAGTTGTTTTTTTACTAAAATTAATGTCAATTGTAAATAAAAAGACACACTTAGAGTAATAATGGTCACACCGTGTGTCATATTTAGGTGACTCTGATTCCCAAACATACCAAATGACTTATGGATCATTATAATAAAGTATCAAAAAATATGAATGTGTTTTGTAGGTTTTGAGTATATCACTTTTCTCTTTTACTAAAATTTCATTTTATATTGGAAACATATTCTTTGAGTCATACCAGTCAAATCTTGTGTCGGTTTCATGTGAGACTAATTTATATACATAAAAAATGTCTTATGAATCATTTCCCTAAATTATCAATAAAACATGAAAGTGTTTTCTTGGTTTTTAGTGAGTGACACTTTTTGAACTAAAATGCCAATTTTAAACTGATACCAGAGACTTTGTGTCATATCAGGAACATCATGTATCATATTGATATGTGTATGATTCCTACACATCAAAAATGACTTATGGGTAATTTTCCTAAAGTTTAAAAATAATAAAAATTTGTTTTCTTAGTTTTGAGTATGCTAGTTGTATTTTTTACTAACATTTTTTCCAGTTTAATAAAAAGATACACTTGGAGTCATACCGGTCACATCCTGTGTAAGATTGAGGTAAGAATTATTTTTATACATCCCAAATGACATATGAATTATTTTAATAAAGTATAAAAATAATATGAGTGTGTTTTCTCAATTTTCAGTACGTTACTTATGGTTTTTACTAAAATGTCTTTTTAAACTAGAAACATGCACTTTGAGTTATACCGATCACATCTTATGTTGATTTTACATAAAGAAGATTCATACACATAAAAAATGAGTTAAAAATAATTTTTATAAATTATAAAGACAATTTGATCTTTTTTTTCTTGATTTTATGTGAGTGAAATGTTTTGAACTAAAATATAAATTTTGAACTAATAACAAACACTTTGAGTCATACAGGAACATCATGAATCATATTGAGGTGTGGCTAATTCATACACATCAAAAATAACATATGGATTGTTTTCCTAAAGTATCCAAACAATATGAATGCATTTGATCAGTTTTGAGTATGTCATTTTCCTTTTTAATTAAAATTTATATCTATTTTAAATAAAAATGGACACTTGGGGTCATACCGGTCACATCGTGCATCAGATTGAGGAGAGAATGATTCCTATATATTCAAAATGACTTATGAATAATTTTTTTAAAGTATAAAAATAATATGAGTGTGTTTTCTTGGTTTTGTGTATGTCACTTGTTTTTTTAATAAAATCTCATTTTAAACTGGAAACATGCACTTTGAGTCATACCTGTCACATCATGTGTCGGTTTGATGCGAGGATGATTAATACATGTCAAAAATGACTTATAAATAGTTTTACTAAATTATAAATAAAATATGAGAAATTTTTCTTAGTTTTGAGTGAGTGACACTTTTTGAACAAAAATGTCAATTTTAAACTGACAATGGACACTTTGAGTTATACTAGGCACATAGTGTATCAGATTAAGGTGAGAAAGATTACTGTACATCAAAAATTACTTATGGATCATTTTCATAATGTATAAAAACAATACGAATGTGTTTTTTTTCCAGTTTTGAGTATGTCAGTTGTCTTTTTTATTAACATTTATGATAATTTAAATTAAAAGACACACTTAGAGTGATACCAGCCACACCATGCATCAAATTAAGGTTAAAATGACTCATAAACATCCTAAATGACTTGTGGATAATGTTAATAAATTATGAAAACAATATTAATGTGTTTTATCAATTTTGAGCATATCACTTATGTTTTTTTATTAAAATGTCATTTTAAAATGGAAACACATACTTTGAGTAATACCGGTCACATATCGTATCGGTTTGACATGAGAATAATTTTTACACATAAAAAATTACTTATGAATCATTTTCCTAAATTTTAAAGGCAATAAGATTGTGTTTACTTGGTGTTCATTGAACGACACTTTTTGAACTAAAATGTTGATTTTAAACTGATAATAGACAATTTGAACCATATCAGGAACATTGTGTATTAGATTGAGGTTAGGCTGATTCTTACACATCAAAAATGAATTATGGATAATTTTTCTATAGTATAAAAATTATCTGACTGTGTTTTCTTGGTTTTCAGTATGTCATTTTTCTTTTTTACTAAAATTTATGTTAATTTCAAATAAATAGACATAGTTGGAGTCACAACGATCACATAATGCATTGGATTGAGGTGTGACTGATTAATATAGGTCCCAAATGACTTATGGATTATTTTAATAAAGTATAAAAATAATACAAATGCATTTTCTCAGTTTAGATTATATCACTTGTATTTTTTACTAAAATGTCATTTTAAACTAGAAACACACACTTTTAGTCATATTATTCACATAGTGTGTTGGTTTGAAATGATAATAATTCCTATATGTCCAAAATTAATTATTAATTATTTTCCTAAATTATCACAACAATCTGAGTGTGTTTTCCTGATTTTCAGTCAGTGACACTTCTTGAATGAAAATTTAAATTTTAAACTGGTAACAACCACTTTGAGTTATACCAGGCACATAATATATCATATTGGGTTTTGTCTTATTATAGCACATAAAAATTGAATTATGGATTGTTTTATTAAAGTATCAGAACAATATGAATGAATTTTCTTAGTTTTGAGTATCAGTTGTCTTTTTTACTAAAATTAATGTCCATTTAAAATAAAACGACACACTTGGAGTCATAAGAGTCACACCATGAATTGGATTGAGTTTTGGATGATTCCTACACATCCAAAATGACTTATGGATAATTTTACTAAAGTAAAAAAATAATCCAAATGCATTTTATTAGTTTTGAGTATGTCAATTTTTTTACTAAATTTCCATTTTATACTAGAAACCTGCACTTTGAGTCATACTGGTAACATAGTGTATCAGTTTTATGTGAGACTAATTTCTACATGTCAAAAATGTCTTATGAATAATTTTACTAAATTATGAAGACAAAATGATTACATTTTCTTGGTTTTTAGTGAGTGATGCTTTTTGAGCTAAAATTTCAATTCTAAACTGATAACAGACACATTGAGACATATTGGGCACATCATGTTTCATATTGAGATGAAACTTATTCCTATATGTATCATTTTACTAAAGTATCAAAAAAATATGAATTCATTTTATTATTTTTGAGTATGTGAATTATCTTTTTTACTAAAAAATTCTAGAAATGTGGGCTACACCCGCAAGGGTATACAAATAGTTTAAAAAAGTTGTTGGTATAGATTTACCTATACCAATAGTTTGGATTAATAATTGGAATAAATAATATTTATTCTAGTAGATTTAAAAAACTTTTGGCATAGCTCTGCTCTAAATACACAGTGTGAGCACCCCTCCACTCCTCCCATGAAGTTCTAACCCCAAACCCTAGAAGCAGCGTCAACGTTCCCTTTTATTCCCAACCCGTGGTGTGCTAATATTTTATCTCTTACTGATTTCATTTAATTATTCTTCAATATTAAATCAGTGGGTTCAAAATCATTCAAGTATTCTATCAACCATCCATTTCATTTTTTTGTCTAAAACACCGTAGAATTTTTTTCTTTGGCATTTAATTTATTTTGATCCTGAATAATCTGGTTTGATTTAGACTTTCTTATATTCGGTTCATGTATGTTTGTGTTAATTCATAATAGTTAGGTTTGGTTTGAATTCATTATGTTCAATTTTGGATAAGTTCCTTATTGTTTTTTCTGCTTCATTTTGGTTCAGTTTGGTTCCACTTATTTTATTCCAATCTCTATTTTTCTATTTTAAATTTATATAGCTACAAAATTATTAGGTATGGAACATCCCCTAGCAGCATGAAATCATCCAAAGAATTACTAAAAAATCAATCTTATTTATATAAAATTTAGATAACATCTCAGCATACTTCTATTTAATTTTTAGTAAGGATCATAAATACATTTTTATATTTAATTCTGTTAATAACTACACAATCATATTCAGGTTTAATTTATTAAATCAGTTAATCAATTTTTTTTTATTTTAAGATTTATATTTTTTTGAACTGATAATACTAAATTGATCTTCATTTTCTCCAGGTAAAGATAAACTTTATCATTATTCTATATGGAATCAAATATCTTGTGATATTAAAAGCACTTGAGAATATATGAGGAATCAACTAAATTATTATAGAGGTTGTCCAAAAATATTGATTTTTATATATTCTCATTTGAAAATTCTAGTTTAATAAAATGAGGACATCATACAATTCATCACAATTCAGATTCCTCAAATCATAGCTTAAATATTAGATATAAAAGGAATAATGATATTTTGATCATGTAAACACAAAATAAGAATCATTTGATATGAATTTCATATTTCGAATATTAATTCTAGATACTTGGTAATTCAACTTTAGAAACAAAAAAATTTAATAAAGGGGTGACTCATATGGTAGTTTAGATTAATCATATGAAAAATTAAATAATATATACACATATTAATCAAATGTAACATTAATGGCTCATATAAATATTAAATCAGTTAAACACTGATGAACCATTGAGTAAAATTGGCTCCTTCGAAGGTACCTAAAGACTTGTAAATTTAGTTATATGAATCATTCAAATCTGTAATATAAGCCACATTTTATACACCATCATTATGATATATTATAGATTTAAACTAAAATAACCTAATCAACAAAACTAGAAAGGAAAATATTTGAACTAAACCAATCCAAAATGACCAAACTTGAATAGAACCAAGTTGGGCCAAATTGAACCGAACCATATAAAATAGCACTAAACCAAAAGAAATATAATTGATTTGAAAAAAAAGAATTTAATTGAACCAAAAAAATAGAATTGATTTGAACCAAACTAATCCACTTTGAATCAAACTATCCCAAATTGAAAGAAATGAAATTGAACCAAACCATATGCACTTAAACTAAAGATACACAACCCCAACTGAATCAAACTAAACCAAATCAATAATAACTAACATAACTTAATATGACTAAAACTGAATTTAATTAATCCTAATTAATTAAAATTAACCAAAACAAAACTAAATTGAATCGAAATAACCTAAATTGGAACAAATTAAAGGGGAGAGTTAGTTAGACACATATCTGATGTACCTTTATGCCTTGTCAATTTATTCACTCAATTACATATAATTTAAATAACACCCATATGTATTTATATTCCATAAGACACATTATCATAATTAAATCCATAACCCTTGATGGATTTGGAACATTATTTTATTCAACACTATACATATCATCATAAAATATACAATTCATTAATTTTAAAAATGGTCAACTGAAGAAAGTGGAGAGACCACACATATCACCAACAATATAAAAAAATGTATAATACTTAGGGGTTAGGTTTTACGGAAAACTTATCTTATAAGTGAAGAAATTACCTCTTCAAGCACCACCTGGTCATCATTTTGTAGGCCTATCCAAGTGTACTAGTTATTTACCTGACAAATAGGTCCCTATATCATGCGAATAACACTACTGGAAATTCAGGCTATAGCCACGGTATAAAACCGTGGCTGTAGGTCCTCAAACCATGTCTATAGGTAATATCCACAGTTTGAGAATCTGTGGATTAGTTTTGCGTGGCTATAGGCCTAGACTTATATCCAAGGTTGGTACCGTGGCTATAGGTCTAGATCCACTGTTCAAACCGTGGCTATAGGTATATATCCACGGTTCAAACTGTGGTAATATCACTATAGCCATGGTTTATAACCATGGCTATACTATAAGAGGGATACAATTTATTGCCACGGTTAGAAACCGTGACATTAGACCTATAGCCATGATTTCTAACCGTGACAATAGACCTATAAACACGGTTAGAAAATTTGGCTATTTGGTATGAAAAACCATAAAACAATATCCCCCAACCCCCTGCACATCCCCCCTATAGTAGCCCACCCCCATGTATCCCCCTCCGTCCTAGACACCCCCACAATACATAAACCCCCCCTGGATAGCCCCCTCCCCCTGCAACGCCCCCCTGGACAGCCCCCCCCCCTATAAAGCCCCCCTCCTGGATAGACCCTGGACACCCCCTCCCTAACAGACTCTGGACCCCCCCAAGACAGACCCTAGACACCTCCCCCCATACCCTGGACACCCCCCCAGACAGACCCTGGACACCCCCGCATAGACCTTGGACACCCCCCGGACAGACCCTGGACACCCCCTCAAATAGACCCAGGACAGACCCCCTCGACCCCTGGACAACCCAGACCTCCACTCCCCTGAACAACCAGCCCCCACCCTCCTAGACAGACCCTGGAACCCCCCCAGAACCTAGAAACCCCCCAGACCCTGGACAGATCCCCATGAACACCCACCATAACCTGGACACCCCACCCCTTGCACCCCCTGCCAGCCCCTACCATTACCCTCCCCCTTGCTAGTTTTCTCCCTCCCCTGCCAGTTCCCCCCTCTCCCCTGCCAGTCCTGCCCCCCCCCCCCCCCCCCAAAAAAAACCTGGACACCCCCCCAAACCCCCTGGAAAGACCCCCCAGATAGACCCTAGATCGACCCCCCAAGACAGACCCTGAGACCCTGGACACCCCCCTGGATAGACCCTAGACACCCCTGCCAGTTACCCCCTCCCCCTACCAGTCCCCCTACCAGTCCCCCTACCAGTCCCCTCCCTGCTATCCCTTCCCCATGCCAGTCCCCCCTGCTAGTTTCCCCCCCTCCCCCTACCAGTTTCCCCCCTCTCCCTGTCAATCCTTCCCCCCTGCCCGTTTCCCCTCCCCCTGCCAGTCCTACCCCCCACCCCACCCCCACCCTGCCTGTTTCCCCTCCCCCTTTCCCCTGCGAGCCCCCACTTGCACGCCCTGCCAGTTTCCCCCCTGCCAGTCTCCCCCTACCCCCTGCCAGTTCCCTCCAAATTAAATTATACACGAAATATACTTACATAATAAGAATTAAACAAATCCAAATATAAAAAGAACACATAACTTCACTTACATGAGTCTACCTATAAGAAAAACTATCAAAGAAGTCTGGAACCATCTCAATAGTACCTACAACACAAGGTAGAACATAGTAGTTCTCATCCCCTATACCCACACTTCTACCCCCTAAACAAGAGCCACCCCCACACATCCCTTTCACCCCTTGAACCACCCTTACACACCCCTTTCCCCCCTGTTTGACCCCCTTGGACAACAGCCCCCACCCCCTACTGGACCCCCTTAGACAGAAGCCCCCCCACCCCCCTGCTGGACCCCCCTGGATAGCATCCCCCCTGCTGGGCCCCCTGGATAGCAGACCCCACCCCCTGCTAGACCCCCCTGGATAGTAGCCCCCTGCTGGAACCCCCTAGACAACCCCCCTACTGGACCCCCCTGAACAACAGCCCCCCTACTGGACCCCCCTATACCGAAGCCCCCCTGCTGGACCCCCTGGACAGCCCCCCTGATGGACCCCCCCTGGACAACCCCCCTAATAGACCCCCCTAAACAACAACCCCCCCTAGACAGAAGCCCCCCCGCCCCCTGCTGGACCCCCTGGACAGAATCCCCCCCGCTCGACCCCCCTGGGCAGTCCCCCCACTGGACCCCCTGGACAGCCCCCCTACTGGACCCCCTGGACAACATCCCCCCTGCTGGACCCCCTGTATAGTATCCCCCCTTTTGGAACCCCCTGGACATCATCGCCCCCTGCTGGACCCCCCTGGATAGCCCCCCCTGCTGGACTGCATCCCCCCTTACACATCCCTTGAACATATCCTAAGCAATCCTTAGTTAATCAGATTGACCATGCAGGTGAGCTTTAGGCTTTTACTTTAGATGTACCTACCAAATTATAACCTGTAGAGGCTTCTTTACCTAGTGTTGAGAGATTTGTTTCCCCAATGCCTTCATATTTTTTATCCATAGTATATTTACAATATTTTAGAGAACCACTTCTTTTAGATTTCAGTGGAATTTTGAGTTATCAAGAACCTCCTATTGTTGCATCTACATCTAGTGCTCCACCTCCCTCGGCTTTAGTTGATGCTGATTCGATCTAGTCTATAGTCAAATAGTATCTCCATGTTGTTATAGGTGATGTGCATTCATATCATCAGGATTAATTGAGGCATATTTTGTATAATGGGTTTTTAATGAATAGGTTGACCAGTTGAAAGTGATGAAAACTCTACTCAAGCTATTCATAGAGGAGAAGATTTCTTTAGTAGTATGGAGAGATGAGGAAATATTATTATAGACTTTTTCAATCTTATTAATCCTTTCCTACACCAATCCAAAAATCTCCCTTGTTGCATCCCTTGATGAGAAGGAGGTTTAGAGTTCCCTTTTTCTCTAAATCTTGAGAGTGTGGCTGGTCCTAATGGGTTCAAAAATTAATTCTTTATGTTCTACTGGGACATAGTTCGTGCCGAGCTCCTTAACACTATGAGGGAGTTCTTTAAACATGCCACAATACCCTATGGAATCAACTCCAATTTTATTGCCCTGACCCCAAAGAAGGAAAATTCCATGGATGTAAAGGATTTCAGACCTATTTCTATTGGGAATACCTTTCCAAAAATCATTAGAAAAATTATTGCTATGAGGTTAGGTCCTATTTCTCATGGGTTTATCTCTTCAAATCAGCCCCCCAGACAGCCCTTGGACACCCCCTAGACACCCACACGCACCCTGCCCCCTACCCTACAGACCCCGCGGACCCCCCCCCCCCCCCCCCGCGGACCGCCCTTGTACACCCCCCTGGTTAGCCCCTCCTAGACACCCCACCTGCACCCTCCCTACCCTATAGACCCCGCAACACCCCCCAGACAACCCTTATACACCCCCCTGGATAGCCCCTCATAGACACCCCACCTACACCCTCCCCCTTCCCTGCAGACCCCCCCGACACCCCCCAAACAACCCTTGGACACCCCACCTGGACATCCCCTCCTGGAAAATTCTATATCCATCAGTACCTTCACTTAATTATGAAAGAATTCTAAATGAACAATGCCTTGAAACTTTTCCAAGAATAGTATTTGTCTGGCTTAGTCTGAATAATAGACTTCCACCACTTATAACTCGGCTCCTCTAGTAGGATTGTTACAAAAATAACCTTAAAAGACTCATAAATCTAAAACTAGATAAAAATATCCTCAACCTTCAGTACCAAAAACAATTCATCCTAATAATCTTGTTACCCAGGAATTATTGTGGGGCTACCATCTTGATACTGGGGTTCCTAGGTGTGCCTTCAAGATCGATTTATTTAAGGATTTTGATTCGGTCAGGTGGGACTTCTTATGGGATGCTTTGGATCTGCTCGGATTTCCTCCTAGGTTCTCCTCTTGGGTTAAAAGATGCGTCTATACCCCAATGTTCTCGGTGAACATTAATGGCAGTTTACATGGCTACTTTTCGGGGAAAAGAGGTCTCAGACAAGGGCATCTGATTTCACCTTTCCTTTTTGTGATTTGCATGGATTTTTTCTCACGCATCCTAGAATGAAGGAGGCTGTGGCCGGTGCGGTGGATGGTGCGGGATGGAGTGTCTGATGTGGGCTAGATGGCAGGCGGCAGGGGGATGGCAGGGGGCTGGTGAAGGCTAGAATAGGTGGCAGGGGGCTGGTGTGGGCTGGATTGCAGGTGGCTGGGGGCTGTTGGTCATGTGGCAGGGGCTAGTGCGGGCTGAGATGTAGGAGGCCAGGGGCTGGTGAGAGTTGGAACTGGTGGCTGGGGCTATTTTTCAGGTGTAAGAGGGGTGACATGAGTGTTTTGTAGGAGGTTGGGGGGTGGTGGCTGGTGCGGGCTGGATTGCAGGTGGCTGGGGGCTGGTGCGGCCTTGAATGTAGGTGTAAGGGGGCTGGAATGCTGGTGGAAGGGGGCTGGTTGCAGGTGCTGGGGGGATTTTGTGGACTGATTCAAAGGTGGCAGGGGGGGCTGTTGCGGGCAGGAATGCTGGTGGCAGCAGTCTGAAATAAAAGTGGAAGGGGGATGGTGTGGGCTGGATGTGGCTGGAGCAGGGCTAAATCACAACATTACCATGGCGTGACCCCAGCGTGACCGCGACATGTTGGCCCTGTCCAGCAACATCCGTGGGGCAACATCTTCTGGCCAGGAGAGAAGGGAGCGGGAGGAGGCAGGGCAACATTCTGGTTGTTTCCCCACCGACAGATATTGTGATTAGTCTTTCTCAACATTGATCACAAGACTCATGGAATACTATCACTGCGAACCGCCATAAGGTGCCATCCTAGAGTAGGGCCAAATCATGGAATTACCGCGGCATGACCATGGCATGACCGCAGCGTGTTGGATCAGTCCAGCGACATCCGTGGGGCAGCATCTTTCGGCCAGGAGTGAAGGGAGTGTGAGGAGGAGGGTCATCATTCTTGTCGTCGCCCCGCCGGTAGAAATTATGATTAGTCAGTCTCGACATTGATCACAAGACTCATAGAATACTATCACTGCGAACCAATGTGAGGTGTCGTCCTGAAGCAAGGACAAATCACGACATTACCACGGTGTGACTACAGCGTGACTGCGGCATGACCATGGTGTGACCGCGGTGTGACCGCGGTGGCACCACGACGTGTTGTCCCGGTCCAGCGACATCCGCATGGCAGCGTCTTCCAGCCAGGAGCGAAGGGAGTGGGAGGAGGCGGGGCAACATTCCGGTCATCGCCCCACCGGAAGAATTTGTGATTAGTCAGTCTCAACATTGATCACAAGACTCAGGAAATACTATGACTACGAACCGCCACGGGGTGTATTTCTGAAGTATTGACAAATCACAGCGTGACCGCGGCATGACCGCGGCGTCACCGTGGCGTGACCGCAGTGTGAATGCAGCATGAACGCAGCGTGACCGCGGCGTGTTGCCCCGGTCCAGTAACATCCGTGGGGCAGAATCTTCTGGCCATGAGCGAAGGGAGCAGGAGGAGGCGGGGCCACATTCCGACTATTACCCTACCGAAAGATGATAGAATAGATCAACTATGTAATATGCTATAACAATAGATCACTAGAGAAGGTTGTAGCGAGCGGAACAATGACACAACATCTAAAGGGAAACAAAACGACGGAAAATAATCATACACCCTACAAAAACCATTTACAAATTCATTCACTTTTCCTAAACATGGAAATTTTATTTATAATATTCAAAGCGTGGAAAAGAAAGTGTTATGGTAAAGGTATTTGCCTACTCATGCAATGTCATTTGAGTTAAACAAGTATGATAAGCCCATTTATATTATTCAAAGAAAACAAAAAACTAACTATCCACAAAACAAACACCAACAAGAGGCATATGAAAGACTCAAACCAAATCTAAACATGATACAAATAACTATCACTAATCTTTGGTATAGAAGACAACACACCTATGTTGGAGGGGTTTTATTATAAAACCATGGCATTGATTTATCACACAATTCATTTAATTATATTTAACATTTATTCTAAAACTCATTCAACACAAATCAAATGAAATAATTTGAGCAACTAGATCAACATAACTATCACTGTGAGTTTTCGTAGACAGCGTACCTCCATTGGAGGGGTTTTATTATAAAAACATGACTTTATTTATCAAATGAAACAATTATAATAAAGAACACTTATTCAAGATATGCAATTCAATATAATAAAGAAGAATTAAGAATAAATCTAAATTCAATTTAAACAATTATTTAATTAAAGAGGCTAGAAGAGGGATCCTACCTCAAGGTGGAACCAAACCGTCCACTTCGGCTCTTGGAGCTTTCTAACTAAAATTTGCTGCTCCCCCACTGGGTATACGTACATTCACACACATACAAGGAAACCTATCCCCTATGCACAGAACCACATGACCATGAGAATGTGTAAGGGGATCCTTGCACATATGCTTATATGCATATACCAGTCTCCACTCACCTGGGTATGCATTTATATATATATACATGGTTACACATAGCCCCATACGTGCATAATCACTACCATGATTGACTATACACATAACGAGGGAACCCACATACATATACTTTCTTACCTATGCACACCCAGGAGAGTCTCCCTTAAATTGGATACTCGAAACCAACGAGCAGGGATCAACGCACTACACAAAGTATATTAGGAACTTTAAATCACACAAAGGATGCTACATAACCAGTGAGAAACCAACCAACGACATTAAAGCCTTACCTTGATTGGGATAACCAAATACACTCAAACCAACACTAAATGATTCAACTCCCTACTGAAAAAATAATATGGAGTCAAAAACATTGAAATACCCAAATACATGAGGTGAAGGAAAAGTAATAATCATAGAATCTTACCTCTGATCAAAGCCAGCAGACTGAATCAATCTGAACCCCATTTCCCCCCCTTCACAGAATATAATTACCCTTTTTCCACAGAAATAAGTAAAAGACCTAAGTGGCCAATGTGATAAAGAAAATAAAATAAAAAATAAACTAAAACATACATGTCTCCTGTGACTATACACATCACCGCCCAACATATAAGAACCACAATGCCCCATGGGTCAAATCATGTTCTTGCAAGCAAGGAGGAAATAGATCCATGTTTCAAAATGATACTATAAAATAGTACATTATGATTAATTAATAATTATTCTTCCTATTAATGGTATATAATTAGTTTGGATCGAGTTTCAGCTTAATTTGGTTTTATTCGATACAAGTTTTCATCCCACCAGATAATAAAAGTTTACTAGAGGACACAATTTCTAATCAAATAGAATATATCATAACAAAAAATGGATCCACACCTATGAATAAGGATTAACATGATAAGAAATAATGTTTGATCATATAGTCTGATGAGTTATAAAAGGATAAACCAAAAAAATGAAAAACATTGAGAGTTCCCTAATTGATCAAGTGAATATGCAATTTTCAAACAATAATAAACATGTGAAAGAAGATAAAACCATGTTTCCTCAACATAAATGTTTATAATGTGAGAAATAAGAAAGCGCAAAGAAAAGGAGGATAGATAGCAGGATCCAAATCTATCTTTATAAGCTATAATTAAAAAAATTGGACATAATGGCTTGGATTTTTAAAAGAAAAGGTGTTAAATCCATAACAATAACAACTAGTGGTATCATACACAATCTGATTTGTTGCAACTAATATCAAGCCATGATTTAGTGAAAGAAATATGTTGTAAATAGGAGGGAATATTTGGAGAAACCTAATCATGAAGAAATGAGGGAGTTAGAGATGGATTTTAATGGTTATTAAACCTTATCTAAGATAAAAGAAAACTATAGAGACTAAATACACCACCTGCCCCACCCCCTTTCCCCACTGCCCCACTTCCCCACCCCTTTGCACCCCCTCCCCCTCCCCCCTGCCCTGCAGACCCCCCTGCAGACCACCCATTGCCCCCTGTCCTGCAGAGCTCCCCACTCCACCCTGCCCCCTCCACCCACCCCTCCCCCTCCCCCATCCCTACAGGCATCCCCCCTCATCCCTGCCCCTGCCCCTGCCCCCCTCCACCCTACCCCCTGCTCCCTTCTCCCACCACCCTTCCCCCTGCCCCACTCCACCCACCCCCTACCCCTACCCCCTGCCCCCTGCCCTACAGAACTCCACCCTGCCCCTGCCCCCTGCCCCCACCACCCTGCCCGCTGCCCCCTCCACCTACCCCATGCCCCTTTCCCCCTGCCACCTACCCCCTGCCCATGCCCCTACCCCTGACTCTACCCCCGTGCCCCGTGCCCCTGCACCCTGCTCCCCTGCCCTACAGACCTCCCCCCCTGCCCCTGCTCCCTGCCCCATTCCCCCTGCCCCTGCCCCCCTGCCCCATACCCCCAACCCCCTGCCCCTGCCCCTACCCCCGCCCCCTACCGCTCCCGCTCCTACTCCCCCTTCCCCCTGCCCCCTGCCCCTACCCCCTGCCCCTTCCCCCCTCCACCCTGCCCCCTACCCCACTCCACCCACCCCTCCCCCTGACCCCTTCCTCCTCCCCCTGCCCCGCCCCCTCCACCCTCCCCCTGCTCCCTACCCCTTCCCCCCTCCACCCTCCCCCTGCCCCCTGCCCTGCAGACAATGTGGAAGATCCTAGATTACCATGGATATTCAAGGGGTTCGTACTCCCATAGAGCTTCCTCCTCCTCCATGCTTGGATATTCTAATACTCCATCTGATATCTTTTTTCAAAGCATGGGAGAACACAAGTTAAGTCTAACCTCATGTTTATACTACCAAGTCTGAGTTCAATGATCTTGGTGTTATGGTTGTATCTCAAAGGTACATGTTCCAAAATCTTCCAATGGTGTAACTAGACATGTCTCAAAATTTTCTTGATGAGGTTAAGTCTTTCAGGACTGAAATGAAGGGAATCCTACAAAATTTATAAAGTATTGTATGCTAGTTTGAGTTTATTAAAATGTTTCAACCCTATATAACTTCCACCTTAGAACCTTCTGAATAATGTGGATCATTTCAATGAACAAATATGAAATGTTCATCATCAGTATATTTAAAATGATGGAATACTATTTTTGTGTGTGTTTATTCCTCTTCAATCACATTTTTTGAAAATAATGAATCAAGGGTAAATGAAAAATGATTGGGGTTAATTCATCACAATATTAGGGATTATGTTTTTCTATACCCACTCTTTTCATGTACATCACATTCATTTCTTTTGTTACATGGTTTGACGAATACCTGTGATTTGATCATTGGGTGACCAATCATCAGTTATACGGATCGATAACATTGGTAAAATTCTTGATCTAAGGTGTTTTTTAGGTGCAATAATGGTGATGGAAAATTAGAGGTGGATTAAAATGGAATTGGAGTATCTGTTCAACTAAGTTTCAATTAGGATGATATGGATGGCATGAGAGGATGTTTTCTCAGAATATTTAAAGAAATTAATGCTAATATGTGATTACTAAAAGATTTTATGACCCCAGATATACATAATTTGGTGAGGTTTGGAGATCTAGAAATGTGTAGGATTACCTAGAGGAATACCCCATGGGATCAGGAAAATCACAGGTTACATAACATGTAATCTGACATTATTGGTACTGTGGGACCCTTGGGCTGTGGAACTGGGATTTTGGTTGGATTTAAATATCACATGCCATGTGACGTGGTCACACAACATGGGACCAATCCCCCCTACCCCTACCCCCTATATACCTCCCCCCTCCCCCCTGCCCCTTGCCCTGTAGACCCCCCTGCAGACCAACCCCCTGCCTGGCAGACTTTTCCCCTCCCCACTCACCCTACCCGATGTAATAAATTAGTCAAATATATATTGGAAATGGTGCAAGATTAATGTGGAGGTATAATACATGGACTATATACATTCAAAATATATGGATTCATGGTGTGACTATGATAAAAAGACACATATGTTTGATGTTGGAAAACAATGTGTGTGATCTAAAAGAGATACCTTTAACAATATGATATAGATATATTATTGATCATAATTGGTAATTGGACTTAACAAAAATAATAATTTGTTATAAGGATAAAACAAATGGTGTAATGTTTTATCTAACTCAATAAGTGGTTTTAAACAACCACATTAAATTTATAAATCCAAATCTGGAGTTGCTTGCTGGAATGATGAAGAAAAATTGAAGTAGAGCCTGATTAAAAGTTGAAGAGGTGTAAAATATATATTTGAACGTTTCAATGGTATTAAACCATCTTTGAAGAAAAAAAATTGATATAAGACCAAATTTCAAGTGGTATGAGACTACCAAGAATATTAAGATAGAACAAAGTGGTTTTGTGATGAGGAAATAAGAACCTCTTGAGAGGTGGAACCAAGCAGTATTCATGAACTAGTGGTTTTGGTATGGTTTATTACCAAAGGACTCCAAAGGTGGTATATGTATCATATTGAGTGATTAAATAGTGGATTTCTTCACTAAAGTCTAATGTGGGACTCAGAAATATAGTTTCAACAAAGAGAGGAAGACCACCCCATGGAGGATGTGGACCATGCTCATAGTGGATAGAAAATAGATAGTATTTTTTCACCATGTCATGGTAAAACTTATCGATGTAGTGTTTAATTTAAATTATTTATAAAATAGTGGAATCATGATAATTTTATAGTCCATAGTCGAAGGAATAACAATGAATAAAATATTCCTAAATCTCTCTATGGAGAAATATTTAGAGAATTTATGTGAATTAAAGGAATATGTTTGACCATACTAAAACCATACTAAAACCATGTACAAGCCATTCCATCCAAATCATGTTATTCACTTAGTGGTGACTTGGTAATTATGGGAAATTCCATCTTAAATTTATAAAAGAATAGTGGATAGAAAATGGATAGTATTTTTTCACCATGTCATGGTAAAACTTATGGACATAATGTTTTATTTAAATGATTTATAAAATAGTGGAATCATGATCATTTTGCAGTCCATAGTCGAAGGAATAAAAATGAATATAAGATTCCTAAATATCTTTGTGTAGAAATATTTAGAGAATTTATGTGAATTAAAGGAATATGTTTGACCATACTAAAACCATAGAAAAACCATGTACAAGACATTCCATCCAAATCATTCTATTCACTTAGTGGTGACTTGGTCATTATGGGAAATTCCATCTTAAAATTATAACGACACTTAAAGAGTGTCTTGGTTCAAACAACCATTTTAATAAAAAGAGGGAAACCCCCTATAGGGATATAAAAAGGGTCAAGTATGATGTGCTCTTTATTACTAACAACAAAATCAAGTATAAGGAAAACATCAATGCAATAATGTTAAGCAAGGTATACCACTGTGAGTTTTCGCAGACAATGTACCTCTTTTGGAGGGGTTTTATTACAAAACCATGACTTATTTATCAAACGAAACAATTATCTTAACTAACACTTATTCAAGAATTTCAATTTAATATAAACATGCAGAATTAATAAGGCAACTAAATGCAATTTAAAACATTCTTGAATTAAATAGGCTAGGATAGGGACCCTACCTCAACCTCAAGGTGCATTTTCTTTTGACGACGACAAATCAAATCTTACTTTTTTCTACTTTCACGTATATGTAACTTAACATATATATAAGGACACCTATCCCATATGTACATATTTTCATGGCCAAATATGCACAAGGGGGTCCTTATATATATGTTTATACTTTCATATACCCACTTACACTTACATGCGTATGCATTTTTCATATCTATATATAAGCACACCTAGACCCAATATATATATTCATACTTCCACGAGTGAATATATATATAGGGGGAACTTATATATGCATATGACTACCTATTAATACACATGTAAGACTTCGTCAATGGAGAGTCAAATCCACCTTAACAAAATCCAAAACACACTACAAAAATATTCGGAACCCAAAAATCAAAAAAGCCCTAATTAAAATTGGGCCAAAGAATAAAAACTAAAAAAACCTTACCCAAATCTTGAACTCATTGTCTTCGATGGTGGTGGATAGAACTGGTCTTATCATAAGAAACCACCTATAAGAAAATAGTGGGAAAATAAATGAGATATAACCACTTCTTATATATATGTGATCAGTGTGTCATCTGTACATGATAAATGATACATGAATCCATAACCAAAAATGAACAAATAATATTCAAATTGATATGTACATCCAAATACTAAATAACATGATCATTAATAAAGCTCTTTATTTTTCAAACATCACCTTAAATTGACTATTCAAAAATCAAAAATCACCAAAATATGAGAATAAAGTAAACTTCCATCATCACTTAAAAGCGAGAAATAAAGATTAGACATTGTTCTTAACCTAGAAAATCCATTCCTTGAATGTATAAAATACCTAAAACTATTCATGCCTATATCCTTCTTAACTTTCTAGATTAAAACCTCATTTTTAGAATGTTATTCTTCTGGAATTCACCTTTATTCTTAGTTTATATAGGTTTATCAATTTTATAAAGTAGAGAATTTTCCTTCTTTTATTCTTACTCAATCTGATTGGATTTTTCAAACCAGTTTTCTAATATGATTAGACAATATTTTGGTGCATGATCTTCCTTCTTCTTGATTTTATATTCCTTCATTGTAGAAACTATTTCCAAACATGAGATAATTGGTTATTTTCTTTCATCTTTCAACAATTATTATTGTTATAGAATCTATGTCATAAATTCTTAACAATTTGGACTACTTGGTTTCCCTTCCACACACACTTTCAACATCCTTTAGAGCACCCTTTTTAGGTTCCCTTTCAAACTCCACACTAGAATTGTCAAGAACTATCCCACTACAATATCAAATATTGATACTTAACCCAACACATTGATCTGAATGACATCTTAGAAACACACAAGCTCTAAATAGCATATTTACCAATATAAACTCCTCACAATAAACTTAACACACTGACTATACCAACCACTATAGGTAAATAATTAATTTTGGTGTGGTCTTGGAACCAAATATGGTTCATCCAACATCCATATCCAGACACTAAATTCATCCATTTACTGTCTAAGTTCATACATTTTACAACCTTGATAATGATCACCATCCCTTGATATGGATTTCACTAAAAAAGGATGAGTATGAATCTCCCCACTATAGTATTATCGATACCATCATCAATCCTATATACACATGTCTAGTGCCTCATATCAAATTATGATCACTATAGAAGATCCTAGCCCAATAATCTCAACAAAATTTCTTCATTTAGAAAATATCATATTTCAAACACACATTATGTCCAAAAAAAATAATATATTAAAAGATATTAGAGAGAGAAATCCAAATTATAGAAAAAAATAATAACTTTAGGAATACCTCAAAAAGTATGGTACTAAAAGTCCCTTCACCTTGGATGGCTTATCCCAATAAAATAATATAGAAACCCACATCTCGAAACATAGATGAAACCTATTTTTACCATCCCAATACTAAAGGAATGCACACACATTCTTGATACATGAGAAATAGACCAGTGCTCATTTATTTTTCTAATATTGAGATGAGATATTACTCATTCAATTTACTCAGTCTCCCTCATACTAATGCTCACCAACCAACATTCATTCCTACCCGGTTTCCATCCTTCTCCATGAACCTTCCTATGCAATGGATGCATCTACATAGATAGCTCAGTCTTTCTTGAATATCTCCTAGTAGGTGTCCAGATAAAATGAAGCTACTCATTACCATAATGAGTACATAAGAACTTTTATAAAATAGAATTCCTTTATGAATAAATTTCATTTGAAGGATGGAATGAAATGAATAAACCTTTCAAATTTAGTGGCATACTACATTACTAATTCCCATAATGATATAGCTCCATGAATCCCCAAAACATGCTCTTATTATGTAAATCTACCATAGCCTCTCATAGAAGAGGGAATGAAACTTGATCCATAAAACCTCCTCATTCCTTCTTTTATGATCAAATGTATTTATCCATTATGATTCATCTCCTTTGAATTTAGAAACTTCTAGTTTCACCCATATATCCTCTAGAGTTCCAATCCTTTGAAATATGAACTAAACTTTCTTAAAAATATTCTAAACATCCTAAGATCCCATGTCACTATTGAAAATTATATACTGCTACTCCTATAACTCATGGATAACTTAGAAAACCATTGATTTTCCTTTTCGAAGGCCTTGGTCAATGGATCAAAGTAGTTGTAACATAATATGAGGGAAACAACCACTTGAGCATATTTCCCATGAGAACACAATTCCATCCTAATTAGATGCTTTTTTGATAAACTTTGACTCAACATTATCTTGTAATAACAACATTACTAATTAGAAACCCATCTCACCACAATACTAAGCATGCATTATTACCACAAAATCCTGAAACTACCTTTAATCCTTACTTCATAAAAAAATATCATTTCCAAAACACCAAACCCTAAGTTTTATCATAATAATATAAGGGTTAATCTCCTACACACCAATCATAACAACCAAAACCCACACATTTACCCATGATAATATAAAACCATTCACCCCCTTAATTGATCTAACAAGCAACTTCCTAATAAAAATACACAATCAAATCACCCAGAAATCACCAAAATTCCCTATATCAAGAGATTTACGTCAACAAATCAAGAAAAACCCAACAAGATCCACCAGCATGAGGGATTACCACCAACTCAAACCCCCAAAGACAAATACAAACCATACCCAATACATAACCATCATACTCCAATGCCACCCTAACACCCAAACTCACCTGATTTGAATAACACAAATGTATCTGGTTTTTCATCCATTATTTGATATTTTAAACCACCTAAAATCCCATAAATATATAAATTCCAACAATTGGGGAAAATACACGAGTGAAATTTGAGGGGTTAAAACCCTAAATACCTGGTTCTTGTTAAGAACATCATAATATGTTTTAAGGAGTTCACTTTCAAGCTGACCATTAATTTTAGAGTTGATGAAAACCAAAACAGGATAGGTTGGTGAGTGGGAAGCATTTCTGACCATGGATCCAGGTTTAAAAATATAATTAGTAATTCAAAAAACCTTCACATTGGTATTGTTTTTAGTTCCTCCCATGATAACTTTTCAACTGCGTGTTCAAATCAGATTGGTATGGCGCTATAGAATAAAAGGTTTTCAATGTAGTTAACAAAGACATAGAAACTGCTCCCCTCAGTTTTCATCAGTCAAATAGCACATGCTAACTCAAAGACAAGAATCAACACCCACATACAGAAAATTTTGAACTCCTTCAAATTTGAACCACAAGACATGCTAACAGGATTATCAATGCAAAAAGTAGCATTTAAGAAAATAAATAGAGAACATCATACAAGGATAAATAAAACCCAACATCCCTAATTACTTGGAACACAAGACAAAAGGGGATTTAATTTAATGAACCCTAAAAGCGTAGGTTCTCCTGGAAAAAAGATAAGCAAGTGATAAATGAAATAATCATGGGATGTAAAAGGAAAATCGAATACAAATTAAGAAACTGCTTCCAGAAAGTAACTTCACCTGACAAGAAATGAATCAATAAGGAAAAGCTAGAGGCGTGTGGAAATTACAAACAAGACATCGAGTCTACTATCACTCAAATCCAAAAAAACCATCCCAAGAAGATAAAATTTCTTTGAACAAACAAAAACTAAAGGAAACTGCCAATAACTAAATAAATTGAAATGATGATCATAAATTCCCAACTGTACAGGAAGTAAAACCCGAATCTGCTCTATCTTCCTCCCCCAAATATCCATAGTCATCTGGACCAAGTGATTATCATTCCATAATGGAAAACATAGAAGACTATCCATTGGAGGAGGATGATTCGATCGACAAAACATAAGAGGTTTATAGTGGGAGGGAAATAGAAGGAGGGAGATTCAGAAAGTACACAGAAATTACAAGATGAAGGGCCAGAAGATTTCCGCTTCTGAAGGGCCTCCGTGAACAACATGAAAGAGTTCTTGAGAGAGTTCGATGGTTCGGAGTGGAGGGTCATGGTGATAGAGGTCAAAGGAAGTGTGAGAGAGCGCATTGATTGGGAACGTCGGGTGGAGGGTGCTACGGTGAGAGATGTAGACGGTTCGGAGAGTAGGGTCGCGGATTGGGGGAGGAGGAGAGGAGAGGCTGATGAAATCGAAAAAAAAGAAATGCCAATGTTTAGCCAAGTTTATCCATGGATTTTTAATTAACGTGTGGCTACAAACAACCTATATCCATAGACCTATAAAACTGTGGCTATAGGTCCGTGGCTATAGCTTAAATTTCTAGTAGTGGTATGTTGTTGCTTTGCACCATGATAACGGTTTGACTATTGATTTGCTAGATAGCGTGATATCTATACTTGTCTTGTTTATCATGTAGTTCTTTACATAAATTTGTAAAGAACATAAACTAGGATTAATTTTAATTATTTGTCGAAGATAAAGAAGCATGTAAATGAATCTGGTTGTTGTTGTAAATTTTATGTTAATCAAATTGATGTAGATGTTCATATTTAATTCAGTTGGTTGTTAAACCTAAGGCATGTTTGTGATTTTTGTTAAAAATCATTCCAAATTAATTTTATAATTAATTTATGGTAGCTATGATAGCTTGTAGTTTAGGTTTCCCAATTTTGGAACTTACTAATAATAAATCGATTAATTCTTGATGGATTAAAGAACCAGCTCTTTGATAATAGATAATGCATAGTAGGGTTTTGAGTTACCCTCTTTCTTGTAAGGATAAGTTCTTTGTGCTTTGGATCCATGAGTGCTCATAATGTACAAAGGATGTATGCCTTGTTTAAGGGACAATAGCCCAATTGATATGATGTTTATTTTCTTGTTGCTTGTGTTGTGATGTGATCCTTGATGGCTATTGTGATATGTGGAGGTATGGAGGACCATTTGTTGTGGCAACAATTGACACATAGAGTAGAGAGATGCATCAGTTTTTTCATTTGGGTGGTGGGGAATACACCAGAGATGATAAAATGGGATAGTTATTGAATGATTGGATGCTTTATGAATCTTGTTGGTTGTTTATCTACATTAATTTCCCTACTACTCAAGGTAGTTGGTCTTGATTACCCTCCTTCCAAAAGGGGTGAAGATACACGAGTTATGACTTGTGCTTCCCATGTTTAGATTATATAGGGAGGATGGGTCTACGCTCTTTCTATAGGTGGAAAAGACTTGACGTGTAGTTCATCTACTGACTGTGTTAATCCCCCTTGTGTTTAGCAGCTTAGAATGTTTTTTTAGAATTCCTAGGAGTATGGGAAAGTAATAATGCTATTAATAAATGATTTAATAAATGATGTTAACCCATGGGGTTGGATAATTTTGGGAAGTTGTGGACTTGGTTTGGTTATTCCTAGAGGGCATGAAACTTGGTGTGATGCTAATGAAATATAATGTAGAATTAATAATTGTTAACTAATGGTTAAAGAATTAATTAATATAAAGTGAAACTGATAAAAAAGGATAAAGTAATTTAATTTAGCTCTTTAAATGGTTGTGTTCTTATAAGATACCTAGTCTTAGTAGTGGAAGTTAGGAGTCCGAGAGATGTTTGCTGGACTTGAGTCTAAGACTAGGTTATTCCTATAGTGTGGTTGTGAGATATAGTATATTCTATACTTTTTGTGTTTATATATGCTACTCCACCCCATTAGTTAGGGAAACCTACACCCCATGGATTTTGATCCCTAAGGGGGTGTTTTCCCCAACGTTTTGGTGGGAGGATGGTTGGGTGACTACCCCCTTTGGCCCTGCTCTCTTATCATGGTAGTTACTTGTGCTGGTAGGCACAATAGTTAGTTTTCCCCATATATGTGTGTAGAGGGATGTAATGGCTTGTGGATATTCACACATATATATTATCCATATAGTTTTATATGGACTACTATAGGTGTAACATGTACAGGCTATGATGGATTGAGGATCCTTACTCAGTCTATGGGCTGTAATGGCTTGAGGTATGATGTTCGGCGTATGGTACACATTATTCTAGCTGTGGTGGATCCCAGAAACTACCTGGTTACTTTTCTTATGTGGACATAGTGGTTTTGTTAAATGAGGTTCATGTTGTGGTTCTTTATCCTAGTGTCTGTGGGAAAGCCTTTTTAGAGAGAGATTCTTAGGATGTACGATGTTGGGGAAAAGTGGAAAACCAATGGGGAAGTGGTAGAAGGGTATCCTTGATATTATTTATTATATTATATACTTTTTTAGGCGATACTTGATGAGATTAGACATGGTGAGGCTGGGAACATAGAATAATTGTTTAAGTGATGAGTTAGTTTCACTTGTTGTTCACTATGCTTTAGCATGATTTCTTTAATTTTTCACAAGAGGATCTAGGGAGGATCTTATTGAGTATACTGTTATACTCACCCTATGTATATATAAACTATTTTTCAGGTCACTAAGAGAAGGTCAAAGATCAGGCTGGTTACTACTAGTTTAAGGTTTCTGGAGCTATTTGGGATTTGTGGTTGCTACCCTTTTTTACTTTATTTTGGTACTAGTAGTTTTACCTTTTCAGTTGTAGTAGTTCTTTAATGAATTTACATATGTGTACTTGGGTTTTTTTATATTGTAGTTTGACATGGAATTTTTTGGGGTTTGTCTTATCTCTATCTACCGCATGTGTTCTATTAGAGGGTAATGCCTCCCATTTATGTGTTTACTATACCCTTAGTGCTAGTCACCAACCAGGGGCCTACTGGAGGTGGGACTCGGGGGTCACTATCTTCCTTCTCACATTGCCGACCCAAGAGGGGTACAACTTTTGGGAAGGGGTTATGCCATGAAACATTTTCAAAATCACTTTCTTTGAAACCAATTTAAAAACATATATAGGAATCTTGAAAAATAATTTAAAAATTTTATTAAGGAAAATATCATTTCTTATTTGAAAAATTATTTCTAATAAAATAAGCATTTTGAAAACATTTTCCTTTGAAAATAACCTTGAAAACTTATAACAGAATCTTTGAAAACCATATAAAACATTTTTGAAAACCATTATATTTGAAAACCACTACCAAAAAAATAATTTAAATAATATTAAGAAAAAATTCTATTTTAAAAATAACCTTGTAAATTTTGAATGGAAGATTCAAGGAAATGGTGGTGGGTAAATCTGTACATACTTAACATTCCCTTTTTAGTGTAATTTTTTAAAAAAAGTAATTTGATTGGAAAATTACAAGGAGATTCCTTTTAAAACTATTTGTTATTAAAATTATAAAACAAGTATAAATATTTCTTTGAAAAATCATATTAATTTTTTTAGAAAATATGGTTTTTTGAATAAAATAAATCTTCGACTGAAGAGAGAAAGAAAGTCGGATTTTATTAAAAACACATTCTTAATTATATTAAAGAAAAAAGAGTGAAAAAATGGTTCCAATACTTGGATATATCATAGATAAACATATTATAAGAACATTCATGAGATTTCTTGAGATATGGACCATAATATTTCATCAATGGAAGTATAATCATAAACAATCTCAATAAATTATGAGATTGTAGTATTAAACTGTTACCACTTTGGTAAGTTTGAATCATAATACTATGGAAATAATAACATCACATGAAGCTTAAAATATCATTAAAAAAATGATATTTATAATATAACATTCCAAATTTTAGTAAATACACCTCATAGAAAAATATAGGTGCATAAAATGACATGCTACCTAAAGAAGGAATATCGAGACAAAATTATTTTACCAATATGGTAACTTTTAGACCATAAAACCCATGAAAGAAATATCATCAAAGGGATATGTAAATTCTAATAAATTTACATATAAAAATCATAGAATACAATCTTGGGAAGTATATACACCATAAAAAAGAAATAAGTGGTGAATAAATCATACGTCTCACAAAAATAAAAGTGAGATGAGAAAACACTTACCTTATGTATTGACTCTCATCATACTCATTAAAAACTCCATAATAATAAATATAAGATTATTATAAATCTACCAAATAAAAAAAAATATCAAAAATAATACCTTATATTATTTTATTATGAATTTATATTACCCAAACATTTACAATTTCATGTTAATGTTATGTTTCAGGTAATATATACTTTGTTTTTCATAGTTGTTTTGACCTGTTATTTTTTATGCTCTTAATTATATCATTATTTAATAATTTCTTGAATTTAAAAAATTATACCAATATAATATATATTCAGTATATAAATATTTATAATAATTTTTAAAATATAGAAATATGAAATGGAATACACTGTTCCGGGAGACGGTAGGCCACATGTACGCATGAATGTTGTTTCTATTTTATTTCATATTGAAAGAAGGAAAAATATGATATATATAAATAAATATATATAATATAATTACACTATAATTATTATGTCATATATAACATATATTTTTACTAAACCAATCCTTAATGAAATCTATGTAATGAGTGAATGAATCACACCACTTTGAGGAGGCGGTAGTCCATACGTTCACAAACAAAGTTATCAAATTAAAAAAAATAGAAATTATGAAGGTATGAGTTATATAATAATTCAAAAAGCATAAATAGACCATTAAAATCATATATATATAATATAAAAATAAAAATTCCATCATTCTTCCCAACCTTGAAAGGTGGAAATGGAATAAAGAACAACACCAGTTCGTGAGGCGGTAGTCCATTGTACACACGAACGTTGATTACATATCTCATTTGATGAAAGTGTGCGCGAGTGTAGGTCAAGAAAATAATATAAAAAAATATTAGTATATTTAGGATAATGATTTTATAATTTAATCATGGAATAATAATATTTTTGGGTTTGGAGAAAGAGGGCAAAACAAAAGATCTTGTGGAAGGATGTTACCTCTTCTTTGGGTAACTTTTTTTGGTTTCCACCAAAAGGATTATTTGGCTGGTTTTTTTTCCAAAAGAGAGAATTATAAAATTATGTGAGAAAAGTTAGTAGGATATTTGGGTAGGTTTTTTTCAATACAAAACAGAATTATAGGTGTAAAGAGAGGGGTATAAGAGGAGGCCTTTTATAAGTGAGGAAAAGGACTCATTGGGTATTCTAGAAAAGATTTGAGTGCTCCCCACATTTTAATTGTCCCAAAAGGGTTAAAATTGACCATTATATATCCTTAGAGGATGAATTTCAGAAATATTTAAATAAAATAATTTTTAGAAAAGTGTATGGTCATTTTCAAACATTAATTTTTAAGTTTAGTCATTAATTATGTTTGTTTTTACATAAACCACTTTAATTAATTTTAATCACCTTCACTAATATTTGTTGTCAAAAAATAAGTTGAAATTATTAGACATAAAAAATTATTATTATTAAAAATATTTAATCAATTTTTCCAAATTCTAAACACATAATTGATAGAAATTAAATTAAAATTAATCCTGCAGGTAGGACGAGACAATGGGTTTTCAAGAGAAAATGTTTAAAAGTTTGAAATGTTTTTATATTTAATTTCAATGTCAAATTGGTTCAAATGAAATAATTTTGAATTTATTTACGTAAAATTTATCTAATTAAACTTAAAAACAATATAAACTAAATTTTAACAATATAAATAAATTATATGAAATAACTCTTTTGAATTAAAATTCATTATTTTTTACTATTCATCAAAAAAATAAAGTTTTTTAGAAAAATCCAAAAACTTAACCCTATAATATATTTTACATTATGAATTAAAAAAAGTATATTTTAAAAATTCAATTTCAAAATATTCCTAAAATTAATTTTATTATTGTTCAGAGAAGTACAAAAAATGAAGAACTTTTATAAAGATAATATTTTTAAACATATAAATACTTTACCAAAAATCATATGTTTTATTATAAATATTCTATTTTTTATATAAAACCATATTGTTTATAAAGTATTTATTAATATTCATAGTACTAATATTAATGGATATGTTTTAACTATGTATTTTAAATAATTATAATAATATAATGTTTTTTCATAGAAACTCAGTGTTTCATGTAATGCAAGCCAAGTTGGTGTTTCATTTAGCGCAAGCTTATCTTGGTATAACTTATAAATGAATCTTAACCTGGTATAGTGTGCAATGAAAAAATCAATTAAAATTAATTTATTCAAAAAAATTATCATAAAATCTTGGGGCGTTACAGACGTACCCTCACACACACTTTCACCAAATGGGATACACAATCTTCGTTTATGTGTACAATGGATTATCACCTCACGAACCGATGTCATTCATTCTTCCATTACCACCTTTCAAGGTTTGTAATACTGAGGTAATTTATGTTTTTATATGATATATATGGTATTTATTATGTATTTATGCGTTTTTAATTATTATATAGACATACCTTTATTTTTTACATTTTATGTAAATATGATAACTTTGTTTGTGGACCTGTGGACTATCGCCTCCTCAAAACGATGTGATTAGTTCACAATTTATATGAAATGTATTAAGTATGGGTTTAGTAAAATTATATGATATATATGACATAATAATTCTAATATAATTATAATATATATATATTTTATTTACTTTCTTTCTTTTTAACATGACCAGAAACAAAAACATCGTTTATGCATACGTACGACCTACCGCCTCCATGAACGGTGTATTGCGTTTCAAATTTATATAATTTTTATATTATTCTAAATAATTATATAATTAATATATATGATATTTATATCATGTTTTAAATTATATAAATAAGAAAATCATGATCTAATTATGTGGATCAAGAATAAAAAGTCAAAACATATCCGAAAAACAAAGCCGTTATTACCTAAAACATAGAATTAAAATGGAATTATTAATAAAAAGGTAATATAAAGTAATTAAAAATAATATATGGTATGATATATAATAACATGGTTCTATGGTAGATTTATAATAAACTTATATTTATTATACAGAAGTTTTGAACATGTACAAAGAAAGTCAAGACTTAAGGTAACATTTTTATCATCTCACTTTTATTTATATGATATGTGAAATATATTAACCAAATATTCTTATTTTGGGGTGTATATATTGGAATACGAAAATTTATATCACGAATATCCATCATTTTATGATATAAAATGTTTCTATTTATGTTATTCTTTTATAGTTATCATGATTCAAAAGTTACTCATGTAGTAAGGGGATTTCTAGTCTCACTTTTATTTCTGCGAGACTTATTCCTTATTCACCACTCATTTATTTTTTGTGGTGTATATAATTCCCCGGAATTTATTATATTATTATTATCCTTAAATTTATGGTTGTTTACGTATCCATTTTATGATATCTATTTCATGGGGTTTTATGGTTCCAAAATTACCAAATCAGTAAGGTAAATTTGTCACAATTTTCTATCTTTGATATACAAGTTTTTTTATACCCCTATATCCTTTTAAGACATGTATATTCATATATTTCAAATTTCATATCATTAATATAATTTCTTTAATGATATTTTAATCTTTTTTAATTTTATTCTTTCATGGTTATTAAGATTCAATGTTTCCAAGGTAGTAAGAGTTTATTGCTACAATCTCATCATTTATCAGGATTGTTTATGATTATTCATACTTTGATGAAATATTATGTACATATATAAATAATTATTATTATTTTTAATCATAACTGGTTTTTCATTATATCTTTATGTATTGGTACAATTTTTCCACTCTTTGTTACTTAGATGATTAAGAATTTTTTTTAGAAAATCAAACCTTATTTCTCTCTTCGGTCAGATTTTTTTTATTCAAAAACCATGTTTTCTAAGATTATTTTAAAAATGTTTTTAGTGATATTTTAATCTCATTTTTAAGGATAAGTATTTAAAAAATGTATTATTTTTTAAAAAGTTTTCAACATGGTTTTCAAAATCCCCTTTATATGTTGTAAGGTTATTTTCAAATAAGAATGTTTTTAAATTGTTTTATGATTTAAAAAGTGTTTGTTTAAAAGAATAAAGGTTATCTTACTCATGAAAGTTTATAAATTATTTTTAAATATTGTTTTATAATTTTTCAAAGTGTATTTCAAATAAATGGATTTTGAAGATGTTTTATGCCTTAAAATAAGATTTTCAAAGAAAGGTTATTTTCTTTAAGAAATGCTCCATGATATCTTTCAAAATACTTCTCTAGCTAAGATGAAATACATTGATATATGTTATGATTTATTAAGGATATTATACATGTAAACCATTCTCATTTTTTTTTCTCCAAATGGTTTATGTTTAAGATTTCAAGTTGTTTATGAAACCCATTTCTCTTCAATGGGTTATACCATGATAAAAATCTTATGAATCCTAATTACTTTTATAGGCAATTCTATGATGAAATGATTATGAAACATGTCTCTTTTACATAGGTTATGATATGGTTAAATGTTTATGATACCCATTTCATTTCACGAGTTATGATATGATGAATATTTATGATCTTGTGGTGCATGTATGTATGATTTCATTATGTGATGGGTGGGACCTATATCTACCTCCAATGCATTGGGTAATGATTTATATATAATTAGATAATGATGGTAAACAAGTCTATGGGTTTGATACACAATGGGAAGCAGGTGTGTCATGATTTAAAATGGGAAATAGGTGTGTCCTGATCCCCAATGGGAAATATCTGTGTCCTGATCCATAATGGGAAACATGTATGTCATGATTAACAATGGGAAATAGGTGTATACTTATCTAATATGAGAAATAAGTGTGTCCTGATCCACTATGTTGATGGTATTAGTAGTAAACCGTGACACATGAAATGATTTTCTATATTTATGATGGTGCCACAATTATATGATAAGAGTTTATGGTTCATGATTAATTTATGATGATTTATCACCCTTATGTTTCAGGTATTATGAATTGACTATCTGTATTCCATGACTATGTATGTGATCTTTGATATGTAGGGTATGATCTTCAAATGTTATTCTCATGTTCTCTTACCCTTATTCACATGTTATTATTATGTATATCATTTATTTACCCTGACTAAGAATATGAGCTCCCTCTTTCTTATGTTTCCTTTCCCTAGGTTATGAATAAAGGTTTTAAGTAGGATTACTAAATGGAAATATCTTTGTGGGAAATACTAAATATTTTTCACCAGGTTATAAGATTATGTTTCCAAGTCTATAAAGACACTAAACTATTATGGTCCTTGAGCATGTAATTTTGTAATATTCAAAATATTCATCCAAAATGATGTTATATCCATGTATGTTAAAACTGGGTATCTATAAGTGTATTTATAATCTTTAAAGTAAATAGGGATCCCGCCCTAGGACCCAGGAGTGAAGAACCTGTACACAGTAGATGAGTTTCTGATGAAGGTTGATGTATACCCAGCTATAGTAAGAGGTGCCTTTTGTTTGTTTCATACTCTATAAAAACTAATCTATTTGATATATGTTCCTCATACTAATTTAAATCTCCCAATTTCATGGCTGTTTTGAAACATAAGGTGGATCTCATTTCCTTTTTTATGAAGTTTGAAATTCCTCTTGGTATCCTGAAAGAGTTGGGGTCTTTTGGCCCCTGTTCTCTCTTTCAATAGCTAATACATAGTTAGTCTAGGATGTTTTAGTTCTTGATCTGGATCTATCCAACATCATCATATGGATGGATTTTCTGGTTTCTCAGTGAGACATGATTGATTTATACCATCTTTATGACTCATTATATAATATTTATGGGATCTCTCAGGTGATTGGAGGGAGAGTGGGACCCGAGATCTAGTTGCATGGGACATTTTCAACCAAATATCATGAGTCTATTATCTATCGTTAGAGTTGATCCTGATGATTTTTCCTCTCTTTTTTATCTTCCTAAGATTTCTCTAGGGACATCCAAGCACATGAGCCTCAGCCCAGTTGGCGAGGAATCTTTAAGTGCATCCCGGAGACCCGGGATCAAATCCAAGTGGAGGCTAATTTCTGGGTACTATAGAAGAACTCTAGTAGAAACTGTGCAGAACTGTAGCAGGCAGTGTAGCAGGCCTTGTTTGGTACTGTAGCAGCCGAGAATATTCCCCCGTTTGGGCCTTCGGGCCACCGATTTGGTCCCCGAGTCCTTTAAGGCCTCCGGGCCACCTAGGCCTTCGGGTCAGTAAGTCCTTCAGGCCACCTCAAGGCCTTCAGGCCACCTTAAGTGTTGATGCAAACCACACAACCCATAAGGAACAAGCTTCAGAAGTAGGAGGATCAAGGAGCTTTCACCATAGCAGAAGCTAAAAGGATTTCAAGAATGGGAGGGTATGACACCTGCCATCGGGACAAGCCTGTGCATGCACGAGAAAGCCTAGCTGAACAACCATGTGAAGTTGGAGAGCTGATTTCACGATGAAGATGTTGGGGAGTAGCAGTTCCAATTAGTTAGTCTGGGTTGTATGTAATGTTTGAAGCCTATGGGCAATGAATTCTTCTACGACCTACGGGATGTGTAATACTTTCTCCTATGGGCCTTGTAAGGGTTCCACCTCACCCCTTGATAGGTGGATTATCAAAAATCAATAAAAAAAATGAAGGGCTTCGGGCTATTGGAGGTAAGGACATCCAAAATTACTTTTCTTATGTTTCTCTAGATAGGGAGGAAGAGTTTTTATTAATCCGGTGTTGGGTACTTAGATAATATCAATACTCTCTTATTTTATGTCACCTATGGAATTGATAGAGCATAAGGTTTAGTTGTAAAATAAATTAGAGAAGGAGTATTTTCACCCTAGCGTTTCTTTATGGGAAACCCCTATTCTCTTTTACATGAAGGAATATGGGTCTTTTCATATCTAAGTTGACTATTGAGAACTAAATTAGTTAATAATTAAGAACAAGTATTCTTTTCTCCATATTGATGATTTACATGATCAGTTAAAGGGGGAAATTTTGTTTTTGAAAATCAATTACTAGTTAGGTAATAATATACTCATATATAAGGAATCTAATATCCCAAAGAACACTTTTACTAATAGTTATAACCACTATGAATATTTTTTGATTCCTTTTGGTATTATTAATGACCCTACAATTTTATGGATTTGATGAGCCAGACATTCCAATAGTATCTTAACACATTTGTTTTGGTATTCATGGATAATATCCTTTTTTATTAGATATTTGAGTGTGAGTGTAACCACCATCTGAATGTGGTTTTGGGAACCTTGATGAGACACTACCTTTATGGGAAACTATCAAACTACAATTTATGGATCCTAGAGGTGATGTTCTTTGGGTACTTTATTTCTAAGTATAACATCTCATTTGATCCTGAAAAGGAGAAGGTTGTGTTATATTTTAAAGAACTATGGATAATTTTCAAGATATGGATATTCCTAAGTCTATCTAGATACCATTGGTGGGTTTTTAAGGATTTCAGAAAACTAGAATCACCATTGAATTCACATACCATGAAATGGGTGATTTTCCTTAGGATGTTAATTATTAGGACTTTTTGAAGAGTTGAAATGAAGTCTTACATCAGCTATTATCTTGATATTACAGGAACCAAGTAAGGGGTATTTGGTATACTATGAAGTTTCTCGTGCTCGTCTAGGGTATGAGATTATGAAGGATGGCCAGGTTGTGGAATATAGTTCTAAACATTTTTACCACATGAGAAAAATTACCCCACTAGTGAGTTGGATCCCATTTCTATTATGAATTCATATAAGTGTTAGTGATAGTACTTTTTCATGTAAAATTCACCATTGCTTCTGATCAAAAGAGTTTGAGTTGAATATTTTCTCAGAAGGACCTGAAACTCATGTTAAAGTGGTGGGTGCAGTATAATCAGACATTTGACATCAACATAACACATAACTGAGGGAAGTTTAATTTAATCACTGATGATCTCAATATAAAATTAACCTCTATGGTTGTCTTGGAATCAAAATAAGAGTGGAAGATTGTAGGGAATTTCACTCAGTTGCTTCTGGACACAAAGGAGGATGATTCAGGTATGGTTCTGACTAATGTTTAGTTTCCATCATAAATCCTTGAGTCTATTATACATGACCAATTTTAGGATAGTGAGTTTATAGGTTTCAGTTAATCCATATATGGTAGGGGGACCATCCCAAGACGGTCTCTCCCCAATGATTGAATTATTCTCTTTGGTTGTAAGTTCATCATCCCTCTATCTATTTGGAATTTTTTATTTTATGATTGTAATAATTATTTCTAGTTTGATCACCATGGAACTATAAAGATGTATTATGAGATGATATTACCATTATGGTGGCATTTTTTGAAGCATGATATTCATAATTATTCATCCCATAGTTACGCATACCAGTAGATTAAGGTAGAGTACATAAATCCTTTTGTTTTGGACTATCCTCTTACATTTCCAGTATAAAAATGGTATGAGGATTCCATGGACTTCATTGTTTGATTACCACTGACTCCTTAAAGAAATAATTTTTTATGTGTGGGGATTTATTGGTCAAAAAAATCTTCTCATTTCATTCTGATTAGGGACCCCACCAGGGTTTATGATCTAGGTAAGTTGTACAAGAATGATATTATGATGTTTCATGTGGTTCTCCTACCATTGTATCTAAAATGGATCCTAGGTATACCTCTTAGTTCAGAAAAAGTATCCAAGAGGTGATGGGGACTCTGGTCAAGTTGAGTATGACTTACCATCAATATATGAATGGTCAAAGGGAATATGATATTCAAAACCAGAAGGATATAATTTGTGATAACATCTTGGATTTTTTTTGGATCATGGGATAACCATTTTGGATTGGTTTGTTTTACATATAATAATATTTACCATACCTTGATATTAATGGATCTATTCATGGATTTGTGTGGTCACCCATGTAGGTCACATATTTATTGATTAGATGGAGTTGAGGACTCTCTTGTGGGACCAAGTATCATTTAGGATATATCGACAATGGTTCAGGATATATGTTAATTCTTGGTTACAACCCAGAGGTGGTAGAAATTGTATGAAAATCATTGAAACCATCATTTGATGTTTTTCAATGGTGACTAGGTCTTAATCAATGTTTTTCCTTGATTAGGTCATTGTTTTCTTGGGAAATAGTTAAATTTGGATTCAAGATATGTTGAACTATTTGATATTACTGAGCATCATGATCATATTTCTTATGAGTTCTCATTACTAGCCATATTGGTAGGTGTTTAGTATGTTTTACACATATCTCAACTCAAATAGAATCATCCCAATCCTTCCCTTGTTTTGAGTATAGAGGAGATTGATTTAGAGCCTGATATTTTAGTTACGGAAGAGCTAGGGGAGATCAGCAATTATTATATGAATTTTATATGTGAGAAATCTATTCCATTGGTCAAAGTGATATGGTGGAATATATCGGATTCTCAAAACACTCGAGATTGTTGATATTTGGAGAGGGAGTAGTAGAAACCCCTATTTTTAGAGAATCCTTATTAAAGATTAATTATTAGTGGAAAATTACCTATGGTGGGGATAATTGTAATATAATAGCCATGGTAAATCTCATTTTATTTTTAAAAGTTTTTATTTCAGCATCAGGAGGTGTTAATGTATTTTTTATGATGTTTTTAAAAATATTTGGATAAATATGGGATACCGGGAGCCACCATCTAGGAAATGGATTTATATAGATCCATGTATAGATTCTACTATAACTGAGTAGTCATAAGGCTTCCAATGGCTAGTTGGTCAACTTCCACTAGCCTGCTGGTTGGCCAACCAATGGCCATTGCACGATAGTAATGACCAATCCACTAGTTAGCTGGTCGATTCAAGATGGTCCAAGTAAGCAAGGGTCTAATTAAAATTTAATACACATGAAACCCTTATTTAACCCATTAATACCATACTCTCAAATATAATTATGACCATTTCTCTTGCATAATATCCTATTTGGTGATCTATGCTACTTCGATCTTCACAACTTGATGTTTCCATACTAGTGAGTTCTGTTATCAAAAAATTGGTAAGTTTCATGGAATATATCTCATTATTTTATGGTTCATCTATTATTATTAGTGTTGGATGTGGTTCTATGTTGTGTTGGTAATATTTATCAATTTTTTGGTAATTTATTTCATTCTATCTTATATATTATTAATTTTCTCATCTTATAGAGGTCTGATCTTAGGTTGGTTGGGTGTGGTACATGTTATTCATAATTTATGTGTTGATTTACCTTCTCAGATAATCCCTTTTTATTATAGAAACAAGATTATAATTGTAGATACCCAAGCTTGATGTACATGGACATTACATTACTTTTGCGGAATACTTAATACATAACAAAAATAGACACCTAAGGACCGCAATAGTTTAGTGTCTTTGGAAACTCGGAACACAATCTTCTAATCATGGAGAAAGATCTTCAACATCTCCCATAAAGATCTTCCACTTTTTTTTCCTTACCTAAAACCTTTATTAATATCCTAGGGAAAAGAAAACATATAAAGGGTGAGCTCAAATGCTCAGTAAGGGTAAACATGGAAATATAAAACAATCTCTAAACATTTGAACGTAAGAACATGAACATAAAACAGAAACATCATGAGTAATGAAATAAATATTAACAATGCATAAGGCATAGATCATAAAGGAACATTAATACTGATAAATAACATGGGAACAAAACATGGAATTGTGGAAAACCATTAAGCACATGATATTATTTCCATAGTATCCAAGGCATTGCTGCTAAGACCATCATAGTGGACAAAGTCCCTTACTGAATCGAGTTCACTCCTCGTTCCAGTCCTATATCACTGGACCAGATTAACCTACCGTTCCAGCCATGTCTATATCATGAGATATAAATATTTACCCAATGCATTGGAGGGAGATATAGGTCCCACCCATCTCATAATAAAATCATTCTTAGGTGTGCCATAACATAAACATAAATAATTCATCATAACCCAAAGAATAGAATGGGTTTCATAAACACCATCCCATCATAACATAATCCATATAAATTAAATGGATATAATTTCATCATAAGAAAAGTGAAACCATGTAAATCATAGAGATATTATAATTGAAACATACACATATGAAATAATTCCATCTTAGATGGAAAATTGTTATATAAAACACTTGAAAACAATTCTTGAGGAAAACATCCTTTCTTCTTCAAAATCATTTTCTTTTCACAAAATGCCATGCAATTTTAAAAGAAAATTATTTTGTTGAAAATATTCATGAAATCTTGTAGAGTATGCGTCATGAAAATAAGGTGTTATGAAACCATAAAAATCCATTCATTCCATATAAGTTAAAAATAACATTCTTCTCATACTTTTGTCGGAAAAGTCAAAAAGTACATCGTATGGAAAAAAAAGAAAGATTCCTTACATACCATGTAATAAAAGTCAAAAAATCGGTAAAAAGGAATTTAAACATACATGAAAACATTTTTAGAAAACATGAACATGAATGATAAATTTAGCCCCAGTAAATATTTACGAATAAACAATCTCGGGTAAGAACGAGATTGGAATAATTATCCCTTATGTTAGGTCTGATATGCTTCGTACGTATCCAAACCTCCTGTATAATGATTTAAATAATGTCATTGACTTATTACAGAATCATATTAATTGTTATGATATCATATATGGTTCACTTATGACTTTATATTACCCGTTCTTTTGTAAATTCCATGTTAAAGAAGTGTTTTTGGTAAAATCATTTCATTTATCGTACGTGTTTGGACTTGTCGTTCTTGATATTATTATTACTTATATCATGATTTAATTACTTCAAGAATGTAAATCAAGATTTATATATCATATATATTCAGTATATATATATATTAGATAGATAAATGAAATTAAATACACCATTCATGGAGACGGTAGGCCGTATGTACGCTTGAACGCCGTTTTCCTTTCCTTATTGACTTGAATGAAAGTAAGTAGATGACATATATATATATATATATATACATATATTCAGTAGATTTATTATTTCATATATTTCATTATTATATATACTTTATAATCATTCTTGAATGGTTAACATGGAGAATGAATCTCATCGCGTCATGGAGATGGTAACTCGTGCGTACGCATGAGCGATGATATCATTCCCATAATTATTGAATGGAATTGGAGTGGATGATATAATATATCATAATTAGTATCATGTTATAATAATCATATATAGTTATTCTTTACACCATTATACCCATCCATGTAAGGTGGTGGTAGAAAAACATATTACACCGCGGCGTGGAGATGGTATTCCGTACGTACGCACGCGCGGTGATTTCGTTTTTCGTAGGATGGATAGAAGGTGAAATAGGGTTGTTTTATATTTATAATAACATATCAGTATATAAGTAACACTGATTCTATTACTTTATAATTAAACAACTAAATAAGAGTAAGTAGAAGAAGAAATAAACTTGAAAGAATCGGTAGAAGAGATTACCTCTTCTTCGACGTGCCTCTTTTAAACATCCTCTTGGGGAACTAGAGCTGGTATTTAGAGAAGAACAAAAACTCTATGATATAACTAGAGAGGTTTATAATAGAAACTTTCAGAGGTTTTCCGAGCTTGAAGGCTCAAAATTGTGTAAAGAGGAGAGGTAGGAGGTTCCCTTTTATAAGGGAGGAGAGGGGCACCTTAGGAAAAACTTAACATATTATTTTATAATAAATTCATATTCAGTTTATAATGGCTCCAAAGTGACTTATTTAGAGGATAGATTGGGGATGGGTTGAAATCATCTCAAAAAATAGGTTTTAGACAAGTTTAGGTTACCATTTTAACCTTATCATTTAGATTTAACTCTAAGTTAAATAATTTAACTTTTACCATGTCTTCTTGTATTCTTACACTATATGGTTAATAAAATTACTATAAACTAAAAATAGAACTAAAATTGGTTCATTAATGTCATATATATTATTATATACGTATTTTGTCCAAACCATAGATTTTTAGGACCTTTATATCAATTAATAATATAATATTTGTTTTAAAAGCTCTTTTATGTCAATTTTGATACTATTTGGTATTTTGTTTTCTCTAAATTCATAACAGCATTATTACTTAGAAAAAAATTTACCTAACCAACCCTAATATGTTATATTAACCTATAAAATTAGATAAAATCATAAAAATCCACAAATTACATTTATTTGGGTATTTATAATATCAATTATGTTAATATTTCATTAATAAGGTAATTACTGCATCATCATTGTGTCATAAATAAATTAAATTATTTAATGTCTAAAAATTATAAATAAAATACCATTATGTAGGAAATATTTTTATATTTATAATGAATATTTATAGTCGAATTTATCATATGTATAACCCTATATTAAAAATGTTTTACTTATTAAACTTTGATTCGAATTCTTTTAACTCTTCTTTGAATTAAATAATAATAAATGTCCTAATCTAATTCAAGTGGACCTAAATGGTCATATTTTATTCCTAAGGTTGTTTTGGGTCGAATTAAACCTATCCAATATAATTAGGACATGTGTTAGGGTAATAATAATATCACTTTTACCCTTAATTACCCTATTTACTTTAAACCATGGTAAAAAAAAAGTTAGTATTCACCAAAAATTATTTTTATCTTATTAAACCACATTTTAATCCTTTATATTAACCATGTATGTCATATTTTCTAAATTCAACTCACAGAAGCAGTAAAATTAAGTGTTATGTAAATTTGAAAATTCTCCTAGGAGGTGGGTAAAAGACGGTGATAAGTTCTATAAAATTTTTATATATCTAAAATTATTATAAATTGAATCCAATGAATTAAATTGAACTTATATAGGTATTATGAGTCTATTTTGACCTAAAATAAATTTAAATAAAATAAATAATTATTTAAAAAAAAATTCGGTTTTAAACTATAACTCAATGTTTTTTCACTATTCATAAAAAATTGAATGTTTTCAGAAAAATACAAAAAATTCACTCTAGGCTAATTTCAATATTAAAAATCCAGTAATGAAGTCCATTTTGAAAGATAAAATTTATAAAATTTCAAAAATTGGGTATTACTATTCATAACGGCTAGTTTATATAATATTTTAATAACATATCGTTGTTTAGTGAAACTCGGTATTGCGTACAACACACTCTATCGAGGAAGGTCGCGATTGTGTGTAATGAAATCCAAGTCAAGGTTGCGTTTAGTGAAAGATTCTTTTGTTGTTGCGTATAAAAAAATCCAACCATATTTCGTTTATACATTGAACATATATATATATACACACTCAATTTTGCATAGAATAACTTCTATCAAACGAACTTGAAATTGTGTGTAACCCAATCCAAGAATAGTGTTGCATATACTGAAATCTAATACAGTGTTGTGTATAGAACAAGATAATCTTGGTTTAGGATAAAACACAAGACATCAAATAAATTAAAAAGAATAATTCTCATAAAATCCCGGGGTGTTACATTCTACCCCCCTTAAAATGAATTTCGCCCTTGAAATTTGTCCGGGTTATAAATCATTTACTACTTGAAATTTTTTTTCATAGAAACCCACATCATAAAAAGGAATACTAAAACATAATTTTAAAAAGGAACGTTGGAAACATAATAGATACCCAAAGTAACTCATCACTGGGTTTCCACATAGGAGATTATAGGTGAAAATATGGATATGGAAGAGAAATCTAACCATCATGTTCTGATAGAGAGTGGTAGAGAACATGGCTATGAAAAAGCCAACAATTACAAATCCATAAATTTGTGATGATCTAAGGTACCATCTGATTCATCAGATTTGAGGGCACTAGGATAACATTTTTGGTTTTCAAGATCATTTCCCTAATGTTGAAAAATTGTTGAATTAAAATAAATACTTATGTGATTTTGGTACAATATTACTATTTTTTGTGCCTTGAACCATTTTCACTTCATCTATTAAAGAAATGAATTTGAATTTGTCTTCCATGAAGTGTTAGAAGATCATGCGATGGAATGATAGGTCATTCCATCTGTCTCAAACATAAGGTTAGCAAAAGTTATACACATAAGTCCATCTATGGTGAGATTAATTGCATATGGTTCCTAAAATGGACTTATACTTCATCTATCATACGTCTTAATAAAATAAAACTAGTTTCTACTAACCAGGGAATTCCTGTGGGCCAGTGGTAGGCGATAAAGGCCTGTCTCACTTCGGTTGTTGGTTCTATTCCCACAACCTTGTCCGACACGATGGGTTGTCACCCGTCCTGCAGGTTGTCCCTTTTTCTAAAAGTACATTATTATAAAATTGCTGCAATAATATCGAAAAAATTTCTAGCCTTAAACAATACTATCTTATGTATAACTTAATTCATTCCAATCTTTAGGCTTATCCAAAATACTTCGGTCCAAGATCATAGTATAAAGAAAATTATTACTTGAAAGGTCACATAACAAGCACGTGAATACCATCATTTATCCCCCATATATCATAAGATATATCTTGTTGGTCACATTCCAAACATATGAATACCTTAATCATGTATTCTTTTGAAACATGAATGCTGTCAAAAGTTAACTCTTTCCACATACCAAAATCCCAAAATATCTATATACTCTAACCATGATATCACTTTGTCCTTATATCAGTCATGAGCTCATTAATACTATCAAACATTTCATTTTCTCCTTATCCCTTCATTATGCGAATATTATATGCTTTCGAAATATATTTCAATCACTTTTCATGGTTACCAGTACCATAAAATTATTGAAAACCACATAAATATTCCAATATTCCATGATACTATATACAAAATTATTTTGGAATCCTATGACATAAACACTTAATCATTCCACCACATTATTGTCATATTCAAAATTTCCAATAGTGATCGCATATGACTTCCCTTTTTCCTTTTCCTTAAGAGGTTTCTCACTTCGATCATCATTAAACCTTGTATTAGGGAATTTATTAGCATAATGAACCATTTCCTTGCACTTGAAGCATTGAAGTGTTGGTGGAGCGTTCTCTGTATTCTTTTCTATATTCACATCATTAGAAACCTTTTTCCCATCACTTCGGAACTCAGCTGCTTGATGACCATCTTTTTCACACTTGAAAAATTTTCTAGTACCTTTTAGACAATCTCCACCATGCTTCTTTACACAATTTGAGCATAAAGAAACATTTACATTATTTTACCATTGTTCTGAGATTTTTCCTTGAACTCCATCTTTCGTTTTTGTCAAAACCATGAGATGGATATGTAACACCAACTTCCAGTTCTACCTTGATAGCACAACACACAATTTCTTCATAGCTACTAAAGTCTCATATAGATAATGCCCTTCTAAGACTTGGTTTTAAGCCACGGAAGAATCGATCAACTTTACTTTCAGGTTGGATGATAATGCCAGATGCAGACCTTGCAAGCCTTGTAAAATTCACCTCATATATACCAACCGATTCATTATCCTTTTGCTTAATCTCAAGGAACTAATTTTCCATCTTTTTTTAAAGAATACTAGGGAAGTACTTATTGAAAAATAAGTTCTTGAACTCGTACCATTCCATGGATCCAATTTCACCTTGGGGCCTTGTATTCTTAATTAGATTCCACCACTGGTCTGCTTCACCTTCAAAACGGTAAACAACCAGAATGAATTTTTCATATTTCGAACATCAAAGTTTGGAAAATATATTTTCAATGGTACTAATCCATTGTTCAGCAACAAGTGGATCAGAAGACCCACTGAAAGAAGGTGAACGTTGCCTCATGAAGGACTCAATAGAATATTGTTCCCTTCTCTGCTCATTCGGATGTCCAGAATGATTCATAGCTTGTGTAAATATAGCAATAAGATTTTTCACTTCATCTCCCATAACATTGGTTTTTTCAGGAGGCAAATCATTGAACTTCCCATTACATTGATCAACATGGTTCCTTCGGGTTCCATCCATCATCTAAAACCCAAAAATAATAGTGTAAGAGGCAAAAATCATGCTAGGAATACAACATAATAAAGAGGTAGTACTTTCAATATCTAACATCTTAGGTTCAATTCTATGACCATTACTAAAATTCTATGACTATAACCTATACTTATACTTAACCATAGGGACATCCCTAGACATACCTTATAAATATCTCTAGGGATCTCACTAAAGTTTTTTCATCCTAGTTTCCAAAGGTTGTCTAAACCTTTCCTCTGATACCAACTGTAGAGACCCAAGCTTGACGTACATGGAAATTACATTAATTTTTCAGAATACTTAATACATAACAAAAACTAACTCCCAAGGACCGTAATAGTTTAGTGTCTTTGGAAACGTGGAACATAATCTTCTAATCATGGAGAAAGATCTTCAACATCACCCATAAAGATCTTCCACTTTTGTTTTATTACCTAAAACATTTTTTTATATCCTGGGGAAAAGAAAACTTATAAAGGGTGATCTGAAATGCTCAGTAAGGGTAAACATGGAAACATAAAACAATCTCTAAACATTTGAATGTAAGAACATGAACATAAAACATAAAAATCATGAGTAATGACATAAATATTGACAATGAATAAGGCATAGATCATAAAGGAACATTAATCATGATAAATAACATGGGAAAAAAACATGGAATTGTGTAAAAACATTAATCATATAATATTATTTCCATATTATCTAAGGAATTGATGCTAATACCTTCATAGTGGACAAAGTACCTTACTCAATCGAGTTCACTCCTCGTTCCAGTCCTGTATCACTGGACCGGATTAACCTGCCGTTCTAGCCATGTCTATGTCATGAGATATAAATCTTGACCCAATGCATTAGAGGAAGATATAGGTCCCACCCATCTCATAATGATATCATTCTTACGTGTGCCACAATATAAACATAAATCATTCATCATAACCCAAAGAATAAAATGGGTTTCATAAACATCATCCCATCATAACATAATCCATATAAAACAAATGGATATCATTTCATTATAAGAAAAGTGAAACCATGTAAATCATAGAGAAATTATACTTGAAACATATACATATGAAATAATGTCATATTAGATGGAAACTGGTTTTGATAAAACACTTGAAATGAATTCTTGAGGAAAATATCCTTTCTTCTTCAAAATCATTATATTTTCACAAAATACCATGCAATTTTAAAAGAAAAGATTTTTTTTTGAAAATAGTCATGAAATCTTGTAGAGTAAGGTTAATGAAAATAAGGTGTTATGAAACCATAAAAATCTTTTCATGCTGTATAAGTTAAAAAGAACATTCTTCTCGTAATTTTTACAAAAAAGTCTAAAAGTACCTCGTATGGTAAAAAAAAGAAAGATTCTTTACATACCATGTAGTAAATGTCAAAAAATGGGTAAAAAGGACTTTAAACATACATGAAAACATTTTTAGAAAACATGAACATGGGTGATAAATTTATCCCCAGTAAATACTTATGAATAAAAAATCTCAGGTAAGAATGAGATTGGAATAATTATCCCTTACCTTAGGTCCGATATGCTTCGTACGTATCCGAACCTCCTGTATAATGATTTAAATAATGTCATTGAATTATTAAAGAATCTTATTCATTGTTATGATATCATATATGGTTCACTTATGACTTTATATTACCCGTTATTTTGTAAATTCCATGTTAAAGAAGTGTTTTGGGTAAAATCGTTATATATATATATAATAGATAGATAAATGAAATGAAATACACCGTTCATGGAGACGGTAGGCCGTACGTACGCATGAACGCTGTTTTCCTTTCCTTATTGACTTGAATGGAAGTAAGTAGATGAAATATATATATAAATATATATATACATATATCCAGTAGATTTATTATGTCATATATTTAAATATTATTAATTATATATACTGTATAATCAATCTTGAATGGTTAACAAGGAGAATGAATCTCATCGCGTCGTGGAGACGGTAATCCGTGCGTACGCACGAGCGATGATATTGTTCCCATAATTATTGAATGGAATTGAAGTGGAAGCTATAATATCTCAGAATTAGTATCATGTTATAATAATCATATATAGTTATTCTTTACACCATTATACCCATCCAATTAAGGCGGTGGTAGAAAAACATATTACACCACGGTGTGGAGACGGTATTCCATACATACGCACGCGCTGTGATTTCATTTTTCATAGGATATATAGAAGGTGAAATAGGGTTGTTTCATATTTATAATAACATATCAGTATATAAGTAATACTGATGTTATTACTTTATAATGAAACAACTAAAGAAGAGGAAGTATAAGAAGAAAGAAACATGAAAGAATCGGTAGAAGAGATTACCTTTCTTCGACGTGCCTCTTTTAAACTCCCTCTGAGGGAACTAGAGCTAGTCTTTTGAGAATACCAGAACCTCTATGATATAACTATAGACGTTTAGAAGATAAATTGGCAGGGTTTGGACGAGCTTGAATGCTCAAAATTGTGTAAAGAGGAGAGGGAGGAGGTTCCCTTTTATAAGGGAGGAGAGAGGCACCTTAGAAAAAACTTAAAATATTATTTTATAATAAATTTATATTAGGTTTATAATGGCTCCAAAGTGACTTATTTTGAACATAGGGTGGGTATGGGTCAAAATAATCTCAACCAATAGGTTTTAGACAAGTTTAAGTTATCATTTTAACCTTATCATTTAGATTTAACTCTAAGTTAAATAATTTAACTTTTACCATGTCATCTTGTATTCTTACACTATATGGTTAATAAACCTACTATAAACTGCCAATCGAACCCCAATTGGTTAATTAATGTCATATCTATTATTGTAAAATTCTTTTGGCTGAACCTTAGATTTTTAGGACCATTATATCAATTAATAATATAATATTTGTTTTAAAAACTATTTTATGTCAATTTTGACACTATTTGGTATTTTGTTTTATCTAAATTCATAAAAGCATTATTACTTCGAAAAAAATTCATCTAACCAACCCTAATATGTTATATTAACCTATAAAATTATTTTAATTCATAATAAGTCTAAAATTACATTTATTTGGGTATTTATAATATCAATTATGTTAATATTTCATTAATAAGGTAATTATTGCATCATCATTGTGTCATAAATAAATTAAATTATTTAATGTATAAAAATTATAAATAAAATACCATTATGTAGATAATATTTTTAGATTTATAATGAATATTTATAGTCTAATTTATTTTATGTATAACCCTATATTAAAAATGTTTTACTTATTAAACTTTGATTTTAATTCTTTTAACTCTTCTTTGAATTAAATAATAATAAATGTCCTAATCTAATCCAAGTGGACCTAAATGGTCATATTTTATCCCTAATGTTGTTTTGGGTTGAATTACACTTATCCAATATAATTAGGACATGTGTTAGGGTAATAATAATATCACTTTTACCCTTAATTACCCTATTTACTTTTAACCATGGTAAATAAAAGTAAAAAGTTACAATTCACCAAAAATTATTTTTATCTTATTGGACCAAATTTTACTACTTGTTATTAACCGTGTCTCTTAGATTTTCAAAATTCAACTCACAGAAGCGGTAAAATTAAGTTTTATGTAAATTTGAAAATTCTCATAGGTGGGTAAAAGACGGTGAAAAACTCTATAAAAATTTTATATAACTAAAATTATTATAAATTGACTCCAATGAATTACATTGAAATTATATAGGTATTATGAGTCTATTTTGACCTAAAATAAATTTAAATAAAATAAATAATTATTTAAATAAAAATTCGGTTTTAAACTATAACTCAATGTTTTTTCACTATTTATAAAAAATTGAATGTTTTCAGAAAAATACCAAAAATTCACCCTAGGCTAATTTCGATATTCCAAATCCAAAAATGAAGTCCATTTTGAAAGATAAAATTTATAAAATTTAAAAAAGTGGGTGTTACTATTCATAACAGCTAGTTTATATAGTATTTTAATAACATATCGTTGTTTAGTAAAACTCGGTATTATATACAACACACACTATCAAAGAAGGTCGTGATTGCGTGTAATACAAGCCAAGTCAGGGTTGTTTGTAGTGCAAGATTCCTTTGTTGTTGTGTATAACAGAATCCAACCATATTTCATTTATACACTGAATATATATATATATACACTCAATGTTGCGTAGAATAACTTCTATCAAATGAACTTGAAATTTTGTGTGACACGATCGAAGAATAGTGTTGTGTATACTGCAAGCTAATTTGGTGTTGCGTATAGTGCAAGATAATCTTGGTGTAGCATACAAAACAAGACATCAAATAAATTAAAAAGAATACTTCTCATAAAATCTCTGGGTTTTACAATAATACATGGGCATCATTACTAAGGGAATCCTCTCATTTTTTTTCTTTTCCCTTTATTTATGGTGTTTGGATCCTCTTATGGGAGGTGTGCGACCTGAGTTTGAGGTATGTGGTTCCATCACTATCCTATGTTCAATGAACCATTTCTACACATGATTTTAAAAATTGTTTTCTATATGATAATTGAAATGACTTTGGAATTGTTGAACATGTGTGTTTAAATGGTTTATTCATAAAATAGTTTTCCCCTTATTTTAGTAAATGAATGAATATTTTCAAAAATTTGTTAAATGGGTTGCAAAATGATTTTTCAAATAATGATTTTTGGGAAATGGTCCTTCTGTAAATGTATTTTTAAATGAGATAATCCCTTTGAAATTATTTGACAAATGTTGAAAATGGGATCCTTGGATACCATGGTGTAGGGTTTAATATTGAGATTTTTCTCTTGAAACCATATGGGTTTTACTATATAAGGCGTTACACTATTCCTAGATCTTATATCCATTATATATAGGAACTTGGCCTTGAAATCATAGGGGATTCACTTATGGGGCGTTCCTATGTTCCCTTGGATCTACTATTATAGTGAACATGTATAATGTGAATTAGTCATTATTATTAATGGGGTACGAGTGACATATCTAGCTCAACCTATGTTATCCTTCAGTGATATCTAATTTTACTTAATTTCATTACATGGATTTGATAATATATGATTCATCCTTTGAAATATGTAAATGTATTATTTGAAATATTCATTGAAACTATGTTATCTGGTATTCTTTTAAAAGAAAAAGGGGAATTAATTTCATATTATTTTGATAATATTGTAGAAAGAATTTTTCATGCCATGTGTTCTTTTAAATTGAGAATATTGGGATATTTTGACAGAGACTCTTTATAGAACACCTGGGTGGGATCCTTATGAGATTTCTTATCTCACACTCTTTACACCCCTTGGGGGTATATAGGCCTTATTTTATCGGATATAGGAAAATGTAAGGTGAATAAGTGAGGTGGGGAGGTTTTTGTCAGATAGGTATTGATAGATGGTGGCGAGATAGTGCAGCATTTACCATGTATGTCATTGAGTAGTTGTTGGTAGTTTTGGTTGTCCATGTTGGATGTTTCAGGAAATTCACTTTTGGTTTTTGTCTTGCTACATTTGATTGAATAACCACCATTATCACTCTTTAGTTTGTGGAATATTTAATCATGGTTATATTTTTCTTTTTTATGTCATGTATATTGATTCAGTTATAGAAAATCATTTCATTTTTACTTTTTTGGTTTCCCTAATTCTAGTCATCAACCTATGGGGATGGGGAATTCTCTTCTGTTATTTCTTTGGGTTTCTTTGAATCATTAATATATGGTTTGTTCAATCCAGGTTGTGACACCCTATATTTGAAAAGCACTAACACAAGTAGAAATTACATTAAATTCATATTCACTAAATGAAAAAATAAAGAATTCATAGCTTTGTAATTACATTCATATATATCTTTTGTTTCATCACTACAATCATTTCTAGGTGTTTTTGGTTTTTCATATTTATCTTTAATAGTACACCAGATATCAAATCACATTCCTTCTAGATATATTTTCATTTTTATTTTCCATTGATCATTGTTAGTTCTATTAAATAATATATTTTGATTGGAAGCATAACCTTCAGGTTTAGTATCTATAATTAAAGATTATTAATTAAATAGAAAATAAGATATTTTCCCTCAAGACTTGATCATGGTTAAAATAAATTTAATTGTAATAATCAAGTAAATGAAGATATCCTAAAATAAAATACTATATTATAAAATGTTGGCCCGAGTGGAATACTCAAGAGGGTGTGTGGATTATGCTTCTAATTCAAAAATTAATTTTTTGAAAACTAAAATTAAAAAATCCCATCAATTTAGTATACTACATAATTAGAAAATATAGAAGGTATATTTATTTTTATACTTTGATATTTTTTCTCAAAGTCTTGATTAAATCTCAATTTAAAAAATGAAAACAATTTTTCTTTTGAAATAATTTTACTCATAATAAAAATAGAATATAAATGATAACTATCAAAGAATAGTTTTCAATCACTATTTTACGAGAACTCAGTGAAAAATGTAATAAAATAGTTTTTTTGTGAATTTGAAATATACAATGAATTTTTTTTAAAACACATAGATGAATTAAAATATGAGGAAAATAATAAGTTGTATCATAGTTCTATCTACCTAATAGTAATCCAATTCCAAACATGTTTATGAAAACTTAAAAAATAGATCCACAACCTGGGATGGGTTTTATAAATGAAACTGCACACAAAGAAGTCTGGTATTAACCAAGACTCTTCCATAGTTATTCATGGGATAACAGATAAAAAGAAAGAGTGAAAGTTTCTTATTACTTTACTTTAAAAAATAGGAGAAACATTCAACATATGTATATGAAAAATAAGCATAAAAAATGTAATAAATAATAGGGATAGAGATGTTGTTATGAGAGTTTCTATGTAGCCCAATCTCTCATATAGTTTAGTGGATCATCGAAGTTCTTCTCCTTAAATTATTTTCTAGTGAGTTCAGGAGTTGGAGTTGTATCCATTTTTTTCTTAATCATTGGTTTTACAATATCAACTAGAAAATATATTTGTTTAGTGGAGGATAATGTAATAATAATGATCACAAAAATAACCTCACATGGTCATGAAAGGTATCATCTAATTTATAAAATTTTCTCTCAAAGTAGCTATTGAACCATAATTATCCTAATATTGACACCTATAAGCTACTCTGAAAAACCTCATTAAGTTCCAAAAATACCATTGTTGTTTTTTTACTTTGGAATGGTACATTTGAATACTAACGGTTAGTGTAAAATACCTTTATATGGTATATTTATCCTTTTGGAGATCATCATTACCCTTATATAGGTTAGATTTTGGTAGAATTATCCTTTCATAGGTGGGCTTTACCCTTATATAGATTGGCTTGCGGTTGATCAATGGTCTTCATGTGGTTGATCCAACATTTAGAGAAATTCTAACTCTGTTAGTCATGGTTAATTTAAATACACATGTGGTTGATCATCTGTGACCATTTGTATGAACATTTAGTAGAAATCATTTTTGTGGTTGATCATATATTGTAACTTGCCTATATTTTGTGGTAGGTACAACACTTAAAAAACATTTCTGGTTTCCTTACTCACAGTGGATCACCAATCAGATGATTACTTGGAATCAACATGCGATAACTTCAGCACATGCTATTTCAAGGTAAAACATTAGGAAACAAAACTATATAAATATAAACAGAGGACTTGTGTAAAGGTACTCTGGTCATGAAGTTTATTTGTAATGATGTGGTTGATCTGGTAGTTCATGTGGTCACTACATATTTCATATGATCGATGCATTATATCTTACAGTTAAATAAAGACCTACCATTTTTTAATGAATTGTTTTTATAAATAGAAAAACTTAATTTATTAGAATCATAAGAAATATTATTTGGGAACATTAAAATGTGGAATTGTTGGAATATTCAACACTAATAATTAATTAGTAATTTATTAATAACTAATAAATAACTAATAAATAATTACTAATTATTAACTAATAATTAATTAGTAATTATTTGGGAGTTTTTATATTTACCGATACCCAAAAATCAACCCCCATTGATACCAGAAATTAGTAGGTTTCAATCATGAGGTGGTCGAAGTCCAACCTGATTCAGAATCAGATGGAATGGCCTCAAGAAAAAGGCCAACATTTGAGATGTATGATATGTCATAGGGAAGCTCATTACAGAATATAATACCCTGAAATTACTAGAATGAGTTCTCATTCTCAGTGATGTTGATGTATTAAAAGAAAAAAAAATATAAGGTCTTGTGTATTTAAAATTTTTATTAGGGTTAGACCTCGAGTTAGACCTTTGGGTGTTTTTGAAAATATTTCATGGTTTAAAAATTTAGATAATTTGATGAGTATATATATATATGTGTGTGTGTGTGTGTTACATATTTCAATGGAGGAAAAAAATTATATATGAATTTGAAAATAAAACTTCTGCAAATAATAAACCAACTCTATCCTTTTTCTATATGATTTGAATGCCCACTTGGAATTTTTAGTGGGTTTTTTCAACTACATAAGATCTATTCTTCATTTAGCATATAATTTGTGACATATGAACATATAATGTTTCTAAAAATAATGATTATGAAGAGAAATTAAACCAAATAATACAAGTCTCATTTATAAAGGATTGTAAACTTCGAAAATACTTAAAAGTGTTCATAATTATGAACAATACTCTCTAAGATAAAAAGATATCAATCCATCTTATCAACTTAAGAAATAGAAATTTGTATTAACATTACTTTTATATCATGCATTCATCAACCCTAACATTATACTAAAAATTACATTATTTTTACATTTTATAGGTACATAATAGTTATTTCATTTTTATAAATATAGATGGAGGATACTGCTCTACTCATTGAGTTGTACATACATGTTTTACATAACGTGTTACTGGGTCATTAGGTTCGTTAGGTATGGGTGCATAGGGACCACCACTATCATTACATTTGTCCTCTAGTTTCTATTATACCGTACCTATGACCTAACAGTTTTTATGGTGTCCCAATATCAAATTTTATATTTATTGATAATCATGTACTTGTTTCCCTCAACAAGAGATGGATATTTGAGACTCAAAAATTCCACTAGCCCAAGGGATAGATGACCATCACCTAACAAGATGTGGAATTTAATCTTGTCCTTCATAACCAAGATGAAATAGTTATAGGACCCACCTTTCATGACTTTTGTGAGCATGTACAACAATTGATAGGCCTAGATATCATGGGATATGATACTACAATTGATTATTGTTCTTTATCTATGAGATGGCTTGGAATTCACTTCACACTTTAGAAGACAACACCGATGTACCTGTCATATTGTGTCATGTACATGTATATATCTTGTGTCTCATTGGAATAACGATGCGTGAAAATAAAGCTAGTATGCATTTCTATATGATTTATTTTAGGATACCTAAGTAATTTTATCACGATGATAGATAAAGTTGGACATATTTATTCTTTTAATACACATAGAGATCATTATGAACTATATACCAATTATATTTAATTAATCACGGGGGATCTATCATCCTCATTCATACAAGGTAATGGTAGTACATACTTTCCATAGCCCCCATTATTCTGAGTCCATATCTTTACATGGATGCGATGCATGACAATCTGTGTGGATATTGGTATGAGCATTCATATTTATTATTATTTATGTCAATATGAGTTATTGTACTTAATTTATTATTATATATCATTTTATAAATCATGTATTATAGGTGGAGTTAGAAACAAAATTCACTAATACATAATTTGTCTTCATACAATCTCATATTGGATAGTCTATTGCCGACTGATGTATGTATATACATTATTCAGTTGAATAATCAATTTCAAAATATTATATTTATTAGAAAATAGTAATATTTTTCAAAAATTTCACCTTTAATTTTAAATTTCATTAAATCCATATTGGGGTAACTTTGAGAAGATTTATACATAATACACACCTGGGATTGGTGATGTCATAACTATAGTGTCTCTCATACACTTTCATATTGTAGATTGGAAACGATCTAATAGAGTTATGCATTAGTTTGGATGTGTTCAAAATACTCCATAAGAACTCTGATATCCATAAAAACATCATTCTTGGAAGTTGATAGAGAGGTAAGATGTTAACTGGAGATGGTAGCATGCACTATATGTCAACATATAGAAAAAACATGCATGGTTTTCATATTTAGGTCACACCTATGATTTTACTTTATCTATCATTAAAACTACATTATAAATCATGCTATAGGATAAAGTCTATAATTTATCTTATTCTATATGGTAAAGGGATCTTAGATCTTGAAATTTAGTAAAATTGACTTTTTTTGTAATTTTTTTTAGTTTAGGTTGAATTTTATAACAACGTATTCGACTAGATCATATTATCCAAATATTTGGTCTTAAATATGGAATGATATTTAGTTTTGTAGTGTACCTTGCTACAATATTGGACATGATGAAATCATTTATTTTTTTAAATGATAGTATATTTCATATTTCACCCCGGGGTGAAGAAGTTCCTACTTAGGAACCTTATCTTGGAACATTATCTAGGAGTTTATAGTACTTACAAGTTATGGTGATGGTGACTTATACCATATCGGGATGCATACGTGGCAACACATATTACACCAGAAGAGGAAGCACATATATTAGATGAGCTTCAACCGGTTTTTGATTTGTACCAACAACTATGAGATCCATTTATGTTATCAACATATCCATAGTTTTCACCCATTATAGAGGATATAATATTTTATCTGGCATCATTTATCATGTCTTTTTCTTTTATGATAGATCCTTAACATACCATATTATATCCTCATGAGATGTCAAGTCCTTCCACATTTGTAGTGAGAGAAAGATAAAGTGAAAATATAAACATTCTAATGAAACCTCCTCCTAATGATTCACATATAGAGAAATAGATAGTTAAAGATAATATATCTGAGGAAGATCCCCATCTAGTTCATTAGACTCTGTTAAATCATAGAAGTTAATAGTATTGATACAAACTTCTCATTTTCACTGTAGATTATGGGAGGTGATCTCATCATAGACATAGATGAAAATTAATTTTACCAATTGATTTTATATGTTTACTATTTAAAATTACTATTTAATGATATATATTTATAATTAATATTAATTATTTTTAATATATATTAATATCTTAAAATTAATATTTTATACCATGAATATATAAAATTATTATTGACGTTACATATTTATAAATTATTATTAATAATATTTTATAAATTATTATTTTCAATAGTATATATATATATATATTTATTTAAAATTGTAAAATCAATAAAAATACATTATTATTTACTAATATTTATTTAGTTACTAGTTATTACTTATAAATAATTATTTTTTGAAAAAAAATAATTTTTTAAATAGAATGTGTGAGGGGATTTCATGCCTTCTTCAAAAATTTATTTATAGACGTGTAAAATATTGTGACCCCCTTTCAATGATTTTATGATCCCCATTAAAAAAATTATAAACCTATACCCATTTTAATGATTTTTAAGAAAAAACGAGACAAACACCATGGACCAAAAAGGGACCAAAGATGAGAGACATGTTTTCATTTTTTATTTGTGGTTATAAAAGGACGACCTATGTACTTTTTTTACCTTCAAAGAAAGAGGTATTGAGATGTTTTAAGAAATATAGGGGTCAACTAAAAATCAATGTAGAATAACTCTCCAAATATTTAGGTTTGATAATGTCACTGAATTAACCTCAAATGAGGCTGAAATTTATCTTAAAAACATGAATTAAACAATGAAGTTTCATTTATAATAACTCCACTACAATATGGAGTGATTTAGAGATGGGAAAAAGGGTTAATAGAATAGGTAAAAAAAATTATAATTGGAAGTGTTATATTAAGACCTTTTTTAAGGAGGTTGTCTATGCCACACTATATGATAACATATTTTCATTTTATACTCGAAATGTGGTAACACCTTAATAAGTATGGCAAGAAAAAGAAGAAAATATAAAACAATTTAATCTATTTTGTAGAAAATATATTATCAAAAGTAAATAAGGTTCTTAAGGTAATATTATTGGTTTTGTAGATAAATTAATATTATTAGGATATTCCATGAACATAAATTCTTATAAATACCTCTACCAAAGGATAAAAAAATATGGAAATTTGTGATGTATACATTATTGACTAGGAATATGAAAATAAATCACGATGAACTCAATTATAATCAATTCATGAATGAAATTGTGAAGCATATTTGAAAAAAAAAACAAAATAAATACCAACAAGTTCATTCTAAATCAGATACATAACATGAAAAAAAGGTGAATGAAGAAACTATATAGGCTTCAGAACCAAAGAGGTGGACTAATGTGGATTAAATAAATATTTTATATGATAAAACAATGCCAATTTAGGATATCAATACATCATAATCATAGTTTAATAACATTTTTTGATGGTACATTAGGAAAATAACTCAAAATAATATCAAAATATTTTAGCGATAGTTTTTAATAAACCACTAATAACTATTTGTTGAATTCTAAAAAAATATATTCCCCTACTCTATAATTATTTTCCCATAATACAACCCATCTCCCTCCTTTCCCTCACCTTAAAGTCATCTCTCGAGCCCTTACTATCCCCATTCCCTCACCACCGAGCCCTTTCCACCACCGTTCTCCCCAATTTCACCCACCCCAAATCCATTTCATGGGACCTCTCTATCCTCAGTCCTTCACTATTGAGTTCAAACCATCAAGTACTCATTATATGGACCTCATTTTCATTAGTGACACCCTCTCATTCATCCACACAGTCACCCTCACTTCCCATTCCCCCTAAAAATCCCTCTCCCCTCCCAACGAGCAGCTCCATTGGACCCCTTTCCCCTATGGAGGCACAAATAAAGGTTGTTTTTAATAATCTCACCATTTAAGTTTAATATTTTTTACCTATTTTTTTTGTTTATATTTATTATTTAATTCAAATTCCTTCTTTAAAAACTAACATGATTTGAAATTCAATTCACTTTTGTGATTTTGTATAAATTTTTTTTTATTGAAGAATAGAATATAGATGCATAGAAAATTCAAAAAATAGAGGCTTGGAACATTCAAAATCCTAAGACCCCATATTGATCTCAGTACGTATTACATGAACTGTAAAAAGTAAAGGATTGTAAAATTAAAAAAATGGCTAATACAAAATACTTGATCACGGACTATAAAGTTACTAAAACCTTTGGTAAAATTTTAATGGTATAATGTCACTTCCATTTTTCATTTTAAACACAGTAAACATGATTATAGACAAGTTGTAATTTTTTGATGAATTTTATATATTCAAATTATAATCTATGAAAAATAATTCTATTAAAAAATTTAATCAAATACAATGGAATATATTTATATTGAAATCTAAAAGATGATAATTTATGTTTTGGAAAATATTATTTTTGAAAAAATGTTAGATGAAACTTCTAATAATTTTTTCAAAACTTTAGAAGTATAATATAGGGAAGATGAGTTGATCAACACTCATTACCCACAAATTTGTAATTTTTCATTAAATGAAATAATATTTCTTATGTGTTTTAATTTTCATTAACAAAGTGTAGGCACTTTATGATATATGGATAAATGATGGATCACATTACCTAGAAACATACCATAATATTTTAAGGGTGTAGAGAATATTTTTGAATTTTCAATTTCCAATCAAAACGTTGATAGTAAAATTAGATGTCCATGCCTTAAATATAAATTATAACATGGTTGAAGAGACACTAAGTTTATGAACACTTGATATTTAATTTTTTTTTCTCAATATGAGTGTTTGATTTTGTAGGGATAATCAAACGTTAAATATTGTTTGATCACTAATGTCAGTTAATAGAATGAACTACCAGCTTTGTATATAATGGAAAATGAAATTATTTACCTTTTAAATGATACTTTCAGCATTGTAGGACAACATCTTCAGCATCAAATTGTAAAAGTACATCAGTTGAGAGTGTTACAAATAATAACTTTAAAAATGATGTTTTTATGACCATATGAAAATAAAATCAAGATTTTAATATTGAAGTGGACCGTCCTTCTGATATTTCAAAGATTAATGTAAGAGGTGACTTTAATAAGAAGTAATTTTTTTCATAGTTTATTTGATGATATAAATAATGGGATATATCAGAGATGTATGAAGTATTTAAAACATTATTTTCTACCTAACTTTTACCATATAAAATTCCACTAAAAAATTAAAAATAAAGTGATTTTCCTGATATTTTAATTGATGCATGAAATGTTTCGTGAGGATAATATCCTTATGTTTTTATGATATGAAAACATTTATTAACAATATAGTTCTAAATTATAAAAAAATAAATACTTGTCCTAATGGTTACTTGATTTTTTAGGGAGAGGATTCAAGTAAATCGGAGTGTAAAAAATATTCTTCATCTAGAGAGAAGTCAATAGGAAATTTTGGAAGTATGAATTAACATGATACTACAAAGAATCATAAAAACACACCTTCAATGTGTTTTCATTACTTCCCGTTAAAACCAAGATTTCAAAGATTATTCAGTCCCTCAAAACCATAAAGAACATGAATTTTCATTCTATGTAATAATAATAATGATTTTTCAATGCGGCATCCAAGAGATTTAATATTGTGGATGAAAGTAGATTTATTACATCCATATTTCTCATCTGATCCTTGGAATATACAATTGGGATCAGATGCTCATGGATTCAACCTGTTGAGTACATTAAGTACCAGTTATATAATTTGGATGGTTTCTTTGATCCGATACAATCTACCTCCATGTATATGTATGCAACAAATTTCATTGATCATTTTAATGATTATTCCAAGAAAAAATATTCCTAGAAATAATATTGATGTATACTTATAGCATGTCATTGAATAATTACAGATGTTATGGATTAATGGAATTGAGACATATGTTGTAGCTTCTAAAATAATGTCCAAAAAGAAAATTGGTTTTATGTGGACCATTAGTGGCTTTATTGGATACAATAACGTATTTGGTTGGAAGAGTTACATTGGTTTTAATTGTACAATTTTTAACTTTGATTTTAAGCCTGAATGACTACCTTATAGTAAAAAATGGATATTCCTGTGTTATCATAGAATTCATGATGCATATCATATATTTCTATTAAACAAGTCAAAATCATTAGGTCTATTTATCATAGACCTCCTGTGATGTTCTTGATTGCTTCTAAAATTTTGGAATAACTAGTAAATTCTAAAAGAAAATTTGGGGAAAAGCATCATTTTAATGATAGTGGGAAATGTGTTTGAAGTTCATCATTATTTTAAATTGGAATTAAAAACATAATAAAAAAAGTAAATTCTTTAAACTTTCATATTGGGAATTTATTTTGTTGCATTATAATATTGATTTTATGAATATTTAGAATATTTGTTTCAACAATTTGATCTTCACATTACTTAATAGGCCTTGAAAATCGAAGGAACAACTCAATTCTTGGAAGGAATTATGGAAAATGAATATAAATTATTATCTATGGCTATATAAGAATGGAAAGTATAATATTTTATTTTTTTAAAGAAAAATAATTATAATGATATATTATTTTGAATTTTAAAACATGTGAAAGTATTTGATGGGTATTCAAGTGACATATTAAGGTGTTTTAACTTAAAGCATCATAGGTTACATGGATTTAAAAATCATGATTCATATATTTTGTTAGATTAGTTACTACCATTGTAATTTAATACATTGTTAACTAAAATGGTTAATGTAGTTGTACTCTAATTCCACAAATTCTTTAAAGAACTATGTGAGAAAACTCTACAACTGCTTAGATTGAAAATCATTAGGGTCATTTTTTTCTTTGATTTTTGTCAATATAGATGATCATTACTCCATCATATTTTTCTATCATGATGCATTTAACTATAATTTTTTTTACTAATCTAAATTCGGAGGTCTCGTAATTTGTTTATGGATGTTTACAATTGAGAGGTATATTATTTATATGGGTTTCTTCTTCCATAAACAATTTTTGACACCTCATTAAATACATAGATATGTTTAATTAATTTTATTTCACATATAAATTGGCTATTTAAAATTATACATGAAAAATAAATATCAACTTGAATGATCTGTTTCCAAAGGATATTTAGTAGTGGAGTGCATTACCTTTTGTTCTAAATACATCTATTATATTTAGACAATATTTAATCAATTTGGACGTGTTGAAAACATATCGAATCAATATCAACTACACAGAAAATAAAAAATATTCCCTACTACTGGATGATCAGTTAGGATGATTCCAAATATTAAAATATATTAAATAGAATTATTACATTATAATAGATATATTCTACCAAATAGTAATTTTTTTGATTCATTCATTGAATATCTTAAAATTCAAAGGAAGATGCTCATGAAAATTCAATTATGAAATGAGAAATATTTGATAAAATTTATTAATAAAGAGATTTTTGAATGGTTTTCACATCATATAACTTCATAAATACAACAATAAACATGAATATTAGGTTGAAATATATATTTATAAATATAAAAATATAAATTATTTTTTAGATCATTAATATTGATACTCTAGTTGTGTTTTCAGAATATTTGATGTTTCTGGATCAATTCCCTCTAAAGAATGCTATAAAATTTGACCATTAAACTGTGAATGGATTCAAATTTCATAAAGTCTCTTAGGAAGAGGGTTTAAAAACATAGAATTGTTGTATACTTACTATTTCTAAATTGGTATACAATGGAAAGTTGATTAATAATATTATGTTAAACTACCATACTCATTTTCGGTTTGTTTTATTTAAACACTAGTGTGTTGGTATTATTAGGGGTATTAAAAGAGATTTCTTTAAATTTACTTCTATTAACTTCTCTCACATGATAGAAGTTAGTAACCATTATTGAGCAAAGTATTGTTTTCAACAATACATATTAATGTTATTTAAATGGGGAGATTATTGAAAATAATACTATGACTCTTTATGATAATTTTGATGCTCAAAAATACCCTTAGTTATTTTATAATGATTTTATTTAGTATTTTGCAGGAATTTATTAATTTATTTTACTCTTGAAATAATGAGAATTTATTACTTATTCAGAATCTGCTATAAGCGCGTTCTGAAATCACTATTCATACCTTACGTGGATAAATATAGCACGGAATATGCTTTAGCTCATTCTGGAATCACTATTCATACCCTACGTGGATAAACGTAGCGTAAGGATGATAAGCGTGTATACTTTTTGAGATAAGAGTAAAGTATGGTTAAACAACCATACATTTTCAGCAAAGTATGGAAGATGAACCTTACGTTAGGAAGGAACCTTACGTTTTGGTTATCAGCCAAGTATGGAAGGAGAACCGTACGTAAATACTAAACGTTACGTTTGTTTCCCAAAAGTATGGTTCATCAACCTTACTTTTGTAAGCAACCATATGTTCTGGGAAAATTATGGATCAAGTAAAAGTATGGATCTTTTACCGTACGTTTGAGGGTTAAAGAAAAAGTATGGATGATCAACCCTACGTTTATGTTCAACCTTACGTTGTCAACCCTGCGTTTGGTGGCCACGTCATCAACCTTACGTTTGGCGTTGGAAATTTTGACAGACGATATTTTTATGCAGAGGTCAACAAGCTGATTTTTTGGTGGATTTTAAGCTGGATTTAAAGTTGTATTTAAAGTACGACTTTGACCGATTAAAAGATGTTTTATCAATGGATTTAAGATCTAATTAAAATGATCTTTTTATGCCGAGTCCTAAGGGAAGTTACAACTTCTCTATAAATTCAAATTTTTGAATATCGCGAATTAAAAGGTGACTTTTATGGATCTAAATGTGCAGGAGATTTTCTTACCTTTATTATATATGTTCTCTCTGAAACACCAGGTACATGTGTATGGTGATCGATCTATTATTAAAAAGGTTGAAAATAGAGAATGTAGAAATTCACGATTGATCTACTGATTCAAAAAGGAGCATCAAAGCTCTGTTTGTTTAAGAAGAAGGAACTCAATATAATATTCACTTGTTCTGCATCAAATATCTACTGTGGATCTACTACTGCTGAAGTTGTGAACTATATCTCTATATCTATTGCAACCAGATCAACTCAGAACTACTTCGACTTGAAAATCAATATTTCTAGAGACTTCGATCCATCTGATGTCAATTTCATTCTGTTGCAATTGTGAAGATCAACTGGAAAACTTCTTTCTGAAATTCCTTTTATTCTTGAGTAACCAACTTCTCGTTCTAAGCCGTGTAGGTTTGTGTTTGAACCAGAAGTATTTGTTACCCTGAAGATTGTAAAGGTTTCAACTTCCTGTACTTAGTTGTGGACCGGTCTGTTGAAACGAGGACCAGATAGTGAAAATCACCAAGCTCGTGGAGTTGAGCGTTGGTGGAGTGGACTAGGGACCTTCTTTTCCTCGAACCACTATACATCTTTCTGTTCATGTTTTTACTTATTCTGCTGCACGATAAAATCTGATAAATTATAAAATACAGAAGTCATTCAATCAAAGAGTTTTCTATAAATTACAAAAGACACAATTCACCCCCCTCTTGTGTATAATCTGTAGATTCAGATCCAACAATTGGTATCAGAGGGAGCTTTTGATAGAGCCCTAGCAAGCTAGAAGCATTTAAAGATTATACAATAGAGCATAATGAATGATACAAGAGAATGGATGTCAATGGTCAGAGCACCATATTTTAATGGAGACAACTATGGTTGCTGGAAATCGCACATGATAATATATCTGAAAATACTCGGATATAAAGTTTATTCAAAGATTCTGACTCCTTATGAAATTCCTAAAAATCCTGAGACATGTAGTGCTGCTATAGAGGCAGAGTACGATATGAACTCGAAGTCTATGAATGCAATTATCTGCGGTCTAGGACCAGATGAATTGAACAGAGTATCTCAGTGCCTGACAGCATATGAGATGTGGAAAACAATAGCCATGACATATGAAGGAACAGACAATGTGAGACAAATGAGATATGCAATTGCCAAATTGAAATTTGATACTTTCAAAATGTTTGAAGTTGAAATCATTACCCAAATGAATGGAAGATTGACAGAAATTGTCAATAATATAACAGCTATAGGAGAACCTATCAAGTAAGCTAATCAAGCATTAAAAGTACTGAGGGTACTTCCTACTCGATGAAATGGTATCTCTGCTGCAATCAGACAATCAACACCTGTCAAAGATCTAACCATGAGAGAGCTGATTGGTACACTGATGATGTATGAAGCTGAAATGTTAGATGAGGAAAATGAACATAAGGTCTACATCAAAAGAGAAGATACTACCTTGAAGGTAACTTCACAAAAAAAGAATAGAAAGATGAAGAACAAAGAAGTCCAAGCTAAATCAGAAAGCTATGACTCATCTAACTCAGATGAAGAACTGGCTCAGCTAGCTAAAAAATTTAGAAAATTCTACAGTAAGAAAAGAGGCTTCAAAAAATCCTTTAAGGGAGATAATAAGGAAATAAGATGTTATGAATGCAAGAATATGGGGCATATCAGACCAGATTGCCCACAATTGAAGGATGAAAAGAAGAATAAATTATTCAAAAGAAATGAATTTGAGCAGAAAGACAAGAAAGCTATGAAATCCACTTGGAGTGTATCTAAAGACTCCAGTAGCTCTCCTGAATCAAACTCAGAGAAAGAAGAAGTCAATCTGAAAGAAAATATGTGTTTTATGGAAGAAACTGATGAGGTACACTCATATTACTTCTCTGAATCAAATTCTGAATCAAGCTACACAAATGAAAAACTTGCAGCCTACTGCAATATGCTTGAAGAAAGATATGGCTCACTATTTAAGAAACATAAGTCACTAAAAATATACATAAAGCCGTTTCAGATGAAAGAGATACAATGTTGATACAACATAAGGAATTAACTGATAAATACAATTAGATTAACACTAACTATATTAATTTTGAATCAAGAATAAAAACACTGCAGGATGAAGTAGAATCTTACAAATAGGTTGCATTGGTTTTTACAAAAGGAGAAAATTCATTAAATGAAATTCTTGGAAAAACTGTCATTAAAAAGGAGAGATTTGTAATTGGAAGTAAAGGAGAAAAACCTAAGCTATATAAAAATTATTTTGTTCCTAGCTCTAAAAAGGTTAATTGTAACTTTTGTGGGACAAAGGGACATATAGCTAAAAACGGTTTCTTAAGACAACCTCAAATTTGTGGTATTATGAAAGCCTATGTTTCAAAAGACTTATATGATTTGGATGATTTTAAAAGAACAAAGAAAATCTAGATACCCTGATCATTGCTAGCTAACACCCCTGGACCCAACAAAATATGGGTACCAAAGCAATTGGTTTGAATGTCTTTGCAGGTACCAAGCCACCAAAGAAGAAAAGATATATGGTGCATGGACAGTGGATGCTCAAGACATATGAGTAGAAACTCATTGAATTTTTCTTCACTCACTCAAAAGGAAGGAGGACTTGTCACATTTGGTGACAATGCCAAAGGAAAAATCATTGGCATTGGAACTGTTGGAGATCCAAAAACAGTCTCAATCAAGAAAGTATTTTATGTACAAGGATTAAAACACAACCTAATAAGTATCTCTCAACTTTGTGATGATGGATATACTGTTGATTTTACTAACAATTGTTGTATTGTTTCTAAAGATAAACTGTTTAAATTTAAAGCACCAAGAACTGAAAATGTGTATACTTTGGATTTAAATTCCTTATGTAAACCACAAGTAAACTGCTTGACTTCTAAAGTAAGTGAATAATGGATCTGACATAGGAGACTTAGAAATTACATTGTATATGTTTTACATAAGATATCTAAGAAACATTTAGTTTCCGATTTACCTAGTCTCAAATTTGAAAGTAACAGATTTTGTGATGCATGTCAACTTGGAAAGAAACACAAATCATCCTTCAAATCTGTTAATAAGGTTGCTACATCTAAACCTATAGAACTTATTTATATGGATTTGTTTGGACCCTCAAGAGTCGCAAGATTAGCTGGTAAATTACATGTATATGTTTTAGTTGATGACTATTCAAGATTTACATGGATTTTATTTTTGAAATTTAAAAATGAAGCTTTTACTTTATTTGAAAGTTTCTGCAAATCTGTTCAAAATGAAAAAGGTTTCAATATAATCTCATTGATAAGTGATCATGGTGGAGAATTTGAGAATCTATAATTTAATTCCTTTTGCTCAAATATGGGTATTAAACACACCTTCTCTGCACTAAGAACACCTCAACAAAATGGGATTGTAGAAAGAAGAAATAGAACTATTCAAGAAATGGCTAGAACTATGTTAAATGAATATAGCCTACCTATATATTTATGGGAAGAAGCTGTGAATACAGCTTGGTAAATAGTTAATAGAGTTTTAATTAGACCTATTTTGAAAAAGACACCCTATGAACTATGGAATAACAGAAATCCTAAAGTTAACTACTTAAGTTTTTAGATACAAGGTTTACATCTTAAACACCAAGGACAATCTTGGTAAGTTCAATCCAAAATCTAATGAAGGTATTTTCTTAGGATATCCTGCTACCCCCAAAACATATAGAGTTTATAATAAGAAGTCAAGGATTGTTGAAGAATCAGTTCATGTGAAATTTGATGAATTTGATCACTTTGAGAAAAGGACAGAACAAATGGATGAACTTGACTCTAATGATAACATGAGACTTGAGAACTTAAAGAATGTTTTTGAAAATGATATAAAAGAAATTCAGTCCAGTTCAGAGGAACATGATACTGAAAAACCTTTAAATATATTACCTAGACAATCTAGAACCCTAAAGAATCATCCTTTAGAAAATGTAATCGGTGACCTAGAAACTGGCGTTCAAACTAGAAGAAACTTAGGAAACCTAATGGAATTCTCTGCCTTCCTATATCAACAAGAACCCAAGACTATAGAAGAAGCTTTAGATGATGAAAGCTGGGAAATAGTAATGCAAGATGAATTAAACTAGTTTAAAAGAAATAAAGTTTGGGATTTAGTAGAAAGATCTAAGAATTATCCTGTAATAGGAACCAAATGGGTCTTTAGAAATAAAAAATATGACCAAGGCACAATAACTAGAAATAAATCAAGATTAGTAGCTAAAGGATATAATCATGAAGAAGGAATAGATTATGATGAGACTTTTGCACATGTAGCTAGGTTAGAAGCCATTAGAATCCTTTTATCCTATGCATCTTATATGAATTTTAAATTATTTCAGATGGATGTTAAATCTGCCTTTTTAAATGGTTATTTTATGGGGGAAGTTTATGTTGAGAAACCTCATGGTTTTGAAAATTCTCAAAAACCAGATTCTGTTTTTAAACTTACTAAAGCTCTTTATGGCCTTAAACAAGCACCTAGAGCTTGGTATGAAAGATTAAGTTCTTTTATTTTGAAAAATAATTTTACTGTTGGAATGGCAGACCCAACACTCTTTAAAAAAACTGTGAAAAATAATGTTTTATTCGTTCAAATTTATGTTGATGATGTAATCTTTGGATCAACTAATAAAACTCTTTGTCATGAATTTTCAAAATTAAGGCAAGAAGAATTTGAAATGAGTATGATGGGGGAATTAAATTTCTTTTTCGGTCTTCAAATATTTCAAAAAGATTTTGGAAATGTTTTAAATCAAAGCAAATACATTACTGATTTACTTAAGAAATTTGGACTTGAAAACAACAAGCCATTTACAACTACTATGTGTACTAATATGAAACTTGATTTGGATGAAACTGGGAAATAAGTTGAAAACAAGTTATATAGAGGTATGATTATTAGTTTGTTATATCTTACTGCTAGTAGGCCAGATATAATGTATTCAGTATGTATTTGTGCTAGATTTCAATCAAATCTTAAATAATCCCATCTGACTACTGTTAAAATAATTTTTAGATATTTAAAAGGAACTGTTTTTGAATCTCTTCTTTACCCTAAAACATCTGATTTTAATTTGATTTCATATTCAGATTCTGACTTTGGAAGTTTTAGGTTAGATAGAAAAAGTACATCAGGTACATGTCACTTTTTAGGAAAGTCCTTAGTATCATGGTCTAGTAAGATACAACATTCAGTTGCCTTTTCAACAACTGAGGCATAATATGTTTCTGCTGGAAGTTGCTGTGCACAAGTGTTGTGGATGAAAAACACTCTTATAGACTTTGGAATGAATTTTAATAATACACCTATTTTATGTGATAATAAAAGTGCAATTAATATTTCAAAAAATCCTATTAGTCATTATAGAACTAAACACATTGATATAAGGCATCACTTTTTAAGAGACCATGTTATTAAAAAGGATATATTTTTAGAATTTATAAATACTGAAATTCAATTAGCAGATATTTTTACTAACCACTTCCCACTGCAAGGTTTGATTTTATTAAGGGGGATCTTGGTTTATTTAATTTTAAATAATTTTTATTTTTATTTACTTTTATTTATTTTTTGTAAATTTTATTTTGTTTTTTGAATACTGTTTAAGATATTTTTTGCTATATGCAAATTTTATTTGTTTTAAATATATGTAATGATTAGTGATTACATGGGAATCAAGGATATTAGAGCCTTTTCGACTTCTAAACCATTTCACTTCTATCGAAACCCTTTAGAAACCCAAAAATCAGACTTCTGCTTCTAAACCCTAATCTTCGAACCTCTGAAACCCTAACATTCAAACCTTTAGAGATTCTCGCAAATATGGTAAGACCTAAAAGAGCCAGCGAAGCCAAGCCAAGAAATGCCAAGAGACAATGCACCGAGGGAAGAAAAATCTTACATGGTAAGGTAATCGATCTCGACTGGTTATTTCAGAAAAATCTTCTTTTGAAGCAAGCGCTGTCGTTTCAGAATCTTGAACAGATGTTCAACAGTGAAAATATGTAATTTCTTTATGAAGTAGAACATAGATACTTCTTCAAATCTGTACAGTTTAGCCTGGGGGATACTGAGGATAGTATGATGGCTAAGATAGAGGATATGGATTTCTCAATCTCATCAGTAGAGATTGGTCAGATTCTCAACTACCCTCATGAAGGAGTTTTTCATATTGATTTGAAAAATATTGGATATTCTGAGCATAAATCCGAAGACACCATGTCTTTTATTTTTGGTACTAAAACTATAAAGAAAATATTTATCAAGGATTTGGAGCCTGATCAGAAAATTTTGGTCAAATTTATTCAGATTGGAATAGCTCCAAGAATGGCAGAAATGGAAAAGATTTTGTACCCTGATATGTATATAATGTTTCTTCTGTTAAGCGATATTAAGTTAAACTTCCCAAGGTACATGGTAAGGTATCTCAATTAATGCTGTCAAAGCGATACCCGGATGAATTTCTACCCTCTCGGCCGATTTATTTCTAAACTGCTGCTTAAGAAAGACATGGTGAGATTAGTGGATGCCCGTGTTACCTGTCATCACAGTAATAAGTTTAATGCTAGAACTTTAAGGAAGGTTAGATATTTCTAGATCACAATTAAAGGAAAACTCTTGCCAGTAGGAGCTGAGGAAGACTCAGAGAGTGCTCAGGCTCAACCTGCTAAGTCCAAGGAGGGACAAGCTGAATCCAGAGTCAGCAATGTAGCAAGAAGGATTCTCTTTGAAGTGGAAGATGTTGAGGAAGACAGAAGTCAGGAGGGACTTCAATCAAAAATAAAGAGACCGGTTAATGAGGAAGTTACTTCCCCTGCTTTGGAAACAACAACAGAAGCTTTATTTTCTTATACTTTTGTAAGAGAGGCTGTTTTTGATAAGATCATGGAAGATGTTAGTGAAAGGGCAACACCATTAGAGGGATCAGGAGCTCAAAAAGAAGCTCAAAGGGAGAATCAGGAATATATTGTAGTTGATGTTGAAGTTTCACTTCAACAGGTATAAGAGATGGAGGTAGTTCCTGGTAAAGAAGTGGTCGGACCTCAGGAAACTACTGAAGATATTATTCTTGAAAACCCAGTGGAAGGCCAGGATGCTGATGTTTGTGGTGAGCATGCTTCTGAATCTCACACAGAGGTACTTCAAGAGGATTTTTCTGTGGAGGAGTTTGAGAACTCTAAGGAAAAATCTGTGGAACAACCTTCTCAGGCCAGAGAAAAAGAAAAATCTGATGCTGAATCATTACCTTTGGTACTGCTGCATCAACTAGAGCATGTGAATATGAATCAAGCACAGGGTGCATCTGATTCAAGGAAAGAAGAAATTGAAGAATTTTACAGAAAATTATCTCAGTTAAAATCTGAGAATTTCATTCTGAGAAATGACTTAGACTTAGAACATTTGAAGTTTCAAATGCTGAAGGAGTGTACAGTCTCAAGGAAAGAAGTTGAAATGTTTAAGGAGGATATGATAACTGCAGTTGCACAATTGAAATATGAAATGGTTATGAACTCAGATTTATCAAATCTTAAGTCATTTATGGAGAACCTATTTTCATCAGTTGCAAATAATGCTATTAGAGGATCAGGTACTTCACCTGATTTAATCAGAAGGTTTCAAGCTATCACAACTGTGATGAGAAACCTGAATGGAAGGTTACAATATCTTCAATGTAATAGTGCTCCTTTATCAGTGTTTCTGGACAATCAAAAGTTTTTATTGGATCAACTGACATCTAGTGACCCATCGATCAGAATCATGTTAAATCATTTATCAGAGAAGCTGTCAGTATTTGTCGAAAAAGAGGAAAGGATGCATGAGTTTTTCAGAGTCAATTTAATCGAGGATATTCATATTACTCAAGATAATAGATAGATCATTATCAAACTTGGAGATGGAATGATGAAGAGACTTCGGGAACAGTTTACAGAAATCAAGTCTGCAATCCAGAGGAGATAGAACCTATTTCCTATCTTATCCAAACCTGGATTCCTGTGTATATCATTGTCATGTATATACTGCTGTTTTTGAATGAAAATTTCCTTCATTTTTTATTTGTTTCTTTCTCTATTTGTTTTACTAACTTTATTTTTGATATGCCAGTACTCCGGATTTAATTATTGATAAACAGTTAATAATAAGCATTTACCAACAGTTCAGTGCTACATTAAATGTGTTCAAATCCATGATTTTTCATTCTTTTTGATATCACGAAAATGGGGAGAATTTGGATAAACATCAACATTTTATTTAGGGGGATAATTGAAGGATAAATTTGGATAACTACAACATTTTATTTTACAAAACTTTATTTCAATGGTTTTCTGTATATTTATTGTTTATTCAGAAGGATAAATTTTTCTAAACTTAAATATTGTTTCATCCTCTCAAAATTCTAAAACTTTATGTAACTAATTTTGAAAGTTAATTTTGTTTAAATAATTTTAATAATTTTATGGGTTTTGTGATCATCAAAAAGGGGGAGATTGTTGAGAAAAGTATTGTTTTCAACAATACATAATAATGTTATTTAAAGGGGGAGATTATTGAAAATAATACTCTGTCTTTTTATGATAACTTTGATGCTCAAAAATACCCTTAGTTATTTTCTAATGATTTTTTTATTATTTTTCAGGAATTTATTATTTTATTTTACTCTTGAAATAATGAGAATTTATTACTTATTTGGAATCTACTTTAAGCACATTCTGGAATCACTGTTCATACCTTATGTGGATAAATATAGCATGGAATCTGATTTAGCGCGTTTTGGAATCACTGTTCATACCCTACGTTGATAAATGTAGCGTAAGGATGAAAAGCGTGTATACTTTTTGAGATAAGAGAAAAGTATGGTTAAACAACCATACGTTTTCAGCAAAGTATGGAAGAAGAACCTTACATTAGGAAGGAACCTTACGTTTTGGTTATCAGCCAAGTATGGAAGGAGAACTGTACGTAAATACTAAACGTTATTTTTGTTTCTCAAAAGTATGGTTAATCAACCTTACTTTTGTAAACAACCATACGTTCTTAGAAAAGTATGGATCAAGTAAAAGTATGGATCTTTTACCGTATGTTTGAGAGTTGAAGAAAAATTATGGATGATCAACCCTACATTTATGTTCAACCTTACGTTGTCAACCCTACGTTTGGAGGCCACGTCATCAACCTTACGTTTGGCATCAGAAATTTTGACAGGCGATATTTTTATGCTGGGGTCAACAAGCTGATTTTTGGGCGGATTTCAAGATGGATTTAAAGTTGTTTTTAAAGTATGACTTTGAATGATTCAAATCCATTTTATAAATGGATTTAATATCGAATTAAAAGGATCTTTTTATGCCGAGTCTTAAGGGAAGTTACGACTTCTCTATAAATTCAAATTTTTGAATATCGCGAATTAGAAGGCGACTTTTATGGATCTAAATGTGCAGGAGATTTTCTCAGATTTATTATATATGTTCTCTCTGAAACACCAGGTACATGTGTATGGTGATCGATCTATTATTAAAAAGGTGGAAAATAGAGACTGAAGAAATTCATGATTGATCTGCTGATTCAAAAAGGAGCGTCAAAGCTCTGTTTGTTTAAGAAGAAGGAACTCGATAAAAGATTCACTTATTCTGCATCAAATATCTACTGTGGATCTACTACTACTGAATTTGTGAACTATATCTCTATATCTATTGCAACCGGATCAACTCAGAACTTCTTCGACTTGAAAATAAAAATTTCTAAAGACTTCGATCCATCTGCTGTCAATTGAATTCTGTTGCAATTGTGATGATCAACTGGAAAACTTCTTTCTGAAATTATTTTTATTCTTGACTAACCAGCTTCTCATTCTAAGTTGTGTAGGTTTGTGTTTGAACCAGAAGTCTTTGTTAGACTGAAGATTGTAAAGGTGTCAACTACCTGTACTCAGTTGTGGACCGGTCTGTTGAAACGAGGACCAGATAGTGAAAATCACCAAGCTCGTGGAGTTAAGTGTTGGTGGAGTGGACTAGGGGCCTTCTGTTCCCCGAACCACTATACATCTTTGTGTTCTTGTTTTTACTTATTCTACTGCACGATCAAATCTAATAAAGTATAAAGGACAGAACTCGTTCAATCAAAGAGTTGTCGAAAAATTGCAAAAGACACAATTCACCCCCCCTCTTGTGTATAATCTGTAGATTCATATCCAACAACCATGAAGTACATGATCTATATATCTTCTAATCACAATATAAAATGGTATACTATGTGGAATATGTTGTGGATGGTGGGTGATGTATGAGAACATGTGATCATTGTATGATTTTATTAAATGTTATATTATAGTTGGGATGGTTAGCATATACATACTGTGATGAAATCAAGGATTTTAATAGGCCCATTTTAGAGGGGATGGATAGGTTGGAACATATAATGAGGAGTCTAAGAAGTAATTCACAGGTGAATATGTGTTGGGGTTTTCCATTATTTCTCATGTTAACATTGTTCTACTTGTTGGATTGGGTTTTTTTTGTGGTTTCTAGAATGAAAGAGGGGTTGTGGTGGAATGTTTATTATCTTATAGTGATGTATGGATGATTTTAGGGATCGATATAGGAAATTTTTATGAGATTATGGGGGTTTAGTTCGTTATTTAATTGATATATGGAAGCCATAACATGGGAAAATTATTATATTAATTAATTTTATATTATTTTTTGATTTTTGGTGTGTTGGAAGTTGTTTGGTGATGATGTGGTAAGGATTTTTGGGAATGTTTAATGGTGATATGCAGTGATACAGTAATTGAAGTTCCCAGTCAGGATTTAAGTATCACTGAGAGGGGGAGGGGGCAAATCAGTGATATCTTTTTCTTTTTATGTTTCCCTCTTTTTGAAACAACCTTCACCTCTTGTTAAAGAGTTTCTTCCCTAATAAACTTGCACAACCACAGGAACACATGATTTACAAGGTTCACTACTCAACAAGAGTAGCTACGTCCTTGGTATGGTACAGAAAAAATCCAGTACCACACAATCCACTATAAAACAATCCTTTGATGTGGAATGCAACGAGTAGGATATACCCTTACACTCATGTAACACTTTGAAAACAATACTCAAGTGTGTGTGCACCCTCTTAACACAAATAGGGAATTATAGTATCTCAGTGCTTCTTTACAATTAAATAGATATATTCTCTGAAGTACAAATCTTCACTTTCCTACCCAAAAGCTGGTAAGAACTCCCATACTCACAACTGAATATGTGCAAAGACCCCAAATTTTTCACACAACATTTATAATACCTTGCGCACAATTTAAATGGATTGCGCGTAAAAATTCCTTTTTGGTACAAAAAACTTTTTCGCGCAACTTCCCTTTTTCATGCAACTTTTTCTCTTTTCGCGCAACTTCCTTCTTTTCCAGCAACACCCCTTTTTCACGCAACTTTTTCTCTTTTTCACGCAGCTATCGTCTTTTCACGCAAACTCCTTTATTTTCATGCAAATCACTTAGCGTAAAATTTTATGCGCACCAGAGCTCGGGATTTCTTCAAAGTGTCGAAAATTAACAAATGAGAGGGGTTCACCACGTATTTATAGGCCTTTTTATCCCTGCGTGAAAAACACAAATCCATACATAAAACCCTCTTCATTCGCATAAAAACTCTTTCACACAATATCATATTTCGTGCAATGCGCCAATTTTTCACGCACCTCATGCCTTTACAAATTTTTAAGCTTCTGATCTCGAAACACCTCTTACATGAAAAACTTCATTCCTTTATTTCGCGCACCACTTTATTTTTCACGCATCCCACTAATATTTCTTGCATCCCTCTTATTTCGCGCATCCTACTAATATTTCGCGCAACCTTTTTGTTTTTCACACAACCCACTGATTTTTCATGCATCCCACTACTAAATCGCGCAACCATCATTTTTTCACGCACTCTACCCAATGTTTCACTCACTGCATGCCTTTGACATTTTTCGATGTTCTGACCTTGAATCATGCCTTGCGCGCACTGCATGCCTTTGACATTTTTCAGTTCTGAATATACACAACAATGCTCATGGCTTGCCTCCAATAATAATGAGAAAGACTATGTTCAAGTAACATAGTTCTCCCCATTTCTACCAGACTTCGATTCTTTCTTTCAGCGACCCCATTTTGTTGATGTGTGTATGGTGAATTGAACTTATGCTAAATTCCATGTTTCTCAAGGTAACCTTAAAACTCTTCATTCTTATACTCTCCACCATTATCAGTTCTCAACTTCTTCACTGAATACTCACCTTCTGTCTCTTCTTTCCTCCTGAAACTCTTAAACATTTTCAGAGCATTTGACTTATGTCTCATGTACATAACACAAGTAATGTGCGTAAAGTCATTAATAAAATTAATGAAGTACTTATCTCCATTTTTTGATTTCATGATCATTGGTCCACATATATCATAATTTAAAAGTTCCAAGGGTTGTTTTGAATGAATTTAAACTCTCTTATGCACAGAGTTTGTAATCTTCCCCTTTTCACAAATAGTGCAGCACCAATCTCTTCTTCTTTATAAATCAGGCACATCTCAGACACTCTCTCGAGTTGATAACTTACAGATGTTTCTATGACACATATATCCCAGCCTTTTATGCCATAACTTATTTTCATCCACCATGCCCATGTAACAAGAATTTTGTACCTCACCAACTTGGAACAAGTTTCTTTTTATACGCTGGCCTCTTGTAACTACATTTCCATCATTTTCACTTTTCACAACGAAACCATATTTTCTGAATATAACTTTGTTTCCCTCATCACAAAGTTTTAAAACACTCAAAAGATTATGTTTCAACCCACCAACATATAATGTTGTCCTAGATTTCATTTTTTCTTTCCCAATGATGGCATATCCAACACCTTTGATCCTCAGAGATTCATCATTTCCAAATGTAACTATTCCTTCTTTGAAGTCTTTCACATTCTTCAGCAACATTAAGTTTCTGGTCATATGAGAAGAACACCCACTATCAAGAATCCATGGACATTCCCCTTTTGTAACTTTCAATTCGGTTTCTAAAACAAGAGCTTTCTTTTCTTCCTTTTCATTATTCACCTCCAGCTTCTGTGATTTGCTAAGAACCTTTTGTTGTTCTAGAAATAAAACAAGGCATACCTTAGCATGATTTCTAGGCTATTCACATCTGTCACAAATAGTTTCCAATGGCTGGAACATATTTTCAATTTTCACACTAGCCTTCTCAGATTTCTTCAAAACTTTATTCTCATACTTCTCCTTTTTAGAGGACTGACTCCCCCTCAAACCATCTCTTCCATAACTTGTGTAATAGTAGTAATGTTGTTGATTGAACCAAAACATGTTTTCAGTATGTCTGAATCCACCACAATACCAACAGTAACCATAGAATGAATTTTTCCCTCTAAAAATTATATACTGACTGGAGTTCTGAACATGCTCGTCAAAAACCTTCTTAATTGAACTCTACTAACCACCAACCTTCCTATTTTCAATCGTAACATTCTTCTTTAGCTCATATTTCTGTTCAGTCTTATCAGCACCACAAGTATTAGAAATCATTCTAGACTTAGGATTTTTATGTACTTCTGATTTTTCTGCATTGCTGAATTTGGCCACATACATACTCTTTCCAGCTTTGTTCTTAACAGAACCAGATCTGTCTTTTATCTCAACCTTTGAAAGTAACTTATGTTTATCCTTATTAGATTCAATTTTACTAGAACATTCACCAACTTTGGTGATAAATTTTTTGGAACTGATATTTATTTCTTCAGCTTTAAAAAGTTTTTGTTGGACAAGTTCCAACTCTTCTTCTTTTTCCTTCAACTTTACTTCAAAATGATCATTAAGATTCTTTTCATTCTCAAGTGAATTCTTCATATCATCAATATCCTTCTCCATCTTGATTTTCTCATCAGGAAAACCTTCTTGATATTTTAATGTGGAATTTTCATTAATAAACTTCTTGTTTTCCTTCTCAAGCATTCTGATCTTCCTCAAACATTCTTTCAATTTTTCTTTTAGATGATATTCAAGTTGAGTTTTATCGTCTTCAGAACTGCTTCTCCCATACTCTTCATTATTCACTACAGCAATGAAGGTATTCTCTCAAGTTTTTTTAGAAACTAATTTCTCGGTTTCATCTTCACTATCTTCTTCATCTTCATCTTTAGATAAAAAGATTCTCCTTTTTTATTTGAAGAACTTTTTATCCTTCCCCTTTGATGAATACTTATCTATGTCTGCTTGTTTCTTCCATAACCTTCTTGTACTTATGTCATCATCATCACTATCTTATTCTTTATTCTTTTGAGGATAGTTATCCACAAAGTGACCAACGGCTCCACACTCAAAACATTTCAAGGGAAGTTTACCCTTGTATTTCCATGTACCTCTTTTCACATTCTTAGAAAACAAGGATAACATTTCATCAATTTTTTTACATAACTCATCTTCAGAATCAGATTCACCAGCATCATCTTCAAAAAGAGTCTTCTTTGACATATCACCCTTTGCATCCTTGAATGAAATTTCAATATAAGATTTTGTTTTTCTCTTCATATTCTTCTCTCTTCTCATTTCATATGAAATGAGAGTGCTATGCAAATCATCTAGAGATAATGTTTCAGGGACTCTATCTTCTAATGAAGACACTTTACCATCAAATTTTTCAGGCAGAATTCTCAAGATTTTTTAACAACTGTAGAATCCTCCAACTTTTCACCAAGACATCTGATTTTACTAACAATGTCATTTATCCTGGTAAAAAAGTCCCTAACAGATTCAGATTCTCCCATTTTTAAGTCTTCATACTTCAGACTCCAGATTTTTAGTTTTTCCTTCTTCACTTTGGTATTTCCTTCATAGATATTTTTCAGTTTTTCCTAGATTCCTTTGGCTGTAGAAACACCTTCCACTCTTAAAAATTCACTCTCATAAAGAGATGATAATAATGCATTTTTAGCTCTTTCATCATTCTCAAGATTCTTCTTATCGACAGGAGTAAGAGGAACCTTGTCATAAATATCAGGAAATCCATCTGTTATAGTTTCAAGAACTTCATATCCAAGAGACATAAGATAAGGCATAATTCTATGTTTCCAGATATGATAATTCTTCCCATTAAATATCGGAATTCCCTTATTGTTCACTCAATTCCGATTCTCCATCAAAACCTCACTTCAAAAACTCCAGCAAAGAACAAACGAAGGTAACCTGGCTCTAATACCAATTGATGTTCCCAGTCAGGATCTAAGTATCACTGAGAGGGGGAGGGGGTGAATCGGTGATATCTTTTTTGTTTTATGTTTCCCTCTTTTTGAAACAACCTTCGCCACTTGTTAAAGAGTTTCTTCCCTGCTGAACTTGCACAACCACAGGAACACAATATTTACAAGGTTCACTACTCAAAAAGAGTACCTACGTCCTTGGTATGGTATAGAAACAATCCAATACCACACAATCCACTAGAAAAAAAATCCTTTTATGTGGAATACAATGAGTAGTATATACCCTTACACTTGTGTAACACTTGGAAAACAATCCTCAAGTGTGTGTGCACCCTCTTAGCACAAATAGTGAATTACAATATCTCAGGGCTTCTTTACAATTAAACAGTTGTATTCTTTGAAGTACAAATCTTCACCTTTCTACCCATAAGCTGGTAAGAACTCCCATACGCACAATTGAATATGTGTGGAGACCCCAAATTTTTCTCACAACATTTAGGATACCTTGCACGCAATTCAAATGGCTTGCGCGTAAAAATTCATTTTTGGCGCAAAAAACTTTTTCAAGCAACTTCCATTTTTCGTGCAACTTTTTCTCTTTTCGCGCAACTTCTCTCTTTTCGCGCAACACCCCTTTTTCGCACAACTTTTTCTCTTTTTCACATAGCTTTACTTTTTTTGCGCAAACTCATTTGTTTTCACGCAACTCACTTAGCGTAAAATTTTACACGCACCAGAGCTTGGGAATTCTTTTAAGTGTCGAGCATTGACAAATGAGAGGGGTTCACCCCATATTTATAGGCCTTTTTAACCCTTCATGAAAAACACTAATCCGTGCATAAAACCCTCTTCATCCGCGTAAAAACTCTATCACACAATATCCTATTTTGCACAATGCTCTAATTTTTTTCTCACCTCATGCCTTTTCCAATTTTTGAGCTTCTGATCTCGAAACACCTCTTCACTACTACAAAAATGGGTATTAACAACAGCTAAAAACGGGTTTTAACAGCGCTAAAAAAGCACTGTAAAGCTCGGTACTGATAAAACAACTTTTTATCAGTGCTAAACAAGCACTTCTTTAGCGCTAATAAGGGTGTAGTTTATCAGCGCCTTTTTAGGGCTGATAAAAGCACGATTTATCAGCGCTAAAAGACCGCTGATAAACTTATCTTTTATCAGCGCTTCTTTAGCGCTGATAAATGCCCTCTCTGCTGCTCCGATAAATCTGCAGCAGCACACCTGAACACCTGCAAAAAAAAAAACAGCATCTCAATAAGACAATTAAAGAAAGTATACCCATACAAAATTAACTCATAAATCATAAGAAAATTAGACCAAGTATACCCATACAAAAATTATACCCGTACACCATTAACACATAATTTATAAGTTAATCAAGTACTTAAAGAAATCAATTCAGAATTCAGGGGGTTTGGGGGCTGTTTAGGGGTTTGGGGTGTCTGTTTAAGGGTTTGGGGTGACTGTCCAAGGGGGGGTAGGGGGTGTCCGGGGGGCTTTCCAGTTCAATCCTAAGGCTCCACATGGGTGTGTTTTATCAATACATAAATCTTTTTACTTTTCTCTATCCACTATGCATCATGTTCTCAACCTCAATGAAGTTATAAGGTTTGTACACACACCTGAGGTGCACATACTTGGGAGGGGGATGAATCTCATTAATAAACCCCCAGTATTAAACCTGCAATAGGATATTGTAAGTGCATGATCAAAAAATATGCACAACCTAGTTGAGAAATAATTGGAATAAAACTAATAAAAAAATCATCATTGATCCTCAAATCCATGACCATGATTAAACCCAGATTAATTTTCCAAGTGCTGAACTTTTACCAAGCATTTCACAAGGATCGTGTCGACATTATAAAAATATAGTTTGACCAAGTCCTACCCTATCTACATTAAGACACATTGATTATCAAGTATTAAAGCTTGATCAACCATACCTACTTCATCCAATGTTAGGGTTTCTCTGAGTACATCATAGGAACCACACAAAACATATAATATACCATGGTCTCCCCACTATATACATAATTATCATTGACCTCCAATATGTGAGTTTTATTTATACTCCATCAGGGAAATCCACTTATGGGAGTTTTCTCATCCAGGTAATACCCTCAACAGTATCTCAGACCACCCATATGTGTTCTTCGAATTCCGAGGCATAAGACCTACAAGGATCTCAACCCTATACTATGGGAGTACCCTTATTTAGGGAATAATACTAAGAAGCATATATTATTTACTATATGGGAGTATTATCATCCAAATAATAATCCCTAGAAGAATATCAACCCTCCAATATGAGTGTATTATCATTTGAGGCATAATCTATATAATCATCTCAGCCCTCCCCTATGGGATTATTTTCATTTAGTGAATATTCCTGATAAGAATCTCATCCCACTCCTATGGTTGTATTCACATTTGAGGAATAATACCTATATACATATCATCCCTCCCCTATGAGAGTATTCTCATTTAAGGAATAAGACCCATAAGCATATCCACCCTCCCAAATGTGAGTATTTTCATCCAGATATAAGCCCATAAGTATCATAGACCCAAAAACATGATCACCCTAGTATACCAGGCCAACCATGACTTGATATATATGAGGACCCTGATAGATCACATTCCATGAACCCCCATTTAAAAGATCAATGCAATCCAAATGTGTTTGGTCAGATTTCCGTAGGTCAGTTGCTGTTTTCACGTAAAATCTTGTCCATTGTAAACAAAATAGAGACCCTTTGAGTGCTAGTGGCCACACCGTGCCTCAGATTGAGGTGGGGTTGACTCTTACACATCACCAAGTACCCTTGGACCATTCTTATAAAAGATTAATGCAATATGAATGCATTTGGTCGGATTTACGTAGGTCAGTTGTTGTTTTCACTTAAAATCTTGTCCATTTTAAACAAAATAGAGACCCTTTGAGTGCTAGAGGCCACACCGTGCCTTAGATTGGGGCAGGGTTGATGCGTACACGTCACCAAGGACCCTTGGATCATTCTTATAAAAGATCAATGCAATCCGAATGCGCTTGGTCAAATTTCTATAGGTCAGTTTTTGTTTTCACTTAAAATCTTGTCCACTTTAAACAAAATAGAGACCCTTTGAGTGCTAGCGGCCACACCGTGCCTCAGATTGAGGCGGTGTTGACTCGTACACATCACCAAGGACACTTGGATCATTCTTATAAAAGATAAATGCAATCGGAATGTGTTTGGTCAGATTTCCGTAGGTCAGTTGTTGTTTTCCCTTAAAATATTGTCCATTTTAAACAAAATAGAGACCCTTTGAGTGCTAGAGGCCACACCATGCCTTAGATTAAGGCGGGGTTGACTTGTACAAATCTCCAAGGACCCTTGGATCATTCTTATAAACGATCAATGCAATCGGAATGCGTTTGGTCGGATTTCCGTAGGTCAGTTGTTGTTTTCACTTAAAATCTTGTCCATTTTAAACAAAATAGAGACCCTTTGAGTGCTAGCGGCCACACCGTGCCTCGGATTGAGGCGGGGTTGACTTGAAGACATCACCAAGGACCCTTGGATCGTTCTTATAAAACATCAATGCAATCTGAATGCGTTTGGTCGGATTTTCGTTGGTCAGTTGTTGTTTTCACTTAAAATCTTGTCCATTTTAAACAAAATAGAGACCCTTTGAGTTCTAGCGGCCACACCGTGCCTCAGATTGAGGCGGGGTTGACTCATAAACGTCACCAAGGACCCTTGGATCGTTCTTATAAAATATCAATGCAATCCGAATGCGTTTGGTCAGATTTCCATAGGTCAGTTGTTGTTTTCACTTAAAATCTTGTCCATTTTAAACAAAATAGAGACCCTTTGAGTGCTAGCGGCCACACCGTGCCTCGGATTGAGGCGGGGTTGACTTGTACATGTTACCAAGGACCCTTGGATCGTTCTTATAGAATATCAATGCAATTCGAATGTGATCTACTAATTACTCATTATGCAGAACATAAAGGTACCATTAAATACTTACATTGCCCCAAACACCCATAACACAACCCAACCACAACCTTCATCTCAATGTACTCAACCGATCTAAACACCAAGATGGATTTTACCCAAGACTATATAATTCAAAACTCCGATCATGTCATCAACTGACCACTTAATTTTTATGGTGCTCCCCACTATACGCTTTAGCTCAAAAACACCACCATCTGATGTTTAGCACCTCCATCATCGGGAAAGAACCACTAGAACCCCAACTAAAACTCCACAACATACCCAACATGTTTTCTAACTTACCATGCTTAGAAATATATGATAACACCAACCAATGTTATCATCCATTCTTTCCATCAAACCCACTTGGAATGGATGTGAATCCATCATCCATACATGAATCAAGGACAGTTCAACTTTTCCTCAATGATTGAACCCATTTTCAAAACATAATTAACATTTCAAAACATCAAATAGATGTGTCTTACAACTCACCACATTTGTTTCTTTTTCCTGGAGTAATTTGAAACATGCACCACATAGGTTGTAAAAGTAGTAGATGATAGATCTCTTTGATCATACAAAGCCATGAACCCAAGTTTATCCTTGAGGAAACTGATGAGTGATGTTTGTGATTGCTTTTTGGAAATAGGAACTGACTCGCTTGATGAAACACATGAAATATATTTAAATTTAGCCTCACTTTACAAATCATTGGAATAATTTCCTGTATTGGATGCTCTTAATGTCATATTTAGCATCCCATCTTGTTCATCAAATGGATTGGTCAACTACCAATCTATCATGGAGGCTGTCGCACCACCTTTACATGCAACTAATGATCAGAGGCAGCTTGATTAGAAAAACAATCCTGAGGGCACTAGACATGAAAGATCATGCGGTTCCATAGTTTCTCAGTAACCTCAATTTACCCCACATGATATAAGGCTATTGCATGATTTCAAAGACATAGCGAGAGGAGAAGAGAAGGTGAAAGTCTCATAGATGAACAACATCAACAATGACCATCCACCACCCTTTCACTATATACATAAAAATCATATCTTCAAGAACGTCGATGTGAATTTCTATCTTACTTCCATCGAGGATGATGCATGTTGGTCAACTTTTTTTAGAAATTGTTTATCTTCATCTGTGCCTTGTACTTGCACCCATGAATTTGAAGGTGAGTATGTGTACACGAAAGTTGAATTTCTTAGAGAAGAGTTTCTGGAAGAGTATAAGAGACATGAAGCAATGAAGATAATTAGAGTGTTGGAGAAAATGTGGTTTCTACAAACAATGTGGCAATCGGCTTGTGCAACGCGGCCTAAGTTACAACTTGCAGGTATTGTACTTTATTTTTTCCTGGAGGGTTTCAGTGTAAATTCATTTTGGAATGATCATTGCTATTCATTGTCTTTTAGGTGTTTTTGACAGCCGAGGGGAAAGGGTGGGGTCTGTAGACATTGGAGGATATGTCGAAGGGTGACATTATGGGAAATTACATCCTATATTTTTGCAACATTTCCATAGTATCTAACATCTAACCAAATGGCCTCTTTGCCCTTCAAGCTCCCCGAACCCCGATCACCATCGGGGTTCGGGGAGCTTTAAGGGAAAAGAGGCCATTTCTCCAACATATTCACACACAAAATCACCCTTCGACATATCCTCCAATGTCAGCAGACCCCACCCTTTCCCCTCGACTGTCAAAAAAACCTAAAAGACAATGAATAGCAATGATCATTCCAAAATGCATTTACACTGAAATCCTCCAGAAAAAAATAAAGTACAATACCTGCAAGTTGTAACATAGGCCGCATTGTACAAACCAATTTCCACATTATTTGTAGAAACCACATTTTCTCCAACACTCTAATGATCTTCATTGCTTCATGTCTCTTATACTCTTCCAGAAACCCTTCTCCAAGAAGGTCAACTATCGTGTACACATACTCACCTTCAAATTCATGGGTGCAAGTACAAGGCACGGATGAAGATAAACAATTTCTAAAACAAGTTGACCAACATGCATCATCCTCGATGGAAGTAGGATAGAAATTCACATCAACATTCTTAAAGATATGATTTTGATGTATATAGTGAAAGGGTGGTGGATGTTCATTGTTGATGTTGTTCGTCTACGAGACTTTCACCTTCTCTTCTCCTCTCTCTATGTCTTGGACATTATGAAATAGCCTTATATCATTTGGGGTAAATTGAGGTTGTTGAGAAACTATGGCACCACATGATCTTTCATGTTCAGTGCCCTCAGGATTGTTTTTCTAATCAAGCTGCCTCTGATCATTAGTTGCGTGTAAAGGTGGTGCGGCAGCCTCCATGATAGATTAGAAGTTGACCAATCCATTTGATGAACAAGATGGGATGCTAATCAAGCTGCCTCTGATCATTAGTTTCCGTAGGTCAGTTGTTGTTTTCACTTAAAATCTTTTCCATTTTAAACAAAATAGAGACCCTTTGAGTGCTAGCGGCCACACCGTGCCTCGGATTGAGGTTGGGTTGACTCGTACACGTTACCAAGGACCCTTGGACCATTCTTATAAAAGATCAATGCAATCCGAATGCGTTTGGTCAGATTTTCGTAGGCCATTTGTTGTTTTCACTTAAAATCTTGTCCATTTTAAAAAAAATAGAGACCCTTTCAGTGGTTCAGCATTCTTGCATGTTTCCAGTGCATATCATCTGTTAAAATGGGAAAAATATTCATTGGAGAAAGGCTGTTTTATTTAATAACATTTACAATTTTCCTACGAACATTTACATACAACAATGTTTCATCTTTTGATCCCCTTAACCCCTCTCAAAAATGACCACAAATTTTACATGTCCCCAAGTTAGATCTTCATTTTATTTGGGTACAATCTTCCATCAGGTATACGACCCACTCGTTTCTGAACACATCTATATTGTCTTGTGAGTGTGAGGCTTTTCAGAAGTCATAGTAGTACTGAAAAATAAAAAAATAAAGAATTAATAAATAAATTAAATGAACTAGTAGTTGTTTTTAAAAATAGCTCTTTAGGGATGCCAGTTTGCTGATGAAAAACAATCTCTTTCATAAATTTACAAACATAATAACTGCAATCATTATCGTTTGTTTGTTTTGGACATTGTGAAAAAATTGATCATTAGGAGAATAAGTAACTTGTGTTGAGATGTGTTTGGATAGTGAAATTTTATTATATATACCCTAATATTTGTCCAGACGTAGTTCTTTCTCACCTCCTTATGCTTATCCCCTGGTCGCATTTATTTTTTTAGACGATAATGATACACCGCCCTATCAATAAAAGATAATATAAATTATATTACTTGATGTTTAGAGCTAAAACATAAGATGTAGTGTCTTACAGATTCACAAACTCCATCATGTGTGGTCGGTTTGATGGATATCCTTGCTTTGAATCTAGAAAATAAATCTTCGGAGTATCCAAGTTGACCGTAATTAGCAACCAATGTTTCCTAAAAACACAAAAAGGAATAAGTAATAAAATAGGTGAAAATATAATTGATATGATTTAATTGTAGAGTATTACCCCTGCATGGTTGGTATTAGGAAAAGTCTATCATCTGTAATCTTGTGTTCAAATGTTTTCAGCAAGCCGTTCACTGTTGCATTCCTTTTTGATGGCTCTATTTTTGTTAGGTGTGTTGATGTGATATGAGGACTAACCAGTCCAAATCTTGCCTCATGGGAAAATTCCTTAAATTGTTTTTCATAAATGTGTCTGTCAACAATATAAAATGCATTTAGTCATAATTTTTACGCTAGATCATCTTTTGGAAAATCAATTCATGGAAACAAACCTCATATATACATTTACAACTGTGAAGCCTAGCCAACCATTTTCAAGGATTTCATTTACATTTTCAGCAGCAACGAAATCTTGACTTTCCTCTCCGTATATATTCTCTTCTAAGACCACTATATTACTATTACCATCATTTAGCTTCGTATCCACATGAGTCTTCAATGCTAGTAAATGTGGAAAGAGAAAAGGTGGTGTTATTATGCTTTCAGTAGCTCCTTGGGATCGGTTGGTCGATCCTTTAGATGGTTTTGAGTCGGCGTTTGTCACCCCCTTCCCTTTCTCCATCTATAACAACAATAATTGATTCAGACCCTTTTTTCATTAATTGTTAAGGGTTTAGCTTGAAAAGAAAAGGAAATAAATACCTATTTGTCTTCATGTACCCTTAAAAGTTGTGACGGCCATGCAATGAATGTCCCAATAGCCTTTTCGACCGTATGAATATCATCATCATCAAGTGGAATAGGTAGCTCTGCCTTTGGATCATGAGCTACAATAATCTTCACTTTCAGATGATCTTTCAGAAGTGGTCTATTATGCAGTGTGGCATCTGGGACATTGAACACTCTAGCCCTCACTACAAGGTGATAGGTGGGTGTCGACAGATATAAATCACAATCATTATCACCATGTAGAAGATGAGTACAAAAAAGTTATCAGTGTTTGTCTGATTCATATTTCATGGGAACAATTATTAGAATATTTATTACCACAACTAAGGTAGTTATTTGAGGTGAATGGTTCACCTCAAAGCTGGTGGGGAATGGGGCGAGATGTTCATGCGGTGGTTGTTCTTGAGTTGTGGATTCCCTTTGCTTCCCACCCATAAAAGTTGCTAGCAACTCTCCCTACCATTGCAATTTTTCTTCAAGGGTTTCTATTTTTTCGCTCATTTGTTCCAATTTTTCATTTTTATCATCCATTTTTTTCTTCTTCTCAAAAATATACTCGGGGTGTCACCCCAAACCCTGCACCTCTGACAGGACCGTATTTTTATGGCTGCTTCAAAGCCGTCGATAATAGGTCTGTATTAGCTACAGGAGTAACTGATTCCTGTAACTGTCGGATATAGGAAAATAACTAATTATTTTTATGTAATGGAAATTTTAAACAAATTATTTTATCTTCGTGTCATACTTACACATATTTTCCACACTTTCTGTGTGTTCTCATCTACTAACTTCCCATCTTTGTTACACATGCCTCCTTCCATAGCACATGACGTGGGATGGAAGTGCATTTGGTTTTAGACTCATCAATCTACATATAAACATAGAAAAGTAATTATGATGTTTTTTATTGGCACCTAACAATATTATTGTAAATTTAAAATACGTACCATTTTCTTTTCTAATGAAGCGTACCCCATCCTTGCTTTACGATAGGGGTATGTTGGTTTTGAAGCACGTTCCTTATTTTCAGTACAGAGTTTCTGTTTCATAAATGAAATATTGAAAATCAAAGTGATGAATACAGGTATCCTAAAACTACGTATTATCACTCACAATGTACCTGAAACTTCTCATCCCCACGACGGCCAATAAATGAATCCCATGCTTCTTGGGATATCAGGTGAGCATAGGCAATGGGTGGGTGTGGGTTTATTTTATCTTTAGAATCTTTGAGGTGACATCTTGTTAAAATAGTGCGAAAACCTCAATGAATCTTTCCTGAAAGCCTTAGTACATAATCCTTGTGTGAATAGTCTACTATAAATGTACTCTGCATGAGATTGAGAAGAGTAAGACATTTTTTCATTATTTTATTTTCTAGTAAGTAAAGAAATAAATTCATAATGTTACTGTAATTTATTCCCAGATCACAGGATTCAGCCCAGACACAATATGGTGCCATGAATCTATGTCAATCGGCACGTGTTGCCGAGTGACAACTCCAATGTAGCTACTAAACATAGCCTTGTTGGGATTCACATGTTGGCCTCGTGTATTCCATCAGACTTTAAATTTGATGCCTTTACTTTTCGCCTTAAGAATTTTGGCTAACACCGTCAAAGTATGACACACCTGTGATTTCTGCGACACTGGTCCTTCATTCCCGACCATTTCGTCGATATCAACATCATCTATATGTTCATCTAGAATGGTATCAACGACATGTGTTGATGGTTGTTGGACCTCAACACTAAGAGCAGCAGGAGCCGCAGCCGAAGGAGCAGTAGGAGGAGAAGCAGGAGGAGCAGCAGCAGCAGGAGCCGCAGCAGCAGGAGCATCGGGAGCAACCGGAGCCGTAGCAGGAGAAACAGTAGCAGCAGCAGGAGCTGCAGGAGCAGCAGGAGCAACAGCAGCAGCAACATGAGCTGCAGGAGCAGCAGCAACCGTAGCAGCAGCTGCTTGAGAGACTTGTTCAGCCTCAAGGTTAGGAGCATCAGAATGTGAAAAAGTCATTATCTAAAAAAATGGTTGAACAGTTAATTCAGATTACATAAATTCAGTAATGATAAGATAATAACATGAGATAACAATATCTATATTACAAAAAAAATATAACCTGTTTACTAAACTCTCTTTCTTTTTTTCAAAGGTTTAAGGGATTTGACACCTTTATCGACTATCCAAATCCCTTCATTGTGGTCTCCTCTAACATACAAAACATCATCTGCATTGGGACCGCTCTAAAATGATTGTGACATACCACTAAAAAGATCATCCTCAACTGAATTTTCATCGGAACCTTCAGTAGTTTTGGACGATAATAGAACAATCGACCACTTTTGGTTTGCGGGATCTGGAACAGAAAAAACTTGTACCACTTGTGATGCCATTATAAACTATTCGTCTTTGTACCCTTCTTTACTAAAATCAACTTTCACAAATCCCCATTCATCTATTTTAAGACTACTGTTGTTATCAACCCATTTGAATTGAAAAATCGGCAATTATAATGTCGTATAATCCAACTCCCATATTAGTTTGATAATGCCAAAGTATGACATATTTGCATAAATTGGATTTCTGTCCTTACTACCAGAAACATGCATCGCTTCAGCCACTAGTGTAACTCCACTATTTTGCATGGTACTATCTTCATCATGTTCATCTGTATAGAATGTATAAACATTAATTACATAACCACTATAAGATAATACATACACACTTGGTCCAGCGGCTAGCCATCGAAGACGTTCGGAAATTGAATTCAGATTTTCATCCAACTGCTTAAAAATATGGTCCTGAAACCATCATATAAACTGGTAATTATGTGTATCTGATAACCATTTTTTAGCCCTCGAGGGATTCAACTGCCGAAGAATTTCTTTGTGAGTTTTAATATATGAAGCAGCCTCCCAACTGTTATGAAAAACATAAAGATGAGCCTACTTCCGATCTATAATATTGATTGTCACAACTTCTCTTACAGAAATTCCCTCACCCTCAATGCGTCCAGTGTGACGAGATTTCGGGAGACCAATGCTTTCCACATCAGATAGGTATTTAGTACAAAATTAAATGGCTTCCTCAAAATATATCGCTCCACTATACAACCCTCTTGCCGACTTCGATTTTTGACATACCCTTTCAAAATCTTCATATACCGTTCAACATGATACATCCATCTATAGTGCATAGGACCACAAAGTCGAATCTCTCTCACCAAGTGAATCATGAAATGAACCATCATATCAAATAATGTTGGTGGAAAAAACATTTCTAATTCACATAATATGATGACAATTTCTTTTTCCATAGCTGGAAATTTCCCCAGGTCTAAAACTTTTCTACATATAGATTTGAAAAAGAAACAAAGTTTGGTTAATGTATGATGAACATTATTGGGAAAAATGCAACGTAAAGCTATAGGAATTAGATCTTGCATCAAAACATGGAAATCATGTGATTTCAAACCTTTTAACTTCAAATCATTCATTGAAAAAATGTTCTTGATATTTGATGAGTACCCCTCTAGAACCTTTACATCATTGAAGAAGTTGCAAAACTGATATATCTCCACCCTATAAAGAGTATAAGCAGTAGGAGGAAGAAACATTCAATTTTTACCCTTCACAGGAGCCAACTCTTCTCGTATTCCCATGTCAACCATGTCCAACCTTGCCTTAATTCCATCTTTTGTTTTGCTAGGGTCATTTAGCAACGTTCTGATAACACTATCACATACATTTTTTTCCACATGCATCACATCAAGAAAATGTCTGACGTACAAACAATTCCAGTATGGTAATTAAAAAAAACTGATCTCTTTTCCCAACCGATTTTCGTAAGGTTTTTCGAAAATGGTTTACCAAAAATAGTGTTCAGGTCTTTTAATTTCTCAAACATCTGATCACCTGTTAGTGGAGATGGTGTTGCGCGTTTTTATGAACTTCCATTGAATGATGTCGTCCAAGATCGGTACTTATGCCGACGAGGTAGAAATCTATGATGTCCTAGAAACACAGATTTTGATGAATGTTTCAACCTAATTTATTCTGTATCTTTTTCACATGGGACACCCTTGAGTTTCTTTAATGCTATATCCTGACAAATTTCCATAAGCAGGGAAATAATTTATTGTCCCATACAACATCGCTCTCAACATGAAGTATTCACTTTTATAAGCATCATACAACATTACACCTGAGTCCCACAATAACTTCAAATCCTCGATCAAAGGAGCCAAATAAACATCAATAACGTTACCTGGTTGTTTTGGTCCTGATATAAGCATAGATAACATGATGAATTTTCTCTTCATGCATAACCAGGGTGGAAAGTTATAATTTACCAACATAACAGGCCATGTACTATGAGTGCTGGTTTGAAAACCAAAAGGATTCACTCCATCTGTAGATAACGCAAGACGAAGGTTTCTCGGCTCTTTTCCAAATTCAGGATACTCATGATCAATTTTCTTCCATTGAGGAGAGTTGGTCGGATGACTTAATAACCCATCTTTATTTCTTTTATCTGCATGCCACGACAATTTTCTTACAGTTTCTTCACTTCCATATAGACACCTAAACCTTGGAATGATTGGAAAGTACCATACAACTTTCGTAGGATTGGATTTTTCTTTCTTGTATCGAGAAGCACCACACTTTGGGCATTCTTTAAGTGATTTGTTCTCTTTGAGAAACAATATACAGTCTTTCAGGCAGGCATGTATTCTTTTAGAAATAATTCTCATCGAGCGTAGCATTCATCTAGCTTCATATGTCTGGATTGGGAGCTCATTATCTTCCGGGAGCATGTCATTCAAGAGATAAAGTAGTTCCGTAAAACTGATATCACTCCATCCATTCCCTACTTTCAATTTATACAACTTTAGTACAACTGAAAATGTTGTATACCTAGTGCAAGCAGCATACAATGACGTCTTTGCACAAATCTTTAACTTCTCAATCAATTTTGGGCAATCACGGAGTTCATCTTGAATTTTCTTTTTCATTTCCTCAATACGATCTTCATCATCATTGAAATCTGTAATCATATCCTCCATACGGTCTTCTTCATTATCCATATTTGTATTCATATATGACGATCCATAAAACCTAGTTTTATCCCATCCAGTAGCTACATTCTCTTTTTCTACATGTTTATTCCAACATTTATAACTCCGATCTATTCCGTGACATATCAAATGTTCTTCCAACTCCTCTGGAGTAAGTAGTCTAGAATAAAAACAATGTAAACACAGACAAAGGATTTGAGAAGGATCCTTTGCGTGATCCTTTGCAAACTTGATGAACTCTTTCACTCTGTTCTCATACTCTATTGTTAAACGATTAACATCCATCCAATATTTATTCATCTCCATCCAATTAGAATATCAAATATTAGTATTTATGTTTAAAGTACACAAAAAAAGAATTCCAAATACAGTAGAAGAGAACAACTTCCTTATAAAAATATAGATTAATAGAGCCTAACCATTAGTATTTATTCATCATGCCTAAATACTCACTGCTGGTGGAAGTGAAACCGTTACTGATGATCATGCCAAGAAGAAATGGAAACCAAAAGGGGGGAGTGAATCAAAATACCCCAAACAAGATTAAAAAACATGGTATTTGAGAATAGGTTAGTGGATTTCATGTTGTCTATAAGTAAACCTAATTTATTTCAATGAAAAAGGTTAATTCACAACAAGATACCATCCATTCCATATATTATTTTCATTAATAGGATTATTTTGTGATTCAAAATGATCAAAACATGTCTAACCAACTTCAAATGGATAAAATATGAATTCATGAAACACATGAATCCCAAAAAGAAGATATAGTACAGAAACACCCACTTGGAATTTGAATGAGTCTTCTCAAATGAAGAACATCATACATCTCCAACTACATCGATGCTTTCTCATATACAACGACACCACTAGCTAGATAGTGGCCCTCACCAAGAACATCATACATCTCAAAATAAGAGACTACAACCACTAACCATGAAGAACATCATAAGATGGAAATATGCTAAGAACACATCCCTTCACCCAAATAAGAGACTACAACCACTAACCATGAAGAACCACTAAGAGCATAATTTGAAACCTAAGGAAAGGTACACCCAAAACATACAAATGAATTCAAATGAAATACTTTCTAAACCAAACCATTGAAATCCTCAAATGTTCCTAACACCAAACCCCATCATATCTCCTAATAAAATTCTTTGATAACACTATTTCATGTCCTATACCCATTTAGACCCCTCTATTGGTTAGTAGATTATAGTCTAGTGACCCCCTAAAACCATCCTCCAACATGTCATGGGTTAGTGAATGCACTGAGGGTATTTATCACAACCATGTGCAATGTACTTCTAATAATAAATAATTGATATAGTTTAACATCAAGTTGTATAGATGATTTTTCGAATGATACCAAGTGAAAGTTAGTATGGTAAATATATGTGATAAGACATTTTTGGTCTAACTAAAAGGGGAATAACCTAATGAGTGTATTTTGAATTCACAAAAAATTTGACTCTATGTGGTATAGGGTTTTTTCAACTAGTGGGAGTATGGACCACTAAGTGAATATGGTCCTCTATGTGTGGGAATGTTTTCATTTAGAGTATGGCCTAATATGTATGGTTCCCATAGGATAAGGCCCATTTGAATTGGATATTTGGGCTCATTACACAAGGTGGATCACATTTTTCATGTGATGAATCTACACCAATTTGGTTCATAAAATATATTCATAGCACATAAAGTTTTTTATATTCATCAACTAATGAATCATGTTCTTATCACACCAGGTAAGAACATAAGATCATCTACTAAGGGAAGTGTTTAGAGATCGTATGCTCATCACATAGGGGATTCTTTGGCACATCGCCTCAGGAATATCATGCTCCTCATGTGAGGTATAATCATAGGATCATTACCTAGGAGATGAATAAGAGATCTTATGATCATCACTTAGGGGATTATTAGGAATATCCTTTAATGAATCTTTTTATAATCTCATGAGGTATAATCAAGGGAACATTATTTGGGAGATAAAGAAGATCTCATATTCCCATAACATAGGGACTTTATATTCTCGTCACCTAAGTCAACCTAGGATTATCACCTAGAGTTGGATGTTTCCTGAATTAAGAGTGGTCATAGGTTTATATCTCGGTAAAAGAACTCACATATTTGAATTTTAGAAGAGGGAACCACCCAATACACTCATCGCGTTGGGGGTGAGCATAGTTTTATAGCCACCATTTCATTTTTATCCATGAAGTTATTCAATTCCCACCAAACCCTTTTCAATTTCATCATTAACAACTATATTCTATGTCACTGGGAAACTAAAAGGAAAACCCATATCAACTAACGATGTCATCTCCCACAATAACCCACTCATTACATCTTTTTAACAATGGAAAGGTTGATGCTTCCCCACTGCACGATTTACCACCTCAACCATATCACATTTCCCCCCAATGGAATCTATCACAACCAAACTAATAAAAAACTTCTCAAACAACCCCACCAAAAAACAATGATGATTTTCAACAATAAAAGTAAACAAGCACCATGTTCTTGAGAAATATAATGAAAATTAGTAAACACATGTGAATCATCCCCTTTACATCATTTTCCATCAAGTATGGTCCATTTTCTTAAATCGGTCAATCCATAATACTCACCCATAGAATAAAAAAGCATGTTAAAAAAATGATATAAAAATGCGAGAGGAGAAAAATATTGAAAAAAAGATTTGGAAAACATGCCTTAAAGGAGGTCCTGCAAACCAAAGCTCGAAAGCATTGCGGGCGGCGGAGGTCCGGAAAACTCAAGCTCGAGGGCGGCAGAGGTTCGACAATGCGAACTCAGTGGGCGGCGGAGGTTTGGAAACGAGTAGCGAGGGTGGCAGAGGTCCGAAAACGTGATCTCAGCGAGCGGCAGAGGGGAGTCACAGAGTTCCAGTACCGCGAGAGATTTAGGTCGCGATAAAACGAGGGCACTGTGTGAATGACTTTATAAAAAAATGCACTAAGGTTTTATCAGCGCTAACATTTTGGCGCTCATAAAGGTGTCCTTTATCAGCACTTTTTTAGTGCTGATAATAGTACCATTTATCAGCACTAAAATTTTAGCACTGATAATAGTACACTTTATTAGTGCTAAAATTTTAGCGATGATACAAGGAGTCTTTATCAGCTCTTTTCTAGCGCTAATAAAGAGTCTTTTTATCAGTGCTAAAATTTTAGCGCTGATAAAGGAGTTCTTTATCAGTGCTTTTCTAGCGCTGATTTATGGACTCTTTATCAGCACTAGAAACGTGATGATAAAGACTCCCTATATCAGCGGTAAAATTGTAGCGCTGTTACAGGGTTTCTTTATCAGCGCTTTTCTAGTGCTGATAAAGAGCCCATATATAAGCGCTAGAAAAGCGCTAATAAAGAACTCCTTTATCAGCACTAAAATTTTAGCGCTAATACAGGGTAACCTTTATCAACGGTTTTGCTTAGCGCTGATATAAGGGGGCGCTTCCTTTGCCCGTTTTTGTAGTAGTGCTTGCGCGAAATACCTCATTCCTCTATTTTGTGCACCAATTTATTTTTCATGCATCCCACTAATATTTCGCACATCCTGCACATATTTCATGCATCCCGCAAATATTTCGCACAACCTTTTTGTTTTTTGCGCATTCCATTGATTTTTCAGACATCCCGCTACTATATAACACAACCTTCATTTTTTCGTGTACTCTGCCCAATTTTTCGCGCACTGCATGCCTTTGACATTTTTCAATGTTATTACCTTGAATCATTCCTTTCACGCAAAAATCTAAACCATATTCAATCTTGTTCACAACATCCATTTCCAAAAACACATTTCTTCATCTCCCGATTTTCAAGGCCTAAAATTTGGCAAACACTGGAAAACAGTGCCACCTTAAACTGTTCTTTTGTGCCACCTCCAGATTGTCCATTACTTTGTGATTTTTCTCTTTACTTCTTCCCATAACCATTCTTCCACTTTCATCACAAACTCCACTATCGTGATATATATCCTTTGACAGATCATATTTAGCATTGTCAGAGTTACAATTGGAAGTACTGAAACTTCCCTATCTTCCAGTAGTATCATTCCTTCCAGTAAAAACTGTATATGACTCGCATCATCATTTATCCCCCTTTCCTTCATAAGGCTTGCATCACAAGTTCTCCTAACTTATGATATTTTTGAAATACAAAACAGCAAAGCATCGTCTGTTTTGAATTCCTTTAAAAATTGAGTTGATTTATCTTCTTGGACAACAAAAGACAACACTCTGTAAAAGTTAACTCTTCAATGTTCCTTCTCCATCCAACTTGGTCCCAACAGTAACATTTTAAAATGTAAATGTGTGGGGTTCTATATCTACAGTTGGATTATATGATTAAATTTTTATGTGGTGGTGTACAGTGATGTGGTAATATTATGGAATGTGGTTATATTTAAGCATGGATGGAGTGGAAATATGATGAGGTTGTTGTGTGTGATATGATGGATGGATTGTGGTAAGAAGACATGTTGGTCTTATTTTTTTGTTATTGTGTTCTGGACTAGTTTAAAAGCGAGTGTCCAACCCCGTCTTTCAATCGAAAGTTGAGTTAGAGAGACTTTTGAATTGATAAGTAAAATAAATATTTATTTTATAGAAAATACTTTCTTTTTTATTGATTTTAGTGTTTTTATAAGGTATTCAATTAATTATTATTTGATCTTGATTTTTGATATTACTAATCCATTTGATATTTATTTTATTTCGATTTATTATATATTTATTTAGTGCTATTTTTGGTTTCAGAATTAGGATTTAGTTTATACTTTTTTTATACTTGATGTGCTTTAGCAATTAGAATGGTGTTCATTGATGATGGTGTTTTTAGGAGTTTTCATTTTTATTGTTTTTCATAAATTTGGTATTTTTTGTAGCACTATAACTTTTGTTGGTTTTATTTTTTTAATATTTATATATAATTTTAGTTTAAATTGTAAATATATATGGTAAAATAAAATTTAGCGGTTTAATTCGCCGCTAACCCTTGCGAATTTTGATATAAAAAGTTGCTTCTAAAAATGAAATAACCATTGATAAAAACTCATTTCACAGTGCTTCCAAAAAACTACAACTAAATTGGTGAAAAACAACACCATTTTATTCCCAACACCAAAATTAGAATTGGATTTCAAAAAATTTCATGTAAAAATTTAGTGATGTTTTAAACCACCTCCAAACCAAAAAAAACCACAACTAGTTCTATAATTTGTTATAGTGTGTGGTTATAAAAATATTGAGAGAACTGATATATTATTTCAAGTAGACTGAGGTATTTTTATTAGGAAATAAAAGTTCTTTCATGGATAAAATATATAAATAATGAAATTAAATTGATTAAAAAATAACATCACATTGAGTTTAATAGATATAAAGAGTGGGATCAATGTCCATTTAATCAAACGAGTCTTCAAAAACATGCTTTATAAGAAAGGAAAAGTGGAGAGAAAAAAATATGGACTTTTTTCAATGATTTTTCACTTATGTAAGGAATTTATATTAAAGAAATATTTCATAAATAATGTTCTAAGATGTGGTATATATTTTAAAATTTATTGGATTTCAACTGGTTGATTACGAGAAAAAGGTTTTTTAATGGAAAGGAATTATATGGGATACAAAATCACCATTATATTTCTATGTTAGGATTAATATATTTTTTATAATGGTAAATTTTAAATGAGGAAGTTTTTATCATAATATTTTTATAAAAATTAAAAGTGGAAAAAATTTATAATATTAGTTTATGTGGATGATATCATATTTTTTATAAATAATGTAAAATCATATGATATGTTAATTCATCTAATAAAATTAAAATTTGAGATTTTTATGATCTGGGAATATATATTCTTTCTCAGAATATAGTTCAATCAACAATGTAAGTACATATTTATCTCAAAAATTAATTTTGTTAATGAAATATTTAAGAAATTTGGGATATCAGACTATAAGAAATTATCAAAACATATCATGAGAGGCATAAAAAATAGATTATTAAAGTGTAGAAAGAAGGTGTATTCAAAATATAATTGGAAAATGATTGGTTTTTTACTATTCTTGAAAATTGTAATACATGATATAGGGTATAAAACATGCTTGGCCGCATGATTTTGGAGTAATCACACAGAAAGAACCTCATGGTTGTGAAGGGAATAGTGAGATATTATAAACAAAATACAAACAATGGTTTATGGTTCTTATAAGGCCCATAAAATAACTTAATTCCCTATAGTGATTCTTATTATGAAATAAATGTAGTGGAAATAAATTCCGCAAGTGAAGAAGTTTTTTATATTGGATAAAACTTCATATATTGGTTAAGAAAAAACTTAAGAAGATATATCACATACTATTATAGATGTATAATATATGAATTTAAATAAAGAATACACTTAGTAGTTGTGAATGAAAAAATAACCAGAATAGCTTTGTGAATACATGGTTCTTACAATGGTTATTTTATGCAAAAATATGAGTACTATTAATCTTATTGAAAATCCAATTCAATACTCAAGGGCCAAACATTTTTAAATTTAGTATCATTTTGTTAAAGAAATGTTTTAATAAGAAGTACTAAAATTATAGAATATTAAAACCAACAATCATGTGGAAGGTATGATTAAAAAACCATAGGCCAAAAAAATCATTTGAAAAAAGTAGGTTATATATTGTACTTTATATATCTCACTTTTATTTAGAATATCTGAATGGTTCCCTTTACATTTTTTTTAATTTTCCCCCATATCTAGTTGTTTGTGTTTTTAGATTAAGGTGGATATATAAACCATGGGTTTTGAAAAATTGGAAGAATTAATAAATTAATTGAATTCTAAAAGGTTTTAGAAAAGATAATTTGAAAAATATATAATTTTTTGGTTATATTTTAAGAAAAAGTTTTGTAAAAAAAGTTTTGACATTTTCAAAACCTCTTTTCCCATATTGATATTTTATGCAAGTGGGATTAAAGAGAATAATAAAGGTACTACATATTTAGAGGCTTAAGTATTAATAATTCAACCAAAACCATTATCATTTGATTTTTGTGTTAGAGGGGGAGAATTGAATTAGAGGAGAATAGACTAGGAGGATATGAATCTTGAGGTTTATGGGGAGTTATTGAATTGAAAACTTTATTTAGTGATATAATTCCCCTAATACATTTCCTAAAGATATAATTGTTTAACCATGTTAGAGGGGGGAATTTCTAAGGTAAAAAAACATAATAATATCATATTATTTAGGATGAAAAAACTTCATATAAAAAGAGTCATTAATTTGAAAAAAAATAATTTAAAAACATTAGGAATGATTTTTTGATAAGGATTATTGAGAACAAAATCCAAAGGAGGGACTCTTAAAACTAAAGAGATATGGATAATTAAATATTATATTTTTTTCAACAATTATGTTTGAGTATTATTAGTGTTTTTTAGAAGAATATTTTTTTTATGTAATGGTTTTGGAAGTGTCTTTAAAGATACATGGATAAATTTGAAAAAAAATATATTAACATAAGGTTGAAATGGATTACTCAAAGGATGCATATGTATAAAATTAATCTATATAGGTGAACTATTAAGAGTAAATTAAAGGAATATGATTTAATCAGAAAATAAAAAGCTCACATACTTTTGATTAAATGAATTAAAAATTTACCTATGTTTGATTTTGGTTTTTAGTTAATAACTTATGTGTGATCTTGAGATATGTAATATTGGTCAAAATGACCCAATACTCACGTTTTTTTGATTTAGATAAAAAATTACTTATAAGAATCGATTGAATTAAAATATTAAAATTATTCAAATAATTACAGACTAATTTTTAAAGAGGTTAAAATAAAGGGAAAAATAAATATTGAAGAGGAAATTTGGTTGAGTTTAATAGAAGATTAAATAAGAAGTCTGGTTTCTAAATTTTAATATTTATTACTGAATATTTTTTAGAAATATTCGATGTAGAAAATATAATATGACTTTATAAGATATATTATTTTTTTGATATTTTTTTTGGAAGATATTCAGGGGAATATATTTTTTTATTTGATAATTTGTGTAAGAGATATATAGAATTTTTAATATTAAATTTTTTAAAAGAAGATGTGACTATTTATGATTGAGGTTTTTCATTAAAATTTAAAATTTTGATGAATAAAGAATAAAAAAATTATTTTAATCTAGTTTTTATGCTGATATTCAAATTCATCTTTTTTATTGGTGTTATTTATTTATTTTTCGCATTTTTTAAATGATTTGATATAATTCTTAATGATATTCTCAACATAATTCTATAATATAAGAAGTAAAAGTGTGTAACAAACAAAATATTTTATTCATAGTCGATCAGGTTACTGGTCCAATTGTTATTGTTACAATATGAGGTGAATTTGTTATTTTGAATTTGAATCAAATTAAGTGGGTTTGATTATTTTATAGTATTTGTTTGATTTTTGAGATATTTTTTTACTGTTTTAGGTGAATAATAGGTGATTGGGAAAGGGAAGAACCCTTAATAGGACTTTAAATTCATTTCAATTACCCCCAGGAACAAGGTGTAAACTCACTGGGTACCCATTGAGTCTAAAAGAGGGGATATACCGCTTCTTGGGGTCATTGTGTGTATGGTTCCATTTACTGAGTACCTGGTGGAGTCATCATGTACCCAGTGGAGCTGGGCTGGGAAATTTTTATTGATTGTGGTTGGTATGATGATATCAGAAGGTTTTGTATGTACATTTTTATATGGCCACACCCTGAATGGGAAGGCATTGGAATTGTAAGTAATAGAGTGATAATGTATAGTGTTCTAGTGTTTGTTATGTCAATTAGGGAAGATCATGAATAAGAGGGTGATGGTTCCTAGAGTGAGAGGGCAGTGCTATGTAATATAGAATGAGACCTCAAGTAGAGTGAGTGGGTGGTGGTAGGTAATTTGGTATATGATATGGTATGTAAAATCTACATAGGTGCGGAAGTTGAATTATTTGACACAAAATAAAATTATGGATATTGAGGACACCGTGAGTTAGAGTTTTGAGCCAAGATGATGATATATGACCTATACTGAGTGAGAGGGTATGGTATATGAATTAGCATGTGGCCAAACATGATTGATAATGTGTGGTAAATGGACTAACATGAGACTTGATACAGGAATATGAATTGACTGAGAAGGTACCATTAATGATATATGATAGACTTGTGGCTTAGGATAACTCTTCTCCTTCTATCACTAGCTAAAGAAGGTGGGGTCAGGTGTCATGGTGGTTTAGTAAGAACATGTCGACTTAATGTATTTTCTTTCATGTGAATCTTGTGTTCTGTTTCCAGCTAGGTACATCGAGTGATAAATACTTATAGTCATCTAGTTTTTTTCATTCACATTAACCTGATCATAGTATCACACAATGTATTAAGGTGAGAAAGGGAATCCTCTGAGCCATTGGACTCACCCTTGACCCATATGTATAACATTGGTTTCGATGTATGGGGTATTCATTCATTTACCTTTTTAAGAAAATGTATCACTCGAAGATGGAAACATGGTTTATATCAAACAGGTTGTGGAGGTTGGTATTTCTATAGGGATGATTATATGAGTTAGTTTATAGGCCATGGTTGTTTAATTTCCATTTATTATTCTTTATATGTACCTTCCAACATGTAACTATTGTATTTATAAGATAAATAATATTATATATTATATCTTCTATTATTGTTCTATTACCTTTGATACACTATATAGATTTTTTACTATTTTTTATTTTTTACTATGGGGGATTTCAAGGGCTATTATTTATATCTATAGGTTTTTAGGATGTATTCTAGAAGGATGGGTCATGTTGATTTTTTGTAAATTTTTCCATAATCCTTGGGCTTCAAATTCGAGGGAATAGTCTCCCCATTTTAATTTTAGGCTCACTCCATTAGTCAGTAGCCTCAAGCATATGGAGAGGTGCACCAAAGATCTACTAGGACCCCTTACATGGGTTTCATTTGGGTGATCAAGGATGAGGCATTAAAAATTGGTATAATAGCATGTGTCTATTTAGGATAGTGTTAGTTAGAGGTGTAATTAGGGTTTTAGGACTAAGGAGGAAGACGAAAAGAAAGAATAACCATCATGGATTTGGTTAAAACCCACACTACCAGGTTATGTCCAGTATTTGGACTATGCTCTATATTTTGAGTGAGGATCATGTAATTATAATCCTAATATAGGATGGAGGATAATTTGGATGATTTATAGGGATCATGTTGGATCTAGAGAGTTGTTTATGTATCAGGATAGGGAAATTATTATAGAATGATACTACTGACATTAGGTGGTTGTGTTTGAAATGTTGCCTTATTGGGGTCCATTATTAGTTGAAGAAACTTATAATAATTTTTTGTTTTCTGAAATAGTTTATATGTGGTTATTAGATTAATATGAATTTTAGGGTCTTTATTTATTGATTAATGATTTTGATTGTTCAATCACAATATGTAAATTATTTTCATGATGATTAATTATTGAAAAAACCATGTTTAAAAAAACTCATCTAGTGGAGAGAGGTGTGTGTGAATTTGTTTCATAAGTTAGTTTAGCATAAATTTTTATGTAAAATTTATATTTTAAAACTATTTTTTTTTGGTTTTCAGAAATATTTATAGATTTTTTTGTAATTTTATTCCAAAATGGTTTTTGAAAATAATGTCATTTTTTTAGTAAGAGAAAATTCAAGTTAGTCTAGTGATTTGGTATTTTTTATTTGATTAAAAAACCATTGGATTCCATTTTGTGTTTGAGAACTCAGGTTATTTATTATATTTTTAAAATGGTTTTAATGTGTTTTGAAATAAGTATATAGAATCCATGTGAACCAAGTTGCTTTCTTTTTAGTGGTTGGACCGAGGGTGACCCAGGTTATTGAATTTTGTTTTATAAGGGGATGTGATGGTTGTTTTAAGAGAGTCATGTATATTAGGATTGTAGTATAGATGTTTGGTTTTAGGAAATCAAATTTCGATGTTAGTTTAATGGTTTTTATATCAATTGAATTTTGATTTGGTAGGCTATTCCTATGATGAAGATCACTATAAGTTGGAGTTGGTCATTGTTAGTTGGTCCTTATGATAAGAAGCACCATAAGGATAAATATAGATCAATGAATTATGTTTTTGTGTTTGGGGTTTGACTATTTATTGTTTCTTCAATTATTTAGGATGTATGGGTGTATTTTGGAATTATTTTGGTGTTGTGGGGTTGACTATATGAATATTTCTTAAGTAATAATTTTTTATGTTCAAAAGAATAGATATATATCCCATATTGACTGATATTGGAGAATTAATTACAATAATTTATTTATTGGTGAGTGTCTCAAAAAGTTGTTATCTATCCTTTTGTGAATAGTGATTGTTTTTTGGAGTTGTGTAGTGGAAGATGGATTCATGCTTTATGATAGAACAAAATTTTTTGGTGATGAAGTGATGAATTGGTAGGGTCTTTTTATGGTTGGAGGAGCACTACAACTTCTGGAAGATTACAAGTGTTATGGTTGGGAGTTTTTAATGACTTTAGGATTTTAGTGTTAGTGAATCGGGTTAAGGGATGGATTTTCACCATTATAATGGATGGGTGAATTTGAATTTGTTATTTTGAATCAAAGGGGGGTTGTATTATGTTTAAGGTATTTTATAGAATTTGTGAGGGATTTGGATCATTATAGAGGATTTTTGGGTGATCAAGAGTCGGATTAAACATTTTTGTGAATGAAATAATGTCTGTGGTTACACCATGGAAGCTAGTGGAATCCCACTAGGTACCTGTTCAGTTTGGAAGAGGGTTTTCACTCCATTTAGAGCTAGTGGGTGGCCAGTTCTCTCATCAGGATGATGATGGAGTCACCAGGTACCAATAAGGGAAGATTGGGTGTCCGGTGTGGCTCTTCCTTATTTATTTTTTAGGGTGATGTATTGTCATTTGATAGTCACACCCCCTTATCCATGTATTACAAATTGGTCTTGGGGGTCTATTTTAATAAACTTATCATTCACCTTCTTGATGTCTATTTGGTGATCCTTTAGTTAGAGTTGGTTTATAAAGATTCTTAGTGCCAATTTGAGTTATGTTGGATTCTTCTTCTCTTATTCATCCCACACATTCATGTTCCCTAATTTTAGTTATCAAATTGTATGGTTTGGGATGATATTCCACTAGAAAATGGTATAATTGACTCCAAATCATGCAGATTTAATGTGTTGTGTATAGAAGAGGTCTTGATAATAAATTTTCATGATATCATTCATCATTTATCTTAAGGTATATCACCCTATGATTTAATTCCATATTTTTCAAATATTAAATAAAATTGGGCATTATGTTATATTTTTAGTCTTTTTCATGGGTTTGGTATGAGGATTCACCATTACTAGAACACACCCCTTGGATTATGGTTTTTCTATCGTGGGTCCTCTAAGTGAGTGTAGCGTTGGTTATTCCATCATGTAATTTTGGTTTCAAATGATTGGTTTGTTATTTTACTTTGGATTATAATTATGATTTCTCCTCTTGGGGTCATTTATTGTTAGAATCATCATGGGATCAAATGTGGATCAATGGTTTAGGTAGTTGGACTTTACATTCATGAGTCTCTTTGTTTTTTGGATTATGTTTTGGTTCCAATGATCTTTTTTAGTATCATTGGAATATTTTATGACCATGTGTGATCTCAACCATATGGGTTTGAAAATAATTTGTTGGAATAATAGTCAACAATGACCATAAATTTTCCCAAATGCTTCATCATTGGAGCATTGGTATGAATAGTTTTGATGACCCTCTTAATGGTTTGTTAGTGGCATGATTTGTATTTTCAAGGTAAATTGGTTTTCCTTTTTAAATGACAATTTAAATGTGTTTTTGAAGAAACATTTATTTCTAAAATAAAGTTTTTAAAATACAACTTCATTATACAAAATGTGATTTAGAATAATGGTTTTGAAATGAAATCTCAATATATGTGTTTTATTTTTAAAGGATTGTTTTGTTTAGTATTTTAGAAAAGTGAAATTACCAAGACTTTTTGAATGATAATTTTTTCTCGACAATGTATGTTATATTATTTTTAACTTAACATAACTATATATTTTTAATAATTAATTGATTTTAATTTAAAATGTGACCATTGGTGTTTGACCGTTATGTGAACGTTGGTCAATAAGACTATTGGAAACAATATAATAATTTTAATGTTATAATTTGTGTTTATAATTAGAAATGAAAAAGAATAATTAATGAATAAATTAATAATGATCGACTCAACCAGTAGGGTTGTGCCGTATGAAGCCCATTTTTTGGATCATGGGAGTGATGTAGAATCACTGGGGTTCTCCCTTAACCAAGTTCAAGATGAGCTTCAACAAGTGAAGCTTGAACGAAATCACCTATGAGATAAGTTCAAGTTAGTGGAAATTACCACTCAGGCAATGTTATCTAAGACGCCCCATGAATCTATCACCATCACAGACCTTACCCTTATGTTTTATGTAGTTTTTATAAGGGGTTATGTGTCATGGACTTAGTTACTTTAAGTTTAATTCCATTGTATAAATAAAGTTTTATTCCATCAATTCTGTTTTAAGAATAGTTTTTCTTAATAAAATTGAGATAGAATTTTATAAATTTATTTTACGGGTAGAAATTTCACTTTCTATAAAAGATATAAATATTTTTAATAAACTAAGATATTATGAATAATAATTATTTTAAAAAACTATTTTGATAAAAACACTCTTTTTTAAATATAAATGATAATTTTTTTATTTTTTTCAAATGTCAAAATTTTTTCAATGCATATTTAATCCGCTATTATTTTTAATAAATAAGGATTTTTATATTTAAAGGTTATAATTATAATATTTATATAATTATTTTGTTAAAATAAATATCATTATTTAAATCATCATGTTGAAATTAGGTTGGGGTGAATTTATGAGAATTTTCTAAAATACTTTATTTTTTTCAAGAATAGTCAAAACTCAGTTTGTGTTTTTCAGTACGTTTAATGACATTATAATTTTTTAATAATGATTTAATAACTAATTAACCCAAATACATGACTTAAAATGTGTAATTTTATTAATAAAAATTATTTTAATATATTTTAATCAATTTCAAAATATATAATTTTCCTCCCAAATTCTAAATTGGAAACTATAACATTAAAAATGTTATTTTGTGAAAAATTTAATTTTTCTTGAAAAAATAATTATATAAAATAATTTTTAAATATTTTGGATTACAATAACATAAATTTTTTCCCAAGTTTCAAATATCATGGGAAAATACCACGGGAAGGCCCATGGGTTTTCATTTACCTTTACCTAGGTGTCGAAGGCCTAAATTTAGACATTAATAAACAAGTCCCCAACTTTTTCTATAAATACTCACCTATTTATCCATTTCCTTTCACTAAAAATTCTTAATACACTAATCTATAATTGTTTTTACTCCCAAGTATTCCTCCCAAGGTGTCCTCAATCCCCCAATGTACTAATCCTCATGTTTTAGGAACTACTCTTCAAGGTAAGGGAAATCTCTACTTCTCTTTTCCATTCAAGTTTCCACTTTATGTGGTATGTATTTAACATTTAAAAACTAACCTATTATATAAAATTTATATTATAACTTCACTATAATAATATTATTTTATTACTATTATAAACTTGTACCATCTCTTTTTATCCATTTATAAAGCCATGTTTTATACCCGTTAGGTTGTCGATTTTACTTCTCAAAATTTATCAATTCTCCTCAAGAAATTCCGTCTTATTTTCTTTATGTGAATTCCAAATAATATTTATTTTATAGGGGTATTTAACAAGATATAAAATTGATTTATTTTATTCTGGGATTTACATACATAAAACCCTCATTCCCTTTACGTGGGTTATAAAAGACATAAATATCTCACCATTAAGAACTTTTTAAAAAGCCATGATTTTTATTTAGAACCCATATTTTTTATTCTTCAAGGGTTATTTATGAAATTTTTTATTATTATATATGTGTATAAAGTTAATTAATACATATTAAGGGTACACCCTAACAACGATTCGATTCATTGGGTAAAGAATTTAATCTCTGGAGATGACATATTTAACGATACATTAGTGAATAACCTTGATAATTTTTATGACACCTTGGTGAAAAACCTTGGTGATATGCTTATAAATATCTCATTTAAATGTTTTAGACACATTTTCATGTTATTATTCATGTTGTTATTATTATTATTATTATTATATACCTATTTATCATGTCTTTATGATATTACTCATGTTTTTATTAATATTTATAAATATTACATGTAAACTATTTCCCTTACTTTACCTTACTAGGCCATATGATCACCCTTTGAATTGATGTATGTCCACTGGATATTAGAATTAGTAAATGTACTTAATATGATACTATTATTAATCCTTTCAAGTGTATTATAATAATGTTTTAATATTTCATGTATTATGCCCATTTTTTTCCATGAAAAAAACATTAAAAGATCCTCTATTTATACAATGTAATGAAAAGTTATGTAATAAAAAGGTGGGATTCCATTATTGTCATCAAAGGATGGTTTAATTATTTATGGAAATTATGATTTTAAAAAATTAGGAAGAACCTTAGGAAAAATTTAAAATATATTAAAACACCTTGGTATTTTTGTAAAATATTAATTAAGTGGTTTCCGATTAATGAAATCCCTATCTAGAGATGAACAAGTGGGTGTGGCTCTAGTATATATGTATATAGGGATAAAACCTGAAAAAACACATTGAGGTAGAATCTAATGGGAATTGTTGCATGAAAATGGGCCGTGGTTCACTCATGGTTTGAAACTCCCATGGGATATTTTTTGGTTAATCACAACCCTTTTATGAACCATTATGAAGTATTTATAAATAAATTAATTGATGTTAATGAATAAAATTTTCAAGAATGATTTTTCAAGATATAAAATTCATTTGGAATTATGATATTCTTAAAAGAAATACGTTTTCCACTAAGTTTTTATTATTTTAGAAAATGGTTGGAAATATGAGGAACCATGTAAATGGTGAGCACAACAGACTATGCCTTGAAGGCCATCTGATGGAAGCTAGAACGGAAAATTGCAAGATAATGATGAATCAACTGAATTGAGTTATTATTAATAACTTTAATCAAGACAAGATAATGAATTCAACTCGAATGGAAAACTATCCATTGAGTTTCTTATACATCAACGACCACCTTCATTCAGTGGATCTACCAACCCATTGATTTTTGAATAATGGATAAGCTCTATTGAAAATATATTTTCTATACTTTATTATTAGGAAAAAGAAAAACTCACCCTGGCTATGTACTTCTTAGAGGGAGAAGCTGATTAGTGGTGGAAACTGATTAAAAAAATAAATACAAGAAGGTAGATTGAAGCTATGGTGTGGGAAGAGTTCAGAGGAATCTTGTTTAAAAAATATTACCCTCGTTCGATGTGAATGAAAATGGAGAAATAATTCCAAGACCTGAAGAAGAAGGAAAATTAATTTGTTGGAAGCCATAAGATTAACATTAAAAATATTTCTCACTACACCTCTATCTTTATCATGGATCCTAATGGAATGGTTTATAAGTTATTCGATAGACTAAGATCCTTTCTATAGAAGAATCTAGCCAATTGAGACTATGAAAGCTATGAAGATATAGTGTGAAGTGATATAAAGGTTGAACTGCTGTTCAAAGAGATGTAATTGTCCCATATATTGAATGAATAGAAGAGATCAATGGATCCAATATTACGGATTAACTTTAATCACACAAGAGGAGGAAAGAAAGTGAAACATTCCACATGAAACAAATGTGGGAATAAGCATTGGGGGAATAACTTACTCCGGACTGGGAAATGTTACAAGTGTGGAAAAGATGTCCATATCTCTTATAACTCTCGTATTGAGGAGAAGCCTCAACTTCTCCACACTAACGAAAAAGGGAAGATGGTGTAGGCCCATCCTGATGTCCAATTGTCACACCCCGACCTGACACTTTGTGATTATTTTATTTATCTTTGAGTTTATATTTAATATTATTCATTTTTGACTTTTTTTAAATATAAATCAATTGAATTAAAACTAATATAAAATAAAATAAAAAAAACTTAATATATTTCCCCCCTCCCCCTTTCCTCAAGACGTGGCCAAACCCACTCCCCTTCCTCCTTTCACGCGATGCTGACCCCCTTCCCAGACCTCTGACTATTCTCCCCCCTCCCAATGAACCTCCCTATCCATGGCCTCTCCCTCTGGTAGCCTCCTCTCCCTTGAGTGACCTCTCAAACACCTCCTTAAACAAGTATCATCTTAGGTTTTTGTCTCAACCAACCCCTAGGTCATGGGTCGACCGGGTTTTGGTAATTTCTTCCATTTTTAGGGTCTGTGGTGGGTTTTCTGGGTTTTCCTTGTGTGGGTTTCGGCATCCACTGCCAAAGGAGAAGCGTTTCGGTCTATTCTGGTTAATGCTCCACCATTTTATGTTGATTGATTTTACCCTATTATTTTATTAGTTAATTTTAATGTGTTATAAATTTTATTTTGGGTAGTGAGAAGTTTGATTTGGTAATGTTTTAACAATCTTATGGGTTATAAATGAGGTTTTTCAAAGTAAGTGGATATGTGTTGTGCATATTGTATTGTAGTGTTTCTTGAAAAGAGTTTTATGCCTTGTTTGGAAAGTGAAAATTATATTTTCAAAGGCACTTGAGGTGCGTATTTGTTCGAAATGTTTTTTTATTAAAGAATGGAGCAGTGTTGGAATATAGGATTTTTCGTGTATTTTTACGTATCAATTATTGATTGTTTAATAAAAAAAGGCATGTTTTGGAAATGATTTATTGTTGTGTTTGGATTTATAAAAAGGATATTTCTAGGGAATTGGTTGAGAAAGTGTTTTTTTCTTGTGTTTGTCAAAGGAGAATTTAAAAATTGTGTAAGTAATGGTAAAATCATTTGAAATGGGTTTTTGGTGTGACTAAAATGGAAGGAATCGATTAGTATTGGCATGTATGACTTTTTTCACTTTTAGTATGAGTGTTGAATTCTTTAAATAATGGGAAGCTAGTTTTGGAAATGAACTTATTTAGTGTGTGGGTTCCCTATAGGTTAATTAAATTGTTTAGTGTCTCCTCAAAGGGTTGTACACACATACATAGGTACTGTCATGACCCCTCCCCATAAGGTGTACCCCTCATGGGCTAGAAATATGAGAAGAGAGATAATGACCCCTAAGTCCCGCCTCCAATAGGCCCCGAGTTGGAGACTAGCACCGAGGTTATAGTAAACACACAAATGGGAGGCATTACCCTTTAAGAGAAAACATGAGAAAGAGAGAGATAAGAAAGACAGCAATCATCTCCAACTCAGATATCAATATACAAGAAAATCCCAAGTATATATATGTAATTTTATACAAAACTACTACAATTTAATGGAAAAACTCCAAGTACCAAAACAATATAAAAATAGCAGCAACCAAAAATACAGAATAGATCCTGCAAACCCAAGCTAGTAGTAACCATACTGATCACCAACCTACTCTAAGTGACCTATAAAATAATTTATATAGATAGGTTGAGTATAACAGTATACTCAGTAGGATCATCCCTGAAGCCTCTCGTGCAAAAGTAAAGAGAACATGCTAAAGCACAGTGAACAACAAGTGAAACTAAATCATCATCTAAACAAGTATACTAAGTTCCCAGCCTCACCATAGATATTGTCACCAAGTATCTCATACAAGAGTATATAATATAATAAAGAATATCAAGGGTACCCTGCTACCACTTCCCCACTAGTTTGCTGCTTTTCCCCAACGTTGCATGTCCTAAGCATCTCTCTCCAAAAAGGCATGCCTGCAGACACCTGGGCAAAGCACCACAACATGCAACTCGTGAAACCAAACCACCACAACCATGTAAGAAAAGTAACCAAGTAGTTTCTGGGATCCACCAAATCTTTCATAACATGTACCATACCTCAGGAATTATACCTCAAGCCATTACAACCCACACACGGAGTAAGGATCCTCAAGCCGTCACAACCTATACACGTTACACCTATAGTAGTCCATAAGAAACTATATCCAGAATATATGCGTGTGAATAACCATAATCCATTACATCCCTCTACACACATATATGGGGAAAACTAAATGTTGTGCCTACCGGCATAATTAACTACCAAGAGAAGAGAGTGGGGACAAAGGGGGTAGTCAGCCATCCATCCTCCCACCAAAATGTTGGGGAAAACACCCCGTAATGTTCAGAACCCCTGGGGTGTTAGTTTACCTAATTAACGGGGGGGGGGGGGGGGGTGGAGTAGCATATATAAACTAAAAAAAGTATAGAATATACTATAGATCCTAACCACACAATGGTCATAACCTAGTCTTAGACTCAACTGCATCTAACTTCTCTCAGACTCCCGGCTGCCACTTCTAAGATTAGGCATCCTATAAGCACACAAAAATTTAAAGAGATTGATTACATTACTTAATTCCCTTTTTATCAGTTTCACTTTGTGTTCATTAATTATTTAAACATTAATTAAATATTAACAATTTCCACAGTATATTTCAATAGCATCACAACCAAAGTCCACTGTTCCTTTAAATTTCAACCTCATCATTGCGTCCCAGCAAGATCCAACCCCATGGGTTAACATCATTTATTCAATCATTTATTAACAAAATTAATTCTTTCCCATATTCCCATGCATTATAGAAAAAAACATTCTAAGCTACTAAACACAAGGTGGGTCAACACTATGAGTAGATGAACTACCCGTCGAGTATTTTTTCCTACAACAAGAGTGTAGAACCATACTCCCTCAGGAAGATAAACACGGAAAGCATGTGGCATACACCACACGTCTTCGGCCCTTTTGGAAGGAGGGTAAGAAAACCATCTACCTTGAGCAGTGGGGAAAGTAAGGAAGATAAAAAACCAACAAGAAACAACAAGCGGTGTTCTCCCCAATTCCCACATGAATAAACAGATGCGTCTCACCACTCTAGGCATCAATTTCTACCACAACCAATAGGCCTCCCTGCCCCCACATATAACAACTACTTTCTACACTCACATTACAACACAAGAATCAGAAAAAGAAACATCATATCAATTGGGCTCTTGGACCTTAAACAAGGTATCCAACCTTCAAATACAATGAGCTATCATAGCTCTAAGAATAAGGCTCTTGGCCTTTACAAGCAAGAGGGTAACACCGAACCCTATGAGGCATTATCTTTTTATCAAACAACCAGTTCTTTAATCCATCTAGAATTAACCGATTTATTATTTTTAGGTTCCAACTATGGCTAACCTAAACACCAAGCTATCCTAGCTATCACAAATTGATTAAATATGCCTATTGCATCAATTTTATTAACATAAAATTGCAACAACAACAAAAACAACCAGATTCATTTATATGCCTCTTTATCTTTATCCAAACAATTATCAATTAATTTTCAGATTTATTTTATTTACCAATTTCCATCAAGAACGAAAAGCTAAAAAAATCAAGCATAGATATCACACTATCTATAAAAACAAGAGTCAATAACATACGATTCATATCAATTTATTTATCCTATTAAAATGTTTATTATTTCAATTCCATTGTGGTCCAATGGTCCAAAACATGCTAACTCTACATTTTAATGTAAAAAAATTGAGAATCAATGAATCAACTACCTCAAACGGTTCTCAACATTCTTTATACGAGGACAATGCACACAATGGATTGTGATCTCCTCCCCCATGACAACTGCATCCACCTGAGGATGCCGTGACACGACCACACCATCCAACAACCAAGAAAAATACATTAGAAGCATGAATATCCCATGAAATAGCATGATAGGGAGAAATATGTAGAGAAGGATCAATGAAAAAACCAGAATAGAGTTAGATCATACCTTATATCGATAAAGGATCGACACTTGCTGCTTACAGCAAAATAGGGGGTGAAAATGCAGCAAGAAGATACTATAAGGGGAAACAATCCAAGGATTAAGGTTTGATCACACAACCCCTAATGGAAGAAGGAAAGGTTTTAGTGTCTCGCACCAGAGAACAATAAGGTATAATAAGGAAGGAATATATATCGTCCCTTTATAAGATTTAACGGAGTAGCGGTTTAAGATACGCTGGATTTTACATTAAAAGAAGACCACATTAAACTACAAATTTTGACCAAGTAAAAGCATCCTAAGCCTTAGGAAAATTAATATAGAAGTTATAGGATTTGATTTGGCCTTAAATCCCTTAAAACAAGGCCTTAAATTCATTTTACGTCAAAGGAAGCGTCAAAGTGTAGAAACTATAGGAAGTTGGAAACACAGTACACCAAACATGAAATTTGACAAAATGTTAGATGACTCACCGTTCTAGAAAACTCACTAGTCTATAAACACTATAGAACCTCAATGGCCTGGAAACACTGTAGAAACTCACTGGTCTGAAAACACTATTTATGAACTAGAAATTTAGCAAAGGAAAAATAACATGCTATTGAAAAGAGCCTACTATTATGGAAACACTGTTCATGAACTAGAAATTTGGAAAATGAAACTAGCATGCTATTAGAAATAGCCTACTATTATGGAAACACTGTTCATGAACTAGAAATTTGGAAAAGGAAAATATCCTGCTATTGGAAGTAGCCTACTATTCTGGAAACACTATTCATGAACTAGAAATTTGGAAAATGAAAATAGCATACTGTTAGAAATAACCTACTATTCTGGAAACATTGTTCATGATCTAGAAATTTTGAAAAGTGTTGGGAATAAGTCTCCTTGACCTCCCCGAACACCTAAAACACTATATTTTATAAAATTAATGGAGTAGAGAGGTCCGGGCCATTACATTAGATACCTCTTGAAACATTCTCGTCCCTAAGAATTCAAAACCAACCCAGATGAAAAGAGGGGTCTGAACAACCACCCTGTAAGATACCTCTAAAGGGATAACCACTGTGAGTTGTTTGAAAGATGGAACAAAACCACAATGTCTAAGAATAAGGGAACAATTATTCCATATCCAAACAATTCAAACATAACATCTCATAAAAGGTACAAAAAAAGAAAGCATCAAAGAAAAAAAACTCACCAAAACAACTTAAAACAGCTTTGGGTATTGGAAATGCATCTGAGACTCCCACTACCAAGTACTCTCCTTGACACCATTGTGTCGCCAAAATACACGAACCAAGGGAATATAATCTCACACAACACCTTATCCTAACGGTCCTGGATTTGTACCGGACACTCCTTGAAGTTCACATCATTGTCAACATCGATCTCGCTCCAATCGATGACGTGTGAGTCATCATGAAGATAACGAAAGAGCTGTGATACATGGAAAACATCATGTATCCAACTCATCTATGAGGAATGTGATACTTGATTCGCCACGCCTACAACACGAGCCAACACCTCGAAAGGACCAACAAACCGGGGAGAAAGCTTTCTCCCACGACCAAACCTTCGCTTCCCACAATGGGGAGTCACCTTAAAAAATACATGACCCCCAAAATAAAACTCCAAAGGCCTCCTTCTTTGACCAGCATATGATTTCTAATGATCCAACGCTGTCTTAATCCTCTCATGAGTCACTTGAACCATCTCTGTTGTATTATACACTAGTTCCGGTCCGAGAATTGTTGACTCTTCAACCCCAGTCCAGTGCAATGGAGAATGGAAAGGTTAGACATAAAAGGATTCAAATGGCGCCATACCGATGGTGTTGTGAAAACAATAATTGTAAGAGAATTCCACCAAGGGTAAGTGCCTCATCCATGAACCTCCAAAATCCAGGACATAAGAGTATAACATGTCTTCAAGAGTCTGTATAGTCTGATGTATCTGACAATTCGTATGTGGATGAAAAACAGTGATAAAGAATAACTGAGAACCAAAATCATACTGGAGTCCTCTCCACACCCTAGAGGTAAAATGAGGATCTCGATAAAAAATGACCGTCCTTAGTAATCCCTGGAGTCTCAACAACATTTTCTAGATACTGCCTTAACAAAAATTCCACTAAGCTCAACTCCTTGATTTCTATAAACTGGGATGATTTTGTTAAACAGTCCACTACCACCCAAATAACATCATGTCCTCCCAAATATCATGTTAAACCAGTAAAAAATTCCATTTAGTTGTCCTCCCACTTCCACTAAGGAATATCTAATGACTAGAGCAATCCACCAAGGAAACAATGATCAGTCGTGACCTTCTAGCAGACCAAACATCAAGAAATAAGCTCCGAAATTAAACGCTTCAACCTAGGCCACCAAAAATGACTCCTCAAGGCTCAGTACATCTTTGTCATGCTAGTATGGACCGCTAAAGGTGAAATATGGAACTCTATGAGAACAATATCCTGCGTCTGCAAAGAAACAAATATCCTTCCATGATACAATACTCGTTGTTTTTCATCTGTAGACCAACCATCATAGGCCTCACCATAAACAACTTGATCTATCCATACCTCTACCTCTAGATCCCCCAACTAAGAACCTTACACTTGCTACACCAGATATGAAAACACCGCATCTGAAAAAGACAACCTATACCCCCAACTTCTCCTATATCGAGATTTAATGCTGACTGTACTTCCATTACTCTCCATGAATCACCAGATTCATGCACTACATCACTACGCGACTTCAGGCTCTGTACTTCAGATACAACATTCCCCTTTCCAGGTTTATACAATATTTTGAAGTCATATTCCAATAATAACTCCATCCACTGACACTGTTGAAAGTTTAAGTCATGCATAGAGAAAACATACCTCAATCTCTTAAGATCGTTGAAAACCACAAAGCACTCACCAATGAGGTAATGTCTCCACAACTTCAGAGAAAAAACCATAGATGCCAACTCAAGATCATGCGTGCAATAGTTAAATCCATGGGGACGCAACTACCGAGACTCATAAGAAACAAATGAACTCTACTGTATCTGAACACAGCCTAACCCTAGATGTGAAGCATTGCAGAAAACATCAAACTGAACTCCCTCTAATGGAAGACAATGAACTGGAGAACTTACTAACTTCTCCTTCAGATACTCAAAAGCTTCTAGTCGCAGACCATTCCACATGAATGCCTAATCCTTACTGGTAAATGTCGTCAGAGGAGTCACAACCTGAGATAAATTTTCTACGAACCTCCATTAGTGATCTACAAGACCAAGGAAACTTCACAACTCTACCACTATCTTGGGGGATACCCGGGACACAACTGATTCTATATTCGATGGATCCAGAGCTAATCCCTATGGGGACACACCATTCCCCAAGAAATGGACTTCTCGAGCCCAAATATCACACTTCGACAACTTCCCAAATAGCTGATGTTGATGAAGAACCCCCAAAACGGCATGTAGATGCTCTGCATGCTCCTCCTCAGACATGGAGTACACAATGACATCATTGATGAAAACCAACATGAACTTATCTAGGAACTCACATAACACAACATTCATCAATCCCATGAACATAGTTGGATCATTCCTCACACTGAACAACATTACAACGAACTCATAATGCTCATGACGACAAGAGAAAGCAGTCATCGGGATATCCTCATCCTTTACACACATCTGATGATATCTTGACCACAAGTCGATCTTTGAGAACCAACATTCACCCATCAGTTTATCGAATAAATTATCAATATATGGAAGAGGATAGCGATTCATGACTGTCACTTTGTTTAAGAGATGATAGTTGATACACAACCGCAAACTGCCATCAACCATCTTCATGAACAAAACAAGTGCACCCCAGGGAGATACACTTGGCCGAACAAAACCACACTGTAACATACCATCAAGCTGTATACGTAGCTCTCGTAACATAGAAGGGGCCATCTTATATAGAGACATATAGAGAAGAGATTATCTTGGTTGTAGATCGATCCCAAACTCAATCTCTCATCGAGGGGGTAATGCTACAAACTCTTCTAGAAAAACATCAGGGTACTCTTCTATGACCCTAGTAAATGAAAAATATAGAACCTCTGAAGAAATAAACATTAGCTCAGCCATGTTGGATGATAAGGACAAAACATGCCTCTGACCCATCCGAGTGTCTCGCCCTCCAACAAACACCACTGGTTCTCCATCTGCATCGAAGAACACCAATTGCCTCTTGATGTAATACACGATATCCTACACCAAATACACCCAATCTATGATGAGGATGAAATCATATGGATGTATCCGTAAATATAGGAAATTTCCCCAATAGTAGTGTTGCGCCAACACTAGCTCGCAGTCTCTATATACTTCAAAAAAGTTAGCTCGACCTCCAACTAGCATAGTCAACACCAAGGGCACTAGAAGCCTCTCTACCCCAAGTCCCAAACCATGGACCATGGTAGGTTATATGAAGGACTGTGTTTCTCCTGAATCAAACAAGGCATACACCCAAGTAGAAAACAAGCAAAGGGTAACACAAACGACATCTGGCTCCCAAGGTGCCGACAATGCTAAAGCATGAAGTTGATTGATACCTCCTACACGACCTATCTGACATTGATGAAGACCACCGCCATGGATGCGCTCTACTCTCTAAGGATGGGGATCATCATAGGGCTATCCTCTTCCTACCCTATATTCTCTTTGTTGAACCAAAACTGGTGAAACCTTCTGTTGCTGCCTCAATTGGAAGTGCCTCAATGGAGGAACCTAGAGCGCAACACCTGGAGCACAATGATTGATCTGAAAGGTTGAGAACTCTCACTATTGATGACCTAACCCTACACAAGAAAAACAAAAACTTGATCCCTTGGCATAGACCTGAGAGACGATTCCCCCAAAGAAACAAGAGGCTAAGGGCTGGGAACTACCCCTGACTAAACAGAAACTCTTCCGCCTGAAAACCGGGAACCCCGGACTAGAGCTCTACTTCGTGAGGGATTATGAAGACTCCCCTCTCGTGATGATCCGGTTCTATCCAATTTCCTCTCGATGAACCCTATCCTTTCCAACAACTCAAGATATGTCTTCAGCATAAACGGGGTGACCTGGGGCTAGATATCTGGATGCAAAGCCTCCTCGAAATGCCTCACCCTGGCCTCCTCATCCGACAATAGGTTGAAAGAATATCATGAAATGTTCCAGAAACGGATTAAAAAATATCGCACACCAGAGCTCCCCTGTCGAAGGGTAATAATCTCCTGGAGACTGGATGCCTTTGTGGTTGAAGAAGGAAACTAAAATCTAAACTTGTCCCAAAACTTCTCATGATCCCTAAGTAACAAGAACCACCACTGTCACGCTACTCCATACAACATCATCACAACTGAAGACACCCAGTGTTCATTCCGAGCACGGATCTAACTGAATCTTATCTCAACCTCCTCAAACCAGTATTCCATGAATGCATCTGAAATGGAGCCCTCATACTTCTTCAGACTCTGGAGCTGAAACTCTTGGAGTGTCCTCCTCCATGTGTCGTAATCATCGACCTCGACCCTGAGGCGATCTGCTAGAACATTCTTCTGGACATCTTCTATGTGAACCTAATGATGACGTCGACCTGGAGCCATACTTTCCAAATAACCAATAGTTAGATCTCATAAACCTGTAATATGGATTACTCATCATTAATTAATTAATTGTTTTCTTTTATTCATTTTAGGTTAACCTTTATCAAGGTCTACCTATTCAAACATTGGCACAAAGAAGAATGATGCCTGATCCTTTCCCAAGTCTCTACCCTGAAACTAGTATCACCTCATTTAGTAGCCATTGTAAACTTAATGGTCCGTGTATCATATCATAGGGGGCCCTAAATGCCTATGTCTCAGCTGTTCTCTAGTGTTTACATCACTTTCTAAACATGACTGACATCGTTTCCCTATCAACCCATGAAACCTCACATGATCCTAACACCAAACTCCATCCTATCTCTCAACCTCAATTTGATTCCACTCTATCATGAACCCCTACCCACAAGGTGTACCCCTCCTGGTATGACAATGTGAGAAGAGAGATAATGACCCATGAGTCCCACCTCCAATAGGCCCCGGGTTGGCGACTAGCACTGAGGGTATAATAAACACAAAAATGATATGCATTACCCTCAAAGAGAACACATGAAAAAGAGAGAGATAAGATAGACACCAACTAAATCCAACTCAGAAAACAATATAAAATAAAATTACATGCAAAAATATGTAATGTCATAAAAACTACTACAAATGAACAGAAAAACTGCGAGTACCAAAACAAAGTAAAAACGACAATAACCAAAAAGCCCGAACAAGTCCTGCAACCCCAAGCTTGTTGTAACCAGCCTGATCACCAACCTGATCCAAGTGAGCTATAAAACTGTTTATATATATAGGGTGAGTATAATAGTATACTAGGTAGGATCCTCCCCTGAGCCTATCCTACAAAATTAAAGAGAACATGCTAAAGCACAGTGAACAAAAAGTGAAACTAACTCATCACCTAAATAGGTATACTAAGTTCTCAGCCTCACCATGGCTACTCTCACCATATATCACATAAATAAGTATATAATATAATAAAAAACATCAATGGTACCCCACTACCACTTCCCCACTAGTTTTCTGCTTTTCCTTAACGTCGCAAGTCCTAAGCATCTCTCTCTAAAAGGATTTCCCCACAGACACCTAGGGGAAGCAACACAACATGGACCTTGTGCAAAAAAACCACCACAACTAGTTAAGAAAAGTAACCAGGTAGTTTTCTGAAGACACCACAACTGACATAACGTGTATCATACGTCATGCATTTTACCTCAAGCCATTATAGACCACACACCGAGTAAAGATCTTCATGCCCTCACAACCTAACATGTTACACCTATAATAGTCCATAAGAAACTATATCCAGAATATATGTGTGTGAATAACTACAAGCCATTAGATCCCTCTACACAAATATATGGGGAAAACTAACCGCTGGGCCTACCAGCACATGCAATTACCAAGAGAAGAGAGAAGGGCCAAAGGGGGTAGTCATCCATCCACCCAGCCACCAAAATGTTGGGGAAAACCCCCCCAGGGCTCAGAATCCCCAAGGTGTCAGTTTCCCTAATTCATGAGGTGGATTACCATATAGAAACACAAAAGGTACAGAATATAATATAGCTCACAACCCCATATGGTCATAACCTAGTCTTAGAATCAATTGTAGCTAACGTCTCTTAGAATCCTGGCTGCCACTTCTAATACTAGGTATCCTATAAGCATACAACCATTTAAAGAGCTTGATTACATTCCTTCATTCCCTTTTTATCAGTTGAACTTTACATTCATTAATTATTTAAACATTAATTAACTATTAAAAATTTCAACATTATATTTCATTATAATCACACCCAAAGTGTGTTGTTCCTTTAAATTTCAACCTCAGCATTGCGTCCTAGCAAGCTCCAATCCCTTAGGTTAACATCATTTATTCAATCATTTATTAACAAAATTATTACTTTCCCGTATTCTCTGTAATTCTATAAAAACATTCTAAGATAATAAACACAAGGGATCTAAACACGATGTGTAGATGAACTACCCATCAAGTCTTTGATTCCTATAGAAAGAGTGTATAACTATCCTCCCTCATGAAGCTAAACACAGAAAGCACATTTCATACCCCGTGCGTCTTCGTCCCTTTTGGAAGGAGGGTAAGAAAACCAGCTTCCTTGAGTAGTGGAGAAAGTAAGGAAGATAAACAACCAATAAGAAGCATCAATCATCCAAACAATCACATCCAACCCATTACATCATCTTCGGTGTTCTCCCTGACACCCACATGCATAAACCAATGCATCTCACCACTCTAGGCGTCAACTTCTACCACAACCAATAGGCCTCATTGCCCCCACATATCACATAAAACTTCCATGATCACATCACAACACAAGAAGCAGGAAAAAACATCATATCAATTGGGCTCTTGGCCCTTAAATAAGGCATCCAACCTTCAAACATAATGAACTCTCACATATCCAATCATAAGGCTCTTGGACTTTACAAGGAATAGGGTAACTCAGAATGCTACAAGGCATTATCTTTTTATCAGATATCCATTTATTTAATCCATCTAGAATTAAAAGATTGGTTATTTTTAGGTTCTAAAAATGGGTTACCTAAACACCAAGCTATCATAGCTATCAAAAATTGATTAAAGATGCTTACTCCATTAATTTTATTAACATCAAATTACAACAACAAAAACAACAACCATATTCATTTACCTGACTCTTTATGTTTAGCCAAAAAATTATCAATTAATTTTCGGCTTTACGTTCTTTACCAATTTCCATTAATAATGAAAATATAAACAAATCAATCATAGATATCACAGTATCTATAAAAAAATAGGCAATAACAAACAATATATATCAATTTATTTATTCGATTAAAATGTTTATTATGTCAATTTCATTATTATCCAATGGTATAAAACATTCTAAATCTACATTTTCACGTGAAACAATAGATAACCAATGAATCCCATACCTTAAACAATTCTTAACATTCTTTACACGAGGATGATCCAGACAACAGATTACGATCTCCTCCCCCCGTGACAACTACATCCACCCGAGGATTTTGTAGAATGACCACACCATCTGAAAGCCAAGAAAACTCCATTAGAAGCATGGATATCACATACCATAGCATGGAAAGGAGAAACAATAGGAGAAGGATTGAATAAAACAGAAGAACAGAGGTAGATAATACCTTATATCAATGAAGGATCTATACTTACTACTTACACCAAAACAGGGGGTGCACATGCAACGGGAAGAAACTTCAAGGGGAAACGATCCAAGGATCAAGTTTTTATCACACATCCCCTAAGGGAAGAAGTAAAGGTTTGAGTGTCTCTCACCAGGGAACAAGAAGGTTGAATAAGGAAGGAATATATCTCATCCCCTTAGCAAATTTAACAGAGTATAATTTTAAGATACATTGGATTTTACATTGAAATAAGATCACATTTAACCACACGGTTTGACCAAGTAAAAGCATCCCATGCCTTAAGAAAATTAATATAGGAGTTATTAGATTTTATTCAGCATTAAATCCCTTAAAACAACGCCTTAAATGCATTTTACATCAAATTAAACATCAAAGGGGGGAAACTATAGGAAGATGGAAACATTCTACACCAAACATGAAATTTGACAAAGTGTTGGATGAATCATAATTCTTATAAGCTCACTGGTTTTGAAATACTGTAAAACTTCATTGGTCTAGAAATATCACTAGTCTGGAAACACTATAGAACCTCAGTGGTCGGGAAACACTATTCTTTACATAGAAATTTGGCAAAGGAAAAATATCCTATTGTTGAAAATAGCCTACTGTTCTAGAAAAAATATTCATGAACTAGAAATTTGGAAAAGAAAAATAGCCTACTGTTAGAAATAGCCAACAATTTTGGAAACACTATTCCTAAACTAGAAATTTGGAAAAGGAAAATATCTTACTATTGGAAAAATCCTACAGTTCTGGAGACACTGTTCATAAATGAGAAATTTAGAAAAGGAAAATAGCCTGCTGTTGGAAATAGCCTACTATTCTGGAAACATTGTTCATGAACTATAAATTTGGAAAAGTTTTGGGAACAAGTCACTTTGACCTCCTAAAACTCATCAAACACTATATTTCATAAAATTAATGGACTGGAGAGGTTCGGTCCATTAAAGGTATGTATATCTATCTATATATATATAAATAATCCTTGCACATATTCCCTCATGGCAATGGAAACACGGGTATTGGATTAAGGGGTATATATATAGGAGTATATGTGTGCACAATTGTGGGGTGATCTTCATTAAAGGTATATGGGTACCAAATTTTTCATCATGGTCCGCTCCCTTTTTGTGGTAGGTTTCCCTATGCATTTGCCCTTAAATTAGAGAATTATTGATTTCTTGTTGTTCAAACTTTTAGTTAATGCTAGTTAGTAATTTATAGTTTTAGAATAACTGCTTATTGTGAAATAAAGTAAGACCATCATGACCCCCTCCCAACAAGGTGTACCCCTCATTGGCTAGAAATGTGAGAAGAGAGATAATGACCCTCGAGTCCCACCTCTAGTAGGCCTCGGGTTGGTGACTAGCACCGAGGGTATAATAAACACACAAAGGGGAGGCATTACTCTCTAAGAGAACACATGCGAAAGAGAGAGATAAGATATACACCAATCAACTCCAACTCAGACAATAATATAAAAGAAAATTCCAAGTAAACATATGTAATGCCATAAAAGACTACTACAAATGAACATAAAAACTTCAAGTACCAAAACAAAGTAAAAACGACACCAACCAAAAAGTCTGAACAGCTCCTGCAACCCCAAGATAGTAGTAACCAGCCTGATCACCAACCTGATCCAAGTGACCTGTAAAATAGTTTATATATATAGGGTGAGTATAATAGTATACTCAGTAGGATACTCCCCAGATTCTCTCGTGCAAAATTAAAGAGAACATGCTAAAGTATAGTGAACAACCAGTAAAACTAACTCGTCACCTAAAAGGGTATACTAAGTTCCCAACCTCACCATGGATACTCTCACAAATTATCACATTAAAGAGTATATAATATAATAAAAAATATCAAGGGTACCCTGCTACCACTTCCCCGCTAGTTTGTCACTTTTCCCCAACATCGTACGTCCTACGCATCTCTATCCCAAAAGGCTTTCCTACAGAAACCTAGGTGAAGCACCACAATATGCAACTCCTACAACAAAACCACCACATGCACGTAAGAAAAGTAACCTGGAAGTTTCCAAGATCCCCCATAGCTCGCATAACGTGTATCATACGTCATGCATTATACCTCAAGCCATTACATCCCACACACCATGTAAGGATCCTCAAGCCATCACAACCTATACACGTTACAACTAGAGTAGTCCATAGGAAACTATATCTAGAATACATGTGTGTGATCAAACAAAATCCATTACAGACATCTACACACATATATGGGGAAAACTAACCACTGTGCTTACCAGCACAAGTAATTACCAAGAGAAGAGAGTAGGGCCAAAGGGGACATTCAACCATCCATCCTCCCACCAAAATGTTGGGGAAAACACCCCCAGGGATCAGAATCCCCAGGGTGTCAGTTTCCCTAACTGATGGGGTGGAGTAGTGTATAGAAACACAAAAAGTACAGAATATACTATAGCTCAAAATCACACTATGGGAATAACCTGGTCTTAGAATCAACTACAGCTAACATCTCTTGGACTCCCGTATACCCCTTCTAAGACTAGGTATCCTATAAGCAGACATCCATTTAAAGTTCTTGATTACATTAATTCATTCCATTTTCATCAGTTGAACTTTACATTCATTAATTATTTAAACATTAATTAACTATTAACTATTTCCACATTATATTTCATAAGCATCACACCCAAAGTCTAATTTTCCTTTAAATTGAAATCTCAGCATTGCGTCCCAGGAAGCTCCAAAGCCATGGGTTAACATCATTTATTCAATCATTTATTGACAACATTGTCATTTTCTTATATTCATCGGAATTATAGAAAAACATTCTAAGATACTAAACACAAGGGGTCTCAAAACAGTGATTAGATGAACTACCGGTCGAGTCTTTTTCACCTATAGCAAGAGCGTAGACCCATCCTCCTTCAGGAAACAAAGCATGGAAAGCATGTGGCATACCCCGCACATCTTCACCCCTTTTGGAATGAGGGTAAGAAAATAAGATTCTTTGAGAAGTGGGGAAATTAAGGAAGATAAACAACCAACAAGAAATAGAAAGCATCTAAACATTCACATCTAACCCGTTCCATCATCTTAAGTGTCCTCCCTGACACCCACATTCATAAACTGATGCATCTCACCACTCTAGGTGTCAACTGCTGCCGCAACCAATAGGCCTCTCTTCCCCCACATATGATAACAAACTTCTAGGCTGACATCACAACACAAGTATTAGGAAAGGAAACATCATATCAATTGGGATCTTGGCCCTTAAACAAGGCATCCAAAATTCAAACACAATGAGTTTCATATATCCAAGCATAAGGCTCTTAGACTTTATAGGAAAGAGGGTAACTCAGAACCCTACAAGGAATTATCTTTTTATCAAAGAGCAAGTTCTTTAGTCTATCTAGAATTAACCGATTTATTATTTGTAGGTTCCAACTGTGGGTAACCTAAACACCAATCTGTCACATCGATCACAAATTGATTAAAGATGCTTACTACATCAATTTGATTAACATAAAATTAAAATGACAAAAACATACGGATTCATTTACATGCATCTTTATATTTAGCCAAACAATTATCAATTAATTTCTAGATTTACATTCTTTACCAATTTGCAGCAAGAACAAAAAGATAAACAAAGAAATCATAGATATCACACTATCTAGCAAAACAAGAGGAAATAACATAAGATTCATATAAATTTATTTATTTGATTAAAATGTCTATTATATAAATTATATTGTGATCCAATGGTCTAAAACATGATAAATCTACATTTTCACGTAGATGAATAGAGAATCAATGAATCACCTACCTCAAATAGTTCTTGATGTTCTTTATATGAGGACTATCCACAAAATGGAATACGATCTCCTCCCCGTGACAACTGCATCCACCCGAGGATGCCGCGGCACGACTGCACCATCCGACAACCAAGAAAACTCTATTAGAAGCATGGAGATCACATTCCATAGCATATAAAGAAGAAAAATTAAGATAAGGATTAAATAAAACATAAGAACATAAATAGATCATACCTAATATCGATGAAGGATCGACACTTGCTGCTTACACCAAAACAAGGGGTGCACATGCTGTAAGAAGAAACTTCAAGGGGAAAGGATCGAAGGATTAAGGTTCGATCAAATATCCTTTAAGGGAATAAGGAATGTTTTGAGCTTCTCTCACCAAGGAATAAGAAGTTTGAAAAAGGAAAGAATATATCTCGTCACTTTAGATTATTTAATAGAGTAGCGGTTTAAGATACAATGGATTTTACATTAAAAGTAGATCACATTAAACAACATAGTTTGACCAAGAAAAAGCATCCCGATCATTAAGGAAATTAATATAGGAGTTATGTGATTTGATTATGACTTAAATCCCTTAAAATATGGCCTTAAATGCATTTTACATCAAGGGAAACGTCAAAGGGATTAAACTGTATGAAGCTGGAAACACTATACACCAAACATTGAATTTGACAAACTGTTGGATGACTCACTGTTTTGGAAGACTCACTGGTCTGGAAATACTGTAGAACCTAACTGGTCTAGAAATACTATTCATGAACTAGAAATATGGTGAAGGAATATAGCATACTTTTAGAAATAGCCTACTATTATGGAAACACTGTTCATGAACTAGAAAATTTTCAATGGAAAATAGCATATTATTATGGAAATAATGTTCATGAACTAGAAATTTGGCAATGGAAAGTATCCTGCTATTAGAAATAGGATACTATTCTAGAAACACTATTCATGAACTAAAAATTTGGCAAAAGAAAATTTCCTACTACTAGAAATAGTGTACTGTTCGGGAAACACTGTTCATGAACTAGAAATTTGGAAAAGGAAAAATAGTCTGTTGTTGGAAATAACCTACTATTCTAGAAACACTATTCATGAACTAGAAATTTGGTGAAGGAAAATAACTTATTGTTGGAGATATCCTACTGTTTTGGAATCACTATTCATCATCTAGAAATTTGGAAAAGTGTTGGGAATAAGTTACCTTGACCTCCTAGAAAACGTTGAACACCAGATTTCAGAAAAGTAATTGACCGGAGGGGTCCAGGTCATTATATTAGATACCTCTTAAAATATTCTTGTCCTTGAGAATTCAAAACCAACCGAGAAGAAAAGAGGGGTCTAAACAATTATCCCATAAGATACCTCTCAGGTGGAAACCCCCCTAATTTGTTCAAAATTTGGAAAAAACCTCAAAAATTGAGAACAAGTGAAAAATAATTCCATATCCAAAAAAATCAAGCATAACATCACATAGAAGGTACAAAAAAAAAGAAATCATCAATGATAAAAAAAACTCAACACAATAACTTAAAACAGCTCTGGGTACTGGATATGCATCTGGGACTCCCGCTCACAAGTACTCTCCTTGATTCCACCGTGTCACCATAAGACACGAACCAAGGGAATAGAATGCCCATGAAACACCATGTCCTTGCGATCTGGGATCTATACTAGCTGCTTCTCAAAGGTCACATCATCGTCAACATCGATCTCGCTCCAATCGATAATGTGTGAGTCATAATGAAGATATCGACAAAGCTTTGATACATGAAAAACACCGCGTATCTGACTCATCTATGGGGGAAGTTCTACTCAATAATCCATGACTCCAACATGATCCAACACCTCAAAAGGCCAAAAAAACTAGGGATAAAGCTTACTCCCATGAACAAACCTTCACTTCCCATGACAGGGATTCACCTTCAGAAACATGTGATACCCAACATCAAACTCCAAAAGTCTCCTCCTTTTGATCGACATATGATTTCGGACGATCTTTCTCTATCTTCATCCTGTCATGAATCACCTGAACCATCTTTGTTGTATTCTACACTAGTTTCAGTCTGAGAATTGCTGACTCTCTGACCCCAGTCTAGCACAATGGAGAATGGAAAGGTCAGCCAGACAAGGCATCAAATGGCGCCATACTGATTTTGGTGTGAAAAATATTGTTGTAAGAGAACTACACTAAGTGTAAGTGCCTCATCCACAAACCTTAAAAATCTAGGACATAAGAGCGTAACATGTCTTCAAGAGTCTAGATAGTCCGCTCTGTCTGAATGTCCGTATGTGGATGAAAAGAAGTGATAAGGAATAACTGAAAACCAAAAGCATGCTGAAGACCTCTCCACACCCTAGAGGTAAAACGAGGATCTTGATCAGAAATGATCATACTCAGGACTCCGTTGAGTCTCACCACCACCTCCAGATATTGTCTTGAAAAAACTTCCACTGAGCTTACCTCCTTGATTGTTATAAAATGGAATGATTTCGTTAATGGTTCACTACAACCCAAATAGAATCATGTCCTCCCGGAGCATGAGGTAAACGAGTAAAAAGGTTAATTGAGATGTCGTACCACTTCCACTGAGGAGTATCTAATGGCTGGAGAAATACACTAAGGACATGATTCTCATCCTTAACTTCTGGAAAACCAAACATCGAGACCCAAACTCCGCAATTACACACTTCAACCTAGGAAAAAAATGACTCCTCAAGGCTCAATATATCTTTTTCACATCCAGATTCATTGCTAAAGGTGAACTATGGAACTCTATGAGAAATATATCACACATTTCCAAAGGAACAAATATCATTCCGTGATACAACACTCAGTGTTGTTCATCCTCAGACCATCCATCAGGGGCCTCACCAAAAACAACTCGGTCTCTCCCAACCTCCACCTCTATATCCCCCAACCAAGACTCTTTTACATACTACACCAGAGATGACTGCACCATCATATGAAAAATACAACCTCTACCCCCAACTTCTCCCATTTCGCGATGTAATGTTGACAGTTCCTCTATTACTCTCCAGGAATCACCAGATTCATGTACTTCATCACTACATGACTTCCAGATTAGCACATCAGCTACAATATTCCCATTTCTAGGTGTATACAATATTTTGAAGTTTTATTTCTGTAAGAACTCCATCCACCGACACTATCTCAAGTTTAAGTCACACTGAGATAAAACATACCCCATGATCTTATGATCGGTGAAAACCACAAAGAGCTCTCCAATGATTTAATGTCTCCACAACTTGATAGAAAACACCATGGATTCCAACTCAAGATTATGGGTGGCATAGTTACATTCATGGAGACACAACTATTGAGATCCATAAGAAACAACTGATCTCTGCTGCATCAAAACACAGCCAAAACCTAGATGCGAAGCATTGTAGAAAAAATCAAGCTGAACTCCCTCTACTGGAAGACAAAGAATTGGAGCACTTACTATCTTCTCCTTTATATACTTGAAAGCTACCTGACACTGATCAATCTACATGAACACCTGATCTTTCCTTGTCAATGTCGTCAGAGGAGTCACAACCCGAGAGAAATTGGCTATGAACATCCTGTAGTATCCTATAATACCACGGAAACCTCACACCACTACCACTGTCTTTGGAACTACCCAAGACACAACTGCTTCTATCTTCGATGGATTCCCAACTACTCTCTGTTGGGACACAAAATTCCCCAAGAAATGGACTTCTCGAGCCCAAAAATCACACTTCATCAACTTCCCAAACAACTGATGTTGACGAAGAACTCCCAAAATGGCGTGTAGATTCTCTGCATGATCCTCCTTAGACATGGAGTACAAAAGGATGTCATCGATGAAAACCACCATGAACTAATCTAGAATCTCATGGAAGATAGAGTTCATCAACCCCACGAACACAGCTGGAGCATTGATCACACTAAAGGGCATTACAACGAACTCATAATGCCCAAGACAACAATGGAAAACAATCTTCTAGATATCCTTATCCTTCACACATATTTGATGATATCCTGAATAAAAGTTGATATTTGAGAAAATACTTTCACCCTTCAATTTGGAAGAGGATAGTGATTCCCCACTGTCACTTTGTTTAAGCAGCGATAATCGATACACAACCGCAAACTACGATCTTCCTTCTTCACAAACAGAATAAGTGCGCCCCACAGTGACACACTCAGCTGAACAAAACTATACTATAACATACCATAAAGCTATATAAGTTTCTCCCATAACATAGAAGGGGATATCCTATATGGATACAAAGATAGAGGATATGCTCTTGGTTGTAGCTCGATCCCAAACTCGATCTCTCGTTGAGAGGGTAATGCTACAACCTCTTATAGAAAAATATAAGGGTACTCTTTTATGACCCTAGGAAACGCCAACTTATGAACCTCTGAAGAACTCAACATCATCTCATCCATCATGGATGATAAAGAAAAAACACGCCTCTGACCCATCTGAGTGTCTCGCTCTCCAACAAACACCACTGGCTCTCCATCTGCATCGAAGAACACCACCTGCCTACATAAGAAATCCACGATAGCCTGCACCGAATACAACCAATCCATGCCAAGGATGACATCATATGGTTTTATATGTAAATATAGGAAATTTCCCCAATATTAGTGCTGACCCAGCACTAGCTCACAATCTCTATATACTTCAATCAAGTTATCTCGACCTCCAACCGGCGTAGTCAATGACAAGGGCACTGGAAGCCTCTCTACCTCTAGTCCCAAAGCATGGAAAAGGAAAGGTGATATGAAGAAGTGTGTTGCTCCTAAATCAAACAAGTCATACAACCAAGTATAAAACAAGAAAAGGGCACCTCGAACGATGTATGGATCGCCTGTCACTAGAAACGCTAAAGTATGAAGCTGACCGTGACCTACTCCACGACATCTATGACCCTGATTACGACCACCGCCATGGCCACACTCCGATCTATAAGGACGGGGAGCATCACGGTGCTATCCTCTGCCTTTCCCATTTTCTCTCTACTGACCCAAAGCTGGTGCAACCTACTACTGCTACCTCAGCTGGAACTACCTCAACAAAGGAACTTAGAGAAGAACCACTTGTTCACGATGACTGCTATGAAAGGTTGGGAAATCTTTCTACTGATGACCTCTCCCTCCACAAGAAAAACAAGGTCCTGATCGCTTGGCATAGGACTAAGAGCCGCCGCCCCAGGAGAAATGAGATGATGAGGGATGGGACCTACCCCCAGCTGAATGAAAACTCTTCTGCGCAAAAAAATGGGAATCCCAGACCACAGCTCTGCTTTTTGAGGAATTATGTTGACTCCCCTCTCGTGATGATCAAGTTATATCCAATTTCCTATCGATGAAGCCTTCCCTCGCCAACACCTCAAGATATGTCTTCGGCATAATCAGGGTGACCTAGCTCTGGATCTCTGGATGTAAAGCCTCCTAGAAATGCCTCGCCCTGGCCTCCTTGTTAGACAATAGTTTGGAAGAATATCATAAAAGGTTCCTGAAATGGATTCCAAACTCTCACACACTAGAGCTCCAGTGTCGAAGGGTAAGATGCTCCTGGCGACTGGATGCCTTTGCTGTTGAAGAAAGAAACTAGACTCTAAACTTGTCTCGGAACTCCTCCCATGAGATCACTGACTACTCACAATCCCTAAGGACCAAGAACCAACACTGCCCCACTACTCCACGCAGCATCGTTATAACCATAGACAACCAGTTCTTTTTTCGAGGAAATATCGAACTGAATCATATTTTAACCTTCTCCCACCAGTCTTCTATGTCTGCATCTAAAATGGATCCCTTTTTCTTCTGCAGACTCTGGTCCTGAAACACCCAGAGTGTCCTTCTCCTGGTATCGTCATTGTCAACCTATGCCCTACGATGATCTTCTGGCACAACCTGCTGAACATCTTCTATCCAATCCTAATGAGAACGTAGACCTGGATCCATATTTGAAAAATTAACAATAGTTAGAGCTCCTAAACCTGGAATATGGAAGACTCAACATTAATTAATTAATACTTTTCTTTTATTCACTTTACTTTAACCTATCCCAAGGTCTACCCATTCAAACACAAGAACAAAGAAGAATGATACATGATCCTTTCCTATGTCTCTACCCTACAACTAGTATCACCTCGTTCAGTAGCCATTATAAACTTAAAGGTCCATGCATTAGATCACAGGGGCCCCTAAATGCCTATGTCTCAGCCAGTCTCCAGTGTTTACATCACTTTCTAAACATGAAAGACACTGGTGCCATACCAGCCCATGCAACCTCACCTGTGTCTAACACCAAACTCCATCATATCCCCCAACCAGACCTCTGATACCACTCTGTCATGACCCTCTCCCCACAAGGTGTACCCCTCCTGGGTTGGAAATGTGAGAAGAGAGATAATAACCCCCGAGTCCTGCCTCCAATAGGCCCTGAGTTGGTGACTAGCACTAAGGGTATAATAAAAACACCAATGGGAGGCATTACCCTATAATAGAACATATGTGAAAGAGAGAGATGATAAAGACACCAAGAAACTCCAAATCAGAAAACAATATAAAAGAAAATCCCAAGTACACATATGAAATGTCATACAAAACTACTGAAAATGAATGGAAAAACTGCAAGTACCAAAACAAAGTAAAAATGGTAGCAACCAAAAAGCCCGAACAACTCCTGCAACCCCAAGCTAGTAGTAACCAGCCTTATCACCATCCTACTCCAAGTAACCTATAAAACATTTTATATAGTGAGTATAAAATTATACTTAGTAGGATCCTCCCTAAAGCCTCTCATGAAAAAGTAAAGAGAAAATGCTAAACCATAGTGAACAAAAAGTGAAACTAACTCATCACCTATACAAGTATACTAAGTTCCCAGACTCACCATGGATACTATCATCAAGTATTTCATACAAGTGTATATAATATAATAAAGAATACAAAGGGTACCCCGATACCACTTCCCCACTAGTTTTCCGCTTTTCCCCAACATCACGCATCCTAAGCATCTCTCTCCAAAAGGCCTGTCCGTAGAAACCTGGGTGAAGCACGACAATATACACCTCATGCAACAAAACCACCACATCCACACAAGAAAAGTAACCCGATAGTTTCTAGGATCCACCATAGCTCACATAACTTGTATCATATATTAGGAATTATGCCTCAAGCCATTACAACCCACACACAGAGTAAGGATCCTCAATCCATCACAGCCTATACACGTTACACTTATAGTAGTTTATAAGAAACTATATCCAGAATAGATGTATGTGAATAACCAAAATCCATTACAACCCTCTGTACACATATATGGGAAAAAATAACCATTGTGCCTAGCATCACAAGTTACTACCAAGAGAATAGAGCGGGGACAAAGGGGGTAGTCAGCTATCCATCCTCCCACTCGAATGTTGGGGAAAACACACCCCAGGGCTCATAATCCCTAGGCTGCCAATTGCCGAAACTGACGAGGTGGAGTAGAGTATAGAAACACAAAAATTAAAAAATATACTATATCTTAATACCACACTATGGACATAACCTAGTCTTAGACTCAACTACAGCTAACGTCTCTCAGACTCCCGACTTCCACTTCTTAGACTAGGTATCCTATAAGAACACATCCATTTAAAGAGCTTGATTGCATTAATTAATTCCATTTTTATATGTTTCACATTAAGTTCATTAATTCTGTAAACAGTAATTAACTATTAATAATTTCAACATTATATTTCATTAGTATCACACCAAAATTCCACCATTCCTTTAAATTGAAACCTCAGCATTGCGTGCCAGCAAGCTCCATCCCCATGGGTTAACATCTTTTATTTAATCATTTATTAACAAAATTATTACTTTCCCATATTCCCAGGCATTCCAGAAAGGCATTCTAAGCTATTAAACACAAGAGGGCTCAACACAGTGAGTATATGAACTACCTGTCGAGTCTTTTGAACCTATATCAAGAGTGTAGACCCATCCTCCCTGAGGAAGCTAAACACAGAAAGCACGTGGCATACCCTATGTGTCTTCACCCCTTTTGGAAGGAGGGAAATCAAACCAGCTTTCTTGAGTAGTGAGGAAGGTAAGGAAGATAAATAACCAAAAAGAAACAGCATGCATCAAAACATTCACACCCAACCCATTCCATCATCTCTGGTGTCCTCCCCAACACCCACATGCATAAACCGATGCATCTCGCTACTCTAGTCATCAACTGCTATCATAACCAATATGCCTCCCTATTCCTACATATCACAAGATCCTTCCATGCTCACATCGCAACATAATAAGTAGGAAAAAAATCATATCAATTGAGATATTATCCCTTAAATAAGGCATCCAACCTGCAAACATAATGAGCTCTCAAATCTCCAAGCATAAGGCTATTGGACTTTACAAGAAAGAGGTTAACTTAGAACCCTTTGAGGAATTACATTTTTATAAAACAACAAGCTCTTTAATCCATATAGAATTAAATGATTTATTATTTGTAGGTTCCAACTATGGGTAACCTAAACACTAAGCTATCATAGATATCTCAAATTGATTTAGGATGATTATTTTAACAATTTTATTAACATCAAATTACAACAACAACAACAAAAAAACCAGATTCAATTACATTCCTCTTTATCTTTAGCCAAACAAATATCAATTAATTTTCAGCTTTACATTCTTTACTAATTTCCATCATGAATGAAAATCTAAACCAAGAAAGAATAAATGTCACAATATCTAGAAAAAACAAGAGGCAATAACATATGATCAATATCAATTTATTTATCTGATTAAAATGTTTATTATGTGAATTACATTGTGATCCAATGGTCTAAGACATGCTAACTCTACATTTACATGTAAAATAATAGAGAAACAATGAATTTACTACCTCAAACGGTTCTTGGCATTCTTTATATAGGGATGATCCACACAACGGATTATGATCTCCTACCCCGTGAAAACTACATCCAACCGAGGACGCCACGACATGAACACACCATCTGAAAGCCAAGAAAACTCCATTAGAATCCTGGAGATCACATGACCTAGCATGGAAATAAGAAATAGGAGGAGAAGGATCGAAGAAAACACAAGTACATAGGTATATCATAACTTATATCGATGAAGGATTGAAACTTGTTACTTACACCGAAATAGGGGGTGCACGTACAGCAGGAAGAAACTTAAAGGGGAAATGATCCAATGATTAAGGTTTGATGACATAGCCTCTAAGGGAAGAAGGAAAGGTTCAGACATCTCACACCCGGGAACAAGAAGGTAGAATAAGGAAGGAACATATCTCATCCCTTTAGAATATTTAATGGAGTAGCGGTTTAAGTTACACTGTATTTTACATTAAAAGAAGATCACATTAAACCACATGGTTTGACCATATAAAAGCATCTCGTGACTTAGTAAAATTAATATAGGAGTTATGAGATTTTATTTGGCCATAAATTCTTTAAAACAGGGCTTTAAATGCATTTTACTTCAAATAAAATGTCAAAAAGGCAAAACTGTTGGAATTTGGAAACACTGTACACCAAATATGAAATTTGACCAAGTTTTAGATGACTCACCATTATATAAACCTCATTGGTCTAGAAACACTATAGAACCTTACTGGTCTAGAAACCTCACTTGTCTGGAAACACTATAAAAACTCACTGGTTTAGAAACACTATTAAAAAACTAGAAATTTGGAAAAGGAAAGTAGACTGCTGTTGGAAACCACCTGCTATTCTAGAAACATCTTCAGGAACTAGAAATTTGGAAAAAGAAAATAGCTTGTTGTTGGAAATATCCTACTTTTCTGGACACACTAGTCATGAGCTAGAAATTTGGAAAGGGAAAATAACTTGATGTTGGAAATAACCTACTGTTCTAGAAACACTATTCATGAAATATTAATGTTTCAAAAGAAAATAGCCTTCTTTTGGAAATATCCTATTGTTATGGAATCACTGTTCATGAAATAGAAATTTGGCAGAGGAAAATAGCATACTTTTGGAAATAGCCTACTATTCTAAAAACACTATTCCTGAATTAGAAATTGGGAAAAGGAAAATAACCTACTATTCTGGAAACACTATTCATGAACTAGAAATTTGGAAAAGGAAAATAAACTACTATTGGAAATAGCCTACTGTTCTGGAAACACTATTCATGAACTAAAAATTTAGCAAAGGAGAAATAGCCTGTTGTTGGAAATAGACTATTGTTATGGAAACACTATTCATGAAATAGAAATTTGGAAAAGAAAAATAGCTTGCTATTTGAAATAGCCTATTCTTATGGAAACACAAATCATGAACTAGACATTTTGAAAAGTGTTTGGGAATAAGTTACCTTGTCCTCCTAGAACACCTCAAACACTAGATTTCGTAAACATTATGGACCGGAGAGGTTCGGGCCATTTCAGAGACTCTATTTGTTTTTGAATTTCATGAAAATGTTTTATTAAATGTGCATACTCAGTGTTTGATGAAATGCCCCTTTGGCCCTTATGAATGTGCTTCAGATTTAAAGTGGTGAATTGGGTTTTTTAAATGGGCTTCCAATTGCGTTTCTAGTTCTCAATGTCATGGCATGTGTTGCTTCTTTTGGAAATGATTTAGTATTAAATGTTTTCTTGAGGACCGTTTGGTACTTTTGTAAAATAAATACTTTGAAAGCCCTCTTCAGGATGCACCTCTTGCCTTATTGGATATTGATGGGAATGGATGGTCCTCAGATTGGACTTCCCTCATATGTTGATGGTTGAACAAAAGAGGGAGAAAATCCCTTAGAGTGATTCAGTGGTAATTTTGTTGTGTGTGTGTTGATGGTGTAAGATGAAAATACATGTGTTTGATTTCATGGTTAGTATTTGTTAATTCACACCCCCTTTTTATTCTAAACATGGGAACCTAGCTTAGTGAGAAAATTTTTTATGAACGATTTCTTCACTAGTTTAGATTATTCTAGTGGAGTATAGTTGGGGGATATTTTGTTATTATTGTTATGTGATTGGGCCCCTCGATCAGGCCAGGTAGGGTGACGATCGGGCATTTGGGAATTATGAATTAATTAGGTAGGGCATGACTTCAGGATGTGTCACATGTATAGTATGATCTAGACTATTCGCAAGATCCTAGGTTTCAGCCATGTGTACTGGCACAAATGTTTTGATGCATTGTGGGAAAGATACTCTTGTGTGTTATTTCCCATTTCCCTTGTTGTATTATTGTTGATCTTTCTTCTGGAATAGTGTGTATTGTATCTAAAATTATAAAGGGTTTTCAAATTGTTATGGAAAAAGATTTTGGAAATGTTTTATACTCACTCTCTCCTTTATAACTGAAATGTCATCTCTCCATTAAAATTTATATGGTTACTTCTTGGGAAAGAATATGGTTTTTAATGGTAAAAAGGTAAATGGACTGTTATTTTATTTAAAGTGAAAAATGTGTGAAAAATTTATTTTTATATATTTTAGTTCAAACCTGAAATTGATGATTCTTCTATTTAAAGGAAATTCATTTGGGAGTAGATTACATGGGCACACCTACTGAGTTTTAATACTCACACCTATACTTAATTCTTGTTTTTAGTACTAGGTGCAAGTTTCATCTTGATCTCGATCACTATGGGAGATGTGGAGTCTTGGGATGGAAGAGTGACCCACATGGTCACATTTAGTTTTAGTGGTCATTAGGTTTGGTTAGTATTTATTTCATTTCTTGCTTATTTGTTCTGGTCAGTTTATTTATTTTTGGGCTGCAATTTTCTTATTTTTCTATTTCTGTTTATTTTTATTCGGGTAAATCATTCCCATAATAACTTTGTTTATGCCCTTGGCACTTATCGCAAGCCCGTGAGGATAAGAAATTCCTCTCGGGCCTTATCACGGGCTGACTCGGATGGCCAGTTCAGGGTTGACCCGGGTTAGTTCATGACAAAATGGTATTAGAGCCTATGTTTTTTAGAGGACCTTGCTTTTAGAGTTCCCTTTTTTATTTGGGTTGTAATGGTATATAAAGTAGTTTTTTTGGAGCTTGGGGTGTTGGTTTGAGGGAGTTTCTAGCCAACAATTTCTGGACTGAACCTTGAGTTTCCTTGGCAAGTCGGGTTTTTTGGTTTATTTGGTTCTTGTGGGTTTCTTTGTATATGGGAAAATGAAATAAGAGTGAGTACATTTGTCTCAGTGAGGTTTTAGGGCCTAGAAATAATTTTTGAGCTAGGGAATTGGTCCTGAAATACTGTTTGTGATGATGGTTGGATTGGCATATGGCCACCAACCATATGACCAAGTCACCCATCCACACTAGTTTCCCCTGGTGAGTTATTTTGTGTCATTTTGAGATTTTGGGATTTTTGACCTGTTGAGTGGTAAGTTTATTTTGTTTTTAATTTAGGTTGACATGATATGGTTTTCTGGTGTTTTTTTTATATTTTAAAATGATGTTTGGTTTGACAAAATGGTGATTGGTTTATCAAAAATGAGATTTCCAAAAATAAAACATTGAATCATTTTGAGAGTGAAATGAGTTTTTTTTGAAAATGGGAGTTATTTTAGAAAATGGTTTGGAGGTTTCTGAAGGGTTTTGAGAAATGTAAAATTAGAAAATGGAGTTGGAATTTGAAGATGTTTTTCTTTGATGATGATATGTCGTATTAAAATTGGTTGAGTTATTTTTTAAGTGGTTTTGAAATTGATAATGTTTCTTTTATCTGACTCTTGTTATTCCTGTGAGTGCTCACATATATGTATACGGATGTATGTATATGGTGAGTGGATGGTTATTAGTATGTATGGGTGAGTGCTTGATCTAGAACAAGAGTGTATATATGTGAGGCTAAATGGAATACCAAAAGAGGGTGATTGGTTTATAAGTCTTGTTATTTTTTTTGAAAATGTTTTTCAAAAATGGGAATTCAATGTTTTAAAATGTGTGAGTGTGTGATGTTGCCTTTTTGTTTTTGGTTTTTTTTCTTTTTGTTCTTTTGATTTGGTGTGTTAGATGTGTGATAGAAATAATGTTTTGAATTTGGGTTGTTGATTTGAAAATGAGATGTGGAATTTTTCTTTATGATATGTTTTGATTTGGTTTCCTGCTCCCTATTTTTAGGTTTCATCCCAATTGAGTTCTAAGGGATTTAGAGAAGCATCTTTGGGTAGTTATTTCACTGCGTGCAATTATGTTGATCAATCCATGATTTAGACATTTGGTTTTTCCATTTAAGAAATAGATCCTAGTAATTCTCAATATTAGGAGTTCATCGAGAGGTTCCGAGAGTTGAACCCTCCTCATTTCCTTGGGCAGTAGGTACCAGGGAAAGAAGAGGAATGGATACGAAATATTGAGGCGATATTTGTTCAGCTTCAATCTCCAGAACCTCTCAAGATGGAGCTTGACACCTTCATGTTGGAAGTCCTATGTAAAGAATGGTGGAAATCCATTCTTCAGGCCAAACCGTAGAATAATTTCTTATGGGAATGATTTAAAGCCTTGATAATCCAACATTACTTCCCTGATGGCATGAAGATACCTATGGGTTCAAGACTGTATAGTCTCAAGTAGGGAGATTCAACAGTGTTGTAGTATGAATAGAACTTCGCTAAGATGGTGTCGTATCTCCCCAAACTTGTTGGGGATGAATTTTGGAAGGCTCAATTATTTGAAATGGGTCCTTGATAATAATTCCTTCAATTTGTTCCTTATTTCGCTGATGATTATGATGAAGTCATGGGACAGGAAATTTAGGTCAAAGATGATTTAACTGTGTTTGTCCAGTTGAGAAGAGGTATAAAAAGGCCATTGTTTTCTACCTTTATAAATTCTTCTGAGAGCAAGTTATGGTTGTGTTTTCAATGTGGGAAGCCATGGCATAGGAAGTTTTCATGTCATGAATCTCCTATGATCTATCATACCTGTGTCCATTTAGGTCATTTGCAATGGTTTTTCTAGGGTGGTTCCAAGAAGTGACATCGGGTCAGATTCACTCCCTTGAAGAACCTTCCAGCTCATTTGGATGAATGTAGTGCTGACGCAAGCTCAATAATAAGATTTTATTTTGTTGAAAATTCCCGTTTTATTTTAATTAGTGTAATATGTGGTGCTGTCTTTTTTGGGTATTTAGAATGATGCTTTAAGTCTTTTGGGAACTCATTTTTAATGAGGATATTGTTACAATGTTCTTAATGTTGATGAAGAATGGTGGTGTTTGTTGTCAAATGTTTCATTTCTTAGGTATTTTCCTAGTTTTCGATAGGATTTGAGAGTTATTCTAGCCTATGAAATCGATTCTTGTATGGAATCCTAATATGGTGGGGAGACCCCCATGAGATAATCTCATGATTAATCCATCTCCCATGTGTTCTTGACTAAGAATTTACTTGTTTTCACTCCTCCCTACCTCGACCATAGTATTTGGACGGATTTCGTAACACCTTGACCCCAGTTACCCAAAGATGGTGCATTATTACCTAACATTGGCATGATACAAGGAATCATGTCCCAAAAGACCGATTAGTTTAATATCCTTAGAAGTACTAGATACATTCATAAGTTTTACATTACATCATGAAATAAAAACATCAACAACATTTTGTCCCCTTTTTGAACACACTTATATCCATAGCCTATCCATGCAAGTCAACCATAAGATACTTCTTCACATTCTGGAAAAAATAAAACATAGAAAGGGGTGAGCTCAGATGCTCAGTAAGGATAACAATATAGCAGAAACTTTCGTAAATAAGCCCAAACATTTATGGAAATTTAAAAGAATAAAAAAAATCCTTTTAAACATAAACTTCATCATAATATAGAAAAGATAAAATCAAATAATGCCATTTACTTTTTCACATGGATATTCTACTAGTCGAATAATCACATGCAATATCAATAGCCACTTTCATAATTACATAATGCATAATTCCAGACTTCATAACCACATAGTAAAGGCCTTGTTCCAAGACTACAAATAAGATTTTTTCAAGGCCCTGTGCCAAGACACTAGTTTGTCTCATGAGACCTACCGATGCCTCGAGGAGCTATAACGGGCTCCACCCATCACTTACTAAGTCCAATGAAATCCTCATATGAATAGGTTTAAACATAACATAAACATTCATATTAAAAATATCATACGAAATGTCAATACTTTATCCATAAACCATGAATGGTATAACAATAACACATACATAGTAAAATATATCACAAAACCATAAATACAATATGGAATATTTGTATCAACTTTAGACAAGTTTAAAATCCATGAAAGGATGTTGACATAGATGAAATCAATACTTTTTGAGAGAATTATCTCTTTCTATTTTAAAATCATTTAAAATTAATATAATTATAAAATAAAACATTTATTTTGAAAATATTCTTATAATATTTAATGGGAATATTCGATGATGTTATAATGGTGGAAAATAGCCGCACCACCATATAAGTTAAAACAAGACATTCTTACCTTAATTTTTTCCAAAAGGTCATAAAGTATTTTGTTTTGAAAATGACGGAAAGATTCCTTTCAAAATATAGAAGGTCAAATAATGGTATAAATTACTTTAACCCATTTTCTAGTAAATATTAAAAATGTTTTGAAATACGTTTTTAAGAAAACATGGATGTTGATGATAAAGAGGACCCAGTAGATACTTACTTAAAAACAACCTTGGATAATAAAGAGATTGTGAAATTAAACCTTAACTTGTACTTTTCCTTAGTCGATGGTATGTTAACCTCCTTTATAATAGTTAAAACATTGTTATTAAATTATAAAAGAACTACATACAAAAATATTGTATCATATATGATCTTATAATATTTCTTTGTTAATAATATTTTAGTAGTATCATCGTTTCGAGTGTTAACTGATCCGTTTTCCTTTATATTATTGGTTATGTATGACATGTTTTTTATAAATAGGATGTATTTCATTCATATAGAGAATCATATTATGTTCATAAACATTACATTTAATAATAAAATGAAAATTATTCTTGAATGATTATGATGGGTAAAGAATCTCATCATGTTCGTGGAGATGGTAATCCGTGCGTATGCATGAGCAGAATTATCATTATATTGATGGAGAGAAAATATGTAATTGGATGGTATATCAAATATATATAGAATAATTAATATGTTATATTTATTATTTACATTAGTTATACTCATTATTATACCCATCCAAATAATGACGTGTTTGAATAACAAACTACACCACGACGTGGAGACGGTAATCCTTACGTATGCACGTATGGTTACTTTTTCATTTATAGGATGGATAGAATAATGAATATGGTTGTACCATTTTTATAATAACATCACATCATATAGAATATAATGGATTTATTATTTTAGAATAGAAACAACAAAGAAAGATTAAGTGGAAGAAGAAAAGAACTTGAAAGAGGTGATGAAATATTTATCTCTTCTTTGGGTTCTTCCTTTTGATTTGATAAAAAGGGCTCCTTAGGTTGGATTTATGACCAAAGTAAGGCCTATAGGAGGAATGGGGGGAAGTTGGGAGGATAGTTTGTCAGGTTTTGGAAGAGAAAAGGCTTTGGATGTGTGAAATTAAGAGAAGGAGAAGTGCCCTTTTATAAGAGAGGTGAGGGTCACTTTAGGAAAAGCTTGGAATATTATTTTATAATAAAATAATTTTCGCTTTCTAATGGATTAAAAATAAATTATTTAAATTATAAGGTGGGTATGGGTCTAAATACTCACAAAAAATAGGTTTTAGATAGTTTTAGGCCATCATATTAACCTTATCTTTTAGATTTAACTCTTTGTTAAATAGTTTGTCATTTACAATGTCTCTTTGTATTTTTATATTTTATGGTTAATAAAATTACTATAACATGCCAAGAAAACCCCATGTGGTTCATTGTTAATATATATAACTTTATATGAGTCTATTGTCCTATCCTTATATTTTTAAGAATATTATATCAATTAATAATATATTATTTGTTTTAAAAACTCAATTAAATTTTGACACTATTTAGTATTTTATTTTTTTTGAAAGCCATAAAAACTTTATAACTTTGAATAAAATTTATTTAACCAACACTATCATGTCATATTAACCTATAAAATTAGTTTAATTCATCATAAGTCTCAATTTACATCTATTTGGATATTTATAATATCAATTATTTTAATATTTCATTAATAAGGTAATTAATGCATAATCACTGTGTCATAAATAAATTAAATTATTTAATGTCTAAAAATTATAAATAAAATACCATTATGTAGGAAATCTTTTTATCTTTCTAATGAATATTTATTGTATAAATTATATTTTCTGTATAACTGTATATTAAAAATGGTTTAGTTATTGATCTTTGAATTTAACTCTTTTAACTCTTCATTAAATAAAAAAATAATAAATGTCCTAATCTAATCCAAGTGGACCAAAGAGGATCATATTTTATTCCTAAGGTTGTTTTTGGTCGAATTATACATATCCAATAGAATTAGGACATGTGTCAGGGTAATTATGATATCATTTTTACCCTTAATTACCATATTTACTTTTAACCGTGGTAAATAAAAGTCAAAATTTACTATTCACCAAAAATTATTTTCATCTTATTGAACCACATTTTATTTACTAATATTAACAGTGTCTCTCGGATTTTTGAAAATCAACTCACAGAAGCGGTAAAATTAATTTTTATGCAAATTTGCAAATGCTCCTTGGAGGTGGGTAAAATACGGTAAAAAGTTAGATACAATTTTATATATCTAAACATATTATAAAATGAATCCAATGAATTAAATTGAACATATATAGGTATTATGTATCTATTTTAACCTAAAATAAATTAAAATAATTAATTATTTAAATAAAAAGTCAGTTTTAACCAATAACGTAGTGTTTTTCACTATTCATCAAAAATTGAAAGTTTTCTGAAAATACCAAAAATTCACCCTAAGCTATTGTTGATATTACAAATTCAAAAATTAATTCCATTTTGAAAAATAAAATTTATAAAATTTCAAAAAGTGTGTATTACTATTCATAACGTCAAGTTTGATTGGTCGCGCTGTGTTAGAATCTCAAAGTTTCGTACAATGAAAGCTATTACATTATTCAAAGGGAAAAGTACCATGGATGCTTTGGGTGTTACATTCTTCCCTCCGTAAAATAATTTCATCCTCGAAATTTCTAGAATATTACTGTAGAAAAATATTCGAGTGGTTCTTCATCATAAGTTCATCAGGTTCCCACGTTGCCTCTTCCATCTTATTGTTTCTCCATTGAACTTTTACCAAACGAGTCATCTGGTTTCTCAACACTTGTTGTATTGTATGAATAATCTTGACATGCTCTTCACAATAAGACAGATCAGGTTCCAGTTCAATTTTCTCATAGGTGAGTACATGCATTAGGTCAGACATGTATTTTCTCAACAGTGATACGTGGAACACATCGTGGACTTTGGAGAGAATTGGCGGCATTGTTAAATGGTAAGCTAAAATCCCAATTCTTTATAGAATTTTGAATGGTACGATGTACCTGTGACTTAATTTACCCTTCTTACCAAATTGTATAACTCCCTTCCATGGAGATAACTTCAAGAAAACATGATCTCTTACCTGAAATTCCAAATCTATACTTTGTTTATCGGTATAGATATTCTGCCTACTTTGAGCTACTTTGATGTGGTTTTGGATAACCTTTACCTTTCCATCGTTTTCTCAACATGTTCTGGGACTACAAGTTTTCTTTCAACAACATCATCACTACAAGTTGGTGTGCGACATCTCTTACCATATAACTCTTCATATGGTGCCATCTGAATACTTGAATAGAAGATATTGTTATAAGAAAATATTACTAGTGGTAAATATTAATCCCACATACCTTGAAAGTCAAGTGAGAAAGATCTCAACATGTTTTCTAAGGCTTTAATAGTCCATTCTGACTGTCCATCGGTTTGAGGGTGGTAGGAAGTGCTCAAACGAAGTTCCATATCCAGGGATTTTTGAAAACTTTTCCAAATCTTGATGTAAAATGGGGATCATGATCAGAAACAATCGATAGGGGTACTCCACAAAGTCTTACAACTTCATTAATATACAATCTTGCTAAAGGTTCAAGCGGTAAATCTTCTCTTATAGCAAGAAAATGTTCTGAATTGGTAAGATGATCAACAATGACCAATATTGCATCATTCCTTCTAGGAGTATTTGGTAGTCACATGAAAAAGACCATCGTAATATCATCCCATTTCCACTCAGGTATGGAAATAGGTTACATGACTCCTCTAGGATGTTTTCTTATAGATATCACTTGTTGGAAAACCATACATCTTGACACAAAATAAACAATCTCTCTTTTAATGTAGTCCCACAAAAATGTTCCTTCAAATCTCTATACATCTTGGTGCTCCCAAGGTGTGTAGAGAAATTAGAGCTATGAGCATCATCCAGCAATTTTATTTTTAGATCAGGTATATCGGGAACACAAAGACTCTTCCCAAATTTCAAAAGTCCATCTTTATATACGAAGTCACTCAATCTCCCATCATTTACAGCTTTAATATTCTTTTTAAACTCCTCATAATCAGTTTGAGAACTCTTTATCCTTTCTAGTAATGATGGTTTGGCAAAAATTTTAAAATATATTGATGTTTAACCTTCTGTGGTTATTCCCATATCCATATTTACTAGATCCATGAAAATAGGATCTCTTTCAACTCTCATCTTGTTCAAAACTCCATGATCCTTTCTTCTCAAAGCATCTTCCACCTTATTTTCCTTCCCCAGGTGGTAGTGTATAGTGAAATCAAATTTTTGGAGTAATTCAAGCCATCTGATTTCCCTCATGTTGAGTTCTTTTTGTGAGAAAATATACTTTAAACTCTTGTGATCAGTATAAATCTCACATTTTTTACCATAGAGATAGTGTCTCCATATCTTCAAAGAAAAGATTATAGCTTCTAACTCAAGATCTGAGTGGGATAGTTTTTCTCATGAATTTTTAGCCTTCATGATGCATAGGAAATAACTCTATCATTCTGCATAAGGACACAACCAAGTCCTTTCTTTGAAGCATCACTATAAATAAAAAACCCATCATTCCCTGATTGTAGAGTAAAGATAGGACCATTTACTAATCTTATATTCAGTTCATCAAAACATTTTTTCACACTCTTTTGTCCAAAAAAATTTAACTCCTTTACGTGTGAGCTGGGTTAATGGGTTAACCAATTAGGCAGAATTTTGGAAAAAACACCGATAATAACCTGATAAACCAATACAACTGCATACGTCAATTATACTTGTTGGTGCATGACATTATTGGATTGACTTTTTCTTTGAAGGATCAACAAAGATTCCATATTTAGAGACAATATGTCCAAGAAAAGAAATCTCATGAAGCCAGAATTCACACTTTCTAAACTTCCCATATAATTCATTTCTTCTAGGAGTCTTCAGAATAATGTGAAAGTGATTTTCAGGATCTTCATAGATTTTGGAGTGTACCATGATATCATCAATAAATACCAATAAAATTCATCAAGATATTCCTTGAAAACTCTATTCATTAGATCCATAAAGACAGAGGGTGCATTATTCAATCCAAAAGGCATTACTATAAACTCATAATGCCCATACCTGGTTCGAAATGCTGTTTTCATAATGTATTCCTTCTTCACACACAAATGATGATATCTAGATCAATGTTCAATATTTGAAAAATATTGAGATCCATGAAGTTGGAAAAATAAATCATCAATGCAAGGTAGGGGATACTTTTTCTTTGTTGTTATAGCATTGATCTCCCTACAGTAAATGCACAAACTCATAGATCCATCTTTCTTCTTAACAAAAAGGACAGGGGCTCCCCATGGAGAAACACTAGGGAGAATAAATCCCTTACTACTCAATTCCTTTAGTTGTTTCTTTAGTTCCACCAATTACACAGTGGTCATTCTATAAGGGGTCTTCAATATGGGCCTCAAACAAGGAATTAAGTCAATGGAAAACTCAATTTCTCATTCTGGAGGATGTTCAGGTAAATCCTCTGGAAACACATCAACATATTCTTGCACAATAGGTAAGTCCTCTATTCTAACATTATTTCCCTCACCCATAGTTATTTCATTCTCTTATTACCCTATAATTGAATTTAGTTGAGCTACTGGGGGTGGATCTAGATAAGAACTAGGTGGTTATGTTTCTGCTCTAAAGACAAGGTACTCTTTATCATCATCGAAAATTGTAACGTCCTTCTTCTTACAATAAATTTTCGCGTCATGGTCCGAAAGCCAATCTATTCCAAGGATTATATAAAATTAAACCCTTAGTATGACGACGAGATCAACAGATAAAGAACACTTATTTTCCCTAATGGGAACTGATTCACAACACTTTGTTGCAATGATACATCCCTTAGGTGTTTTTATTGAAAACTCCTTGGTTAAGTCAAATTTAAAATATCTAATTTTCTTAGCAAACATAGAAGATATGAAACAATTCAATGATCCAGGATCAAATAAAGCATTGAATAAAATTAGGAAACCATTAAATTACCTACCACCACGTCTTTCCGAGCTTTAACCTCAGCAGTAGTGATTGCATAAGCTTGGCCTTGATCCCTTGGCCTTTTCTAAGGTAAGTTCACTTGGCGCTTAAGAAATTCATTTGCATAATTCCCATTTTCTCTAAAATTGTAGCATTCAATATTGAAAACCTCTTTCTTACCCATGTAATCATGAGCATGGTGGCCTTTTTTACCACACCTATAACAGACTCCCATTCACTTCAGGAAAGTACCGGGGTGTTTATTCCCACATTTACTACAGGATGGACATTAAACTTTTCCCTTCTTCCCTGTTTCCTTATTTCCTTTCCTAGAGCGTTAATCAGATCTCTTCTTCTTTTGCTTCTCTTTATAGTCGTAAGACTTAGAGAATTCCTTTTCAGTCTTGATAGCACATGAGACAATATATTCATACGATGAGAATGATTTTGATACTAATACTCGACAGATAAATGGTTTTAACCCATAAAATAATCGATCAATATTACTTCTTTGGTTATGTATATAATCTGCAACATGCCTTGCTAACCTTGTAAAGTTATCCTCATATTTTACGACATTCTCATCCTTTTTTTCCTCAGACTCAGAAATTGACTTTCCATATCCTCTCGATGGTCATGAGGAAAGTATTTTTCTGAAAAAATATATTTAAACTCCCTCCATTACATACTTGATACTTCTTCATCCTTATTTGTGTTTTGAATTAATGACCACCATTAATCTGCATCTCCTTTGAGGCGATAAACTTCCATGACAATGTTTTCCCTTTCGCTACCTCCCAAAGCATGAACTATTTTCTCTAAGTAATTTTTCCATTTATTAGCTACTAATGGATTTGTACTTCCTTTGAATATTGGTGGATTCTACCTCATGAAGAGTTCTAACATTGATCCTCCACATTGTAGATTAGGGTTATCCATACGGTTAAGGTTATTATTCATAACCTGAGTGAGTTTTCCTAGTATGGTTAAAGATGATCAGCACCAGTTGCTTCACCAGCTCCACTATAATTATCTTGAGTAGGAGGGAAATCCCTACATGGAATATGTGTGTTGACACAGTTTCCATTCCTTCCACTAGGTGCCGTTTCTAAACAATGACATACACTAGATTAGTTTATGAATCACAATACATAATTCCAAACGTATAAAACACTTAACATAAATTGAAGAGTTTATGGATATAATCCATAATCCTAAAAATGTTTTCTTTGAGGAAGTATATACTAATAAACCCTTTATAATGGTTTTTAAAGAAAATGATAATTATCCTAAGCATATCCCCCAGTAGTGTCGTAACCAAGAGTGCTGCAAAGCCCGTTGTCGTGCACCAGTTCCCATTCGAGACTAGCTCAAAGTGGTGTTTTTGGGTTTTACCCCTAGGTACATCTATGACAAAGCCGCCTCTACATGCTCGTATCCAGACAGGGATGTATTTCTCGGAAAACTCACAAAATCTATTTGTTACTAAAATTCTAAGAAGTTCTTCTATACCAATCTTCAAAGTCTATCTTAGAGTAATGTTCTCAAATCAGAGTTTTTCTAAATCTAGCTTCCAAGGTTTGTACTAAACTTTCTCTGATACCAACTGTCACACCTCGACCCTAGTTACACAGATTCGGTGCATTAATACATAACATTGGTATGATATAAGGAATCATGTCCCGAAAGACCGATCAATTTAATATCCTTGGAAGAACTAGATATATTCATAAGTTTTACATTACATCATGAAATAAAAACAGCAACAACGTTTTTTCCCCTTTTGAACACACTTATATCCTAATCCTATCCATGTAGTTCAACCAAAAAATACTTATTCACATCCTGGAAAAAAATAAAACATATAAAGGGGTGAGATCAGATGCTCAGTAAGGATAACAATATAGCGAAAACATTCGTAAATAAGCATAAACATTTAAGGCAATGTAAAAGACTAAAACAAAAGCCTTTTAAACTTAAACTTCCGCATAATTTGACAAAGATAAAATCAGATAATTCCATTTAATTATTCACATGGATATTCTAATAGTTGAATAATCACATGCAATATCAATTGCCACTTTCATAATGATGGAATGCATAATGTCGAACTTCATAACCACATAGTCAAGGCCTTGTGCCCAGACTACAAATAATATTTTTTCAAGGCCCTATGCCAAGACAATAGTTTATCTCATAAGACCTACCGATGCATCGAGGAGCTATAGAGGGATCCACCCGTCACTTAGTAAGTCCAATGCATTCCTAATAAGAAAAGGTTTAAACATAACATACACATTCGTATTAAAACTGGCATACGAAATGTCAATAATTTATCCACAAACAAATAATGTAATAACAATAAAACATCCACAGTCAAATATATCGCAAAACCTTCAATACAATATGGATGAATTGTATCAACTTTAAACAAGTTTAAAATATATCAAAGGATGTTGACATAGATGAAATCAAAACTTTTTGAGAGAAACATATCTTTCTATTTTGAAATCATTTAAAAGTCATATAGTTATAAAAGAAAACATCTATTTTGAAAATATTCTTATAATCTTGTATGGAAAGATTCAACGATGTTATAATGGAAGAAAATAGTTGCACCTGCCGTATAAGTTACAAAAAGACATTCTTACCTTAATTTTGTCGAAAAGGTCATAAAGTAACTTGTTTGGAAAACGACGGAAAGATTCCTTTAAAAACATATAAGGTCAAATAAGGGTATAAATGACTTTAACCCATTGTATAGTAAATAGTAAAAATGGTTTGAATACGTTTTTAAGGAAACATGGATGTGGATGATAAAGAGGTCCCAGTAGATACTTACGTAAAAACAACCTCGGATAATAAAGAGATTGTGAAATTAACCCTTAACTTGTACTTTTTCTTAGTAGATGGTATGTTAACCTCCTTTATAATAGTTCAAACATTGTTATTAAATTATACAAGAACTATATACATAAATCAGATAACATATATGATCTTATAATATTGCTTTGTTAATAATATTTTTATAGTATCATCATTTCAGGCGTTAACTGATTCATTTTCTTTATATGCTTGGTTACATAAGCCATGTTTGTTATCAATAGTATGTATTTTATTCATATATATAATGATATTATGTTCATAAACATTATTTTTAATCATAAAATGAAAATTATTCTTGAATGATTACGATGGAGAATGAATCTTATCACATTCGTGGAGACGGTAATCCGTACGTACGCACGAGCGACAATATCATTATTTTGATGGTTAAATCATATGTAATTGGATGGTATATCATATATACAGAATCATTAAAATGTTATATTTATTATTAAATCAGATATACTCATTATTATACCCATCCAAATAATGGAGTGTTTGAATAGCAAACTACATCACGACGTGGAGACGTTAATCCGTACGTACACACGTATGGTGACTTTATCATTTATAAGATGGATAGAATAATGAATATCATTGTAACATTTTTATAATAACATAATAGTATATATAAGATACTGGAATTATTATTTTAGAATGGAAACAACAAAAAAAGAGTAAGTGGAAGAAGAAAATAACTTGAAAGAGGTGATGAAATATTTACCTCTTCTTCGGGTTCTTACATTTGATTTGATCAAAGGGGCTCCTTAGGTTGGATTTATGACCAAAGGAAGGACTATAAGATGAAGGAAGGAATGTTGGGAGGATATTTGGGTAGGTTTTGGCTGAGAAAAATGTATTTGGAGTTGTGAAATTTAGAGAAGGGGAAGTTCCCTTTTATAAGAGAGGTGAGGGTCACTTTAGAAAAAGCTTGAAATATTATTTTATAATAAAATCATTTTCTGTTTATAATGGATCCAAAATGAATTATTTAATGGATAAGGTGGGTATGGGTCGAAAAAATCACAACCAATAGGTTTTAGACAGGTTTAGGTCATCATATTACCCATATCTTTTAGATTTAACTCTTAGTTAAATAGTTTGTCATTGACCATGTCTCTTTGTATTTTTATATTTTTATATTATATGGTTAATAAACATATTATAACAAGCCAATAGAACCCAATGTGGTTAATTATTAATATATATAACCTTATATAAGTCCTTTGGCCGAACCTTAGATTTTTTTTAATATTATATCAATTAATAATATAATATTTGTTTTGAAAACTCAATTATGTCAATTTTCACACTATTTAGTATTTGATTTTCTTGAAAGCCATTAAAAATTTATCACTTTGAATAAAATTTATTTTACCAACCTTGAAATATCATATTAACCTATAAAATTTGTGGAATTCATCAGAAGTCTCAATTTACATTTATTTGGATATTTATAATGTCAATTATTTTAATATTTCATTAATAAGGTAATTACTGGATCATCATTGGGTCATAAATAAATTAAATTATTTAATATGTAAAAATTATAAATAAAATACAATTATCTAATAAATATTCTTATATTTCTAATTAATATTTATAGTCTAATTTATATTGTGTATAACCCTATATTATATATGTTTTAGTTGTTAAACTTTGAATTTAACTCTTTTAACTCTTCTTTAAATAAAATAATAATAAATGTCCTAATCTAATCCAAGTGGACCAAAAAGGATCATATTTTATTCCTAAGGTTGTTTTTTTTTCGAATTATACTTATCCAATAGAATTAGGACATGTGTTAGGGTAATTAGCATATCATTTTTACCCTTATTTTTCCTATTTACTTTTAACCGTGGTAAGTAAAAGTCAAAAGTTACTATTCATCAAAAATTATTTTCATCTTATTGAACCACATTTTACTTAGTGATATTAAACGTGTCTCTCGTATTTTTGAAATTCAACTCATAGAAGCGGTAAAATTAGGTTTTATTCAAATTTGCAAATGCTCCTAGGAGGTGGGTAAAAGACGGTAAAAAGTTCTATAAAATTTTATATAACTAAACTTTTTATAAAAGGACTAAAATGAATTATGTTTAACATATATAGGTATTATGTATCTATTTTTACCTAAAATAAATTAAAATAACTAATTATTTAAATAAAAAGTCAGTTTTAACCAATAACACAATGTTTTTCACTATTCATAAAAAATTGAAAGTTTTTAGAAAAATACCAAACATTCACCCAAAGCTAATTTCAATATTCCGAATTCAAAAATGAAGTCCATTTTTAAAATTAAAATTTATAAAATTTCAAAAAGTGGGTATTACTATTCATAATGGCAAGTTTGATTGGTTACGATGTGTTAGAATCTCGAAGTTACGTACAGTGCAAGCTATTTCATTATTCAAAGGGAAACATACTGTGGATGTTTGGGGTGTTATAGATTTGATAGTGGGTCGTGTAATGGATTCTTGTAGAGATCCCAAATAGGCCATGAAAATTCTCTTCGATGGTTTTTGTGTTAGTGGTTGGGGTGTGCTTTGTTTGTTTGTGTTTAGAAAAGTGTGAGTCTCTTCTTTGTAATCTATTCATTGTTTTTTAGATCTCCTTGGTCTTGTGTGATGTTTAACTTAGATGTGGGTTTCTTTTAAAAATGTTCATATAGTTTCTTTTAGGGTTCTATAGTTCCGTGTTTTGAACGGAAGTGAGTATTGGTTCCTTGGTTTTTGAGTTTTTAGGTTTTGTCATGGGTTGTAGTTCATCTTTTCTTTTGTTTTAATCAAATAAATTTCTTTGGACTTTCTGGGGGTAGAAAGTGTCATGGTGGGGAGAATTGTCACACCCAAACCCGAAAATTTGCAATTATTTTATTTATCATTGAGTTTCTTTTTAATTTTATTCATTTTGGACTTTTAAAAAAATTAAAATCAATTGAATTAAAACTAAAAATAAAAATAAAATGAAAAAGACATAATCTATTTCCCCCCCTCCCCCTTTCCGCACAACGTGAATGAAACCCTCCCCTTCCTCCAATCATGTAAAGCTGACCCCCCTCCCGGACCTCTGACCACACTACCTCCTCCCAGAAAACCTCCCTCTCCATGACCTGTCATTCCAGTGGCCTTCTCTCCCTTGCGTGACCTCACCAACAACTCCTTCGGTAGGTATCTTCTTCATTTTTTGTCTTGGCCTAACTATAGGTTATGGGTTGATCAGGTTTTGGTAATTTCTTCCATTTTTAGGGTGTGCGGTGGGTCTCCCAGTTCTTCCTCATGTGGGTTTCAACGTCTGCCACCGAAGGAGAAGCACTTCGGTCAATTCGGGTTCATACACTTCCATTTGAGGCTGATTACTTTTACCCTCTTATTTGTTTAGTTAATTTTAATGAAATCTAAATTTTATTTGGGTAATGTAAAGTGTGATTTGGTAATGTTTTAACATTCTTATGGGTTAAAAATGAGTTTTTTGGAAAATAAATGGATCTGTTTTTTGCATATTGTATTGTAGTGTTTCTTGAAAAGAGTATTATGCCTTGTTTGGAATGTAAAAATTATATTTTCAAAGGATCTTGAAGTTATTATTTGTTTGAAATGAGTTTTTATTAAATAATGTACTAGCGTTGGCATATAGGCCTTGCCATTTATTTTTATGTATGAATTTTAGATTATTTAATCATAAAAATGTCTGGTTTTGGAAATGATATCGGGTTGTGTTTGGATTTATAAAAACGTGATTTCTGGGGAATTGGTTGAGAAAGTGTGTATTTTTCTTGTGTTTTTCAATGGGAAATTTATAAATTCTGTAAGTAATGGTAAAAATATTGGAAATGGGTTTTTTGTGTGAGTAAAACGGAAGGAATCTATTATTATTTTCATGTAGGCCTTTTTGTGCACTTTTAGTATGAGTTGTGAATTCTTTAAATAATGGGAAGCTACTTTTGGAAATAAACTTATTTTGTGTGTGGGTGACCTATAGGTTAATTAAATTTTTTGGTGTCTCCTCAAAGGGTTGTACACACATACATAGGTACGTATATATAAATATATAAATTCTCCTTACACATATTACATCATGGTGTGGTGAATATGTGTATTGGATTAAGGGGTATATAAATATAGGAGTGTTTGTGCGCGCAATTGTGGGGCGATCTTTGTCAAAGGCATCGGGTGCTGAATTGTTCATCTTGGTATGTTCCCTTTTTAGGTAGGTTTCCCTATGCAATGGTCCTTAAATTAGAGAATTATTGATTTCATGTTGTTCGCACTTTTATTTAATGCTAGTTAGTAATTTATGGTTTTAGAATAATTGCTTATTGTGAAATAAAGTAAGACCCTCTTTGTATTTTAATTGTATGAAACTGTTTTATTAAATGTTCTTATTGAGTGTTTTATGAAATGGCCCTTTGGCCCTTATAAATGGTATTGGTAATTAAAGTGGTGAATTGGGTTTCTTAAATGGGATTCCAAGCGCGTTTATTGTTTTCAAAGTAATGGAATATGTTGATTCTTCTGGAAATGATTTAGTGTTAGATAGTTTCTTGAGGCCCATTTGGTACTTTGGTAAAATTAATTACTTTCAAAACCCTCTTTGGTATTCACCTCTTTCCATGATGAATGTTGATGGGAATTGGTGGTCCTCTGATGGGACTTCCCTCATGTGTTGATGGTTTAAGGAAGGAGGGAGAAAATCCCTTGGAGAGATTCAAGGGTGATTTTTTTGTGTGCGTGTTGATGATGTTAGATGAAAATGTATGTGTTGGATTTCTTGGTTAGTATTTGTTGACTCACACCCCCTTTTTAGTCTGAACATGAGAACCTAGAATATCAAAAAAAAAAAAATTGGATAGGCGGATATTTTTTTTTATTTCTATGGGATTGGGCCCCTCAATCAGGCCAGGTAGGGCGATGATCGGGCCTTTGGGAATTATGATGTCATCGGGTATGAAATGCCTTTGGGACGAGTCACATGTATAATATGTTCTAAAATATTCATTAGCTCCTAGGTTTCACCCATGTCTACTGGAAAAAATGTTTTGACGTACTGTTGTCTGGATACTATTGCGTGTTATTTCCCATTTCCCTTGTTGTATGATTTTTTATCTTTCTTCTTGAATAGTGTGGATTATAGCTAAAATTATAATGGGTTTTTGAAATGGTTATGGAAAACGGTTTTGTAAATGTTTTATACTCACTCTATCCTTTATAACCGAAATGTATTTTTTCCTTTAAAATGTACATGGTTCCTTTTTGGGAAATAATATGGTTTTTAATGGTAAAATGGAAATGTACCATTATTTTCATTAAAGGAAAAAATGTGTGAAAAACATATTTTATTATACTGTAGTTCAAACTTAAAATTTATTATTCTTCTATTTAAAGGAAAATAATTTGGGAGTAGATTACTTGGGAACACCTATTAAGTTTTAATTTTCACACTTATACTTTATTCTTGTTTTTAGTCTCAAGTGAAAGTTCCAGCTTGATCTTGGTCACTATGGGAGATATGGAGTCTTGGGATCGGAGAGTGACCTGTTGGGTCATGTAGAGTTTTAGTGGTCATCGGCTTCAGTTAGTTTTTCTTTTTAGTTATTTCTTAGTTGTTATTTTCAGTTTATTTATTTTTGGGATGCTCTTTTATTATTATTCTATTACTGTTTATTTATATTGGGTGAAATTGTTACCATTATCACTCTATTGATTCCCTTGGAACTTGTCTCCAACCCGAGAGGATCAAGAAAGCCTCTTGGGCCTTGTCACAGGACGAATCGGGTGATCGGTTTAGGGTCGACCGGGGTTGGTTCATGACACCAATGCTTCAATTGTGGACAACTTGGGAATGTTTCTAATCACTATCCAAATCCAAAGATAATATTGGAAAATTTTTAAAAACCTTAGCCTATTCAAAGGGATAATGTTTGTCCTTTTTTTATCACGATAGATGAAGTTGAAGATCTAAATGATGTGGTGGTAGGTACTCTCATTGTTCTCTCAATGCTAGAAAATACTTTGATTGATTCTGGTTCTAAGAATTAATTTATTTCCTCCATGTTTGTAAAGAATATATAATCAATCCCTAAGATTCTAGAACTATAGTTATCAGTCAAAACTCCTGGAGGGGTTATCCAAGCATCAATAGTGTATAAAAACTATAGTATTGACTTTGATAGGAAAAATCTCATTGAAAATATAGTAGTTATTTTGATGCTGGAATTCGAAACTATACTATGGATGGATTGGGTCTAAATCTATAATGCCAAGATATACTACAAAATAAATGAAATATTAGTATTCTTGAATGAAAAAACTATAGTTTTTTGCAAAGGAGAGATATATATTGACTTGATATTTGTATAAAAGTAATCCTGTATCCTTCTTTGCGGAGATGATCAGTGAAGAAAAAGAATGAAATGAAAGTATACAAATAAAAAATTTCCCCATCATTCAGGAACACATTTATGTATTTCTTAAAAAGTTACCTAAACTTACCCCAGAAATATAGGTAGATTTCTCCATTGAACAAATTCCTGGATCCAATCCGATATCAAAGACCCCATAAATAATGAAAATTGTGGAGCATGAGGAATTAAAGAAACAACTCCAAGATCTTTTGGAGAAGGGGTAACAGACCATGTGTGTATCCTGGGGGTGAAAATATTAACTTTATAAAGAATAAGGATGGATCAATGAGACTATTCATTTATTATAGGGAAATTAATGGGATCACCATGAAGAATAAGTACCCTCTTCCAAGGATTAATGATTTATTTGACCAACTTTGTTGGGGATGAATTCTTCTCCAAGATTGATCTTTGATTTGGTTATCATCAAATGATGGTGAATAATGAAGATATTACTAATACTAACTTATAATCAAGATATGGACATTATGAGTTTTTTAATACCCTTAGTCTTGACTAATTCTCCTGCTATTTTGATAGATTTTATTGATAGAGTATTTAAGGAATACCTTGATAAAATTTTCTATAGATTTTATTTATGATATTTTGATATATTCTAAAATTAAGGAGGAGCATGAGGATCATATAAGGCTTATATTCAAAACTCTAAGGAAGGATACAATATTTGTAAATTTAAGAAAATGTGAATTTTGGTTTCAAAATGGTGCTTTATTGGGGCACATTATAACCAATGAAGGAATCTTAGTTGAACCTACCGAGACAAATGTTGTGGAGGAGTGGCCTCATCCTAAAATAGTAATAGAGATTCATGGTTTCCTTTGTTTAGCAGGATATTATAAGTGGTTTGTGAAAAACATTTCCTAATTTTCTAATCCACTAACAAAGTTAACTAAAAAAGGTCCCATCCTTATATGGATAAATAAATGTGAAGAAATTTTCCAAGATATTAGGAAGAGATTGGTTACTTCACTTGTGTTAACTCTACCCTCTATTGGAGAAGGATACATTATTTTTAGCGATACATCTCTGAAATGGATTTAGTGAGTCCTCATGAAAAATGAAAAGGTGATTTCATATTCTTCTCGATAGTTGAATCCTCATGAAAAAAAATTATCCTATGCATGAACTGGAGATAGATGTGGTTGGGTTTTCAATAAAGATATGGAGACACTATATTTTTGGGGATAAATGTGATATTTACATATACCACCAAGGTTTGAAGTATATATTCATGAAAAAGGAATTGCACATGAGACATAGGAGATGGTTTGAACTTCTTAAAGACCAGGATTGTTCAATTCATTATCACCATGAAATAGAAAATAAAGTCATTGATATAGTAAGTAGGAAAGACCCTATTGTGATAGGAATGATTAGGATTCCTGGAGATCCATCAATCAAGGACCTAATAAGGTTGGACATGGGAATCATGAGGGAAGCTACACCATCAATCCTATCCCAAATTATTTATCAACCATCATTACCAGATAAGACCAAGAAAGCTCAAAGAGAAGATCCTTTATTACAAAAGAAGACTGAGGCTATGAAGAATAGTAATTTTATTGAGTTCAATATTGATCAAGGAGGTGTATATAAATTTCCTACAAGACTATCTTCTCCATATATTCAAGAAATAAAGAAGGATATAATGGATGAAGCTCATAACTCTAAATTATCTATACATCATAGAATCCCTGAAATGTATAGGGGCCTTCATGATCATTATTGGTTGGATAAAATGAAAATATAGACTGTAGACCACACTTCAAGTTACTTGGTGTGTCAACACGTGAAGGTATAGTGAAAAATTCCTAAAGGGGTATTAAAAGCACTACCCATACCAACTTAGAAGTGGGAAAATATCACTATGGACTATATCTTTGCTCTCTCGAGAATATCAAAAGGAAATAATGAAATATGTGTTATAGTGGATCATCTCACCAAGAATCCCCATTTCATCGCTATTCGAGAATATTTATCTCTTGATCAATTTTTCATAATATACATAAAATAAGTGGTGAATTTTATTAGAGTGTAAATTTTTATCATTTCTAATCATGATCCAAGTTTCACATAAAAATTATAGAGAATTCATCAACATGATTTGAATAATAAAATGAATTTTAGTATGGCATATTACCCCCAAACCGATGGATAATTTAAGAGGAATATTCAGACACTCGAGGACATGCTGAGAACATTCCCAATGGAATTTAAATGTGTATGGGATCACCATATCCCATTAGTTGAGTTATCATACAAAAATAGAATCAATTTGAGTATTCAAATGGAAACCTACAAATATCTATATGGGAATTGATATAGAACTCATAATTATTGGGATGAATTTGGTGAGAGAAAGCTTACTGGACCTGATCTTGTGTAAGAGATGTCAAACAATGTTTATGCCATCCAACAACACATAAAGGATACTCAAATCCAGTATAATAAATACGCACACAACCATAAAAGGGACTTTGAGTTTGATGTTGGTGACAAAGTCTTCCTTTAAATTTCACCATGGATGAGAGTCATGTGGTTTGGGAAGAAAGGGAATCTTAGACCTAGGTTCATTGGCCCCTATGAAATCCTTGATCATATAAGAGAAGTTTCCTATAAACTAGAACTTCCTCCAATTCTAGATAATGTTCATGATGTATTCCAAGTAACTATCTTGAAGAATTATATACCTATCCATTCACAAGTACTTAATCTTGAGGTGGTACAAATAGAACATGACCTCTGTTATGTGGGGCAGTTGGTGGAGGTCTTGGACCATCGTGAGAATTTTCTACAAAACAAGACTTCCCACCTCATCAAAGTGTTGTGGGGGAACCATAAATATGAAGAAGAGATGTGGGAACCAGAGGGAACAATGAGAAATAAGTGCCCACACCCTTTCTCAACCGAGAGAATGAGTTTAAATTTCATGGATGAAATTTCTTAATGGGGGATGAATGTAATGAACCAATCTTTTTAAATGATAATTTTTTCCTAAAAATGTGTGTTATATTATTTTTTACTCCACAAATATATTTATCTTTATTAATGAAATGAGCATAATTTTAAATGTGACCATTGTTTTTTTACTGTTATATGACCATTGTTAAATTATGACTCTGGGAAACTATATATTAATTTTAACATTATAATTAGTCTTTATAAGTAGAAATGATAAATTATAATTAATGAAGAAAGGAAGAATGACAACCTTAACCAATAGGGTAATACCATACGTATCCCATTATTCAGATCATGGGGGGGGGGAGGTTTCATCACATCATTTCACCCTTTCCTATTCCCAATCCAATTTTTAATAAGTGAATATTGAATAAAATTTCCAATGGGAAATCTTCAAGTTAGTGGAAATTACCACTCTGACGATGTTATCTAAGGAACTCCATGAATATATCACTATCACAAACTATAAAATTAGGTCATATGTGGTTTTTATTATAGGTTATGTGTCAAGGCCTCTATCACTAAAAGTGTGATTCCATTCTATAAATAAATTTTTATTCCGTCAATTCAATTTTAAGAATAATTTTGCTTAATAAAATAGTGATAAAATTTGATAAATTTATTTTTTGGACAAAAATTATACTTTCCAGAAAAGATATAAATATTTATAATAAACTAAGATATTATTAATAATACTTATTTTACTAAAATAGTGTGATAGAAAACCTATTATTTAAATATAAATGATTAAATATTTTTTTTCATGTTTGAGAAATTTTACTATGCATTTTTAATCTGCTATTATTTTTAGTAAACAATGTTTTTTATATTTAAAAGTTATAATTACCATATTTATATAATTATTATGATAAAATTAATATCATTTTTGAAATCATAATGTTGAAATTAGGTTAGGGTGAATTTATTAAAATTTTATAAAAGACTATTTTTTCGTGAATTGTAAAAATATAGTTTCAGTTTTCCAGTATATTTAATGACATTATAATTATATAATAATGATTTAATAACTAATTAACAACACTAAATTACATAAAATGTGTTATTTTATTAATATAAATTATTTTAATATATTTTAATCAATTTCCCAATATATAATTTACATTCCAAACTCTAAAATGGAAACATTAACATTAAAAATGTTATTTTGTAAAAACATTAATTTTCCTTGAAAAAATAAGAAATATAAAATTATGGTAGAATCTTTTGTATTATAATAAAATAAAATGTGTCCCAAGTTTAAAATACCATATTAAAATACCATTTTCAAGCCCATGGTTTTTCATTCACCACTACCTAGTGTCCAAGGCCTAAATTTTGAAATTAATAAACAAATCCCGCACTTTTTCTATAAATACCAACATAATTCCCCATTTCATTTGACTCCGAATTTTTATGTTTTGAATATATGATAGTTTTACCTCCCAAGGAGTCTTCTCAAGGTTTCCTTAATCCCCTAACATCCTGATCCTCAATTTTTACGAACTACTATCCAAGTTAGTAGAAATATCCACTTCTCTTTTCCATTTAAGTTCTTTCTTTATGTGGAAGGTCTTTAAAATTTACAAAGTTCTTCTATACCATTAATTTTATCAATTTAATATAATATGATTATTTTATTAATGGGATAACCTTTTCCAATATCTTTTTAAACTTTTCTAAAACAATGATTTATACCCGTTATGCTACCGATTTTACTTCTCGAAATTTCTCTCTTCTACTCAAGAAATTTCCTTTTAACTTATTTATATAAATAAAAAAACCTCTTTATTTTCTAAGGGTATTCACCAAAGTTTAAAAAATATTTATTTTTTTTGGTATTTAAATACATAAAACCCTCATTCCCTTTCCTCATGTAATAAATGACATAAATTTCTTGTCTTTAATAACTTTTTAAAACTTCATATTTTTTATATGAAACGCGTCTCTTTTATTCTCCATGGGTTATTTATGAAATGAATTATTATGATATATGTAGATCACTTTAATTAATACATGTTAAAGGTGTGACCTAATATCTCTCCAATTCATTGGGTGTATAATTTAATCACTAGATATGAAATGTTTTTCGATACCATAGTGAATAACCTTGGTAATTTTTATGAAACCTCAGTGAAAAACTTGGTGAAATTTTTATGAATGTTTTATTTAAATTTTCTATCCAAATTTATTTATTATGATTCATGTTATTATTATTATTATATGTCTCTTTCTCATGCCTTTATTGTATTCCTCAAGTTCTTATTAATATTTCTCAAGATCACATGTATACTATTTCCTTTCCTTTCCCTTACTAGGTCTTATGATCACCCTTTCATTTGATGTATGTCCACAGGTTATGGGATGTAATAAATGTAATTAGGATGAAACTATGATGAATCCTTTATATTGTATTAGTATAGTGTTTTTTTCATGTGTTATGTACCTTTTTTCCAAGTAACTAAACTTTAAAAGACCCTCTGTTTGTACCATGTAATGAAATGCTGTGTAATAAAAAGGAGGAATTACATAAAAGGGACTAACATGTTTAAAGTTTAATTTTATTACATTTATAATTTTTGGTAAATATTTCATGAATTTAGTTTTAAAGGAATGTATAATGGGACTATTTTAAGACTATTTTGGTCAAATTATCCTCATGTGGGAAACACCCTATTTTACAATTATTATGTGATTTTACTTTTATTGTGTTAATGGTTTCTTGGAATAATATTTATGATTTATAATTATTATTTATAGGATATAAACCTAAATAGGAAACTTCATTTAGGTGACGTGTTGGTTGGACTATATTTTGATGCTAGTTGGGTTACTTTTGGGATTAGACTATAGGAATAATGGGATACTTATAGTGTGTATGTGGGCCCATGATATAGACTATGTTGTGTATGAGATGTTAACCATTAGAAATTATCAATTTATTGATGTATATAGGGAGTTTTAATAAATAATCGTTTACATGGAGGTGAGCCTCAGGATTATCCTAAGTGGTTAACATAGGATTTTTTCCCAATTTTTAGGATTAATAGGTATATTTTGAGTTTATATGTGGTGGCCTTATCACATGATGATAATTAGTGTGGATTTAGATATTGGATAGGAGATGATTGATTAATTATTGGGTTTTTAAAAGAAGGATCATGATCTTTAGTTCAATCTGATATACTATGTGCCTTTTGTGAGGTGGTGTGATTTGGCATAGAGTAGGAGGAAGGGTGGTCATATAACTGACCTCTATATTAAGTAAAAATACTTGTGGGTGGTGATTCATAGGAATAACTTAAAGAAGTGAAACTCAATTCGATGAGATGTGATTTTCAGATGGTCAGTTTTATCTCTCAATTAAAAAGGGGTATCTATAGGGTGTTCAGTGAATTCTGGTATCGTTGTGGTATTACTTAGTTATAGATACATTATTTAATTTAGGTTTCCTAAGCTATATGAGATTATGAAAGGTGATTTTTTTGTATGTTATTTACTATATGGAAACACCAAGAGTGGGTGTGCGTTGGTACCCTTAGTTATAGGTTGATGACATCTGGTGTGTCAGTTTTTGATGTGGTAAAGAGGGCACAACTTGATTGAGAGGTTGATGGTTAACTGAGTGAGAGGGAAGTTTTACATAATGGAATGTGTCATGGCATGAGACCTCACCTTTATTTAAAGGGTGGTGGTAGGTTATGTATTATGTGATATAGTATGATTCATCACCATGAGTGACATGGAAGAGGTATTTTGACATGGCTTAGATTTTTGATATTGATGGGACCCAAAGTGAGATGATCAAGATAGAGATAAGGATGCATAAACGTCCCTGAGTTAGAGAGGATAGTTTGATACTTTTCATGTGACCAAACCTAAGTTAAACTGTGTGGTTGAGGGCTCGATATGAGACTTATTGTGTGACCATACCCTGAGTGAGATGGTACTGGTCATGTTATGGGATAAAATTGTGACTTAAGATAAATATTATCCTTCATCTAGTGAATTTGTTATCACATGATGACCAGAAACATTTTCATGCATATGAATCATGTGGTTTTTTAGGTGGGTGTGTTCCATGGTAATGAATTTCTCCCATATATGTTTTTCATGAACATATACTTGATCAATATAGAACCTAGTTAGTCTTAGGAAGTGTGATAATCTTATCCATACATTATATTAAACCCTACCCATGAACACAAAATGGATTTCTATGTATATGGGTAGAAATTTATATATAATTTTAGGATAATTTATCACTTGGAACTGGACATATGGTTCCTGACTAGTAGGTTTTGTATTTTGAGGAATAGATGAGGTTGATTATGTGGGTTGGTTCACAAGCCATTATTATTTACTTTCTAGTTATTCTTATACAAATGTATGATATAGTAAAATATAATTTTATATAAATGGTGATTCTTATTATTGATTGTATATATTGATAATTGAAGTTCCAATGGATCAAATGAAAATTGAGAAGGGGTAGGGGTTGAATCAGTTGTTCAATTTTTATAAGTTTCACGAATTTTAGAACAATAACCCCTGAAACCTATCAAATTTCATTATCCTCTCATATTTTAGTAAATAATCATGCATGAAAAAGTAGGAAATCAAGTAAATAACAAAGGACATACAAGTTTTATCCTTAGTGTGAGAAATTACATCCTCACCATAGCCACTCCCATGGTTCTATTGAAATTAAAAATAATGAAGAAGTGAATACAACTTGTGACAAATCCTGTTAGACACCTTCTATATGGAGATAGGAATAATTATAAAGACTCTTATTAGTCTAAAAATATTTATTATGAAAAATTTGAGCAAAAAATGAAATGATCACAAAAAAATTTTCTCTACAAAACATTGTATGAAAACTAAATCTGATGTCCCTAGGTCTGATTGCCTCTATCTGATTAACTCAGTCCAATGAACTCAGTAAAATGAAACGAATCTCAAACTAAAATTCTCAACCTCTTCTTAAATTCTTAGTCTGATTTTTATTAGTCTGATCTTCCTCATTACAGTATGAAAAACTATATGCAGTCTGATTTTCTTATGAGATATCAGTTTGGAAAGAAACACTCACTCAATATCTACATTTATTTTCGTTTTTTCATGTGAAAAATGTTTAATGTACCAATGTACTATGAATCTATTTATAGGCATCCCATAATGGTAAAGGCGGTAAACTGAAAAAATTTTATTGCTTAAGAAAATTAAATAACATTTAAAATTTAATCACATTTTAACTTCCTGTATGATCACGCCAACTCTTTTTAGAAACTTCTTGAATTGGCTTGATCCTTCTTAGTAATAAACATTCAAAAAATTTCTTAAATTTATTTAGTATGATGAAACTTCCTCATCTCATTACAATTGATTTTTCTCAGCTCAATATGATGGAACTTGTTCATAAGAGTTAGTTAGATTTGAATTTCTAAAAGAAACTGAATAAAATGTATCAATTTCTGAAACTCCTTTGAATTTCTCATCCTGATTAACTTCTCATTATCATATCATTATTCAAAAAGTTTTTCAGGACAATCATTTTTTCATAAACCACTACATTTGATGATTTATCGGTGTGAAACATTCATCTAATGGATCTGTGCCTATTCTTGGTCCAGAGGATTTGTATCAGAAAATCTAGTTACTCCCATATCTTTTATCTCATTGTGATTCCACTTTGATATTCTTTAATCATTATCAAATTTAATTATTCCAAATTTTTACAACTTTTTTATTCTGTACAACTCGATATAATGAATTGTGTCTATGTTTCTTGAACTAATGAAAAATTTTCAAAGACATTCAATAGTATTAATTATTCAAAAAATTTTATCTTGAGACTTTATTGTGATTTATAAGAACTAAAATATAAGAAAATCATCATCAGACTTTAGGATAGAATGTAATGAAATTTATAACTATTGACTTTCTTGAAACTAATATCTCAGGCCTTGACAACACTCTAACTTTCTTTCACATCTTTTTTTGACTTACTGAAAAAAATAGTGCCCGATAGATTTTTAACTTCATGTCTGTTGATATGATACCGATGGTGTGTTCAATAATGAATTTTATCTTTATGAAAACTTATTTGATTGGTGCTACTCAGTATGATACTCTACATCTAGAAATTCTTAGTCTGATCCTCTGCATCTATAAAACAACATTATAAAAAACAATACCTTTCTCCCCCTTTGTGTTTGGGTTCAAACAATCATAAACATTCACCTATTTTCAATTTTTTTTTCAAAAAATATTATTTATCAAAAAATACAAAACTTTGTTAAAAAAAATAATAATGGTTCTCCAATCTCCCCCTTTGTATTTTTGAAAACACTTATTGAAAACTATTTCAACTCAAATTTTTTCAAATAATCATACTTTTCACAACTCATGTTTTTAAATCAACCTAATGTTTTCAAATTTCATCAAAACATATATGTTCTCAAAAGAGAGTGTCATGAATCCACACTACTGGATAAAGTATTCTTTTTGACGAAATTCCATCCCTCAGTGACAAGAAGGGTTTTCACCCATGTAAAGATAAAATCCCCCTACTCTTATACTTTCACACTTATCTTTTTCTATCCCTCTATATTGTTATCTCACCCATTATCTAATAACAAAAACTTTAGATTAAAAAAAATAAAGATAAGTAAAAACTTCTTATGGAAATTTTTTACTTTCTATCCACATTTTTCAACTTAATTTATGGAATGATAGGGATATTCCGTATGAGTATTAGGATTTTTTTGGAGGAGGATGAACATGAAGTTTCATCCTTAATTCGAAAAATTTCTATTTCGGCACAACGTTTGTGATGATGTTAGAAAATTGATACTGTTTTTGAGATATATTTCAGAAAAACACATCCAATGGAAACATTGTATTTTATATGGTGAAAATTTATATAAATGTGTTTTGATCATGAATTTTGGGAATTATTTTTTGAAAGATCAATTATACAATTATTATCATAAAGTATGTTCAATGGTTTAGAAAAATTTACTTTCAAATAATCCTACTGAACTTTGATACACAACATCTGAGTACAAGCTTGAGAAGATATAAGATATTCTAATTACACTGTGATCAAAGTTAATGAACTCTATTTCTTACAAGGAAAACTCAAACAACTTTCACCTAAAAAAATGTTCCTTAAGAGGTTTATTTTTTATCATTTCAATCTCTAGATCAATCCGCATCTGTATAACTAGGAATGTTAATTTCACAACTTTTTTTATATAAAATCACATGTAAATTTTTTCCTTTGACATATATTAGAATTATTTTTTTGAAAATATATGGGAGTATTTCAAGTCAATTTGATATATGGAACACAATATTATAAAATACACAATATCAGATATTGAGACTGTGAGATAAAGAAAACATCCTATCACCTTCCAAAAATCATTGTGATTCACACCTTTTCAAATTTATCTATAACCAACTTCATCTCAGCTAAAATAGGAGTAGAAACTTCTTTGGATTTTTCCATCCAAAATTTTATTAAAAATTCGATGGCATACTTTCTTAAGATAAGAACATTTACTTTTCCTTTTGTTAAACTTTTAAGAAAATTAAGAAAGTTAATTGTACCATTAATGATATTTCAAAATTCTTCTTCATTTTCTAGGAAATTTTATTACAGAATTTTTCCTCACCCCTATAAATAATTATATCATCCATATACATGATCACAATTTGGGTTCTAGAGTTAAATTTGTTCACATATAATTTATTATCAAACTTTCCTTTAGAAAAACTAAAATTTCTAAAAAAAATGTTTTTAATACTAGGAACTTCCGGCTTGTTTCAAACCATTCAAGGATTTATTAAATCTAAAAAACATGTTTTCATCAATATCAAGTGAAAACACACATGGTTTCTCAATGTAAACTTCTTCTTCAATCTCACCATTTTGAAAGGATAAATTTACACCCATTTGATATAATTAGAAATTCTAATGTGAAACCATTGCTATAAACATTATAATAGTATATATCCTTGAAAATAGGGTAAGGGTTTCAAAAAATACACACCTTCTACCTAGGCATAATAATTACAAACAAGCCTTGCATTGTTTCTTGAAACTTATCCATGTCCATTCAAATTTTTTAGGTAAACCCATTTGGTTTTGATAATATTTTTACATTTCAGAAATGGTACAAGTTCCCATGTTTCAGTTTTTTCAATTTGATCCAACTCTTCATTCATAGTATCCACCCATTATTTATGCTGAATAGCTTCTGAAACTGAATGTGGTTCAACTTTTGAAATAAGTAAAGTCTGATTTTCAAATCATAGATTTCTTCTGGTCTAAACTAGTGCCTTCTAATTTCCAATAATTTTTGTGGTCTCAAAAAGTTTTTGTAACGTAGAAAATTTCAAAGTTCCTCTTCCATCTTCACTTTCTTCATCACATAATTCTTACAAATTCTGATAAGCCTATTTTGTATCATTATTACTTTTATAAAAAACATTTAGTTTATCTTTCTCAATATTCTTATCAACTTTAGATAAGGAGTTTATATTGTCTAAAACATTCACAAGATATGAGTCAACCAAATTTTTTAATGTTTTTTCCAATACTTGTAACCTATTCAATTGTTTTAATAACCCATAAAAGATCCTTCCTCATTGCTCTCATCAAAAGTTTCCAAATCTAATTTTTATTTTATTTTATGTAAGAACGGACTTCCATAAACTTTGAAGTAATTAAATAAAGTTTTTTTGTTATAACACATTTCATGTGAAGTCATGGTTGATTCTAGTCTCCATAAATGTCTTATCTGAACATGTATATTAGTAATGACAACTTTTATCCAATATAACTTTCAATGTTTGTATTCTGGTAACATGATTCTTCCAATTTCCACCAAACATATATTATTTCTTTATGATAATCCAATTTTATGGGGTATATGGAGTATCATACTGATATTTTATATCATAATTTATGAGGTATATTTCAAAATTATTTCATGTGAAACTTGTTCCATTATCTTTTCTCATCTTCTTTATATAAACCCCCATTTCATTCTCAACTTCTCTTATGAAAAGTCTAAACATTTCTATAGCTTTTGACAAGAATTTCATAAAAATGGTGTTGGTCATCCATGTGAAATCATCAATAAAATTTATGAAGTAAAAATCACATTTTACTGATTTACATCTCTTTGTCCCACATAAATCAGAATGAAAATTTTCAAGAGGTTTAGTAGATTTAATCTCAACTATATTATGTCTTTTATTAGTCATATTTCCTTTTTGAAAGGTTATGAAAACATAACATTATCTTAATTTCAATTATATAAAATTTCAAAGAACATCAACCATTTCTTTTTTTTTTCTAGTTTTTTCTTTCTAAGGTGCCCAAGTCTTTGGAGTTGCAATTTCTTTTCATCTTTAACATTAAAGTAATAGGAGTTGCTAAATTCTGTATTTGAAAGATACTTCCAATGGTTCTTTCTCATTCTATAATCAATTTTATATATTTTCAAATTTTTATAATATATGAATATTTTCAAAATATTAATTCCTTTTCATCATCACAAAGTTAAATTACACAATATAAGTTATGTTTTAGTCCATAAAAAAATAAAACATCCTTATATTTCAACTTTTATGAATCAATCTTAGGTGTTATGATTCCATATATTTTCAGAAAACTCTCATTACCAAAGGTAAAAGAACCTCCATCATGATTTTCAACATGATTAAAGATTTTTGAGTCACCTATCATGTGTGATGAACAACCACTATCAAGTATCCATTGTTTGTTCCTTTTACTTACATTCAAGACAGTCTTGATAAAAAAATATATTTCTTCAATATTATTCACACCTAATTTATTTTCTTTTATAATATAAAAGGATTTTTCTAAAAGCTTAGTCAAATATTATTAATCAAAATAAATTGGTTGATCACATCTACCAAAAACTTCTTTTTGAAAAGAAAACTACTTTTTGATTGGAATGTTTCAGATATCTTAAGAATCTACTTTTTCAACTTTATGTAACTTAGGAAAGTTACACATTCTACTTTCAATTTTGTTAGACTCTATTCAAACCTTCTTCCAAGAAGATAAAATTTATGAAATCAATTTTAAGAACTATTCCCATAGATTCCATAGCACCAACAATAACCATAAAATCTTGATTTTCTATTTATCTAATATTTTTCTCTGTAGAATGTTTTTTTAGGTTGATAACTTCTTTCTGCTCTAAAATACAATGGGTGTGGAACATAGTTCCTACTAAAGGTGTTTTAATCTTTTTTTAGCTATGATAAGTTTTTAACATCTCTTCTCAACCCATGCTTTCCCAACACTTTTCTTCTAACTAGAAATATAAGAAAAATATGATGAAACATTATTTTTAGTGGGAGAGGATTTCACAAAATTATTGATTTCAAATTTTTTAGAAACTTTATAAGTCTCATCATTTAATTCCAAATCATTAATTAAGTTTTCATTCATCTTCATGAAAATTATTTCGGACTCAATATGTTTTGATTGAAACTTGTTCAATTATACTTATTCTTCATTAGTTTCTAAATTATTTATGATAAATTTAACCATCTTTCCCTATTTAGAAATTAAAGGTTTGTAACTTAATATCTTTGATATTTATTCTTATTCTTGCTTGATAAAATATTTTTCAACGTCAACAACTTTCCCATCATCTTTATTCATCAAATTGATTTCATTATTAAGATATTTATTTTTATCAATACAAGAAAAAATTTATGTATTGAGATGATTCTACATGTAATATTCTTCACCTCCTTATTCAATATTTGAGGAGTCTCCAAATTTCTCAATTTTTTCAATGAATATTCTAACCATTTTTTAACATTCATCTTCTGAGGAATTTTTTTCAACTAAGTCTGATTCATATTTATTACTCAACATACTTTTCTTGTTCCCAGTAAATTTTTTCTTATATTTTTTTGATGAATTTTCTTATTTATAACGTTTTTATCTAATTCTTATATCGATTTTTTTCATCAGAATCATCTAGATATTATTAAACATTATTATTGAGACTATTTAATGAAAAATTTATAATTCCACCACAATAAATAAATTTGAGAGTAATTTTACCTCCACACTTTCCTCTTACACTTTGATAGTTCATGGACATAATAAATATGATTTTATCATTCTACTCATCATCCTTTTTATCTTTAGAATCATAAGGATCAATAAACTCAACATCTTCAATATTCATTTTTCTCATAGCTTCCAAATCAATTTCATCTTTAAAATTAATTTTTAATATTGGTTATTTTCTTATTTCAAAATAACAAATAATGTTATGAAATTCAGAAAGAGATAAATTATCTTTATCGTCTAAAGTGGAAATTTTAGAATCAAACAAGTCTAAAAAGTTTCTCATAATTTTATTTTATGTTGTAGAATCTTCTAGAACTTCTCCAAATCCTATGATGTTGTAAACAATTTCATTTTTACTAGTGATGTATTCATCAATAGTTTGTACATCTCTCATTATTATGTCTTCAAACTTATTATTCCATATCTGTAGCTTTTCTTCCTTCACATTATTATTCCCTTAAAAAATACTTTTCAACTTATCCCAGATCCTCTTTGATGTTTTGAGACTCATTACCATTATATAATTATTTTCTGATAGAGACATAAAAATATAATTCATAGCTTTTCCATCAACTTAAATATTTATTTTATCAAAAATATTTCTAGGGGAATATTTCTAAATTGGTTGAAATACAATAGTTGCAGTATCTACAACTTCTACGCCAAGATATATGAGATAAGGAATCATCATATTTGTCCAACCATAATAATTTTTCAATCTAATGTATGAATTCAACTATTTATTATAAAATTTATATTATCCATAATAAGGTTTCAACAAGGGAACCTCTCCCAGATACCAAATTAAGTTCTTATAGATCAAATTACAAATTTGAGGGGGGGGGGGTTGAATCACTTGTCAAATTTTTATAAGATTCAAGACTTTTGTAAACTTAACCCCAGGAACCTATTAATTTTTTTTACCTTATCATATTATATTCAATACAAATGCATGAAAAAAAGGAAATCAAGTAAAGTACATGATATTTAAACTAGTGTAGAAAATGTTTTTTTACGTCGGTTATTTTTTCTTTTTAACGTCAGTTTTTGGCCGAAGTTATTACAAGAGATGTTATAAATATTGTTTTACGTCAGTTATTTTAAAACCGATGTAAAAAACATAAATCCGAAGCATTTTTGCAAGTCAGTTGCTAAAAAACCGACATGAAAACCCCTTTAGAGTTGTGATTTATTATGTTAGTTTTTAAATAACCGATGTGGTATATAGTTTATTACATTTATTATTACATAACTGATAAAATAAACTATGCCTCCGAAGCATTTTTCGCATCGGTTATTAAAAAATCAACATGAAAAACAAGTTTATCACGTCGGTTATTTTCATTACTGACGTGATAAACTTGCCTGTGAAGTGTTTTTACATCGGTTATTGTTTAACTAACATGAAAACCTATATACTGCATAGTTTATTAAATAACTAACATAAAAAAATATTCCCATGCATTTATTATGTTGGTTATAAAATAACCGATGTAAAAACCAATTTTTTTAATAAAACCATTCATCCATTACTCTGCTCTACCAAAGAAGACCGGAAACATGCATAAAACAAAACAAAACCAGACCAAAATCAAACTAGAATACATACTAGAAAAACATCCGAACTAGACCAAGAGAAGAAGAACCAAAGAAAAATTAACCATTCACATATGTAAAATTCAAAACTTACAATGTCAACTAAAAAAACCCAGAACCCCTTGGATAGCCCCTACACTCTTGGATAGCTATCCCACCCCACTTGACAACCCCCCATCCCAATGAAACCCTCCCAACCCCTGTAAACCCCCCACCCACCTGGAAAACCACCCTAGGACAGACCCCCACCCCCTGGACACCCCGACCCCCTTGGAAAGCCCCCACCCCCTGGACACCCCCACCCCCTTGGACACCCTCCCACACACCTAGACAACCCCCACCCTAGACACCCCCACCCAATGGACACCACCCCACCCACTAGAAAGCCACCACCCCCTGGACACCTACCCACCCTTAGAAACCCCACCCCCGGATAGGCCCCCACCCCCTAGACAACCCCCACCCCTTGGACAACCCCCCACCCCCGGGACACCCGCCCACCCCCTGAAAACCCCCACCCCTGGAAACCCTCCCACCCCTGGAAACCCCCACCCCTAGAAACCCTACCACCCCTGGACACCCTCCCACCCCCTGGACACCCCCACCCCTGGACCCCCCTACCCCAGGATAGCCCCCAGCCCCTTGACACCCACCCACCCCTAGACATCTCCCACCCCCTAGACACCCTCCCACCCCCTGGACACCCCACCCTCTAGACACCCCCTCCCCCTAGACATCCCCACCCCCTGGACACCCCCACCCCTAGACATCCCCCCCCTGGACACTCTCCCACCCCTAGATACCCCAACCCTGGACAACCCCTCCACCCCTGGATATCCCCCACCCCTGGACACCCTTCCAACCCCTTGGACTACCCCCACACCTGGACACCCCCTCCCCTTGGACACCCCCACCCCCTGGACCTCCCTCCCACCCCCTGGACAACCCCCACCCTCTGGACCTCCCGACCACCCCCTAGACAACCCCCACCATAAGAAACCACCCACCCCACTCGATAAACCCCACCCCCTTGGACACCCTTCTACCCCCTAGACACCTGCCCACCCCCTGGACACCCAACCCCCTCGACAGCCCCCACCCCCTGGACACCACCCCATAGACACTCCCACCCCCTGGATAACCCCCACCCCTAGACAACCCTTACACCCTAGACACCACCCCACCCCACTGGACAACCCCCCACGCCCTGGAAACCCTCCCACCCTCTCAACCCCTAATACCATGTAACGTCCCGGTTCTGGAAGCCACCTAGAGGATCCCCTTTACTCGGTTGGTCAGATGACCTCAAGACTATTTCCCCGCACACCAGAGGCTACCGACTAGCAGTGAGGGCATTGGTGTTATAGTGGGGAAACTATGCCCCCATTGGCAGAGTACACAGTGGAAGTAAACAACACACAATAGAAGAAGAAATAAATATCCCACAACAGTTAACAATGGAAGACTAGAATTATAACAAACTGGAGCACACACACACACAGATATATATATATATATATATATATATATATATATATATAATGATGCATGATACATATGTCTAAGAATACACCCAAACAAGTCACAATGTTGGAAATATAAACAGTGCTAAACCAAAGTACAAAAGAAAAAGATAAACAGCTCCTCAGCATCGCAAGCCTAAGCTTGGTCCCATGCTCCCCAGCTTCACAACAAGTCATGTACCTGAAGTATAAGGGAACTTTCCATTATCTATACCTGCAGAAATATAATCTATTTGGGCCCAAAAGCATGACCCAAATAGGGTGTGAGACTAACTCCCAGTAGAAACCACCCAAAGATCTTTGCCGAATATTCAGTGAATATATTGTAGGTAAAAGTACAGAAAACAACATACAAGAAAGTACTCAGTAGTAAACAATCCACAGTTTCAATATCAAGAAACAACGAAACAAACAACTAATCCCTAAATAGGTAACCCTCTGAGAAGTACTCACAACCCTCCCCTATGGTCCTACCTAATAAGTACAAACAACCCTCTAGTTAGTGAACTCAGCCTAACCCCTCTGGTTCAGTCATAAGAATTTATAAAGACTTACTAAGGAAGAACTCACAGTCAATTCACCTTATATTCTAAGGTAGTTAGGGACTCTCTGAGGAAGATCACACAGTCAATTCCCCTTATATCCCAAAGTTCAAGGACTCTCTGAGGAAGCTCACTCAGTCAATTCCCCTTATATTCTAGAGTAATCAAGGTAATTAAAAGTAAAAAAAGACTCTCTGAGGAAGCTCACATGGTCAATTCTCTTTATAGTCTAAAGTTATCAAAGACTCTCTGAGGAAGCTCACTCAGTCAATTCCCCTTATAGCCTACTACACTAGGCTCTCACGGCCCTGTGTAGGTCAATGAGCATAGAAATTCAATATAGCCAAAGTAAAACTACATAACTACTTGGATAACCAGTGTACAACATATCAAGCATGTCAGAAAACAAACTCTCTATCCTACAACAATAGGCATGGAAAATAGGCAAGGCAGCCAAACTAGTTAAAAAGGACCAAACGGTCGTAAACATAACATGCATGGTAAATACATAGAAATCATAGAAATCAAACCTATTCATATCCAAATAACCTCTACAAAAACATGAGAGCATAACAGGCAATCAATAGGGGTAAAACAGTAAATATGCAATACCCCGTTCAAGGGTATTGGAGGAATTTACACATAATACTCAAAGACTTTGAATGGAAAGGCACAAACCACCCACCTCAGCATTAGAAGATCGCTATATGTGATCCTCGAAGCTTGAATCTCCTTAGAACGTCACATATCTACAAAAATATCTAAAATCTTCAACCCACGATATCTCACGAGAGTGGTGAAATCAGAAAATGGTGCACTAGGAGAAGAGAGAAATCACCAATGAGATTCCAACACAATCGATGGTGTTTGATTTAGAGGAGGGAAGCATGCTCGGAGGTTCTTCAGAGATCTCTGGCCATATAAATCTCGCGGTCAAACGAGACCTAAAAGAAGAGTGTTATGATAATTAGACGTGAACTAGGTGCGTTTAATGAAAAAAAAGAAAGTACATGGCGTGTACACTACGTTTCCGTACTCCGCTTTATACAACCTCTAAGCCAATCCCACACGGCCATGTGTGTGGCTACTACATGACCAACGTACAACCTCCTACGGTAAGGCAGTACACGATGCGTACTCATAAAGTACTCGACGTGTACTTAAAAAATTTCCATAATTTAAACTTTTTCTCAAAAATGACCAGAAAAGGAAAAACATACCTGAAAAGGATATCTGGGTTCTTACAAACTTCCCCCCTTTAAAAAATTCATACCTAAATTTTCCTAACGTGATGTAGAAGAAGAAACCCTGAACAGCTCCGGCCACTGTGATCGTACGTTTGCCTCTCTCTCCCAAGTCTCATCTTGTACTCGCCCGTGATTCCAAAGCACCCATACCAGAGGAACATAACGTCCATGGAGAACCTTCGTACTTCGATCCACAATCCGAATAGAATTCTCCTCAAAGGATTCATCCACTTCCAACTCAACCTCCTCGGGTTGGAAAATGTGAGAGGGGTCTGGAAAGTGACGTAGAAGCTAAGAAACGTGGAAGACGTCATGTATAGCTCGATACATCTGAGGTAACTGCAACCGATAGGCAACCGACCCAACTGTCTCTAACACCTCAAACAACCTGACATACCTTAGAAAATGCTTACCCTGTCTCCTAATACTCTTGTGTCCCAACCTCGCTGTGACACACAGGAAAACCTAATCCCCGACCTCGTACTTCAAAGGCTGTCTCCGCTGATTAGAATAAGACATATGTCAAGACTACGCAGTAGCCATCCTCTTCTAAATCTACTCTATCTACTCTGTGATCTCTTGAACAAGACGAGGTCCCAGAAAAGCTTCCTCTCCTACCTCCAGCCAACATAAGGGTGACCAGCATGGCCTACCGTACAAAGCCTTATAAGGTTCCATCTGAATATTTGCTTGAAAACTATTATTTTAGGGAAACTCCACAATAGGTATATTCTTCTCCCAAGAACCTTCAAAATCTAGAATGCATGCCTGGAGCATGTCCTCTTGCACCGGAATCGTACGCTCGGACTGACTATCTGTCTGGGGATGGTAAGCTGTACTCAAAAGTACCTATGTACCCAAAGCATTCTGAAGCCCCTACCAGACCCGAGAAGTAAAACATGCATCCCTTTATAAAACAATGGAGTGTGTAACTCCATGTAGATGTACAATCTCTCGGATGTACAAATGTCCGGGCTCATCAAAACTGAAGGTTTCCTTGATCGGCAAGAAGTGAGCAACCTTCGTGAGTATATCAATGACAACCCAAACTGCGTCATTATCTCGAGGAGACCTCGGAAAAACGGTCACAAAGTCTATTGCGGCGTCATTCCACTTCCACTTAGGAATGGGTAACTGTTATAAAATCCCTGCTAGTCGCTGATGCTCCGCCTTCACTTGCTGAAAAATGGAACACCTCATGAAGAAACCAGAAACGTCTATCTACATACCTGGCCACCAATACTGATGGTGTAGATCACGATAAATCTTGGTGATGCCAGGATGAACTGACCAAACTGAGGAATGAAAGTCCCACATCTACTCCTCGCGTATGTCTGTTGGAACCCATACACGCCCCTGGAAACAAAATATCTCATTCTTGCCTATGGTCCATCTTGGAATAGGGTCCTCTCCTGACAGACACTCCCTTAGGACTAGGCCTTCAGAATCTAATAGCTTCCTCATTCGAACATGATCAAGAAGAGTAGAGGTAACAAATAAAGAAGATAGAAAAGTCTACCCCTATCTATCATGCACCTCCAAATGCATCTTAAATAACAGAGCCATATGATTCCACTCACTATCGGCCTCTTGAACTGCCTGTATCTGAGTCCTCCTTCTCAACACATCATCCACCGTGTTGCCCTTCCAAGGCATGTAGGCAAGATCAAAGTCAAAAGACTGTAGGTACTCAACCCACCTCCGCTGTCTTAAATTCAGATCACACTGAGTGAAGATGTACTTGAGACTTTTTTGGTTAGTGAAAACCACAAAATTCTCTCCCAGAAAATAATGTCTCCAACAACGTAAGGAATGAACAACAACAGCCAACTATAGATTGTACGTTGGGTAATTACTCTCATGTGGCCTCAACTAGGAAGAACAGTATGCAATGACTCTATATCCCTACATAAGAACACCTCCCACCCTGATACCTGACACATCACAACAAATAGTATAGCTCTTTCCCAGTTTTGGAAAGACTAGTATCGGTGCGGAAGTCAACCTCCCTTTCAGCTCCTGAAAGGCTGACTCACAAGAATCTGACCGTAAGAACTTCTCACCCTTCTTAGTCGGAACTGTCAGCGGTTCTGATAAGCGTGAAAATTCATATATGAAACATCTGTAGTATCCATCTAGCCCAATAAAACTCCGCACCTCAAAGACATTCTTCGGCTGCTCCCAGGAAACTACAGCTCTCACTTTCTCTGGGTCTACCGATACTCGTTCCTCTGAGATAATATGTCCCAGGAAGTGAATCTGATCCATCAAAAAGTCCCACTTTGAGAGCTTAACACATAACTAATGCTCCCTCATTGTACTCAAAACGATCTCAAGGTGGGTAGCATGGTCATGTTGAGTGTGAGAGTACACTAAGATATCATCCATGAAAACAACCACGAAGGAATCCAAGTATGGATGGAACACTTGGTTCATCAGTGCCATGAAAAATGTAGGCATGTTCGTGAGACTGAATGACATAACCATATACTCATATAGACCATACCTACTCCGGAAGGCTGTAATAGGCATATCTAATGGTCTAACATGCAACTGATGATAACCGAACCTCTAGTAAATCTTCAAGAACACCTGGGATCCTTGAAGCTGATCGAAGAGATCATCAATCCTCGGCAAGGGATACCGGTTCTTGACCGTCAAATGGTTTAAATTACAATAGTCCACACAAAGACTAAGGGTTCCATATACCTTCCTCACAAATAGGACAGGAGAACCCCAAGGAGAAGTACTGGGTCAGATGAAACCATTTGCCTGCAACTCCTCCAACTGTTTCTTGAGCTCCTGCAACTCTGGTGTAGCCATCCTATAAGGAGGAATGTACACTAGTGCCATTTCTGGCACAAGATCAATCAAGAAGTCTACCTCGCGATCTAGAGAAAAACCTGAAAATTATTCTAGAAATACATCTCGGAAATGATCCACCACTGGAGGAAAGTCCATATGAAAAGTCCCCTGTTCATCTAGATATAGACTAGAAATCTGGGTTGTAACTCCTCCTAACCCATGATGCTCTCGACCTGCTCTGCTCACCTGGACATACCATTCGACCCAATGAAAAAAGGATCCACCCTATGGTGATATGAAACTCACCCTACGATGATAACAATCAATAACTACCTATAAGGGAACTAGCCAGTCCATTCAGAGAATGAAATCATAGCCTGTCATCTCTATGACATAGAGATCCTATAGAAAGTGACATTGCCCAACCTCTAGTGGGCACTCCTTGCACTAAAGTACACTAGCCATTCTAGTCCCCAACGGTGTGTATAACATCAAAATATCAGTAGAAGAAAAGATACAGAGACCAAGGATCTCGAGAACAGGGACAAAGATAATGCTATGGGAAGACCCTATATCGAAAAGAGAAGACGCAAAACTGTGGCTAATAAGATCGTACCTCGAACTATGGAGGTTCTAAGATCCTGCTCCTACTGGGTCTGCTCCACTATAAAAGTCTGTCCCATGCCGCGACCCTGTGACCCTGCCTGACCGCTCTGAGCTGATCCACCCTGCTGTCTCTAAAGAAGCAGGGACTGACTACCATGGCCATGAACTCCACCTCGGCCTAAATGGCCGGAAGAACTCCAGTTCCCAGACTGGTGAGAATTTGGTGGTGCTGCTCTTAAATGAGGAGTCGTAGAAGAACCCCTGTCACCAGCTGCTGGTGAGAAGAACTGATGAAAGTGCTGAAGGTGACCCATCTTGCCGCAAGATCGGCACTCCACAGGGTCTCTCAGGCAACATGGCCTTGTATGCCCTCTCGTCCCACACTGGTAACACACCACCCGACTACTAGAATATGTATCCCTCCTACTCGTATCTCCTCGTGCATACTCCCTGCGGCGCTTCCTACTGTAAGGAGGAGGGATACTAACTCTGGATGCCAAATAGCCCTGGCTCACTGCTCCAGAATCCCTAAGATTTTACTCTATAATCAACAACTAGTTGACGATAGAAGATATCGAAGTTAACATGAATATGTTCACCTGGGATCGGATGTCAGGCCTCAGACCATCATCGAACTTCCATTAAAGAAACAAATCATCATCTCCTAGAATAGGCGTGAAATGCTACAGCTCTGTGAAGCAAGAGGAATACTCCATAACAGAAAGAGTATCCTGCTCTAGACTCATGAACTTTGCGGCTAGATCAAACCTCAATGTCTCCAGATAAAAATAATTGTAGAAGATGCACCGAAACTCATCCTAAGACATATTTTTCTAGTGTCTCGCCAATGATATTACATCCCACCACCTCTTGGCAGAATCTCGAAGCATGTAGGTAGAGAGCTTCACCCTCTTCTCTGGAAGTATCTCCAGATTCCGGAAAATATTCAGCGTGTATTCTAGCCATGACTCTACAACCTGAGGTCCTCCATCCCCATATAAAGTGGGAGGATGCTGCTGCTAAAATACCCATGTCAATGCTGCCATCGACAGGGCAGGAGGCGGTGCTCCCTGAAAGGTCTGCATCATCCTCAAAAAGCCATATCTGAACTGTGCATCAATACTTGTGTCAGGTACTGGTTCCAAGACTCGAATGATAAGAGGATCTGTTGGAATTCCCTGATTGTCCATGTACGATGTTTGATCACCACCTGGAAACTGGCCCATAAATGGAGGATGTCTCAGTGGCATGACTCTGCAAGGTCAAGAGCAAAACTTAGATCAAGATTATCAAGGACTGAAAACTAGAAGCATAAGAAGGGAACATGATAAAGAAATCTTTCATGTTTTTAAAAACATGACTACATGACATGTACAATTCCTACACAGAGTGGTCCCTTATGTCATTTACATGGGCGTGTACTCCTACCTAAACTGGTTTTGTAACACCCGAAACACACGGCATGTTGTCTTAACACACGGCGTGTACTTGAATCCACTTTCCCTGCCCGATTCCTTCTACATGGTTAAGCCACATGGCTCTCCTAAGACAAGACTACACTATGTGTGCAATGTAGACACGACGTGTAGTAGACAAGATTCACCTAGCCCGTGTTGTTAGTGGCATGACCTGTCACACGGCTCTCACTACATGTCATGTTCCAGACAGACACGACGTGTACATGAAATGATAACACCAACCCGTGTTGTTAGTTACACGACCGGGTACCTAGGTCAGACTACACAGAGTTTTCAATGCTGACACGATGTGTATAGATTATGGTTTATCCGTCCATGTTGTTCGTTACATAGGGGGACACAGGATCAATGCTACACAACGTGATCAACTAGTACATGGAATGTTCCCACAAGAAAATCCCTATCCCGTGTCTCTGCCCACACAGCTTATGACATGGTTAGATACTACACAACGTGTGCATAAAGTACAAATCATGTACTCAAGAAAAATAGTCTCTTCCCGAAAATAAGAACACATGGCGTGTAGTGAAAACTACACTGCATGTATTCTAGGTTTTTCCAGATAGTAAGCCTTAGAAACTACTCCGGAACCCAGAAAAACAATGAAATGAACATTAAAGGTGCCAAATTTTGATTCGTTAGGTCCCATACTCCCTACGAATCAATGTTTGGAATCTTCTACATGTTATAACAAGGAAAAAAACAATGATCCACCAAATTCCGGTCCATGAGGGCCTATAACACCTCAAGAACCAAAGCTTGGTGTTCACTCAAACAAAACCTTAAACAACAATATCCTATCAAAACAACAAGTATTCTTATCAAGGCATCTATCACAACAACATGCATATTTTACACAACATCTATCACAACAACATGAAATCGCTAATGCATCCTAGATGACACAACAAGAATACATGACATGTGATTTCTAGTAAGTACCTATATGATGCATGAGATGGCATACCCTCATCTCTTAAAGTTGCGACAGAAATAGAACCTCAATAATGTCAACAGTAATAACAAAAAACATAGAAGTCACCCATCAGTGAAAATTAGACCAACCGTAAACTTGAAAAACCAGAAAATTGCAATAACCGAGGTAGATTGGATTTTCCCTATACACATGTTAGCTACTCCTGGGCACAACTTATTATCAAGTACCTATTCATTCCTATCACTGGCTAAAGGCTCCAAACAGTAAATCAAGAGAAACTAATTCCTCTGATACCACTTTGCAACATCCCAGTTCCGGAAGCCACCCAGAGGCGCTCCTGTACCCGGTTGGTCACATGGCCTCAAGTGCGTTTCTCGGCACTCTAGAGGCTACCGACTAGCAGCGAGGTCTTGGGTGTGATAATTGGGAAACTATTACCTTATTGGAAGAGTACACAATGGAGGCAAACAACACACAATAGAGGAATTAGTAAATATCCAACAACAGTAAACAACAAAAGAATGGAATAATAACCAACTGGAGAATATATATATATAAAATGATGCATGATACATATGTCTTGGAAAGTAGCCAAACAAGTCACAATGATGGAAATACAAACAATGCTGAACCAAAGTACAAAAGAAAAAGATAAACAGCTCCTCAGCATCACAAGCCTAAGCTTGGTCCCATGATCCCCAGCTCTATAGTAAGTCAAGTACCTGAAATAGAAGGGAGCATGCCCTTATCTATACTTGCAACAATATAATCTGTTTGGGCCCAAAAGCCAGACCCAAACAGGGTGTGAGACTAAATCCCAATAGGTAACCACCCAAAGATCGGTGCCTAACAGTCAGTGAATATATGCTAGGTAAAAGTACAGAAAACAAAAAATAGGAAAGTACTCAGTAGTAAATAATCCACAGTTTCAATATCAAGGAACATAGAAACAAATAGCTAAACCCCAAATAGGTAAACCTCTGGGAAGCACTCACATCCCTCCCCTTTGGTCCTACCTAAGAAGTACAAGCAACCCTCTGGGCAGTGCACTCGACCTAACCCCTCTGGTTCAGTCATAAAAATTTATAAAGACCCTATGAGGAAGCACTCATAGTCAATTCCCCTTATAGTCTAAGGTAGTCAGGGACTCTCTGAGAAAGCTCACATGGTCAATTCCCCTTATAGCCCCATGGTCAAGAACTCTATGAGGAAGCTCACTTGGTCAATTCCCCTTATAGACCAGGTCATTCAAAGACTCTCTAAGGAAGCTCACTCAGTCAATTCCCCTTATAGTCTAGAGTAATCAAGGTAATTGAAAGTAGAACAAGACTCTCTAAGGAATCTCGCACAATCAATTACCCTTATAGACTAAGGTGATCAAAGACTCTCTGAGGAAGTTCACTTGGTCAATTCCCCTTATAGCCTACTACACCAGGTTCTCACGGCCCTGTGTAGGTCAACGAGTATAGCAATGAAATTTATCCAAAGTAAACCTACAGAACTACTTGGATAACCAGTCTATAGTATATTAAGCATATCATAAAAAAACTCTCTATCTTACAGTAATAGGCATGGAAAACAGGCTAGGCATCCAAACTGGCTAAACGTGACCAAACGTTCGTAAACAGAACATGCATGGGAAATACATCCAAAGCATAGAAATTAACCATATTCATATCCAAATAACCTCTACACAATCATGAGAACATGGAAGGCAATCAAAAAGGGTAAAATGGTAAATACGCAATACCCTGTTCAAGGGTATTGGAGGAATTTGCACATAATACTCAAATAATTTGAACAGAAAGGCATAAACCACCTACCTCGGTGTTAGGAGATTTCTATATGTGAACCTCAAAGATTGAATCTCCTTAGAAAGTCACAGATCTACAAAAACGTCTAAAATGTTCAACCCATGATATCTCACGAGAGATGAGAAATCAAAAGATGGTGCTCTAGGAGAATAGATAACTCATTGATGCGATTCCAACACAACTGACGGTGTTCAATTCAGAGGAGGGACGCATGCTCAGAGGTTCATCGATGATCTGTGGCCGTACATAGATCTCGGTCGAACGCGACCTAAAAGAAGAATGTTCTCATGATTAGACGTGACCCAGGTTGGTTTAATGAAAAAAAAGAAATTACACAACATGTACTTTTTAAGTACATGGTGTGTACTCACCGTTTTAGTACTCCGCTTTAATAGCCTCCAAGTCATTCCCAAATGGCCGTGTGTGTGGATACTACACGGACAACACATGACCTCCTATGGAAAGGTAGTACACGACGCGTACTCATAAAGTACACGGCGTGTAATTAGAAAATTTCAATAATTTCCTCTTTTTCTCAAAAATGACCATAAAAGGAAAAACATACCTAAAAAGGAGATCTGGGTTCTTACACACCACCCCAACCCCCATGGACAACCCCCCACCCCCTGGACACCCCCATCCCTAGACACCCCTACCCCTTGGACAACCCCACCCCCCTGGACAGCCCCACCCCCTAGACACCATCCCACCCCATTGGACTGCCCCACCCACTAGACACCCTCCCACCCCTACACCCTTGGACACTCTCTCAACCCCTAGAAAACACCCCACCCCCATGGAAAACCCCCACCCCCTGAACACCCCCACTCCATGGACACCCCCAACCCCTTCGACAACCCCCACCCCCCATGAAACCATTACTATGCTTTTCCAATGTATGAGACAAGAAGAAACTAGACCAAAAATAGACCAAAACCAGACCAGAATCCATACCTTAAAAACATAAGAACTAGACCAAAACAAGAAGAACCAGAGGAAAATTAAACATTCACATATATAATATTCAAAACATACAATTTAAACTAAAAAAACCTAAATCCAACCAAAAAAACTACCAAATACACAATTATAATTACAAAATTCAAAATTACATTTTACACTATAAACCAACAAAAATCAAATCAAACATGTAAAATAATTTTACATTTCCACTTGTAAGTGTTAGAACTCTTGAGAACTATAGTTCTTAGGGTCATCAAATAGATACAAATTAAAAGGATAGTAGTTAACATGTATAATGAATAAATAAAATGAAAAATTATGGGAATGTTTATAAGGAAATCTTACCAGGTCAAACTTCACAAGTGTTACAGTTGTAATTATTTCATACATAAATGCTAACATATAATATCCTCATTCGATGATGCCTTATTGTTCATGACAATTATATTTAAATTATTTTCAATTCAAAATAACGTTGTTATGTAATACATCAAAAAGTACAAATTATAAATGGTTATTTACCATTACTTTTACATATTTGATATTGTAACTCTTTTTTTTTGTGTTTTTTCGAAATCAGACCCATCCCCTATTAGAAAATTATATGAATGTGATACATTTAAAATTCATTATAATATAAACAAATATTAATAAATTGAAAGTTACTTTTCCCAAATATTCTTAAAACTTCCCTACACATCGCCATGGATAGAGAAAATCTAATAATGTTTTTTCTTCCTTGGAAAAAAAACACCTAACATCCAATTATCACTGATATAAAAGAAAATTTAAGGTTAGTGGGTTTTTATGTTGAAAGATAATGAACACTTTTCCAGATATATATTCCACACCCCTCACAAACACGCATCATCCCACACTACGTGATTATATTCTGTTTAAATCATTCAGCAATATAAAGTGTTCTTTGTTCCTCATCCAATGCTTGTGCTTCAAGGGAAATCAAATGTGGGTCCATGAATCCATATACATCTGTCCTCTCATTATTATTAGACATTTTATAATGATACTCAATAAAAATTAGACATAAGTATACATTTTTAATAAATATAACACATGGAAAGGTGTTAAGACTTACATGGAAAAAATATGCACCATGATGATGCCCAACTTACATCTAGTAACCAGGTCCATGATTCCATTTTTTACAATACCCACATTTATTTCACATACACAAACATGATATTACATTGGAAACTCATAACTATCCACCAATAAATTTTATTATCTTGACAATCTGTCAAGACCACTAGAATCTGTATCTGATCTCGTAGCTATTTTTCTTTGTTGTTGTCTATACAGTATTTATTTAACTTTAAAGTATTCCTATAAACATAAATAGAAAAATATATTAGTTTTCAAATGTTAAAAAATCTTTAATAAAAAATAAAATAAATGATATAGCATACATACCTCTATGGAAATGAGTTGCGGAAGTCTGGATGGCCAAACTAAAAAGTGGACGGAACTTTTCCAACTGTCGTCACCTCATATGTAGGTAATGGTACTTGAGATGATCTATCTACAATATCCTATATAGTGACCCTTTGATGATCTACCTCTAACTATTGATGATGAATTGTATCTCCTATAAAATATACATTCCCATATGCAACTATATGATGGTGAGGATCATCAACATACAACTCAAAATATATAGGAATCTATGGAGGAGGAGTAAGATAAAAAATGGGGTCTATAGGCTGAGGGGGGTGGGGGGAGTGGGAGATACTGGTGGAGGTGGAGGATAAATAATGGGATCTTCAGGGGGAGGTCGAGGAGTGGGAGTTGCAGTCTAAAATTGACTTTTCACGTCTCCAAACATATACTATACCGATGCTATAATCTTTTCCTCCATCGTCGCATTAATATTATGAACTTCAGCCTTCAAGGATTATTTTTTTTATAAACACCCTCAATGGAGGAAGTTAAAGAACGTTTCAACACTTTTCTTACTGATACACCCTTCATATATCCTCATACACGACCAAGGTGTTTAGGATTTCCCAATGTTGTAGATAAAATATCTTGCCTCCCAACAGCTGTAACTACCCCCTATGAGATTTTCTCCTAAAGATGATATTTTATTAATTAATTGAACATTTTTGTAATGATTCAAATTATATAAATAATATAATTAACTTAAATAAATAAAATAAATATCTTACAATCCTCTCAGCTACGATTATCGATTCTTTCAAAATATATTTCCCCTTTTTTCCCATACGATCTCTCTTCCATATTTCATGTCTAGATGGAGGCGATGGAGGGGAAACCTCACCCGAGATTGAATACTCAGCTCTTAGTTTTTAAAATTTTTCTGCCATCATTTGTTCTTTAAATAATGTATACCCTCCCTGAGATAAACTATGAGGGTATACATTTTTAGATTGGGTCTCTTGATGAGATGTCCTTGTTTTCTATAAATTAAGAATAATAAATCATTAACAAAACATTAATAAGATCATTTATATAATAATGATTAAAACAATTTACATTGCCCTTCCATAAAATGAATATTTTCTTCTACTTTCAACAAATTGTCTCCATGTGTCTTCATCTACGAAAGGATATATATGACATAGATTGTCATGATTCCAATGAACAAAAATGAAATAAAATGTGAGGGTTGATTTGAAATCCCTCCATCTCATAGCAACCATTGATAAAAATTTCCTCCTAACTCCTCCAATGTCCGGAATATCAAATGTCATCTGATAAAGAAGAGGTAAACCATATTATGCTAGAAACATTTAAAGATTAGTCCAATGATAGCAAAAGATCTTACCAAAATCCTCTTCCAAAACTGATATATTATCACTTTGTCCACACTTCTCCAATCATCATACAAAATTCTTACTTTTTCTCTTACCCTGAGTTGATACGAAACTATTAAAATATTTTTCATTTAGACCTCTAGGAATATCATTCTCATCAAACTCAATGAGTATCCTCTGGTCATAGCTACAGGAAAGTGATAATTTTGGTAAACTTGTGTAGCCACGTTTACCTACTCTTGAACTCCTCTTTGTCATTATGGGAGCACATGAGGAAGATTGGGGAACATCAAGAGGAGTATGTGAATACCCCCCAAGGGTATGATCATGATTCTCATCTCCAGAAAAAAATGGTTGATCAACTGATTGATCTTTCAGTATCCTTTAAATCAAAAAAGCAAACATTAGTACAAAAATACTCAAATTCAAATATTACAATACTAATGTAAACAAAAAATGGAAAACTTAACTAAGTTATTTAATTGTAAACATAGTAAATATGGTGAGCATGTTAAACAATGGTAAAGATGGTAAATATGGTAGTGTAATTCTCATTCAAAAAAATCAATAAATATATAAGTTATGTAAAGGTATACTATGGTAAAATATGGTAAACATGGTAAACATGGTAAACAAGGTAAACATGGTAAACAAGGTAAACATGGTAAAAAAGGTAAACATGGTAAACATGGTAAAATAATTGTCCTTCAACAAAATCCATAGATATATAAGTCACATAATGGTAAACATGATAAACAAAACTAAACAAAATTAAAATAAATAAAAATTTCTAACATTTTAGGAAAATAATAAATCTAAATAAGAAATAAACATATGTTACCTATAATATTAGGAATGTACAAATAGATTGTCTACCCAAATTCTTTCTTCATGACCATTCTTTATGGCACAAACCATGTCTTCAACATGCTCATCATTATTTTCTGCTAATATTTCCATGGAAGTGGTGATATCACATAAATCAGCATCTTCATTAAGTTGATCCTCACCAACATATTGTTTTTTCCCTTGTAAAATAACACTACATATCTTATGGATCAACTACATAGAAAATATATTTTTGATGTGTTGACATTATAAAATAATTTGTTGTGTCTTCCAATCTATTTAGATTAACAACTGTCATTCCAAATTCATCGTGTCTGACACTGTTGTTACTAATAAACCATTTACATTTAAAAATAGGAACTTTAATTTTAATGTAATCAACATCACATATTTCTTCAATGACTCTAAAATATTCACTTGATGCAAAAATTGGGTTTTTGTCTTTAGAACTTGAAAAATGTATTACTTCTGCAAACACCAATACACCACTATTCTGAACTGCACTTTTGTTGTCCTGAGCTTTTATATGAAATGTATATCCATTAATGTCATACCCGGACCATGTTATCACATTTAAACTTGGACCAACCACTAACCATATTAATGTCTCTAATACATTTGATCTACCAATCAAGGTCTTTTTAAACCATGGAAAAAATGTTTTGTTGTGCTCATTCAAAATCCACATTTCTTTCTTCTTTGGATAACATTGTTTCAACTCATTGATATGCAATGTGATATACGATTGAGCATTATCCATGTTATTCAAGATGTATAATTCTACCTTCTTCATCTGTTCAACTAACATTGATTTCACTCTCATGCCACGAATCCCCTTTCCCTCATTATTAACTCGTTCATGGCGAGATGGAGGAAAACCTATGTGCTACGCCACAGACAAGTAGCTCAAGCAAAACTTTGTAACCTCCTCAGAAATATACTTTTAAATAATGGAGGCTTCAGGTCGATATCGATTCTTAACAAACCCCTTCAATATTTTCATATACCTTTCAAAAGGATACATCCAACAAAGTTATATAGGTCCATAAAGCTTTATTTCTCTAACTAGACGAAGCATTTAATTCACCATTATATCAAAAAAAGATGGAGGAAAATACATTTCCAATTGACAAAGTATATAAATTTTATCCTTTCCCAAAATGTTCAAAGCATTCAAATAAATCATCTTATTACAAATTTAATTGAAAAAATAACACAACTTTGTTAGAGTATTTCTGACACAGATTTCCAATATTCCACGAAATGTAACTGGTAGAAGTTGTTGCATCATGACGTGACAATCATGAGATTTCATACTTATCAACTTCAATTTTTTCAAAGAGACAATTTTATTTACATTTGATGAATAACCTTGAGGCACTTTTTTATCATGAAGACACTGATAAAATCTAATTTTTCCCCTCTTGGGTAGTGTTTGAAAGGCCGAGGGATGAAATGTTCGTCTTCCATTTGGAGTGGAAGCTAACTCCAAATGTATTCCCATTGATAGTAAGTCTAATATTTCATTTAACCAATATTTATTCTTTCCTTTAATATCTAACAATGTTCCCATCAAATTATCATATATATTCATCTCCAAATGCATGACATTAATATTATTTTTCACTTCATGATATCTCCAATATGATAGCTCAAAAAATATTGACCATTTCATCCAAATATATCTATCATTACCAGATTTATGTGTCTTTCCCAATGTCACCTCAAGGTTTTTCAAAATATCAAAATACACATCAGGGGATAAAAATTTTAGAAAAAATCAAATTCTTATGGGCCATTAAATGCCTTTATTAGTCTTCTATAAGAGTGATCTATAGGCAAAAACTTTCGATGACCCATGTATACTATTTTCCTCCCATGATGCAACTGACAATATAAAGTCTATTTTTTGCAAATTGGACATGCTTTATGCCCCTTAACACTGTATCCAGAAAAATTTCAATATGCTGGGAAGTCATTTATAGTGAACATAAGCACTGCATGCAGTTGAAAATATTCCATTTTATAAGAATAATACACCCTAATACCATACTCCAATAAAAGTTTCAAATAATTAATCAATGGTGACAAGAAAACATCAATATCATTTACGGGTTTCTTCAGAAAAGATATCATTATACTCAACATGAAATATTTTTGCTTCATATATACTTTAGGAGAGAGGTTGTAAATTACCAATAAAATAGGCCATGAACTATGTTTGCTACTGAGGGTTCGATATGGATTCATTCATTCTGTACACAACCTGAGTCTAAGAGTTCTAATTTCATTTCCAAATGTAGGATATTGCTCATCAATTTTCTTCTGTTGTGGACAATCAGATGGATGAAGTATTTTTCCATCACATATCCTCTCATTAGTATGCCATCTTAACCTTTTTTTCATCATGTTAATTAGTGAATAATCATTTCAAACGATGAATTTTATGAAGATATCAAAATAACTTGGAAGGGATCTATGTAGTCTCTACACCAGCCTGTGATTTTTCTTTCAACTTATGCTGCGATGTCCCACATTTAGGACACTATGATAGAAATTCATATTCCTTCCTATATAACATACAGTCATTCAAACAGGCATGTATTTTCTTGTATCTCAATCCCATGGGGTGTAATATTTTCTTTGCCTTTTAACGTGAATATAGAAGATCACTGTCTTTTTAAAGAATGTATTTTTATAATTATAGTAGCTCTGTAAAACTTCTATCACTCCATCCATGTTTCACCTTCAGGTTAATCAACCTTAACACTACCGAAAAAACTGTTAAATCCATAAAACTAGTATACAATGGATTTCCAGCATCACCATATAGATGCGCAACTACCGGTTCTATATCAATTTGTTCGGCTATAATATCATGCATCTTTTCTTTAATTCTATCGGAGTTACCATTTGGAAAATCATCATCATCAGTAGATCTAACATTGTGTCCAATTTCACTATGCCAAATCAAAAATCTAAAACTTGGATTAAAACCATGAAAAATCAGATGATCTTTGATCTCTCTACTTTTCAACTTCTTCATATTCAAACAATTCAGGCATGGACATAAAAAAATGTTGCTCCTTGGAACATTTCATTTAGAAAATTCCAAAAAGGAATTTACACCTTCCTTATATTCGTTACTCATTCGATGTGCTATAATCCAACTTCAAATAGTTATTACCTATAAAAAATATCAAAATTATACATCTTGTTAAGATAATCCAATTTTATATTTATATGAAAAATATCATATATTGAATGTAAAACAATTTTGAAATATAAAATAAATATATGCATATTTGAAAAAGATATGCATGAAAATGATTTTAAAAAGAAAATATAGTCAGATATAATAGTTTTATATTTATATAAAAATAATTATAGGATTACTTATCTCTCATATGGAAAATGATATAACATTCTAAATTCATCTTGGATCCTTTCTTCTTAAGGTACACAAGGAATACATCCTTGTGAAACTAGATACCAAATTCACCCTTCCATAAACAAGAAATATGAAGTATATATATTAAAATATGTATACATTCCCTACTGAAAACTACAACTATATCAACAATTTGAAACCATTTTGATAGAATATCCTAACAGTTTCACACACTGTTGGCATGATGACCGTTACAAATACCTATACCAATGGTTGTATGGAACCGTTGGTATAGACTACCTGAATAAGGGGGTAGAGGGTGTCCAGGGGGGTGTCTAGGGGGGTGAGGGGACAGTACCACCCCAACCCCTTGGACAACCCCCACCCCTGGACACCCCCACCGCCTGGACACCCCCACCCCTAGACACCCCCACCCCCATGGATAGCCCCCAACCCCCTGGATAGACCCCACCCCTGGAAACCCACCCCTAGACACCCCTACCCCCTTAGACAGCCCCTCACCCCCTAGACACCACCCCCACCACCTTGGACATACCTGGACACCCCCAACCCCTTGGACACCCCCACCCCCTAGACACCCTCACCCCTTGGATAGCCTCCACCCTGGACACCCCCACCCTCTTGGACACCCCCACCCCCTGGACAGACCCCCACCCTTGGACACCCACAACCACCTGGACCCCCCTACATCCTTAGATAGCCCCCTCACCGCCTAGACACCACCCCATCCCCTGGACACCCCTACCCACTTGGACAACCCCTAACTCCTTGGACACCACCCCCATACCCTTGGACACCCCTGGACACCCCCACCCCCTTGGACAACCTCCCACCCCCTAGACACCCCCACCCCCTGGACAACCCCCCACCCCTAGAGCCCCCTCACCCCATAGACACCCCCACCCCCATGGAAAACCCCCCAACCCCTAGACGCCCTCCCAGACACCCCCACCCCCGGACACCCCTACCCCCTTGGACAACCCCCTCACCCCCTAAACACCACCCCCACCCCTAGACACCTGCTACCCCCTTGGAAAGCCCCCTCACCCCCAGACACCACCCCACCCCCTTGGACACCCCCTGGACACCACCACCCCCTTGGATATCCCCCTAACCCCTGGAAAACCCCCCACCCCCGGACACCCCCACCCCCTGGACACCCCCACCCCTGGACACCCCCTACCCCCTTGGACACCCCTCACCCTCGTAGACAACACCGCACTCCTGGACACCCCTACCCTCTTAGAAATCCCCCTCACCCCCTGGACACCACCCCTACTCTTTTGGACACCCCTGGACACTCCCACCCCCTTGGACAACCCCAACCCCCCTCGACACCCCACCCCCTGGACAACCCCCACCCCCTGGACACCCCCATCCCCTGGACACCACCACCCCCTTGAACAATCCCCTCACCCCCCTGGACACCACCCCCAACCCCCTAGACACCCCTACCCCCTTGGATAGCCCCCTCACCCCCTGGACACCACCCCACCCACTGGAAACCCCCTACACTCTTGGACAACCCCCTCACCCCCCAGACACCCCCCCTGGACATTCCATGGACACCCCACCCCCTTGGAAAACCCCAACCCCCTAAACACCCCACCCCCCTTGGACAACCCCCACCCCCCTGGAAACCCCCACCCCATGGAAACCCCACCCCCATGGACACCCCCAACCCCCTAGATAACCACCTACCCTAGACACCCCCACCCCTTGGACACTCCCTACACCATTGGACAACCCCCTCACCCCCTTGACACCACCCCAACCCCCCTAGACAACCCCTACCCCTTGGAAATCTCCCTCACCCCCTGGACACCACCCCACCCCCTTGGACACCCCTTGGACACCACCACCCCCTTGGATAACCCCCCACCCCCTAGACAGCCTCCACCCCATTGGGCACCCCCCCACACACAGATGAAAGTACACAGACAGACACATGATAAAACACACATGGTTGCAAAAAAAATTGTAGAACTTGCATGATATCAATCCCATGGTTTATTTTACCAAGAATGATTTGATCATGGTATAAAATAACACTATGACACTTAGAATGATAGAAATAAAAAATATAGAAGAATAACATCTCAAAACAAAAGTTTGGGGGCATCTCAAAAAATAAAAAATGAAACCGAGGCATGTGAGGATTAATTGAGTGTTGAGAGTCGACCTGATAGATCTGGTGAAAATAGATATGATGAATGATGTTGAAAAAATGATATTATAGGTCTTTACTTCAAATAATCGTTTCTAGGTTTTCCACGCAAGCGAGACGAGTCGCAGGTCACCCGATTAAAGAAAACAGAATGACAAAATACGAGGTGCAATAAATCATTTAAAAGCTTCATCATGTCGGTTATTTAATAACCTCTGTGATAAACTATTTTTGTATGTTTATAATGTTATTTATTTAATAACAGGTGTTGAAAATCCTTTATCACGTCAGTTATTTTATAACCAATGTGATGGATGAAGTTTTATCACGTCAGTTATTTTATAACTGACGTGATAAATTGCCAAGATATGATTTATCACATCAGTTATTTTATAACCTCCATGATAAAGTTCTCAGATTAGATCTATCACGTTGGTTATAAAATAATCAACATGATAAATCAAATCTTGGGTTTTTACGTCGGTTATAAAATGACCGACGTAAAAAAGCAATTCTCATCGATTTATCACTTTGGTTATTTTATAACCAACGTGATAAAACAATTTTTCCAGATTTTCACGTTGGTTATATAGAACCGATGTGAAAAACACTGACGTGTTAAACGTTTTTTGCACTAGTGTTACATGTTTTGAACTTAGTATGAGATCCTACAACCTTATCATATCCACTCTCATGTGTCTATGGAAAGTCATCAAATGAATAAGTGAATAAAACACATTCCAAATATTGTTAAACACCTTATAACTCCCAATAAGAATGATTATACTGAATCCTATCAGTTTATAAAGTTTTCATACAAACAATATGATCCACAAAAAAAATATCACAAAAATATTTTATCTACAAAACTCTATTTAGAACCTCAATTTAATTTCCCTATGTCTGATTGCCTCAGTCTAATTAACATAGTCTGATGGACATAATATGATGAACCTTTTCTCAAAATTTAATTCTCAACTTATACTCAAATTCTCAATTCGATATTCCATAGTTTTACCTTCCTTAGTTTGAAAAGAAAAAAATTCATCAGTCTGATCATATTATAAGATATCAGTCTGGAAAGAAACTTTGACTCAATCTTTATAGTGGTTCTCTTTTTTCACACGTGAGTTGTTTTTAAAGTACCAATGTAATGTCCGTCTATTTTTAGGCATCCTAGAATGGTAATGGTAGGAAACTGAAAAACATGTCCCACTTACTCAAATTTAAAAACCTATAAAATTCAATAATATTTTAAATTCATGTTTTACCACCTCAACTCTTCAGTAAACTTATTGAATCGTCTTGATTATTCATAGTTATCAGCCTTCTCAAACATCCAAACATTTGTTCAGTGTGATGGAACTTCCTTAGCTCATTACAATGGAATTTCATCAACTGATTACGATAGAACATCCACATAAGTTATAGTGGGATTTGAATTTATAATAGAAACAAAGTTCTATGTATCAAATTATGTAAACCCTTCCACTTTCTTATCCCGATTAACTTCTCATTATGATATAATTCCTCCTAAAATTTTTCATACTGATCAGTTTTTCTTAAACCACTATATTTGATGATTTATCGATATAAAAAATTCATATGATGTATTGGTTCATGTCTCTAGTTTGATGGATAGGTATAAAAAACTCATGTTACTCTGATATTTTGAATCTTATTATGAGTCCACAAAGGTAATCTTTAAACTTTATCATATTTTATTATTTAAATATCTATCAACTTATGTGTTCTCCACAACTCGATCCGATAAACTATGTTTGGGTTTATTGAAATGATGAAAACATTTCAAATACTTTCAATATTATCCATTCTTAAAAATATTTTTATCACAAGAATTTACCATGATTTATGATAACTCCAAGATAATAAATGCATATTAAAGATTTAGTTTATAAAGTAAGGAACTTTATAACTCCTTAATTTCATGAAACTATCATCTCAGGGTTCAACAATATTATGAATTTCCTTCACAAATTCTTATGAATTAAAGATCGACACCACGTATGATAAATTTTGAACATCATACTGATGGACATGAGATTGATGGTTCATCTGATCAATAATTTAATCATTCTGACAACTTCTACAATTGGTGTTGTTCAGTCTAAAAATCTGCATATGATGATACTTATTCCAATCATCTGTATCCTGATAATAACTTCCACAAATTAAATACTCACCACTTTGTGTTTGGGTTCAAAAAATTAGAAACATTCAAATATTTTTCAAAAACATTATTTTACAAAATATTAGTTATCATAAAATAAAAAACTTTATTAAAAACAAAACATCACAAAGGATCTTTAATACTTATTTGTTCTATTTGAGGAACTTTATATACTATTTACTATATTATATTCTATAATATAGTTTCTCCCTTGGATCCCTATTGATGTATTTTAATTTTTGGGATACCTTTAATATGTTCAGTTCATGAATATTTTTTTAGATTCAAGCATGAACCTTATGGTTTACTTTTGAGAGAGTAATATCCCCATTATAAATTTATTATATTTCCTTAAGTAAGAATCATATGGCTTATGAGGAGGTTCATCTAAGGTCTAGTGGTTCTCCTTGAATGGGTTCCCTTAAGGAAATATGGGATGGAGTATTATATAGTTACTCATTGTGAAGTAGTTTGTAAGACCAAGACATTTAAAGGTAGTGAGTCTAGTATTAGTGTAGCCTTTTATAAAAAAATCAATCACTAAAATCTTCATGTTTATATGTATACTAGTAATATATTTTATGTAATATCCTTGGATGTATCCTATTTGGTTTTTGTATGTAAATATATTTTTATTCTTATGGATGATGCATTTATTTTTCAATTTTTAGCTGCAATGGTTTCTGGTAGGAGTTCCCTCCAACAATGGAACAAGATGAATTTAAAATAAAATTATTTGATACCATAATTTCACCCCTTCATAGTGTATATATTTAGACTTGTGAACTATAATTAAACCTTCCAAATATTATTCATACACTATCACTCTATGTAAAACATAAAAAATACAACACATAAAGGTGGTGACTTTTAATTTTTCCGTAGTTAAAAGATAATATAAAAAGGTGGGAACTCATTTTTCTTCTCTCCTATGATCATGTTCCCTTTCATGGATCATCATAACCAAGAGTCAATTATTTCAAATTGAGTTTGATCTATTACTAGAACAAAATTAGTCTATCGAAGTACATAAATGTACTAGCCTTGATGACAATGGTAAACTAACTCACCCTCATTTAGTCACTCAAAGGTGTATCAAAACCACCCAATTTTATCCCCTATATTGGTTAAACCCTACATATATGATCATAGATTGAAGCCTCATATGACACCCATTTATAAATTCTAATTAGTGTATTAATATAATATCCCTAGGTTCTACCAAAAACCCAAGGTACCTATTTAGTTCCATTGAGTATATAGTAATGAAGGAACCTGGTAAACCAATCATCATAATATAACCAACCCATAACATAAGTGAAGGTTTATAAATAATTTACACAATTACTGTGAATTAATGCAATATAATAATCCATATAAGGTAACATGAAATTAAGAGAGTATACACAAGCACACATGCTTTTGTAAAAGCGCACTACCTACACAAGGATAACTAAAAAATCATTTTTATTAATACATTTTCTATTTACTCAACTTTAAAATATAATTTAAACATATATTTTATAAAATATTAAAAATTCATCTCATTTTTAAATTAACCACACATGTCTCATATCCAAAAATAACTGAGAAGTCCCTATTTGAAATTAACCCTATACTTTTAAATATAATTTCTAGTTAAACTACATTGAATAACCATTTCATTTTGAAATTCCATTTCAAAATCCACTAACATTTAAAATTACAGTTTAAATCCAAATTCATTAATGTTTATAAAATTTAGTAATGCATCATCCCACACTTCCATGAAATCAACAATGTGGTCCACCAAATATAGTTCAACTTGTATATTAGTAAAAAAACAAATTTCTAAGTCTATAAGATCTATTGGTGAATATTTTATCGACCCATGTACATAACACATTATTGATGAAAAATTCCCATAAAATCATAATTATCAAAATAATAGAATAATATTATAATAATATATCCAAAATCAAAGATAATACATCATAATAAATAATAATAATCAAATTGTAATGGCTATTTTCCTTATATAACTATGAAATTACTCATTAAATATTATACTAAAAGTTAGTAACTCTATGAGATTTTATATCATCAATATTTTTTTATCTATCATCAATCCATTTAATAAAAAATTGAACAAATGGTCTCAAGATTTAATGACTCACCACACAGTGTACCAATTATATAATCCCATGAAAAGGTGTAAACAATCAAAAAAATCAACTATACATTACAATAAGAATAAACATTAATTTATCAATCATGATTTACTATAAAATTTAACCAATTTAAAAGAAATTACTAGGAAAACTCACCTGGTAAAATATCTCCACAAAAACAAAAAAGAAACATTGTTTATTCAATAGATAAAAGACTCCTCTAGAAATAATAAATGAAATACTTACCATTATATAGTGATTATACCTTGCTTTAGTGGAATCATAATCCAAATACATAATCTCATTACTCTGTAATTAGATAGGAATGAGGGGAAAGATGGAATGTTAATGGATGAGATATTACGTAAACTAAACATGATGAAATGAGGTTGAGACATTCATATTATGAAATGAATAAGGATATTAGGTGGATGATGGAAGATCCAATTTATCTCGATCATGCAGTTACAAAAATGAAAACCCATAAAAATAAGACCCCATATATTAGTATGAATTTTAATTCTCGCATACTGAAATTAATAATTTTCTTTTTATAGAATAGAACACTGATATAAAATAAATCATATTCAAAGAAAACAAAAACCATTAATTTATTTTTTGAAATATATAACATGAAAAAAAAGTTTGGTCACATTATTTATGATTAATATAATTATAATAGGATGATAAACACAATTAATTGAAAATTTCACAAGATTGAAATATTATCCCTCTCAGTAACCACTAAGAATCATGGAACCTATTATAATTATTTAAATAACGTAAAACATTATTGATATAATAAACAATTTCATTAAAGAATTATGGATTTGGATGAATAATTTATAATGTAGTCTATAAGATTATATATTGGGAATTGGGTATAAATATATCCAGTGGGTATATTAAAGTTGCTGCAATTTCCCTGAAATACATCTATAGAAGTGAAAAATTCAATATAATTAATATAATTTATGTTCAAAAATCAATAATTCTCCTCCATTGAAAATTAAGGAATGATGAGGAATAAAAATATAAGAATTAATTAGAATAAAAAATATTTATTCAAAAAATATATCTTTTCTTTGTAATTTATTTATTCATTTAAAAATTAAAATCACTATATTGAGAGATTTAATAGGATAAAATAGATTTAAATTTTGAAATCAAGACCATAAAATTATGTAAGAGGGTTTTTCTTGTGTTTTTTGGTGTATATATTTATTGTGGTAAATAATAAAATAAAGTAAAAAAGGTTTCTGTGATATGAAATGGATTTTAAATATATGAATTTATATTTAAATATTATCAAATTTATTTAGGTTTATATATTAATTCTACTATGAAAATAAAAAATTTCTCACCTATGTCACCTTACCTCAATGAGATTCTATGTTCTGCCTTCACCTGCCACATGTTTCTAAAGAAATGTCCTTCATTTATATCTATAAATGGGATATAACTCTACCCATTATAAAATAATTATATTATCTACCATTACTATTCCCTAATTACTTCACTTATAATCCTTTATCATGTATTATATCATAGGTCTCATGAAAAAACCCTAGGGTCTTCAAAGTGAAGTAGAATGCTAAGTGAGATATTAATCATTTAAAAGGTGGAAACAACTTTTTATGTTTATATTTTGATTATATTATACCTATATATCATCAAAAATATGATTTATCATGTTAATGAAATTAATATTAAATATGTATTATTTTTTAATAATGTTATAATAATAAAATTTTGTTGGGTTTTTAATCATTCATTCTTTATATCATTTTTGTGTTTAGGTTAACTCAACCTCCTACAAAATTAATGCAACTCTGTTTTCTTAAATATAATTATATAGGGTTATAAAAACATGGAAAATGAATATTTTGTGTGAATAATATGAATTTTTGTTACTAATATGGTTCTAAAATGTAATATATCATATTGATCTTCAATATTAATTAAATATTTAATGATGATAAAATTACTAGACATGAGTGAGTCATGGATTTCCTATTGAAATACATAACTATACCTACCATGTAATTAACATGGGAAGTTATAAATAATTGAAAAGTTACCATTCCATTAACATCACTATTTTTTATATGATGGACTTTTAAACATCAAATTATGATCGATAATGTTAAACCCAAACAAGAAATTAATATTTAGAACTACAAATGTTTGAGGATAAAAATAAACTATTCCTAACTAATATATAAGAAATTATTAAATATAAATAATTATTCTAAAAGGTAATAAATATTAAAAAATTTAATAAATTTATTATTAATGAGTTTAATATGATTATTCATGGAGTTAGAGAGTAGTCAAGAAAGTTTGGAGTAAAAGAAATGGGTTTCTTGACTCAGTATACTTTTATTGAGTTATGTTATTTCTTCTTTAACTATTTTATTCTTTATGGTTATATTTAATCCTCATATTTGATCATATATATTCTATTTTTTATTGTATTTAAATTTCATTTTCCTAATATTTTTTAAATTTATTCCTACCTTATAAAGTATGATGTTTTATTTGGAAAACATTAATTCTAATTTTTTTATATTCCTATTCCATATACATATTATTTAATAAAATAAATATTTTATTTTAATTAGTTTAATTATTTTATTCCTCACTTCACATATTTCTATAAAATTCTATTTAAAATGCAATTTTATAACATTTTTATTTACTTAATATCATTATGAAAATTCTAAAAATGGATTTTTTTAAACTTTTATACCATTTCTTATGTTTATATCAAATTTTTTTCTACACTATCGATAATAATTTTCCTGGTTTTATTTTAAGATGTATTATTAAAGTAACAATGATCTAAAAGTTTCTTAGACTTTTAAAAATGTTTTTGAATGGGACTTATATTTTTTTGACAACATTACCAAAATGCAAAGAAAAATATATTCATGATTTTCCTTCAATTTTTTCTATTTTCTATAAAGATGAATTTATAATAAATTCATTTCTATAATAAATTATGATCATTATTTAACTTTTAAATAATGTTTATATTATTCAAATACTCTTTTTTTATATTTTTCTTGATAATAATGTTCTAAAAACTAATTTCCTTAATGGTGAATATTTCTATGTTATGTAAAATGTAATGTATATATTTACTAAATATTATAAAATTTATTATCTTATTCTAAATAATTATTTGAATATTTAATTATAAATTTAAATTACAACCTTTTAAAATTACTTCTGTTATATTCTATTCCATTTTACCATTTGATAATTTTCACAATGATAAACTAATTGTTTGGTTCCTTATCCAAATTATAATGTATCCATGATTGTGTGGATGTGAAATAAATAGGGTGTATTGGTCCATTATCACAATTTAATTTCCTTATCATTGTCTATTATTAAAGATTAACTTTCTACCAATACTATTCCCTTATAAATACATTATAATTCCTTCAAATTTTTAAATTAATTCACCTTGATAACTGTACAATTAAATTTATTAATGAAAACTATTGATCTTATTGTATATACTTTTATAATATAGAGGAAATATTGCAATGAAATCATAGTTTTTTAATATAGGTATAGATTTATTAATTTACATTCAGGATATCAAAACTATATTCCTTTAGATAAAATATGTTTATATCAGGTGAAAGGTTTATATATTACCAATTTATTTTCATAGGCTAATTACTATATGAATCTTTATAGATTTATGTTTTTTGTAAAATTTATGTGCCACAAATATATATGGTTATGTCACTATGTGATGGGTGGACCAAAAAATATATATCCCTACAATTCATAGGGTAATGTTTATATCTCATGATATTACTATGTTTATGGGATATGGGGAGTAAACCCAGTCCAAAATATTCATGTGATGTTGGGAGTGAATCAAACACACAATGTTTAAAGGGAGTGAACAAAATACACAATGTTATGATGTCATAGGTGAATAACCTTGAATTATGATATCCTATAATTATATTTATTCTATATAATCCTTAACTTATGTTTTTGTTTATGTTTCTTTGGTTTATAATGTACCCGTATTATTTCTTCATGTTTATATCATGTAATTTGAATATGTTTCCCAGTATATTTTTTCATATTATATTAATTTATCTATGATATTATTTATAATGACCTATATTACTTTAAATAATACATTAAATGTTTTTTCCATTTCTAAACTATTTATCTCACTTCATTCTTATGTTTTAATATCTCCATATTATTTATTATGCGGTGAGTTTTATAGAAGGGAACCATATGTGAGGTATTTTTTTAAATAAATTTATGTTGTTATTTTGGAAATAATATATATATATATATATATAATCTCTAAATAAGAAAAATCCATTCATTTTCTCTGCTTTTGTTATAGTATGTTTTTAAAGTGTGTAGTTTTTTCACTAGAACTAGAATTCATGGTCTTGAGGAACATCATTTGGAAACAAAGTAGATTTTTTTTTTTCAAATTTGGTTATTAAGAATAAGATGATGATACTTAAATCAATATAGGTTTAACTATTACTTACATATATTGAACTAAATGTTTCACGATTTTAACCGAAAGTGTGAAAGGTTAAAGGGAATGTGTTATAGATTACGATAACATAAGATTAATATTTCAAATTCATATGATAGATTAGTATTATTACACTCACTAAAAATTTTATTTTTTGTTTTTAGTTAGATATTAGAGTAATTCATTGAAAAATGTGAAATAAAAAATACAATAATTGTATCAGTGATTAACATAACAGAATGGACATCGGTGTGAGAAATCACGTGGAAGCACTTACGAGGCTACCTTAAATTATAAATAAGGAATTTAGCTTTTTGAAAATACCAATTGAACCAAATAAAATATAACTTTTTATTAAATCCTTCATACGAATATGACCACCAGATTTTAATGTCTATTTTGATCCTTTAATATTAAAAAAATGGATAAAATGAGAGAAATGATATTCTTTTGTAATTTAACCCTAAAAATCTAAACTAAATCATCTACTAATTAGAATGTGAAGTGGATAGTGTTCTACTTGGATTCAGAAGATTTTTTTTGTTATACATGAAAATACCCAAATACTCTTCTATAATTAATAGTGATGGGGATATATTTTCTAAAATTTATACATTAATAATATGAATAAATTCAATAAAGTATTGTTTATTTGTTATGTCTCCCTATATATACCCAATATACCTTATCCATATAAGGGATTGAAAGAGATCAATTATTATGTTCTAAATCATTTACATTGAAATTATAATGGATGGGTAATAATAATACCTTACCAAAATGATTTCATAACCATTAATCTAACAAAAATTCAATAAAGAATTAAAATATAATATATATATACAATATATGATGAGAAACAATTTATAGTTAAACATAGAAATGGATGAAATTATGCCTATAGTATGAGATGATTTCATGTAAATATTATTATAATAATAAAAATAATGAGTGGATTCATTGAACTTGTGAAAAAATTAGACTAATCTATTTGATATTATAAGGTAAACCTCTCAATTCATTCAAGTTATGCCTCTATGAACTCATTCACATGCATATGTCTTATTACCTAATAAAAAAATTAAATTTCTTAAATTTTTAGGATTAATGAAACCCATAATGTATACTTATTATGATGGAAATTAAATGTTTCTTGGTCTCATCCCAAGTATTGATATTGATTTCAAAATATAACATATTTAGAGAGTTATACATATTATAAGTATATCCTAACTTTTTTATCACTAGAGATAGAAAATTAAAATACAAAGGAAGAATATTTTTTTTCGGGGAAGAATGAAATGCCCAAGATGTTTATATGATTTTTCATTATTAAAAAATGAAATGGATTTATATTTTTTTACATGGAATATAATTCTATTATGAAATAAATTATATAAAAAGTGTGGAAATGACTATTACTTTATTTCCTTAAAAGATAAAATTATATATAAATATAAATTCATTCCATAAATTAATACAATTATAAAGATATAATAAAATCATGAGAATAAAGACTATAATTTTGGAATATTCTTTAATACGGTCTCCCTAGAGAATTACAGTATCAATTATAATTATTGAAAGAATGAAACTGCTTGAAATATTATATACATCTTATTAAGGAAATGATGGAATGTATATAATTATCTTTAGGAGAGTATTTTTGTTTATATATTGGGAGATAAAATTCATAATATGACTATTATAAAGATATTTGATATATATAGTCGATGGGTATACTTATAACTAATTTATATAATAATGTTACAATAATTTGAATGTAATTATAAAACAGAAGTGAATAATTTATAATAAATAATAATTTTTTATGTAGTAATAAATTAATAAAATCCATTTAATAATTAATAAATGATATGAAATAAAATTATATTTATTCATTGAAAATGAAACCATTTTTATTATAATTTATTTTTCTATATAATATAAATTTTTATTTAAACATTTAATTTAAAATATTTTTAGACTTAATTTTAATTATTGGATTTTAAATTTGGAATCGGGATATCAAAATTAGTTAATAGGGTATATATTTTTCATTGAAAAACAAATTTACCACAATAAATATTTAAATAAGATACAACATGGTAAATATGTCATGGAACACATTTTAAATAAGTGAATTGATATATACGTAATCTAGAATAGATTTTTTAGGTTTCAAAACAAATTTTACTTATAAAATAAACATTTTTCAGCTAACTGACCTAACTTCCATATGATTCCATGTTCCCCCTTCACCCATACCATGTTACAAATGAAATATCAATCACATTAAATTATAAAATAATCCTCCCTCTAACCATTATAAAATATTTGGTTTTATACCCTTAATATATCAATTTTCATTCCACTTTTATCCTTTCCCATATTTTGTATCATTGGTATGAAGAAGAAGCCCCATATATTTCAAAATAAAGAAGATTTATAAGAGAGGAATCAATCTATTCAATATCGGTATCCCCATATTCAATTCTTATTTTTTTATTTTATTCTGCTATCTCATCTAAAAAATGATTTATCACTTAAATAACATTAAATTAAAATAATATAAATATATAATAATCTTATAATAATGAAATATTCATGGTTATATAATCATTCAAACATTTATAGCATGTTTGTGTTTTGATAGGTTCAAGCACCTATATGAATGGTGTACCTTTATTTTATTAATTATAATTATATAGGGTTATCAAAAAATGAAAAATGAATATTTATGTTACTTAATATTAATTTTATTTATTAATATAACCATTGAGTGGAAAAAAATAAAATTAATATTCCATGTAAATTAACTACCAAGGTTGGTAGAATTACCCAAAATGATAAAATTGTGGTTTTCATATTGGAAACAGTACATATAAATACCATGAAATGAACATGGGAAATTATAAGTCATTAGTTTTTATCACAATACCTTTAATACTCTATATATTTATGATTGAACAAATAACAATGATTTATAACTCCATACTAAAATAAACATAGAATTACTAGAACTGCTATCATATGATGATCAAAATAACCTATGAATAACTAATATATAAAAATAAATTACAATAATTTCATTATATAAAAGTTAATAAGTAAAAATAAAGATTATAAATAGATTATTAATGCATCTATGATTATATATTCAAGAAAAATTGGGAGTATAAGTACGTGGTTTCTTAACTAATTCTTCTTTCATTGTGTTATGCTCTTTCTTATTTTACAATATTCTTTTTATAAAGTATATTTTACCAAAATATTATCTAATATTTTATTTTCATTTTATTTAAGGGTATTTTCATTTTATTCTCATAATATTCTTTTTTAGTGATACCAAACTTATAAAATATGTAGTTCTATAGGGAAAACATCCACTCTCAATTTTGGATATTCATATTTAATATCAATTTTGACTATAATTGTATATTTTTTTATTTTCATTAATAAATATGTATTTTATTATTCACCCAACATATAATCCTCTAATTCTATTTAAAATAAAATTTTATTTCTCTTTGTTTGGTATAGGTTACATTAAATCATTATGAAAATTTTAAAAAAATATCGTCTTTACATTTTATACCATTTTCGATCTTTCTCTCCAAGTTTATTTTAATTTAGATTTAATAATTTTCAATGTTATATTACTGGGATATATTATTATTAAAATAAGGATCTAAAATTATTTTTTAACCATTTGAAAATGATTCCAATAGTGGATGATATCTTTATTTTTACGATAATGTTACACAGACATTAATAAGTTTTTCAATGATTCCACTACCAATTTTCTCTCTTTCTTATCAAGATTCATTTTCAATAAATTTTAATTTATTATAATTTATTAATTTTTATCTTTAAATAATCTTATTCTTATGGAAATATTTTTATATCTATGTGTTTTCATTAAAATTATTTTTTAAAAAACTTTTTTCCTTATTGGAAAATATTTCATTGTTGTATAAAAACTAAACAATATATTTCATAAAGCATATGTAATTTATTATATTTGTATTAATATTTTTGGACTTATATCCATACCCTTTTATATTACACCCTTTGAAATTTAATTATGTTATACTCTATTTCATTATATATTTTCATATATTTCAACTATTCCTAAATAATTCCTCCATTCATTATCCAAATTCCTCTGTATCCATGGTGGTGTTGAAATTAAATATATATGTAGTAATTGATCCATTATAACATTTTTCTTACTTTGGTGTTAATTATTTATAAATATTCCCTTTATTCAGGCACATTTTCATCAAAGATATCATATTCCTGCTTCTTCTAATTGAAGGGTATTCACTTAGACAACCATATCATTCGATTGAATGGGGAAAAGTATTAATATGAATATATATCATTTCATTATATATATTTAACCTTGTAAAAAATAATTGATTGGTATGACATATATTGATATATTTATTTCCATTCTCATGGATATATTCCTTAATTCCTTAAACACATATGGTGAGTTTTTATATCATATTGTACGATTTGGGCATGTACTAAGAAATAAAATGGAGATTTCAAGATAGGTCCTAATATTATCATACTACATGATATAGTGTTGTTTTATGGATGTGTTCTAATAAAACAACATATGACTAATAGAGGTAATAAATAGATTATAGTTAATTTTCTTAAGATTTTCAATTTTAGTTATCATTAAAAATTTCATAAGTTGAAATGTATTGCAGAATAATATTTTTTTTATTTAAATGTTAAATTCATAAAATAAAGGAAGAATTACTCATTCTTTTTTTCCATGTTTTAGTCAATACAAAAACAATCAAGAATGTACCAAGGGATATATAAAGATGCTTAACCATAGAGATGGTGTGTAAGACCCGTGAACATGTTACCATACATTCTCTCTTAATCTACTTATTAGTCCTCCCTCTATTATATGAGATACTAGCTCATCATGGGATTGAGGAGGACCTTTCCTATTTGATGGGTGATTCAGTTTAACCTATGGATATAACATCTAAAAAAGATTCATATGGATACTTCTTAGTATTCTTCATTAACCATAGTTATTGAAGATGAATCGGTATAATCATGTGTTATATGATGCACATGAATGTTATTTATTTATATTATACATGGTTTCAAACTCAATGTATAGTTTATATTTGTTTGAGGCCTCTAATGTATTTATCTTCTTATAAATAGTGTTTATAGATCTTTAGAAACCAATAATTTGTATTATAAGAATGTCCTATTCTTTAATTCATGAAATCATGATGAAAATGATGAAATTTGAAATCCTATTACATACTGTATAAGATATCATTAAAAATGATACTAAATTTAAACTATAGAATGTAATATGATGTGGTATGTTATAAAGTATGATATCAATTTATATAGACACCTATATTATGACGCATGATATCATAATCTATGTCTAGACCATGTATCATGATATGTGATTTCGTAGGATACTATATGGTATTATTTCTTAGGGTTTCAACATATTATAGGGTATGATATGGGGAATAAAAAAATATGAAGACTCCAGTATGTATTATTCTTATGGTTGATATAAGAGAATAATATTATAAATATGATATGAATACATAAAATAAAATCTAATTCTTAGGTTCTCTTAGGGTTTATGTTATGAAACTCTCTATTTCCATAAATCTTAACATAAACTATCAATGTGATAATGAGTTAACGATATGGAAGCCACCAAACATCTATCTTATGTTACACAAGCATATTATCAACCATATATCCTGATTGATAATAGTATCTAGTGTTTTGTGGGACATTCATTTCCAATTATCTGTTACGACTTGTATATATTGTTAAAAATGATCTGCCATTTTTTTTTCAAAGTTTAAATTTTTAGTTTCATTTTTAAGTGCCTAATCAGGATAGTTATATCACTAAGAGGGAGAGGGGTGAAATAGTGATACCTTTTTCTCTTAAATATTCTTTCATAATAAATACCCTTCACCTCCTGTTAAATATTTCTTTCCACATTGAATACAAATCAAACACACATCCACAAAAACACAAGTATTTACAAGGTTCATAATTAAACAAGAATATCTATGTCCTTTGTATGGTTTGTAAATAATACAATACCAGATAATCAACTAGAAAACAATCCTTCTCAGCCAGAATATAAATGACATGATTACGACCAGACTAGATATGATGGGGATCCCCTCTTTTCTTTCCATCAAATTTTAAATATTATTATCAATATATATATATATATATATATATCTCTTTATTTCATCAAGATTGGATCATAATTTTCTCAAACAACCTATGATATTTTTGAAATGAAAATTCAAAAATAATCATCACATTTTCATCATAGTAATACAAACTCTGATTCTCCCCCATTATGACCAATCCTTTCATTCTAGATTCAGTTTGAATCTGATGAGCCTTTTCTTCCAGCCATCTTCTCTAGAATACGATGGAATCATTCAAGCATTAGAAGTCTGATTTCTTGAATACAATTTTGATTCAGAATTATTGAATATGATTTTTCATTTCGATCACCATATTTTATAAATTGAAGTGTTTTACTTTTCTTCTTTGGCAGAAAAACCTTTCACCCACAAACTTCTTCCTGATTACAATGGTGAATCTTGTTGGGTCGGAAGAAAACCACGGGGAAAAGAATGATGGCAAGAGGGGGGGTGAATTGCCTTTTAAAAAATTGATTAACAAATTAAAAAACAAAGTAAAGTGCAGCGGAAAATAAAAGAGGCAAGACACACGAAATTGATAACGGAGTTCGGCCAAAACCTGGCCTACGTCTCCGCTCCCAACTCAACCGTTGAGAGATTCCTACCGCTTGCTTTTCAATGGTTTTAGCAAGAAACCCACTAGGCTTTGAGGTAGCACTAAGACCTATTACAGCTTGCTTTTGTGGTTTAGCAAGAACCCACTTGCTTTTGATGGTTTAGCAAGAACCCACTATCCTTCTTACAGGTGAAGGATAGCTCACCTATGTCTCAAGCTATTTAAAGGAAAGCTTGGCAACCTTGTCACACCTTAGTGGTGATGTGAAACCCAAAGAAAAGAGGGGATGAGAAAATTGGGAGTTTGTAGGCACAAACTCAAAGTTAAGCTCAAAATAAATAAAACACGAAAAACCGTGATTGGGAAGACTTGGGCGCCAATTGGATGATGGAGTTGATGTAGCGTGCTTTCCCAAGCTTCTTGAGTGGTGCTCTTGGATGTGGAAATGAATGGAGCACTTGGGGTTCTCTTGGAACAATCCACCGGAGCTTCGCCAAAATGATCAACAATGTGTCCGGTGGCTTGGATGATGTTCCGGGGCTTCCTAGGCCTTTATTTATAGGCTAAGAACCTTCAAGTATCCGTTGGAGGGCTTTGGAGCCGTTGGAAAAGGCCTCGGAGCCGTTGGAGGCCAAAAAGGAGTTGACTGGTCAAAGCCAACGGCTAGTTTGACTGGTCTACCGGCTGGCCGGTGCATGGCCACCGGCTGGCCGGTGCATGGCCACCGGCTGGCCGGTGCCTTGACAGTGGCTGAGAATTCTGGTCCAGGCTCCACCGGTCGACCGGTGCCAGAGCCACCGGCTGGCCGGTGGTGAGGCAGTAGCAAACCCTGTTCATTCTGGGTGCCACCGGCTGGCCGGTGCTTGGCCACCGGCTGGCCGGTGGGGAGGCAGTGGCTCCCTCTTGATTGCAGGTGCCACCGGCTGGCCGCTGGTGTGCCACCGGCTGGCCGGTGGACTGAATTTCAGTCCACTTTGCCTTCTTTCTTTCTTGGCCCAATTCCTTGGCCACCTGATTTGATTCTTATCAACCAAAAACACTTGAAAGAGGATTAGATAAATATGAGGGTGATTGTGATCATGAAAATAAAACCTTGAGGGGTTCGAGAGGTACAACAATCTCCCCCTATTTTGATGATCACAATCACCAAAACAAACAATGAAAAATACTAAAATTGAAAGGAAATGCTTAACCATGATGAAAAGGATTCTCCCCCAATCAATCAAGAAATTTCTCCCCCTTTGTGATTATCAAAATAGAGTGGGGCATAAAACTTGATTGAGGGAAATTTTGAAAAACAAGAGAGAGATTTGAAAACCAAGAGTTGAAATTGAAAGTTTGAATCGAAAATTTTGAAATTACAAAAAAAGCTTAAAAGATCCTAACTCCCCCTAAATGAAAACAATAAATCACCAGGGAGAGGGATTTTGGAAAGAGATGATTTTAGGCCCGGAGAGACTCGCTAAGAGGGATTTTTCAATCCACACTTGCCTCATGGCGGGTCTTCTCCTATAAAATTCGTCCGAATAAAAAATCGATTTGGGTTGACCGTACCGGGCGTTTTTGCAATTACATTCATATATCATGTGCCCGGGTTTTTTGCAATAGTTACAAAATTTAAAACCGGAGCTCCCCCTTACAAAAATAGTGGGTGCATGGGAGGAGGAAGCTCGGTTGGTATATCCTAACCCTTGGGTGGTTCTAGATATACGTTGGGAACCAAGTATATTGTTCAAATTTTGTTCCCCTTTGGTGAATTTAACAAGAGATTCCCTAAGGTCTTTAATGGTTGATTCCAAGGAATCAACATCGGGGAGGTTTTGGATTTTTAGGGTCAACTCCTCCTTCTCTTTGAGAAGTTGGTCTTTTTCGGAGGAAAGTTTTTTGAAAGACTTTTTTAAAGAAACAAATTTTGAAGAAAGCTCATGAAAACCATTTTCAAGTTGGTCTCTAGCGTGTGAGAGTTCTTCATAAGATAAATGATTTAAAGAATTGGAATTTGAAGAACAAGAGGAAGAGGAGTCGGAAGATGTTACCTCATGAAATGCCATTAGGCATTTTTTACCTTGGTCGCTCGAGGAGAAGGAGGAGAATGAAGAGTTGGAGCTATCACTCCATGTTGCCTTTGAAGCCTTCTTCTTCACCTTTTTCTTGGCCCTTTTCTTGTGAAGTGGGCATGCGGGCACGGATTTTTCATCGGGTTCTTGCTTTTGAGCGGGTTCTTGCTTTGGAGCCTCGCTAGTACCTTCATAGGTTAGTTCTAAAAACTTCCAAATATCATGAGAAGATGTGCAAGAAGAAATACAATCAAAAACATTATGATCTAACCCACAATGTAGAGCATTCATGGCTTTGCCATCAAGCTCGAAATTTGCAATGTCTACGGGGGTCCATTTAGATTCATCGGGAGTAGAAAGTGAATAACCATGCATGACAATTTTAAAAAAAGGATACCCTATACTTCTAAGAAAAGTAGTCATGCGGGTTTTCCAATAATTATAGTCGGACCCATCAAAAAATGGAGCCCGACCCAAAGAGTACCCCTCGGGGGCGAAAGAGGTTGATGCCATCTTAATGGATCTTAAAATTTGTAACCGGTTAGGGTATTACACAAATTTCCCTTTGATACCAATTGTTGGGTCGGAAGAAAACCACGGGGAAAAGAATGATGGCAAGAGGGGGGGTGAATTGCCTTTTAAAAAATTGATTAACAAATTAAAAAACAAAGTAAAGTGTAGCGGAAAATAAAAGAGGCAAGACACACGAAATTGATAACGGAGTTCGGCCAAAACCTGGCCTACGTCTCCGCTCCCAACTCAACCGTTGAGAGATTCCTACCGCTTGCTTTTCAATGGTTTTAGCAAGAAACCCACTAGGCTTTGAGGTAGCACTAGGACCTATTACAGCTTGCTTTTGTGGTTTAGCAAGAACCCACTTGCTTTTGATGGTTTAGCAAGAACCCACTATCCTTCTTACAGGTGAAGGATAGCTCACCTATGTCTCAAGCTATTTAAAGGAAATCTTGGCAACCTTGTCACACCTTAGTGGTGATGTGAAACCCAAAGAAAAGAGGGGATGAGAAAATTGGGAGTTTGTAGGCACAAACTCAAAGTTAAGCTCAAAATAAATAAAACACGAAAAACCGTGATTGGGAAGACTTGGGCGCCAATTGGATGATGGAGTTGATGTAGCGTGCTTTCCCAAGCTTCTTGAGTGGTGCTCTTGGATGTGGAAATGAATGGAGCACTTGGGGTTCTCTTGGAACAATCCGCCGGAGCTTCGCCAAAATGATCAACAATGTGTCCGGTGGCTTGGATGATGTTCCGGGGCTTCCTAGGCCTTTATTTATAGGCTAGGAACCTTCAAGTATCCGTTGGAGGGCTTTGGAGCCGTTGGAAAAGGCCTCGGAGCCGTTGGAGGCCAAAAAGGAGTTGACTGGTCAAAGCCAACGGCTAGTTTGACTGGTCTACCGGCTGGCCGGTGCATGGCCACCGGCTGGCCGGTGCCTTGACAGTGGCTGAGAATTCTGGTCCAGGCTCCACCGGTCGACCGGTGCCAGAGCCACCGGCTGGCCGGTGGTGAGGCAGTAGCAAACCCTGTTCATTCTGGGTGCCACCGGCTGGCCGGTGCTTGGCCACCGGCTGGCCGGTGGGGAGGCAGTGGCTCCCTCTTGATTGCAGGTGCCACCGGCTGGCCGCTGGTGTGCCACCGGCTGGCCGGTGGACTGAATTTCAGTCCACTTTGCCTTCTTTCTTTCTTGGCCCAATTCCTTGGCCACCTGATTTGATTCCTATCAACCAAAAACACTTGAAAGAGGATTAGATAAATATGAGGGTGATTGTGATCATGAAAATAAAACCTTGAGGGGTTCGAGAGGTACAACAAATCTAATTTCCATAATCTTATCAATTTTTATCAACATACCAATATTATGGATTATATTGACTCATCCTGATGTTCTGAATCCGATTGAAAACTTTATTCAATTCGTATTACCATCCATCATCTTCTCAATATACTTTATTTCTTCAACATAATCAACATAATGATATGTTTACCAAAAAAACCAAACACAACATGGACCTAACAGTCTCCTCCCTTTTGTTTTTTGTCAATACCCACTTCAGATACTTCTAAATAATAAGTGGTATTGTTTTTTTCTTAATTTTTATTATATTCATTCATTTACTTCTCCCCATATTTCTTTCCTCTCCCCCTTTCACTTATATCTCCCCTATCGAAAATCAAATTCAAATGGGTCATCATGACAAGTTCCTCCATTATTGAAAAATGATCTGATTTCTAGTGGTTGTAAATTTTCACTGAATATTGAATCCTTTCATAAATATAGGTATCACATGAGTTTCTTAATAAATAACCTTTAACTAAATAAATCAAATTCCATGTGGGAGAACCTGATGTAGAAAAAAAGAGGTAATAATTAAGGCTCTCAATATTGTCCATTTCCCAACTTACATGTAATAACCTTTTCATGTTTCTTTCAACATTATAATTTTTGGGGAAATTTTTGAAAGATTTTATTTAATATAAAAGTAACCTACAACTATCTCAACAAAAATATCAGAATGTTAAGGTGTATAAAAACACAAATTTTCAAAAACTCATATTTTTCTTAACCCTATTTGTTTTCTAAGCATAGTAAGAGACTCCTCAATTACAAATTTCTTATTTCCAAAACATCAATTCTCAGAAATTTTGTACAAGTATAAAATGATTTTGAGAATAAGGAGGAACCTCGATTATTTCTTAGAAACAACAATCGTACTAAGAGTCCTCTCTCAATCTTGACTTTTTCTTCTTTTTCTTGGGGTTTTCTTTGGATGTGATTTCTTCCTTCTGTTCATCCTTATTTTGTTTTGTAATAATTTTATTATTTTTTATAGAATATTCTATTGAGGATGTTAAATTTTCATCATATTTAGTAATATATTTGTTATGATTAGTTTGTAACATTTTTCCATGCCTGTCTTTTATTCTGTTAATATAGTTGAACATCTTTTGATATCATGTCCTTCTAGCTCATATCCATAATCTATTGACACTTTTTTCAAATTTTTGTATATATTCAGATGTTTTTTTCTTACCCTATTCATTCACTGATTTTTGTTCTCCCTCTAACTTCTTATCCAAGTTAATGTGTTTTGGACAGATAACAGAACACTTTCTTTTCAGACTCAAAATATCTGTCTTCCAAAACATCCATCTTCTAAGAATTGTTCAAAAACATTTTTTTCCAATTACAAAAAAGTCATCCTTTAGAAATATTTTTGGGTTGCTCACACATTTCAAAAACAGTTTCCATAGGTTGGAACCTATTTTCAACTTTCACACCAACTTTCTCAGGTTTCCTTTGAATATTTTTTTCACATATATTCTTCTAATAGAATTGAATCCCCCTAAAACTGTTACTGTTATAACCTATAGAATAATAGTAATATTTTTTGTTGAAATAATACATATTTAAAATATACCTGAATGTACCACACTACAAGAAGTATCAATAGAAAGAGTATTTTCCTCAAAAACTTCCATACTGATCGGAATTGTAAAAATGTTTCTCAAGAAACTTTTTATCTTTATTATCTGAACAACTAACCTTTCTGTAGTCAAGAAAAATATTCTTCTTTATTTTCAGCCTTATTATAATTATAAGTAATATGAACATATATGTATTCAGAATATTTAGTATAATTTTTAGACTCAGGGTATTTTGAGACTTCCAAATTCCAAAATTTTTTGACATGGACACATACATAACTTTTCCAATATTCATATTTTTAGAAACAATTCAATCCTTCTTCTCAACCTTTGAATGAAATATTTTTACCCTTATAAGGTTTATTATTATAATAAATTTCACCCACATTAGAAATATAATTTTTAAAACTTTTATTTCTCTATTTAGGTTTATAATTTTTTTACTAGACAAGTTCCAACTCTTCTTCATTTTTCCTTCATCTTCACTTCTAGATGTTCATTATGATTATTTTATTCCTCAAGAGATTTATTAAAATCATAAATTTCTTAAATAAAATTGAATTTCTCATCAGGAGTACATTCCTGATTATTTTTTAAAGAGTTTTCACAATTCAAATCCCTGATATGCTTTTCATGTTTACCAATAATACTCAAAAATTATTTCAATTCTTCTCTCTGATGATATTCTAATTCAGTTTCCTCTTCTTCAAAATTGCTTAATTTTATTATTAATTATTATTTTTTGCAATGAAAGTTTTCTCCCTAGAATAATAAATAGATTTTTCAGATTCAACTTCACTTCCTTCTTCTTCAGAACAAAAACATTCACTGCTAGAAAATATTACCACATTAACTATAACAATGAATGTGTTCTCTTCCATACAATTTGTAACCTCCTCAATATCATCATTCTTAGATAAAAACTTTATCCTTTTGGATTTTGAGAACTTATTATCTTTCCTCTTGGAATATAATTTTTCTTTAGAACCATTTTTCTTCCAAGATCTTCTTGGACTTCATTCTTATTCTTTAATTTCTTCTTTAATACATTCTTCTTCATCACCTCTTCAAGGAAAATTGGAAACAAAATTCTCAATGGCTCCACATCAAAAAAAATTTAAGGGAAGTTTACCATTATACTCTTTTATAACTCTTTACACATTTTTAGAAAACTAGAATAAAATTTCTTCCAGATTTTTATATACCTTATTTTTATATTTAAAGTCTGCAACATCATCTTCCTCAGGAACCATCTTAACCTTTTCTTTATTGGTGCCTTTGAAAGACATTTATCAATCAATTTTTGTTTTTTACTTCATTAATTATATCTATCTCATCTCATATGCGATGAGAGAAGTATGTAAATAATCCCGAGATAATGTATTAGGATCTATATTTTACAATGAAGAAACTTTGGCATCATACTTTTCAGGAAGAATTTAAAAGATCTTTTAAAAAATAGTAAAATATTCTAACTTTTCACCAAGACTTCTGATAATGCTAACAATGTCATTATCCCTGGTAAAGAAGTCACCAATTGATTTATACTCATACATATTCATATCTTCATTCTTCAATCTCTATATTTTTAACTTTTCCTTTTTCACTTTGGTATTGCCTTCATAAATTTTGTTCATCTTATCCTAGATACCATTGACAGGGGAAAATCCTTTTACTCTCATAAACTGACTTTTAAAAAGTAATGAGAGTAATTCATTCTTAGCTCTTCCATCATTCTCAAGGTTTTCCTTATCAACATTTATGAGAGGATCATTCTCAATACGAGGAGGGAAAAAATCTATAACAACTCTTGAAGAATCATACCTAAGAGAAATTATATAAGGAAGCATTATTGCTTTGAAAATATGATAATTCATATTATTTAAGATCAATATCTACTTAGTATTCACACAATTCATATTCTCCACCAAAACTTATTCTTCAAAATTTTAGCAAATAATAAAAAATGGGTTCCTATTTTGATACCACTTCTAAGTTCACATTAAAGATATTTGTATCATAGAGAAAGGGAAGGGGTGGATATGTGATACCTTTTTCTTTTAAGTTTATTTATTAAGAAAAAACCTTTTCCTACTATTAAATATTTCATTACATACTGAAAACAAATCATACACACATCCACAAGAACAAAAATATTTAAAATGTTCCTTATCCAACAAGAATAGCTATGTACTTGGTATGGTTTTGAAATAATCCAATACCACAAAATACACTAGACAAAAATTATTTTTGTGTGGAATACAACAAGTAGGATATTCCCTTTCAATCTTGTGTAAAAATATAATTTTGTGTGTGCTCCCTCTAGAACAAATGGTGTAAAACAAAGTTTTTGTAAAAAAAAATGTTACCTATGCTTTTTAAAAAACATATAGAAATGTATTCTTTAAAAAAAACTCTTCATTTTCTTACCCACAAGATGGTAAGAAATTCATGAGATATGATATAAAACTCAGTCTAATTGCCTAGTCTGATCTACCCAACCCGGTTCTTCTAATCCGATATTCCTAGTCTGATTGCTCAATACGAAAGGTATATCTTTGTTAGAATACTATTGAGACAATTATAAAAACCTTCTTCCCTAGTTCAGAAAACCCAATATGAAAATTTGGATCTGATTATCCATCCCGATACAGTGACCATATAAATAAAATGATAATCAACTAAATAAGATGACCCACTAAATAAGATGATCAACTAAATATATTGAAATCTTGTCTATTCTACTTTCACATATATCCATCAAAACTTATTCAAAAAAAAACTCAATAGGGAAACATCTTATATCTCTATAAAATTATTCAGTGCTCTCCCTTCTCTCTTCCTTTTCATAAACAGTACACTCAAAAAAAAGTACAGAGTACTTTCAGCTTTTATAGGTGACCTAAAAGAGGTTTTCACCAGAATCTGAAAGCATTTCCCACTCAAGAAAATTACCTGAATTAAATGATTCATTGAATTTTAAATACATTTATGACATTGTCAATGATTCTAAATTATTATACATACTTATAAAATATTCTAACAACTTCATATCTTCTTCATAATATCTTTTAAAACACTATTCTAAATTTTATTTCTTTAATACAATTCCTTCGTTATGGTGCTCTTTACTAATTTCTTGTATGAGGAAATAGATACCATTCTGTTTTCTCGATACAATTTATTCCTTATGGTGCTCGGTAATAACTGATGAGAAAAAAAACATATTCTTTGAACTTTAAGATCTATAAAGTTTGATTCTAATTATAATTATTATTTGTCTCATGAAAACAGATGTCAAATAATAGATCCTTATTCTTCTCTTCTCTTGACCCAATTGAATGGAAAATAATGTAATTCAACCTTTGTTAAATGGTTGACTGTATTGTTAATTAAACATTGTAATTCTTATTTTTATTTTTCCCAACATTATTTTCTTCTATCTTTATTCATATGTCCCAAATTTTTTTACCTCCAATGATTATGATGGCATAACGAGTTCAATGGAATGGTATGAGCAGCTTTAACTTCAACCACTTCTTTCTATTCTAAATACGATATAACTGTCTTTTCCTACACAAAATTATTTCTATTTTTCACTTCAACTTAATTATATAAAGATTTGTATCTTTTGTATATTGTCCTGACTATAAACCAACACCTTTAGTTTCTCACATTTTTTACAAACCTTCCTAGACTTTAAAAAAATATGAATAAGATAAACTGATTATGATGAAAAAAAATATTCATATTTACCAAATTTATTCCTTCACAAACTTCCTCTTGTATATTGACTTTATTTAGGACTTTTAATACATTGAAGAACAGTTTCAACATCTTCCGACTTACCAAGGAATGTATTTTGACATCCCTTTCTTTCATCAACAACTTTCTTTCATTCTAAACCTAAATACGATTGACATGATTACAATCAGACTAGATACAATGGGTAGCCAATATTTTCTTTCCATCAAATTCTTAATACGATTGGAAACATCTATTTTAATCCATCTTTCTTTCATCATGCTTGAATCATTAATTTTTCAAATAAATTATGATATTTGTGAAATACAAATTAGCAAAGCATCATCACATAAACAACTTATGATATTTTTGAAATATGAACCAAAAAATCATCCTTATATTTTCATCATAGTCATTAATACTTCGATTCAACCCCATTACGATCAATCATTTCATTCTAGATTTAGTGTGAATCTGAAGAGACATTTCTTCTAGCCTTCTTCTCTTAAATACAATGGACACTTTCTAGCATTATGAGTTCAATTTCTTGAATACTATTTTGATTATGAATTCATAAATACAATTTTTGTGTCCGATCACTATCTTTTACAAAGTGAAGTGATTCCCTTTTCCACTTTGAAAGAAAAAACGTTCACCCTCAAACTTATTCCTAATTATGATGGTGAATCTAATTTCCACCATCTTCAGAATTTTTATCAACATCCCAATCTGATGGATCATATTGAATCATCCAAATGTTCTGGATCTGATTGAAAACATTCATTAATCTGGATTACCGTACATCATATTCTCAGTCTATTATCTTTCTTCCACACTATCAAAATATTGATATGTTGACAAAAAATACTTCCAAAACACAACATGGGCCTAATAGAATTTTAAAGATTATAATTATTTAATAAATGTTTTTCCAAAGGATCGAATAACAACTGTAAATGTGGTGTTGAATCAGTTGTTCACTGATAATAAGCTTCAATTATTTTCAAAAATTAACCCTAAAACCTGTTAAATTACATTACCTTATTATCTTTTATTAAATATCCATGCTTGAATTTTTGGAAATAAATTAATGAACCTGAGATTTACAAAGTTCATCCTCAGTTTGAGAACATACATCCTTTCCATAACCACTCCCATTGGTATATAGAAATTCAATATAATGAAGTAGTGAATCCAACTTGTGAAAAATCATGTTATAAACCTTATTTCTCTAGATATTAATGATTATACTGAATAAATTTAATATACAAAGTTTTCTTAAATGCAATTTAATCTAAAAAATAAAATATCACAAAACCAATTTCCTTAAAACTATCTAGAACGTCAGTCTAATGTACATGGGTTCACTTGCCTCATTCTGATTAACTCATTCCCATATACTCAATAAATTAAACCTTTTCTAAAAATGTAGTTCTCAACCCCTACTCAAAAGCTGAGTTTGATATTCATCATTCTTAATTTCCACATTCTAGTAAGAAAAAATTTCAATAGTCCAATATTTCTATGAGATTTCAGTCCAGAAAAAAACTCCGACTCAATATATGAAATGATCTTCTTTTCACACATGAAAACCTTGAAAAGTACCAATATAATATGCATATATTTATTGGAATCCTGGAATATTAAATTCTGGAAATAGAAAAACTTTTATCTCTTAGTTAAATTAAAAAATATCTGAAATTCACTCATATTTTAACATTATGTTTGACTACTGAAACACTTATGGAACCTTCTTGAATCTCCTTGATTCATCATATCAATCAACCTCATTAAAAATCCTAATGTTTAGTCAGTATTATGGAAATTCCTCAGCTAATTATGAAGGAATTTTCTCACCTAATTATGATAGAACTTCCATTTTAGAGTTAGTATGATTTTAATTTATAATAGAAACTGAATACGAAATATCAATTTCTAAAACTCCTTACACTTTCTCATTCTAATTAAATTATCAACATGATATAATTTTTAATATAGTTTCTCAGACCTATTAATTTTTTTTAAAAAAATACATCTGATGATTTATCGGTGTGAAACAATCATCTGATGGATTAGTGAATGTTCCTAGTCTGGTAGATCGGTATCAGGAACTCTGATTACTTAGATGTTTTTAATCCAATGGAGACTCCAAACAGATAATCTTCAAACTTTATTCACTTTAATTACTCAGAATTCTGGTAAATTTTGTGTCTGGTATAACTCAATCTAATGAAAAATTTATGGGTTTCTGGAACTGATGAAAACTATTAAAAGAAATTTAATAGTATATATTATTTAAAATATTTTATCATGAGAATTTATCATGATTTATATGAACTTAGTGATAAACAAAGCATCTTATGAGTATAGGTTAGAAGGTAAAGAACTTTATAACTCCAAACAATTATGAAACTAACATCTAATGCCTTAGAAAGATTCTGAATTTATTTCACATCTTCTTATAACATACTAACAAATGCCTTGTATGAAATATGGTTAACTTCATGCTGATGGATATGAGACGGATGGTGCTTCCGATCAACATTTTTATCTTTCTAACATCTTCTATGACTAGTACTTCTCAGTACCATACTTTGTGTCTAGTGCTGCTTAGTTTGATCCTCTATGTCTGGAAAACAACTTTCCCAAAAACAATACTTTCCTCCCACTTGGTGTTTGGGTTCGACCAATCAGCAACACTCATGCATATTTCAAAAATATTATTTTACAAAATTTTAGACTTCAAAATATAAAAAAATTGTTAAAAACAACACTCCACAAAAGTTCTTCAATCTCCCCCTATGTATTTTTTGACAACAATTGTTAATAATTTTTTCAAGTCAAAATTGTTCAAATACTCGTACTTTTCACAATTCATGTATTTAATACAACTCCAAAATTTAAAATTTTATTAAAACATTTCATTTCTCAAAAATATAGTTTCACGACACTACACTATTGGATAAAGTAATTTTTTTGAATGAATTCCATCCCTCAATTACAATAATGTTTTTCAGCCATACAATGATAAACTCCCCACAAATTTGATATTTTTTAACCTTTCTTTTTCTATCCCCCTTGATTGTAATCTCCTCCATTATCAAATAACCACAACATCAGGTTTAGAAAATGAAGATAAATAAAAATATATAATAGAATGTTGTTACTATCTCTCCCCATTTGTCTTCATAATAAAAAGAATAGTGGGGGAATTCCATATAAGTTTTAGGAAGTTTTTGGTGGAGGATGAACATAAAGTTTCAACCCAAATTAAATAAATCTCTCTTTCAAAATAAATTTTGTGAAGATGTCAACCAATTGATACTTTGTTAAGATATATTCCAGAAAAAATATCAAGCATCAAATTTATCTTTTATAATCAAAAACATTATATCGAATTTTTTTTATCTTGAATGTTGTACAAGATTTTTAGAAAGATCAATTTAACTCTTATTATCACAAAGTATCTTCAATGGTTAAGAAAATTTTACTCTCAAATCATCTAGCTGAAATTTCATCCACAATGTCTAAGTGAAAGAAATAGTAACTAAAACATATCTTGATTCTTATATTCTCAGAGTTAATAAATTATGTTTCTTAATATGCCAACTCACACAATATTCACCAAACAAAATGTCCCTCCATAAGAAGATTTTATTTCATTACAATCTTCATCCCAATCAGCATCAATATAACCATAAAAGATTATTTAAAAACCTCAGTTGTATAAAATTCAATGCCAATTTTTTCCATTCATATATCTCAGAATTATTTTTTCTTCCAAATTATGGGATTATTTTAGATCAGTTATATATATAGCACACAAAGTTATAACATAAAAAAATCAGGCCTTGAGGCTGTGATATAAAGAAAACTTCCTATTAGCTTCTAAAAATCTTTATGATTCACACATCTTTTGGACTCATCTTTAATAAACTTTATCCCAACTGAAATAGGAGTAGAAACTTCTTTGTATTATTTAATCTCAATCTTCTTTAACAATTACCTATAATATTTTTTTGATATATGAAAATTTAAATTTCCTTTTGTTGAACTTGTATGATAAGGAAAAAAGTTAATTCTCCCATTATTGGCATTTCAAAATTCTTCTTCATTTCCTCATAAAATTCTATAAAAACTTTTTCTTAGTCCCAAAAAAATATTTCATCCCCATAAATGATCACAATTAGGGTGTTGGAGTTAACTTCTTTAACATATCAGTTACTATCAGCTTTTCTATTAGAAAAACCAACAATATAAAACAACTGTCAAGTTTTGAATACCAGGAATGTGAGGCTTGTTTCAACCCATACAAGGCTTTGTTTAATCTAAAAACCTTATTTTCATAATTATCAAGTAAAACCCCACAAGGTTTATCAATTTAAACTTCTTATTATATATTTTTAATTATAAAGGGTGACATTAAATACAGATTATAAAATTTATAATTTTGGTGTATATAAACTTCTAGAAACATTTTAATAGTTTTTAACCTTGCAATGAGGGATAATATTTAATCAAAATCCATACTTTCAACCTGTTCATAGCCTTTAGAAACAAACCTTTCATTGTTTGTTGAAACTTATCTATGTTTATTCAACCTTTTAATATAAAAACATTTTTATGATAACATAGTTACCTTTAAAACATGGTACAAGTTCCCATGTTTATTTTTCTAAATTATATCAAACTCTTCATTTAAATAATCCAACCGTTTTTTATGTTGAATAGATTTTGAAATTGATAATGGTTCGAATTTTGAAATAAGTGATGTCTGATTTTCTAATATCATCTTTCTTATGGTCTTAACTAGATCGTTATGATTGCTAAGAATATTTTCAGCCTCAACATGTTTTTTAATGAATGAAATTTCAATGTTCCTATTCTAGATTCACTTTCCTCATCCCACGATTATTCCAAATCTTGATAAGTCTATTTTGTATCATTTTCACTTTCATTGAAAACCTTCAGTTTACCTTCCTCAAAATTATCAGATTTTTTTGTTAAGGAATTTTTATTTTTAATAACTTTCATATCATATGTGTCCACAAATTTTTTTAAACATTTTCATCCAACACTTATAACTTCATCTATTGGGTGATTAACCCATAAATGTTATTTCCTCAATTTTCTCATAAAATTTAACAAGATTAAGATTTTTTTATTCTAAGTAAGCATAAAATTCCAAAAACATTGAAGTAATTCAATGAAGGTTTTTTTGTTATACCATATTTCATAAGAATTTATATTGGATTCTCCTCTCAAAAAAATATACTATAATCATGTACAACAGTAATAAAAACTTCTCTCCAATTGAAATTTGAAAGTTTGTATTATGTTAACATCGTTATTCTCATTTCCACCATACTTATTTTCTTCCATTATTCTACTCCATTCTATTTTGGGGTATATGGAGCACTATATTGTTGTTTGATACCATGATTTCTACTATATTTTTAAAAAGTATTATATGTGAACTTGATTCCATTATCTGTTCTCAACTTCTTTATATAGTCCTCAATTTCTTTCTCAACTTCTTTTCTAAAAATGCCAAACATTTATATATCCTTTAAGATGTGTTTTATAAACATGATTTTGGTCATCTGAGTGAAATTATCAATAAAATTGATTAAATAAAAATATACTTTTATTGATTGATGTGTAATAATCCCATATACATCAGAATGAATAAGATCAAGAGGTCTAGTATAATTAATCACAAATATATTATGACTTTTATTAGTCATATTTATTTTCTGAAAGGTTACTCAAACATTTTCTACTACTGTTTCCAATTATGTAAAAAAATTTTATAGAATACCTTCAAAAGTATATTGCATGTTTTTTCCCAAGTCTCCCAATTCTTTGGCCCCACAATTTTTTTTCATGTTCAACACTCAAGTAATAGGATTTGTTAAATTATCCTATTTGAAAGAGATTCCCACTAGTTATTTCTCTTTTTGTAATGAATTTTACATCATTCACACATTAATTGATACATGAATATTTTTTGAAAATTACATCTTTTCCATCATCATAATGTTGACTTACAGTAAGTATGTTATGTTTTATTTCATCAACAAATAAAACATCATTATATTTTAACTTTTCTTTTTCAATGACAGCCTTTCCGATTCATCTTATTTTAATGAACTAGCATTCCAAAATGTAACAACACCTCTATTAGGATTTTAAACATGTTTCAATATTTTTATTTCATCTTTCATGTTTAAATTAAAACCATTATCATGTATCCATGATTTTTTCCTTTTACTTTCATTCAAGGAAGTCTCAAAAACGAAATATCTTTTATTAATATTCTTCTTTATATCTTCCTTTTGTTTTATCGCATAAAAGTGTTTTCCTAGAATAATAGTCATAAATTCTTAAAAAAATGACCTGATTGATCAAATATTCAACAATATTATTTCAAAAAATACAAACAATTTTTTAGTTGAAAGTTTATAATATCTTGAGAATTTACAATTTAAACTTTTGGGAACTTTAGATAGTTACACATTCTACTTTCTCTATTTCTTACACTCGGTTCAGCCCTTATTTTGGGAATAGATATTTTATGCAAACAATTGTATGATCTATGATTACATATTCCAAATAATCATGAATAAGTATTAAAGAAATATTTTCTGTTGAAGAAAGATCTTTATCTTTAGAAATTTTTTTCCGGTTGATAAATTCTTTATGCTTTAACATACTCTTGCTTGGAACATATTTCTTATCAAGGGAGTTTTGAACTTTTATAGATGTGATGGGGTTTTTCACACCCCTTATTAATCCATAATTTTAAAAAACTTTTCTTACCACCTAAGTTGTTAGAAAAATTAGGTGAACCATTGTTGTGGTGGGTGAGGATTTCCACTGATTCTTGATTTGAATTTTATCATCGCCTTTATATGTCTCTAAGAAATTCAGAGTTCCATCCAAAGAAAAAAATGACCCAGTCTGTGGCATAGCCCTAGGGGAATTCCCATTCCCCATGAATGGAAACTAGTACCTAGGTATCAATAACCTTTTTTGATAACTATTTCACCCATTTGTATTAGCATAAAAAACAACCATAATAGAGAAAATAAAAATAAATAATCATAACCAAACATGATACAAAAAATTTCATATTCAATGTTTAAAACATTGAAAAAATACCAAATGTGCTATTAAAGAAGAAAAATAAAAACACTATCCCAAAACCTCCAATAAATAAGAGGAGCACCATCCTCAAGTCACCGCTAATAAAACCTACACGAGAAGACCAATAAAAACCAAAACCACCATCAGGATATGTCTTTCCTTTACCTGAGTCAAACATAACCTTGTTTTCATACACCCAAACATGTATACAGGGTGTGATCCATATCCCAGTATGATTCCACCCAATAAATGATATTCCATGCTAAAACATTATAAGAAAAATCACCATGCATGTTTTACAAAAATAGATAGAAACATTTTTATCCAAAAAAATTTAGAGAGAAAACATTTTTACAAAAGAAACCATGATTTTCTTTTAAAGTAACTAACCAAGTGCACCCTATGCTGTTGGTGAGAGAAATATCACAAAAGAGAACTAAGTTCTAGGAAAACCCTGTAGGGACTAGCTAATATAGGACACTATGTACATAGTTTCTCAATCAAATGTGGTGTAGAAACCACAACCAACCGCATTCTCTTGTACGATCCACTAGGAGGGAATATCCCACAATCCTAGTGGTCTCCAATCATCTTAATAGTTTATTTAGTGTTAAACCATCAATCTTTCTAGATGAATTTAGGAAAATCCATTTCTGATTCAACTAACATATTAGTCCTAGTCCACCCACCTAGATAGCCAGGTTTCTCTTCATGCTACATTTTCATTTCACAGACCACAAGGATCTCAAAATTCATATACACACATTCAAATCAATAAAAAACACTTGATAAATCACCAATTACACAATAAAACAACTTTCAAATATAATCACACACCATGACCATTTCCAAATATGTTTTTCAAAACCTGTACATTTCATCAAACACATTTTACAAGAAAACACAAGTAATTCACAAGGAAAATAACCCATTTACTATAGAAAACCATATTTCACAGTAAATGAACCTTGGATTATTTTAAGAAAACATTTTTTACCTCATAAAAATTTCATAGAACAAAAACATGAATCGAAAAAAGAACATTAAAACCAAATAATAATTTATAAGCATATAACCACTACTTCAAGTGTAGAAATTTATAGAAATCAGTGATAAACCATAATTGAACATTAAGTGAACCCTATAAAGGCAAGATCAAAACAAAAAAAATTATTATTGAACCCTCATGAATAAGATCCAAACCTAAAGAATTCACACAAACCACTGATGATATGAAACCCCAAGAAAGATGGGGAGAAACCCTAGAAAAGAGGAAGAAATCTAGAAAAGAGGGACTTACATGGAGTTCCTTGAAGATAAAACACAAAATCCACCACCAAAATGGAGGTCTAAGGGAGAAATGAGGAATGTTGGAGGCACCTAGTGATGGAAATCCCAATTGGGGAGTAAAAATTAGTGATTTGTGGTTAAATACCAAGAGGACACAATTGATATTTTGAAATTTTTAATGACCTGGACAAGTCTCAGAGTTTTCCTACACAGTTTTCCAAATCAGGTGATAACCATGTGCCCCTTTTTCCAAGAAGTACATTTCGCATGATTATCCTGAATGGTTTAAAAACCATGTGCAAACCATGCAGTTAACCACTGTCCAAAAACAACACTTGGACACATGGATACCTAGGCAAGGGAGTAGATTTTTCCAACCCGAGTTCCATTCATGATCCACCAAATGTTTACCTAAATTTTCTCATTTTTTTCCAAAAACTAAAAAGAAACACAAAGGAAATATCTAGAAAAAAATTAAATAGAAAAATACCTCAAAATGAAATCATAGGTCTGATAATTATCCTCACCATTAAAAAATTCTTTCCCTGAAAAGTCTACCCGAAGCTTGATTAAAGAATTGAAATGGATACTCTTGATCAATCCATGTCTTCTACTCTCAAGTCCCATACATATCATTCATATGTTACCAAAGAACTCGGACCAGCGTGATAGACTTTCCACAAAGTACTTTATCTTGGGAATATACAATCTTTACTAGCCACTCAAACACTAAAAAATCGGGCTCCTATCTAACTCTTCCCAACTTAGCACATGAGACGAATTTGGGTTGTACTTTTTCAAAAATGAAACATGGAACACTTTTTTAATTTACATATATAGTGAAGGAAAATCTAACCTATATTCCACCTTACCAAACCTCTTGGTGATCTCGAAAGTTTTGATATACCTAAGTGTTACCTTCTCTTGCTTACCCAAAAGATAATGATCCATGTGTGGTTCCACTTTTAGGAGAACCTGATAACCCCCAGAGAACTCTAATGATCGAAAACTTTGATTAAAATTAGATTTTTGGTGACTCTTAGATATCATCAACCACTTCCTGATCAACTTTACCTTCTTAGATGTATCTTTTACTAAGCTCGGTCCCAACAATAAAGTCTCACCCAAATCAACCCAACACAAGGGAAACCGACATGAAAGACCATAGAGTTTTACAAAAGGAGCCATTCAAATCAAATATTGTTACTTGTTGTTATATAAAAACTCAACAAATAATAAATGGATATCCCATGAACCACCGAATCAAGAAATATAATCAAATAAAGTATTCCAAAATCTAATTCTCTCCCTTCGACAGACCATCCATTTGAGGATGGTATGCCATACTCAACGTGAACTGCGACCCAATTTCTTATTGGGGTACTTCCCCAAAAAATAAAGGTAAAATAGAGATCCCTAACTGAAATAATTTTTGACGGCACATTATGAAGCCTCACAACCTCCTGAACATACAATAGGCCCAACTCATCCACTTTGGATGAATATCTAATCGGAATGAAGTGGGAATATTTGGTCAAATGATCGATCCCCACCCAAATGGTATTCTTCATCCAGGGTATATGAGGTAAGTGAATAATAAAGTCCATGGTGATCTCATCCCACTTCTAGGTAGGAATGGGTAGCGGCTAAAGAAAACTAGAGGGTCTTTGGTTCTCTCCTTTTACCTATTGAAACATATAACACCTCAATACGAAGTCATCTATATCCTTCCTCATACATGGCCCCTAGAATTGCTGATGTACATCATAATATATATTGGTATCACAATGATGAACGAACCAATTGGACTATTGACTCTCCTACATCACCACCTTCCTCATAGATAATATCACTACAAAGTGACCCTTGAAACATAAAATTCCCTCAGTAGAAAATGAACAATAACAAAGTGTCTCCCCACCATAAAAGAATTACATATAATGCTATCACAACTAATCATTTAGATTATCTTTCCAAAACCAACTCAATAAGGGAAAAATCCATCTAAAAATTGGCAAGGAATGTACATCCACCATGCTCCTTGGTCTCTATGTGCATCTGAGAAGATATCACCATCAACGTTCACTCACTAATGGACACTTTCAATGCCTTCAATGTCACTTTTATCCTCAATGAATCCTCCGCAACATTAAATTTTTCTGGGGTATAGACTATAAAAATCAAACCTTGAAGATACTCAACCCAACAATACTAAATTAAATTATGATCCTTCTGGTTGAAATTATAGGCCAATATTTTATGATCTGAATGGACCACATAATTGTTCCCAGAAATATAATGATGCCATGTCTTTAAGGAATGCATCACAGATAATAACTCAAGGTCATGCGTTGGTTAATTCATTCAGTGTGTTCAGATTTGGAGAGAACCATCCACCCCTACACAATAATTTTGTATAAGAACACACCTGATACCCATTCCTAAGGAATCACAATAAACCACATATCCCTTTATATATTTTGGGAATATAAACATAGGAGTGTTAGTAAACCACTAATTAAGATCCTCTAAGGATGTAAGACACTCTACGCTCCATTCAAACTTCAACCTTTTTCCGAGTGAGAATAATAACGGATGAATAAAGTCAAGAGAAGTCCCAAACGAATCACCTGTAGTACCCTAATAGGTCTAAAAAATTCCTAATCAAAAGAAAATATCTTGGTTTCTCCCATGAAATTAAATCACTGATCTTCTCAGGGTCCACTAAAACCATTTATTCTAAGATAACATGTCCCAAATACTTCACTTCTCTGATCTAGAAGGATCATTTAGAGAACTTGGCATGGAGACAATGTTCCTAAAGAGTGCCCCACACAATCCTTAAATGCTTCTCATGATCCTACTTAGTCTTAGAATAGACCGTGATGTTTTCCGTGAATATCATTCCAAATGAATCGAGATATTGATAGAACACCATGTTGATAACTTCCATGAAGACCACTGGAGAAATTGTCAACCCGAAAGACATGACCAAGTAATCAAAATGGCTATATCTGCTTCAAAAAGATGTTTTCAGGACATCCACCTCTATAAACCTGAATTAGGGAGAACTTGAAATCAAATCAATCTTAGAGAACCAAATATACCCTTTTAATTGGTCAAACAACTCATCAATCCAAGGTAATGGATACTTGTTCTTATTGGTCACATTATTCAGCTTTCGGTTATCAAAACACAACTAGAGAGATCCATCATCCTTTTTCACAAATAGAATTTTGGTGGAAAATGTTGAGATGCGTGGGAAAATGAATCCATTGAAAACTTTAATTCCCTAAACTTAGTGGGGTCTATATGGTATGAGGGAAGAGATATCGACTATGTCCCCAATGAAAAATAAATCGAAAACTCCACACCCAATTCTGGAGGAAAACCTAAAAAATCCTCCAGAAAAACCATTTGGTAACTCATCCACTATAGGAGGTAATGGACCATGATGATAACTTCCATCATCCTCAATGAAAGTGAGGATAACTAAAAAACAAGATAACCCAATTCTGGGAGTGGAGGTCCAGCACGACCAGATTGAGGATCCCATTCTCTATGAAAAATTTGCGTACTACCATCAGACACCAAAAAACTCACTCATCGACTATAGAAATTAATTTACACCTTAAATCACACCATCCAATATATACTGAGGATCACATCATAGAGATCCATCTCTAAAATAAGGAAAACCCATTCTAACTTGACCCCTGACATGTTAAGTGGACAAGACAAACACATGAAACCCTGTTCTCACTTCATACTAAGTGACGTTACCAAATCCATCACATATGACATAAGATTAGTTGGTAATTTTAACACATCAAATAGGTGGGAAGAAATAAAATAAACTAAAACACAAGTATCAAATGGAGGAAAATATAAGGATGATACAATAATAAGAGTACCTTGAACTGCTGAAGGCACCACATATGATCCTACTATTTTGTAATGGCCCGGACCTCTCCGGCCCATTCCTTTTTCAAAAAGAAGGTCAAGAAGTGTTCTAGAGGGTAATATGGACCTTTCCCACACTTTCCAGAATTTTGAAACTACACGCCATGTAGTTTGAGTACACGCCGTGTACTCCCTTTTCGGGTATACCCCGTGTTGCAAGCCGTGTGCTTGCTGTGTGGAATAATGGGTGCACGTCGTGTGACCAGTTCTACACGCCGTGTAGTCCCTCCCCGCGTACGCGTTACCAGTCAACTGTCGTGTGCCGTGTTGGAGTCGTGTCCTTTCCATGTGCAATAAGTGAGTACACGTCGTGTGTCAAAACTACACGCAGTATAGTCCTTCCCCGCGTATGTGTTACCCTCAAACCGTGTGTTGACCAGTCAACGGCCGTAGAGCCGTGTTGAAAGCAGTGTGGAGACCGTGTGAAAGAACCGAGTACATGTCGTGTACCATAAATTACACGCCATGTACTTTTGATTTTCACGCCTATAAAAGGAGGGGTCCCCTCCTCCTTTTCAACACACACATCTCCTCCCCTCTCCTCTGAGCAGAGCTCTCTTAAGAGACTCGAAGGCTCTTCCTTCCATAAATTCTTCATACGAGCTCCGATTTACGATCCGTCAGTGGCCACGAGATCGTAATGACGAGGTAGAGCTTCTGAGATTATATTTGTCGTCTTTCCTTCAGCCTTTCCTTTCCGAAATCCACCTGAGGAGGTTTTTCCGGGACCGACAGAAGTGTCGGACGCCGACGGATGTCTTCTAAGGTTGATCCGGGGGAGCGTTGTGATCAGGAACCTGTTGAGGTAGGGATCTTACCTTCATCTCTTTAATTTGTGCATCATGCAGGGTGGATGTTCTATTGTTTACGTGAAACACTTTTGAACCGGTTTAATAAAGATAATAAGTGGCTTATATAACGGGGATGGGAAGTTGTGATTTCTGTTTCTTTATATCCTGTGATATTATGTTGTGAATTGAATGAGCTTCTGCCTACGGAAAATCACGGTCGTTGTGGGACTTTTCTTATGCAATTAAATTTTTCTCTCTCCTTCTGGATTTTCTTATGGGTGGAAAACTTGTGGAATGTGGAAATTGGTTAATCACGTAAAGTTGGCTGTTTAAAATCTGGAACCCTTGTGTGATCACCCGGGTTAAACAAAATAGAATAATGAACATGTGGGTGTTGGCTTGGTTACGAGCCATGTGTTGGGGGGTGTTTTGTGGGTTGTTGTGGATTGGGTGAACAGCAGGGCTGCGGTTGACTTGGTTGTGGGTTGGTGTGAATGTTATGATGGTGATGGGCAGTGGGGCTGCAATAAATGGTATTAAAGAGGTGATGATGTATGGTACGGTTGTGGTTATGGTGGTTGGAAGTGGGGCTGCAGGGATGGGTTTAAATGTGAACGGGCTATGGTTTGTGAATATTAAATAAGAAGTGGAAGAGTTAATGAATGGTGGGTCATGGTAATGGAACGAGTTTAATAATCAATGGGGTTGGTTGGTTAATAAGGGGACTTGGTTGTGTTGCTTGTGTTTTCCTAACTTGATTTGAGGATGGCAGGGTTATGCTTTACGAATGATCGATGTGGTTGGTTGTGGATAGTTGCCCAGTAGTTAAGGAACTAAATAAACTAATTCTGCTGAAACGTGAAAACCTAAATGGGGTTGGGGTTTTTTGTTGTATGCATGCTTCGTAGTAGCAGTGTCGAGGCACGTTCTCAGTTTCTCTGTTTAGAAGCCATAGGTCAGGTTGTGTGGTCGGTAAATATATATATCTATATCTTTTGTGTTTTATCGAACCCCACCCATGTTGAGCACTTAGTGTCGAACACTCCCATTTCATGGGAGAGGGTGTTTTTCCATTAGTTACTATCTTCTTCCTGCTCCTTCTTCCCTAGGCTGTGATGGATTGAGGCGACCATACACCTAAGACTCTTTGGGTAGGTTTCGATTGGGGTGGTTTTAGCCCAAGACTCTTCAGGTAGGTTCTACTGTTTCCCAAGAATCTTCGGGATGAGGCCCAGGTGTGTGCGGGTGGGATACGTGGTTGTGAGACCCAGTTGTGTGCGGGTGGGATACGTGGTTGTGAGGCCCAGGGGTGTGCAGGCGGGATACGTGGTTGTGAGGCCCAGGTGTGTGCAAGCGGGATACGTGGTTGTGAGGCCCAGGTGTGCGCGGACAGGGAGAGTGTGGTAGCATCAGGACATTCTCCATTTGGAAGAGAAGCTAACAAAAAGGGAAATGGTGCGGGGTACCCAATACTCTTGTTTCTTATATACTACTACCTGTTGTTCTTGTGTTTTGGTGAGTGTGGCTGGTGAGGTTGGGTGGATAGAATTCCTTGCTAGGTTTCTTCTGTTGTTCTCACGGGACATTAGGATGTCTCCCCACTTGTGCATGAGAGATTTAGGTTTCCCTACTGAGTATACTTGTATGCTCACCCTACGTTTACTTTCAGGTTTCCAGGAGGACTACCAGGGCCGTGCGGGACCCTACTAGTCGGACAGTTGGAGTTGTTGCTATTGTTGTACCTTTGTTTTCTTTTGGTATTATACTTTGAGCTTTCTTGTACTTGTACCATGTTATAAAATTGTTTAAACATGCATGTGGGATTGGTTTGGGTTTATTTCTATACACTTACTCTTTCCCTTTTTGGTGTTTGACTTGTCCTATTTCCCGATCTTTAAAAATAAAAAAGGGTAATGCCTCCCATATTTGTGAAACTCCTACCCTTGGTGCTAGTCGCCACCCCGGGGCCTACTGGAGGCGAGACTCGGGGGTCATTATCTCCCTTTCACCATTTCCAGCTCAGGAGGGGCATCTCTGGTAGGAGGGGGTCGTGACAGAATGGTATCAGAGCTGATGGTTGAGAGATAGGATGGAGACTGGAGTTAGGAACAGTGAGGATTGCATGGGATGGTAGGGCAAAAATGTTGGTTAATCTTGGTGCGTAACATAGGCCAGGGAAGACCGGCTAGGACATGGGATTTTAGGGCCCCCCATGATCCAATGTAAGGACTCTGAGCCTACCGAACGACCAAGTGAGACCACATTGATTGTAGGGTAGAGACCCTAGTAAAGGTACTTGCATCATCATGATTGTGTTTTACATGATTTGGGAGTTCTGGGAAAGAAATTGAAATAAAATGATAAAATGAAACCATGAGTTTTTTTACTACTTGGGCTTAGGCAATCCTTGTTTAACGTATAGCTATGGCACCTGGACGTCATCCCCGAGTGGCTCAGACGGCCGAGGCCCAGCAGATTCAGGCGGTTGATCAGTTGAGGATTGACCGAGAGGAGGAAGATAGCCAGTGGCAGAAGACTCTCTGTTCTTTCCAGCGGCAGACCCTCAAGAAGTACGAGGTTAGTACTTCAGATACGGAGACAGAGGGGTGGCTTGAGGAGCTAGGGATCGCTTTTACCTTGATTCGTGCTCTGAGGGAGTACTGGGTTCCCCTAGAAGTCAGTCAGCTGAGAGGTGTAGCGCGACAGTGGTGGACGCTCTATCTCGGAGAGAGGATAGAGGCAGAGGTTCCATGGGCTGACTTTGAGAAGGAATTCTGAGAGAAATTCCATTATTCCATGATCAAGGCGGAGAAGCGGCAGGAGTTACTCTCCCTTCAGCATGGGAGTATGACGGTACGAGAGATGGGGATCAAGTTCTAAGATCTCTTGCGCTTTGCTCTGGATCTGTTTCCAGATGAGGAGTCTCAGGCAAGACGTTTAAGGGAGGCGCTCCGTCCTTCGCTCCAGTATGTTGTCACCCCCTTCACCCTTCCGACGTACTTGGTAGTACAGAAGAAGGTAGAGGTTGTAGAGAGGATGCACTTGCTGGGAGGTGCACCCCGTGAGGGGAACCGGCCAGGCTCGTCAAAGGGGAAAGCAGTCAGCAGCAGTTCTCCTGCGACGGGACCTTGCAGGTTCAGGCTAGTGGGGAGCAGGCCACAGCAGTTCTAGTTCAGATCTTCGGGTCCTAGTCCCTTTTTTACGATCCCAGGACCGAGGTGTTTTTCTTGTGGATGTTTTGGGCACGTTCAGAGTCGATGCCCGACCTAAGCTCAGTATGGTGGAGGTGGGCAGGTTAAGCGCCCACCTCAGCAGCACCAGTTGCCAGCGAGGCCCTTCCAGCAGCAGCAGGACCATGCTCCTCCGAGGGCAGACTTTGCAGGAGGAGGACGACCTCATGGTGCTCCTCAGGTACCTCGACCAGGGCATGGTCGTGGAGGTGGATGACATCAGAGAGGCAGAGGAGCTGGGCGTGGACAGTTGCACGCAGCAGAGTTGACAGCCTCAGCAGGACTAGAGGTGGTGCGAGGTACGATTTGTTTGTTCAGCACTCTTATTTCTGCTTTGTTCGATTCAAGATCCTCGCACTCCTTTTTTGCACCTGGTCTAGCCCATGCTTTGGGACTAGACGTAGAGAGACTTTCCGTACCACTGGTGCTGATTACACTAGTTGGAGGCCAGACCAGCGTATCTTGTGTTTGCTGGGGATGTGGGCTGATGTTGGGACCACATCGATATAGGGGGGACCTTCTTCTATTACAGATGCAGCCATATGATGTCATCCTAGGCATCGACTGGTTGTTTTATGTTAGTGCCGTTATCAACTACTTCCGGAGAAGAGTCGTGTTCTCCGACGTGGATGGGTAGCGTGTATCTTTTGTTGGCGAGAGGAACTATCAGGCGGGAAGCCGGCATGTGGAGCCTCTCCTTTCCTTGTTAGGCGGGTTATCAGTGGTTCCAGCTGATACAGAGATGATGGATGTCCCGGAAGTTTTTGGGGGAGTTCCTCGATGTTTTTCATGAGGAGGCCCCAACGTGACGTTGAGTTCAGGATAGACATACAGCCTGGTGCCCGTCCGATTTCGATGGCCCCTTATCGGATGGCACCTTTGGAGTTGCGGGAGTTGCGGATTCAGATTGATGATCTGATGGAGATGGGTTTTGCTCGACCCAGCGTGTCGCCATGGGGTTCTCCAGTTTTGTTCGTGAAGAAGGTAGATGGTGGTCTCAGGCTATGCATAGAATACCGAAGGTTGAACCAGGTAACAGTCAAGAACCGCTACCCCCTTCCAAGGATAGATGATCTTTTCGACCAACTGAGGGGAGAAGGTTGGTTCTCTAAGATTGATCTGCGATCGGGATATCATCAGCTGATGGTATAGGACAGTGACATCTCGAAGACGGCTTTTAGGTGCAGGTATGGGCACTTCAAGTTTGTAGTGATGCCGTTTGGAGTTACGAATACACCAGCTGTGTTCATGGGACTTATGAACTCTGTCTTCCGAGAGTTTCTGGACTGGTTCGTCGTTGTGTTTATCGATGACATCCTGATATACTCAAGGTCAGAGGAGGAGCACGTTGAGCAACTCAGGGCAGTCTTGGAAGTCATTTGACACCACCAGATTTACGGGAAATTGTCGAAGTGTAAGTTCTTGATACAAGAAGTACACTTCCTTGGGCACGTGGTGTCTCAGAATGGAGTATCAGTGGACCCGTCGAAGGTGGAGGTAGTTGTTTCTTGGGAATAACCCAAGAGTGTGGCAGAAGTTTGTAGTTTCATGGGGTTAGCAGCTTACTATCGAAGGTTCATTTCAGACTTCTCTCCAGTTGCTTCTCCTTTGAGAGCTTTGATGAGGAAGAACCAGGTCTTCCAATGGAGCGAGCAGTGCCAGAAAGCTTTTGACTACCTGAAGGAGAAGTTGGTCAGTGCTCCCGTACTCAGGTTTCCAGAGGAAGGGTTGTTGTATGAGGTGTTTTGTGATGCTTCTAGCCTTGGTCTAGGGTGCGTGCTGATGAAGAAGAAGGGAGTGATTTGTTATGGGTCTAGGCAGTTGCGCCCTCATGAGCGTAACTATTCCACCCATGAACTGGAGCTTGTAACAGTAGTGTTCGCACTGAAGTTGTGGCGATATTACCTCTTTGGGGAGCGCTTTGTGGTCTTCGCAGATCACAAGAGCCTGCGTTATATCTTCTCCCAGCGTGACCTGAACTTACGGCAGCGGAGATGGGTCGAGTTTCTCCAAGACTATGACTTTGAGATCTCTTACACTGAAGGTAAGGGAAACCTTGTGGCTGATGCCCTGAGCAGGAAGTTGCATCAGGAAGTAGTTCGAGAATCCACTGATGCTAGGAAGGCGATGAGAGAGTTGGCTGCCTTGCACTTGGATGCCAGAATAGAAGGTGTTAAAGGCTATTTTTTTCAGATGACGGTGCATTCCTCTTTGTTGTAGCAGGTGGAAGAGTCTCAGTGGGGGGACTCCGAGGCGGAAGTGATGCCGGATCATGTCGATCAGGGGAACGCTCCAGAGGGATGGTCAGAGGATAGCCTACATCGAATGATTTTCCATGTAAGGTTGTTTGTCCTGGAGACAATGCATGAGGGAGTTCTCCATGAGTTCCATAGCTCAGCCTTGGCGGTACATCCAGGAGTTTCAAAAATGTACTGAGGCCTAAGGAAACAGTTTTGGTGGCCCGGGGTGAAACGGGCAGTGGCGGAGTTTGTGGCTAAATGCCTAGTGTGTCAGCAAGTGAAGGTTGAACACCGTGTTCCCGGTGGTTTGTTGCATCCTTTAGATGTCCCCGAGTGGAAGTGGGATGAAATCTCAATGGACTTCATCACAGGACTACCTAGAGATCAGGGTGGTTATGATGCTATCTGGGTGGTGGTGGATCGACTGACGAAATCGGCTCACTTCTTAGCAATTAAGAAGTCTGGCTCGGTAAGTACCTTAGCACAGAGGTACGTAGATGAGGTGGTACGTTTTCATGGAGTCCCAAAGACTATCGTCTCAGATCGGGATACTCGGTTTACCTCACGATTCTGGAGAGGGTTACAACATGCTTTTGGAACCTAGCTGCGCCTTAGCACTGCTTTCCACCCCCAGTCCGATGGGCAGACGGAGCAGACTATCCAGACATTGGAGGACATGCTGCGAGCATGCGTTCTAGATTTCGGAGGATCATGGGTATGAAACTTGACTTTAGTAGAGTTTGCCTACAACAACAGCTTCCACTCTACTATTGGCATGGCACCATTTGAGGCTTTGTATGGAAGTCCATGTCGTTTACCCATTTGCTGGGCAGAGGTTGGTGAGACAGGTGCTCTTGGGCCAGAGGTAGTGCAAAGCACCGCAAAGAAAGTCCAACTTGTACGTGAGAGGATGAAAGCGGCTCAGGACCGACAGAATTCTTATGATGATCATCGGAGGAGGCCCTTGGAGTTCGAGGTGAGAGATCATGTGTTCCTGAAGGTTTCCCCTCGACGGGGGCAGCGGAGGTTTGGGAAATGGAGAAAGCTCTCACCTAGGTTCATTGGACCCTTTGAGGTGCTGAGGCGAGTCGGTGAGGTGGAATATCAGCTGGCCCTACCACCTCAGTTGGAGAAGGTTCATGACGTCTTCCATGTCTCCGAGCTTCATCGGTACTTACACGACGACTCCCACGTTATTGACTGGGGAGAGTTAGATATGGTAGACGACACGACCTTCGAGGAACAACCATAAGAATCAAAGATCGTAAAGAGAATGTGCTCCATGGACGAACCATTCCCTTGGTTCGTGTGTTGAGGAGGCATGGCAGCCTCGAGGAGAGCACTTGGGAGTGGGAGACCCAGATGCATGCTCAGTACCCGGAGTTGTTTTGACTTGTGTTTTTCCCTTGTTCTTATGAGCTTTGTGTTGATGTTGTACTTTGTACCTTTGATATATGGAATGCTTGGCATGTCAGTTATGAGACCTTTTGTTTCTTTGTTCCCTGGTAATGTGTAACATGTCCGGATGTGTGGGAAAGGGAAAAACCTGACCCTTAATCGAGACGCATTAATGCGGATGCGATTGAACCCGTGCGGGCGAGTCAGTGCCGCCTAAAGCGGATAATATCTCGACATAGGTGAAGGAATTTTCTAAACCAACATGTTCGGGTAGTGTGTTGGTTGTGTGGTGTTGGGGTTAGTGAGAGTTGAAAATCCTAATGTATGAAAGTGGGAAGACCCAATTCTTAATCGAGACGCATTAATGAGGATACGATTAAACTCGTGCCGTTGAGTCAGTGCCACCTAAAGCGGATAATATCTCGACATAGGAGAAGGAATTCCTAACAAATTTGATTAGGGTTGTTGGTTGGGTTCCAGTTATAACGAGAACCCTAAGAGGTATCTTGTTGGATTCCTCTAGGTTGGTTTTTGAATTCTCGGGGACAAGAATGTTGTAAGAGGTATCTGATGTAATGGCCCAGACCTCTCCAGCCCTTTCCTTTGTCAAAAAGAAGGTCAAGAAGTGTTCTAGAGGGTAATATGGACCTTTTCCACACTTTCCAGAATTTTGAAACTACACGCCGTGTAGTTTGAGTACACTCCATGTACTCCCTTTTCAGGTATACCCCGTGTTGCAAGCCGTGTCCTTGCTATGTGGAATAATGGGTGCACGTCGTGTGACCAGTTCTACACGTCGTGTAGTCCCTCCCCGCGTACGCGTTACCCGTCAACGACCGTGTGCCATGTTGGAGCCGTTTCCTTGCTGTGTGCAATAAATGAGTACACGCCGTGTGTCCAAACTACATGCCGTGTAGTCCTTCCCCGCGTATGCGTTACCCTCAAACCGTGTGTTGACCAGTCAACGGCCGCAGAGCCGTGTTGGAAGCCGCGTGGAGACCGTGTGAAAGAACCGAGTACACGCCGTGTACTTTTTCTTCTCACGCCTATAAAAGGAGGGGTCCCCTCCTCCTTTTCAAAACACACCTCTCCTCCCCTCTCCTCTGAGCAGAGCTCTCTTAAGAGACTCGAAGGCTCTTCCTTCCATAACTTCTTCGTCCAAGCTTCAATTTATGATCCGTCAGCGGCCATGGGATTGTAACGATGAGGCGGAGCTTCTGAGATTGGATCCTTTGTCTTTCCTTCGGCCTTTCCTTTTCGACCTCCACCTGAGGAGGTTTTTCCAGGACTGACAGAAGTGACGGACGCCGATGGACATCTTCTAAGGTTGATCCGGGGGAGCGTTACGATTAGGAACCTGTTGAGGTAGGGATCTTACCCCAGTCTCTTTAATTTGTGCATCATGTGGGGTGGGTGTTCTATTGTTTACATGAAACAATTATGAACCGGTTTAATAAAGATAATAACCGGCTTATATAACGGGGATGGGAAGTTGTGATTGCTGTTACTTTATATCCTGTGATATTATGTTGTGAATTGAATGAGCTTATGCCTATAGAAAATCACAGTCATTGGGGGCCTTTGTTTACGCAATTAAATGTTTCCCTCTCCTTCTGGATTTTCTAATGGGTGGAAACCTTGTGGAATGTGGAAATTGGTTAATCATGTAAAGTTGGCTGTTTAAAATCTGGAACCCTTGTGTGATCACCGCGGTTAAACAAAATGGAATAATGAACATGTGGGTGTTGGCTTGGTTACGAGGCATGTGTTGGGGGTGTTTTGTGGGTTGTTGTGGATCGGGTGAACAACGGGGCTGCGGTTGACTTGGTTGTGGGTTGGTGTGAATGTTATGATGGTGATGGGCAGCGGGGCTGCAATAAATAGTATTAAAGAGGTGATGATGTACGGTATAGTTGTGGTTATGGTGGTTGGCAGCGGGGCTGCAGGGATGGGTTTAAATGTGAACGGGATATGGTTTGTGATTATTAAATAAAAAGTGGAAGAGTTAATGAATGGTGGGTCATGGTAATGGAATAGGTTTAATAATCAACGGGGTTGGTTGGTTAATAAGAGGACTTGGTTGTGTTGCTTGTGTTTTCCTAACTTGATTTGTGGATGGCAGGGTTATGCTTTACAAACGATCGATGTGGTTGGTTGTGGATAGTTTCCCAGTAGTTATGGAACTAAATAAACTAATTCTTCTGAAACGTGAAAACCTAAATGGGGTTGGGGTTTTTGTGTTGTGTGCATACTTCGTAGTAGCAGTGCCGAGGCACGTGCTCATTTTCTCTGTTTAGAAGCCATAGGTTGGGTCGTGTGGTTGGTAAATATATATATCTGTATCTTTTGTGTTTTATCGCACCCCACCCATGTTGAGCACTTAGTTCCGAACACTCCCATTTCATGGGAGAGGGTTTTTTTTCCTTAGTTACTAGCTCCTTCCTACTCCTTCTTTCCTAGGTTGTGATGGCTTGAGGAGACCTTACACCTAAGACTCTTCGGGTAGGTTTTGATTGGGGTGGTTTTAGCCCAAGACTCTTCGGTCATGTTCTACTGTTTCCCAAGAATATTCTGGATGAGGCCCAGGTGTGTACAGGAGGGATACGTGGTTGTGAGTCCCAGGTGTGTGCAGGCGGGATACGTGGTTGTGAGGCCCAGGTGTGTGCGAGCGGGGAGAGTGTGGCAGCGTCAGGACGTTCGCCGTTAGGAAGAGCATCTAACAAAAAGGGAAATGGTGTGGGGTACCCAATAATCTTGTTTCTTATATACTACTACCTGTTGTGCTTGTGTTTTGGTGAGTGTGGCTGGTGAGGTTGGGTGGATATAATTCCTTGCTAGGTTTCTTCTGTTGTTCTCACGGGACATTAAGATTTCTCCCCACTTGTGCACGAGAGTTTTAGGTTTCCCTACTGAGTATACTTGTATGCTCACCCTACGTTTACATTCAGGTTTCCAGGAGGACTATCATGGTCGTGCGGGACCCTACTAGTCGGACAGTTGGAGTTTTTGCTATTGTTGTACCTTTGTTTTCTTTTGGTATTGTACTTTGAGCTTTGTTGTACTTGTACCTTGTTATAAAATTGTTTAAACATGAATGTGGGATTGGTTTGGGTTTATTTCTATGTAGTTTCTCTTTCCCTTTTTGGTTGTTGACTTTTTCTATTTCCTGATCTTTAAAAATAAAAAAAGGGTAATGCCTCCCATATTTGTGAAACTCATACCCTTGGTGCTAGTCGCCACCCCGGGGCGTACTGGAGGCGGGACTCGGGGGTCATTATCTCCCTTTCACCATTGCCAGCTCAGGAGGGGCATCTTTGGTGGGAGGGGGTCGTGACATATTTCCTGGTCCATAGCATAAAGATGTTTCATCTCAGCCTGAGCTTGGGGATGACCACTAGCCTTTAGTTCTCTCATAAACTAACTCTTACTAGAACAGGATACAGTTATACCACCATGACCTCCAAATGAAAATCTTATCATCCTAGACATCTCTGACTGGACTGACATTCCTTTAGGATCCACTGATCCTGCACCACTCTAATATGGTAATTTCACTTTTCAAAAACACTGAAATTATCCCATAGCTCCACAATGATGGTAAGTTTGGGTAGGAAATTTTCATGTAGGTCGTATGAGTCTTTCCTTCCCACACTAATGGAACACAATAGGCCCAATTTTTGAATCTATAAAAAAATAAAACCAGGGGGATGGCCTGAACTACCACCTCCCTTTTTTCCTTGCACATCCTGCTTCCTCTTCTTCTATAAAGAACTTACACATCCCATACATGAACCTGATCTATTGAATCTAGACTTTCATTTCTGATCAAACCCCACCATACAAGAATTATTAACCACCTAATCATTAATTTTCAGCTTAAGAAAGAATACCTGAGAATAAATTTTGGGCTGTAACCCCCTTTTGAACTTTTGAGTCTTCATATGCTCATTGGAAATGTGATCAGGTGTATACCGAACTCACTTAGAAAACCAATTAGTATATTCCATCACTGTTCAGTCTCCCTAGATGAGATCCATGAACTTTTGGGACCTGTTATAAGCTAAAAACTCTAGAAAATACTACTCATTGAAAAAATATTGAAATCCTTCCATCTCAACCTCTCATTCTTTCTAGCTTGCACCACTGAGTCCCACCATCTCCAAATGAAACCATTCAATAAAAAGAAGCTCTTTTCACCCTAACAACCTTAGAAGTTTCAATAATCTCAAACATTTTCTCTATATTCTCATGCCACTGCTCTACTTCATGAGGATTCAAACTGCCCCAGAAAGATGGAGGATTGTTATTGGGAAACTCTAGAGGTTTATCCTTTCTAGGACGTAGTTCTGCTTCTATAACAAGAGCATGAGTAGGACCTTCTCCTTTTCAAAAATCTTGGATAATTTAAATGGTAGATTCTACTAATCTATGATCAATTGGAGATGTAAGAATCTCTCCATCCTCTACCCTTGGATACATATGATGTCTCCATGGATGAATGTTTCTATAAGATTCAGTGACCCCAAGAAAAACTATTAGCAAAACCATTGTGAAAATTTTCATCAATAAGATCAAATATGAACATTCCATAATCCTAGAAAAATAAAATCCATCATAATATAATGAAAAACAAAACAAACTGCCCCACCTCCACCCATTTCTATATAAATTATTTAGAAAGTATGTCTCACCTTGATGAAAATTAAAAAAATCCCAATATCCCATAGCTAATCAATATCTATCATGAGGTGTGATGGCTATGAACTCCACTAAAAACCAGAACTTCAATCCCCAAAAATATTAGCTACAGTCTATCCAAAATATTTCCCAAAATAACTTTACCTAGAAGAGTGTAACCTACTCTGATGCCATTTTGTCACAAACCAAGTCGAAGTATCATCCAACCTGACACCCAACTTGGTGTGTGGTATGAACCAAAAGGCATTCCCAATCCCCATGGGATGGAAGCTAGTGTGTGGGTATCAATAACAACTTTTGGGAATGATTTCAACCATTTACATAAGTATAAAAAGTCAACCATTATAGACAAAACAAAACTGAATAATCATAACCAAACATGGTATACAAATTTTTAGATTCAGTGTTTCAATATTAAATTAATCCAAAATGTGCTGCAAAAGAAAGAAGAACAACAACACTATCCAAAAAACATCCATGAAATAAAAGGATCATCATCCTCAACTCACCCCCACCAAAACCTACAAGAGAGAACCACTAGGAAAATAAACCACCTTCATGATATATCATGATATTACCTGATTCAGACATAAAAAATTCTACTTACACCCAAAGTTGTATTCTAGGTGTGAGATAAATCCCAATACGATTACACGCAATAAAATGTATGAAACTAGGTACATCGTATCTTGGTGAAATACGGTATAACAACCACAGCCAACAACGTTCTCATGCACGATCCACTAGGAGGGAAAATCCCATGGGCCTAGTGGTCTCCAATAATAATAATAGTTTATTTAGTTTTCTCACTTTCCATACTTCTAGATTAATCTTGGATAAGCTACTTCCAGGTCAACTAGCATACTAGTCCTAGTCTACCCACCCAGATACCCAGGTTTCCATTCATGATCAATTTTCATTTCATATACCACAAGGATCACAACATTCACATACAAAAATGAAAATCAATATAAAACACTTGATAAATCTCCCTTTTCATAACCAAAACCAGTTTTAAATCTAAACACACACTAAAACCATTTCCAAATTTATTTTTCACCACACGCACATTCCATCAAACACCTTTACGAAGAAAACATAAGTAATGCACAAGGGAAATAACCCATTTAATTTATAAAAACATATTCCAACACAAAAAAACCTTGGATCCTTTAAAAATATTATTTACCTCATAAAAAATTTATAGAACATAAATTGGAATCAAAGAGAGAACATCAAAATCACCAAATAATGTTTAAGCATGTAACCACCCACCTCAAGTGTAGAAAATTTCCGAAATCGGTGCTAAGACACAATCTCACTTTTAGAGAACCCTATAAAAGGAAATATCAAACCAAAAAAATCATGATTTAACCCTTAAGAAAAATATCCAACCCTATATAGGTCTCCTAACCTGCTGAAGATATGAAACCCTAAGAAATAAGGGCAGAAAACCTTGAAAAGAGGAAAAATCATGAAAAAGGAGAATTACTTGTAGTTCCTTGAATATTTCCTACCAAATCCACAACCAAAATAGAGGTAATAGGGAGAAAGAATGAGGGTTGGAGGCACCTAGGTTTGGAAACACTGAATGAGGAATAAAATGGGAGATCAGGGATTAAATCCCTATAAGAAAAAATGGTATTTTGAAATTTTTAATGACCTATAAAAGTCACACTGTTTTCCCGCACCGTTTTCCAAACTTGGTCAAAACGATGTACCCCTTGTTGTCCTAAAAGAATAGGCCAAATAGTTAGCCCATATGGTTTAAAAATTATTTTCTAACCTTGTAGTTATAAACTATCTAAAAACACAACTTGGACTCATGATTACCTTATTAAGTGAGAATGGGTTTCCAAATCATACGCCTAACGTGTGCCACCTTTTATTTACCCAAATTTTCACATTTTTCTTTAAAAACTAAAAAGAAACCTGAAGGTAAAAATCTATCCAGAAAATTAGAAAAATACTTAAACATGGAATCAGGAGTTTTTCATTATAAGTTTCAAATTTTAATTCTGATTCTTTATTGAAGTTTTCATTCATTTTCCTCTAGGTTCTTTTGGACTCAAGAAGCCTTGATTGAGACTTGTTAAATTATTCTTCCTTAGTGTCCAACTTTCTACGGAAATTTTAAACCATATTTACCCCTTTATCAATTCTATGTTTTTAACGTAATATCTCGTATAAATATTCTTCTTCTCTCTTGATAAAGTATTTTTCAACTTAAACATATTTTCCACCATATTTCTTTATCATAATGATTTCCTTCTTGAGAGATCTATTTTTCTCAAAACATGCAACAAGTAATGTTTAGAGATGATAATCTCTATAAGATTTTTCACATCCTTCTTGATCACTATTTGAGGCATCTTCAAAATTTCCAACTATTTTAATGATTTTTATAACCTTTTCAGAACATTTATCTTCTAAATAATTGTTTTCAATTGAGTCTGATTTATATTTATTACTCAAAATACTTCACTTGTTCCTAGAAAACTTAATCTTATATTTTTTGGATGACTTTTCTTCTTTTTAAAATTTGATCCACTTCTTCCATTAAGGTTTTTCATTATAATAATATCAATATTCTTAGGAAAATTGATAGAGAAGGGTCAATTCCACCATACTCAAAACATTTTAGATCATTTTTACCTTGATATATTCCTCTTCCTCTTAGATAGTTCTTGGATATAAGAGACATGATTTTATTATTCAAGTCATTGTCCTCTTTATGTTTAGAATCGAAAGGATCAACAACATAAACATATTTAACCTTTATTTTTTTCATATCATTAAAATATATTTAATAATTCATTTTATTTTTGAAAATTAGTGGTTCTCTCATTTCATAATCAATAATAAAGTTATAGAATTCATCAATATATAAATAATATTTCTTTATAAAGAACGAATTTTAGAATAAAACATGTCTTGAAAGTTTCTCATAAATTTTTGTAATATTTTAAAATCTCCTAAAACATATCCAAATACTCTGATGTTTTAAACATTTTCATTTACATTGGTGAAGAATTAATCAATAGTTTCTTCACCAGTAATTCTTATGTATTTAGACTTAGTACACCATATTTTTATCTTTTCTTCATTCACTTTAGTATTCCATTAAAAAATAATATTTAACTTGTCTTATATACTCTTTAATTTTTTGAGACCCATAACCTTTATATAAAAGTTTTATAACAGAGAAATAAGAATAGTTTTCCTAAATTTTCCATCAAATTCAATATTTCTCTTATCAAAAAAAGTCATCGGCCATCTTTCTAAATTCGTGGAAACCAAAATGTCACAGCATTGAAAACCTATAGGACAAGAAATAAGAGATAATTAATCATCATATTTTTATATCCATAATTATATTTTCCATAAAATGTTGGAATTACTCTATTGTGAAAGGAATTGATATTATCAATGATAAGTATTCAACAATGGACCTCCCTCTGATACAACTTGAAGTTCGAAAGGATCAAATAAAATCTGAGAAGGGGGATAGGGTTGGATCATTTGTTTACATTTTTTATTTTTAAAGAAATGTTGAAATATAACCAATAAAACGTATTAAATTTAATTAACTTATCATATTTTAGTAAATAATCATGAATGAAAAAGTCAGAATGAAATTAAAGAATACATGATTTATAAGGTTCGACCTTAGTGCGAGAACCAACATCCTTTACATATCCACACCTATGGGTCTATAGAAATTAAATATAATGAAGAAGTAAATAAAACTTGTGAAAACTCCTATTAGACACCTCTTATATACTTATAGGAATAATTATACCAACTCCCATTAGTTTAAAATGTTTTCTTACAAATTATTTGATCCATAAAAGAAAAGATCACAAAACAATTTTGCTCCGAAAAACTCTATCTAGAACCTTAGTATGATGTCCTGAGTTCTTATTTTATCAATCCGCTCAATTCAATATGATGGAATAAGTATGATGAAGACTTTCTCAAACTTCACTTCTCAACCTCTTTTCAAATGCTCAGTTTGTTCTTCCTCAGTCTGGTAATAAAAACATTCAGTAGTCTAATCATCTTATGAGATCTATGTCCGGAAAGATTCTCAGACTCAATCTCTACTCCTCTACACCTATTTCCCATGTGAAAACCATACAAAGGTCCAACATATTATGCATCTATTTATAGGAAACCCTGAATGGTAAAGGTGGGAAATTGAAAAACTTTTACCACATACTCAAATTCAAATACCTCAAAAATTAACTCATATTTGGTCTATAGCTTTGACCATTTCAACTCTTCTAGAACCTTCTTGAATATTCTTGAGTATTCGTAGTAAACTACCTCCTAAAACTTACTAATTTTTATTTAGAATGATGGAACTTTTTTGGATCATTACAATGAAATTTCCTCATATCATTATGATGGATCTTACAAAAACGAAGTTAGTGTTATTTGAATTTATAACAGAAAGTGAATAAGATGTATTGTATTCTATAACTCCTTCCAATTTATCATCCTAATTATATTTTCATTATGATAACATTATTCATAGATTTTCTTAGACGGATTTTGTTTCTTAAACCGCTACATCAGGTGATTTATCAATGTGAAACATTCATCCGATGGATTAGTGCCTATTCATTTATGGTGGATCCATATCAGCTACTTTAGTTACTCCGATGTCTTGAATATGTTAGTGAAACTACTTAGATACTCTTCAAACATTATCATATTTACTAATTCAGTGTTATGATGACTTTTGTGTCTTTAAAAACTCAATCCAATGAACCGTTTATGAGTTTCTAGAACCAATTAAATAATATTCACACAATTTAAATAGTCTCCACTATTCAAAAGATTTTATCATGAGACTTTATCATGATTTATGAGAACTAAATGGACATCAAATAATCTTATAACTTCTGGTTAAAATATAAAGAACTTTATAACTCCAAAATTTCTTAATACCAACGTCTCAGGCTTGAGAAGCATTCTGATTTTCTTTCAAATATATTTCTGACACACTAACAAACACTTTTTATGATATATTTTTAACTTCATGATGAATGATGTGAGACCAATGGTGCATCTAATTGGTAATTTTATATTTATGACATCTTCTATGACCATTGCTTCTATGTTTGATACTCTATATCTAGTGCTGCTTAGTCCGATCCTCAATATCTATAAACACTTTTCTAAAAAATAAGACTTTTCTCCCCCATTGTGATTTGGTCCGAAAAATCATCAACTTTCACCTTTTTTCAAAAAAATTCTTTTAAGAAATATAGGATGTCATAAAATAAAAATCATTGTAAAAAAATACCGCATAGTTTCTTCAATAAATTATGAAAATGTTTTTTGGGATATTTACATAATGATAAGTGTGTTATTGATTAATTATTTATAAAATGTTTACATGTAATTATGAAATTCATATAAAGTATTTATTTAAAGAATATTCACAACATTAAATGTTAACATTAAATACCTTTTCAATTCATATGTATTAACATATAGTTTGGATATAACATTTTTCTATAGAAATTATAATTTTTATTTTATAATTTTTTTATAAATTAAAAAATGAGAGAAAAGTATAAAAGGGTTTATTTTTGGAAATTTTAATGTTAATAATATTTAATTTGAATTATTTAAATTTTAAGGGCTTATTTGAGAAATAATTTAAAACATATAAAAAATAATTTTTTATAATTGAAATTATAAAGGTTTAAATATATTAAATATCTGATATTTAGAAAATGCAAATTGTTTACTTAAAATAATTAGAATATTAATTTTTTTATTTCATTTAATATCATTTTTTTAATTTACATTCCACACAATGAATAATATGAAGGAGTTCACACCACATATAAATATAAAGTTATTAAAATTATTGTATTATGGAATCACCTTATTATATGGCTAAATTATAAAGTATGTATAATTTCATTATTTATGAATTTTTCAGAAAAAGGTTATCTCATTTTTAATATATGAATTATTAATTTATTTAGTTTATTCCATGGTTAATTCATGAATACAATTTTTATATTATGAACTCATGTATTTTTTTATTTTAAACAGTTAAACTTTTTCTATAAATTTTCATACATGCATATAAGGTGTTATATGGATGGTATTCAAATTGACTTACATTTATTCTACCTTAAAATTGGATGGAACTCATTTATAAACGTGAATGTAAATGATTATTGTATTTTAAACAATTTGTTGTAATAATTATGATAGATTTGAGTTCTCCGTTGAGTAAAGTATACCTGGGAAGAGGGACTTTGTGTTAGATCGATAACTGGCCAAGATTCTTATGCCTTGTCTAGAAAAGTTGGGCTTGGACATATTTTTCTCAAACATTACACTTGTGGGAATTTTTGTTTTCATATTTCTTAAATACTTTACATGATAGGTTCTAATGTAATTTATACATGATTTTAATTTGTATATTTAAGAAAATATTTATATATATTTTTTAATTTAATTTAGTAACATAATCTATTATTTGTGTGAAGAATAACACAACAATAAGTGTTGAACATACTAATTTAGTGGAATGAACAAGATTCCAAACTAAATCATTAGAATAATGTATATAAATAAATGGAATACATGAGATAATATAGTGGTATTAAGTCGCCATTAAAGTACTAAGAATCTTATCTATTAAAATGTAAGAACTTTTTGAGACATTGATTATCCATCCAGATATATTCATGTTAAATATGGGTTCCACTTGATTATATTGAGTAAGAGAATCATGTAATTAGTTGACTATTAGAGTAAAGTAACCCATTTTTTAATTTTATTTGGGTTAAAATTATCTAGTAAATCTTTAAGAAGGAAACTAGTGGAATATTTGTTGAGTTTATCTGTATGATATATTGTTACAACAAATATCTACTCAACCATCCAAGTTTCATATATGACATGATTAGAATTATAAAATATCTATATAAATAATTGGTCATATGAAAACTAAATTGGACTCATTTTATATTGAAATATTTATCTACGCTCACTAATTGATATAATTGATTTTAAAATGGGGTCATCAACTTAGTGGGAATTAGTTTTTTAAATTTCAATTTTATTTTAATTTAAAATATTATAGTTATCTGATAAAATATTTTAATGTGGATATAATAGCATCATCATATAATAACTTGAAATTGAGATCAATATATTTAATATAGGAGCTTAATGTAAAAAAATTCATAGATTGGTGAACAGTTTTAGAATAGTTCTAAAGTAATAAGTAAAATTTTATGTGTTAGACTAACTCTTTTAAAAGTAAACATATGATAAATTTTTCAAAAATTTAATCTAGATTCTTATGAAAAGAATATAATTATTCAATAATGGTTTAAAAGATAATAAATAAAAAACAAACTAAAGTTATATGGTCTATTATCAGATACTCACTATGATTGAGTGTACCTATGAATCGGTGAGAATGAAGATAACCTCTAAGGCTTGGCCTGGATATTTTTTTCCTTCATGAATTTATGTTTTAATAGTTTCGATAATATGAATGAGTTTAAAAAATAACTATATTTTCTTTAAGTGTTGAGAATAGATGAACTTAGGAATTTTATCTCTAGCTTTATGTGATATGTTACAATTTCAAGTATTAAAAATTTCAAACATAGCAACGATAAATTAGATATAAAGTACAAAAATGTTTCTTCATGTAGACAATTAAGGTAACTAAAACCTAATGTATGATTAATAAAGTATGTTAATATTTCCATAAGAAACATGAAATTATATGGGATACCTATTATGGCTTGAGAAATACCAATGAAATTTCATTTTAGATATTGGTTTTATATAATAAAATTCATCGATTTTAAAGGGTATATGATATCAGATTTATATTTTATATAATTATAAATATAATATTGTTCAAAATCAAGGAATTAATTTAAATGTATATTAGTTATAATTCAAATAATGAATAAAATGGTTAATGAAACATGGAATTGATTGAAAATGAATATATCAAGCTTTGTTGGATCTATATAAAGGATGTAAATTTTTATATTAATTCTTTTATATGATAAGATTAGTTGTTAATTTTACATTGAGTTTTTTAAAATTATGAGATGACTATTTTAAGACACATGATTTATGAATCATAACATTTTATGTCATGACTGTAGAAAATGTAAGGATAAAATTAGTTTTATCTACGATAATAGTGTTTATCCATATTGTTGTTAAAATGTAATAGATATGATCCCACCACCATAATTGGAATATTTTAATTAATAAAATCTTTTTATAATGATTTAAATATAAATATATACCATATAACATATTAATACAATAGTTTATTTGTTAAATATTCTTAAAAATGTAAATAAGAGTTATTTCTTGACATAGTAGAGATTTTGTATCTTAGTAAGATCATTTGAATATAATAGTGTATAAGAGGCTTGTGGATGTATGATTGAACTTAGAACATATAAAGTGTAAGAGATAAAAAAAATTCTAGTCAAAATACAAAGTGAATGCCACTTAATATTATAAAATATATAGGGTACTTTAGAAAAAGATTAATGTAAATAATTATTATAGTTCTCTAAATATTTCAAGGAAAATTATTATGGAAAATTTTCAAGGATCATGATAAAGACGTCCTTAAAAATAGACTATATTGAAATAATATTTCAAAAAAACGTATCATTTGATGTATTATTGTATATAAATATGAATAATTGTTCAAAATATAAAAATTAGGAATATTATTCATAGGACTCACTATAATTCATACTATATTTATTCTTCGATGTTTCTAAATAAATATGTTAGTGAGATTTTTTAACAAATGTTCACATTGAGATGTTATAGGAATTACCTGGAGATGTAATGAGTTTAAAAAATCCTAAAAAGTGTAAAAACTTAAGGATAATATAGTAGTATATCATATATGATATAATGATAGATACCATTATAAATTAATATTACTATCATCATAGGATTTTAATTTTATAAAATGTATCATGTTATGAAAAATTTATTTATGGCATCGTGTTTCTCTCATATTGGATGCATCTATATATTTTATGAAGATTAATGGTAATTGAAATATGAAAGAATTAATTTGAATTATCCGTGACCAATGTTTGATTATGGTGATTATATGTGGTGAAAAATGTTGAGGATAACAAATTATGATTCTTGTATCAGGATATTTAATATTCTTATGAGTTATAAAACAATATTTTTTTAATATGATGATTGACTAAGTATACCACAAAGAGTGTCATAAACTACATCTTTTATAATATAGTGGTGAATATTTCTTATTAATTCACAATAATTGAAATTTGAGATATACATAGAATGATGAACTTTATAATTTTATTCCTTTTTTACATAAGACTTTGGGTTTAGCTAATCCTTAGTGGTTAGGTATGATGTTGATCATGTCATCAGTTGGAGTTTAACCAAGATGGTATTTTCCCTCTCATATGATGAGTTTCAATTTAGGTCCCTTGATTAAGAGATATTGATTATGTTTATGGTAATTAATAGATAATATATATATATATATATATATATATATATCAATACACATGTTTTGTATATATATTTGGGTTAGGAGAATGTGATGTGCTCATTTATAGAGATTAGTTACATCAGATGTATTCATCAACCCAATTAGTCTATACTTAGAGAATTGAGATCATATGAGAAAGGTATATGGGGTTGACATAAACTATGTACCATGTTTACAATATGATTTATAAAAAATTATTATATGATAATTAATTCTAACATAGGATATAGCTATCATACACATGATTAGAGATATGTGTGTTTGATGGAGATCATGCCTGATCACTTTATATATTGAGTAACACTAATTCTTCTCTAGTGGATTATATTTAATTAAATTTTTAATATAAAAATTATTATTTTGTATCAATACTAAAATATCCTCTTTCTAACACCCCAAGATATTAGTAAATATTTTTCTCCAAATAAATTAAATTTCATTGATATATTTCATTACACACAACACCATGTTAAAATGAAATGTGATACACCATTGAAATATTATTCTTTAATGTGAAAGTTATCTCCTAGATGTTGGAAATTTTGGTATGAATAGGTATATAATTATTTAGAAAGTTTAATGGTTTAAACATGTATATGATAAATTCAGTTGTTATCAATTTATTAGGAAGGAAAATATAAATCGTTCAAATGTAAGAAAATATTTTATAGAAAAACTTTTTTATGTGTAAAATTTATTTTTAACATAATGAATTCAATTAGTCACATACAATGAATGATCTTAAAGAAATTTAAATATTATCTAATAAATATTTTTTTATCATTCATCTAATATTATTTGTAGGCATGAGATTAGCACAAATCCATTTTTATTCTTAAAAATGATTTCGTCTAGAAAGTGCTTTCATTGTTGTTTCCACACTTACTTTAAATTTAATTTTTTTTTTTCTCATTTTAGAAAAAAATATATGAAAATTTAACTTAATTTTTTAATCAAAATAAAAAAAATTAAAATATAGTAACTTTTTTAAAATTTCCTAAAGATTTAAATTTTTTTAAATGGATAGTAAAAAATATAGATTTTTATTAAACTTGTCTTTTTTGTTTAAAATATTTATAAAGATCCATTAAATTATAAAATATTTTTAAAATTAAAATTAGGTTAATTATATTATTAATGATCCAATTTAGTTTATCATAATCAACTTTATGTTAAAATTTGATATAAAAAGTTTTATACTTAAGAAAACCATTTCTTTGGAAAACCATTTTTCATTACAATTATAAGTTTAATTTTAAATTATATTTTAAAACTTATGAAAAACTAGACTTGAAAAAATAGATTAAATATTTTAAATTAAAATAATTTATATTATTTAATATATTAAAAAAGATTTTTGGTCATAATGAATTGTAAAAATAGTAAAACAATGTTATTTGTAGTTGAAGTTAAAACACGTATGTCGAGGGTTAAAGTAAATATATAATGGTTAAAATTACCTAAAAATGTTTCTAATGTATATTTTATTGAAATATTAATATGCTATCTCATATAGGTTTCTATCATGGTCTAATTGGGAGCCATTTTACCAATAACGTAATTTGAAATTATTGTAAAACATTCAAAAAATACAAGTGTGCCACTCAAACCAATTATAAAAGGGAACCCCCTATTATCTCATATATTCACTTTAGTAAACTTTTGTATTGACCAATCCCTAAAAAAATACCTTCCTTAAATACATATTCATAACATAGAGTCCTTGATTCGGTCATAAAACCATTATAGTAAGGCTTTAGGTATAAATCCTAAGCGGTTGTCCGAAGAAGATGTATAATTCATTACCTGACGTATACATTTATTTTATTCCTCTACCTCATTAGAATATTCCTAAAAAATTATGAAATAATAAAAAAATTATCTTAGATATATGGATATGTTATTATATTAATGGTATAATCTATATCAATATCATCCTCTATTAATTTGGAAACACAACTGTCAATCATGTGTGCGATGGACTACCCCCTCACATGATGATGTAATTAATTTTACATAAAAACCTATCACATGTGGATATAATGATAGATTATATATATATATATATATTATTTACTAACTAATTATAATTCTATAATTATATTATTTCATTTACCTTCTAACCTTCTAATCTGTTGTAAAGTGATAACATTGCTTCTGTTTTCATGTGACTATCCCCTCCACGGAGTGATGTGATTCATTTTTCATTTCATCTTTACATGGATTTTAATAAGGATAAATTTAATGAATAAATATTATATATATATGATATAATAACTATTTTTTAAATATTAATTAAAATTTACCTTTATTTCATTATATATATTGAAAAGTGAAAATAATGTTCATGCATATGTACAGCTTACCATCTATACGAATGGTGTAATTAATATTTCCATATCTATACATTATTGATGGCCCTATATGTATATTATTAATATACATGATATATATTTCAGTCTTAACATTCTATATATGAAGTAACCATGATAAAATCATAAGTACCAAACCACCAAACCAAAACATACATGAAAAATGAAGCCGTTGTCACCTGGAACAATGATTTTAATAAATAATTGTCAATAAACATGTGATAAATGGTTATAAATTAATCATATATTTTATTATATATATTAATATGGTTCTATAATTGATTTATAATAAAATTTATTTATTATACATTAGGTTAGAATGTGTATGAAGAAGATAAGAATTCAGGTAAGGGGTTTCATATATCAATATCTTCTCACGAGGTTATATTACTTCATTATTGACTACGTTATTCCAAGATTATGTGTGGAATGAATTTGAATAATTTATTTTGAATTTAAAATTTTCTTACGTGTATTTAATATTTTAACAAATAATTACTTCATTGATTATTTCTCACATCAATGTTGTGATCCTTGTTTGAGTTCTTCATCTCAAATTGTCTTCTTTGGGAAATATGTTATGTGTTAAACCTTTTTTCTTTAATTAGGTTTATATTATATCTCTTTTACATGTAATATCATGAATATTCATATTTTTCATGTCATATAAAGTATTATTTTATGTTATTCATTCATATGGGTTTGATTCAAATATTACCAAAGTGCTAAGGGACTTATTTAGCTATCTCATTTTGTATTGAGATTTTTTAATTATGCTTTTGATGATGAAATTAATAATTATACATCTCAAGAATCTCATGAATTTTATTTTACTTCTATTATTTATATATAAAATACTTTTTCATTTTATTTTCCTCAAATTAATTACTATTGATACCAAAATAATGTTTTTAATAAATATTGAAGTTATTTTTATCTTTGGTTGAAAATACATTCTCATAAATGTATTTATTTTCTGAAAATGTTTTAAATAATGTTTTTACTACTCTTGAATGATTTTTAAAGTAATTTTTATCATATATTACTTTTTAAATTATGGTTTAAAATAAACCTTCTTATATTTTTCAGAATAAGGTTCTTTTTACATTTTTACCCAAAATGTGAAAGGAATATTTGTTTAAAAGTATATGGAATGAATAGAATTTTTAACCTTAATGGTATCTCAATGGTTTGAAGATTACATTATTTTTTTTATAAATTTATTTTCAAATAATTTTTTTCACAATGTATTGTAGCGTTTTAGATTTAAGAAGGTTAATTTAAATGTTCAAAGGGTATTTTCCTCAAGTAATGCTTCATTGAACTTTTAAATTAATTTTCATCAATGGTAACATCCATTAATGCCAATTATGTTTTGTTAATGAAAATATCCAATGATACAATACTTATTCTTTCTATGGATGGTTAAAAATTATGATATGTTTATTAAACCCATTTATGTTTCACTAGTTATGATATAATGATATAACATATTATTTATAAAACTCGTTTTCTTTACATGGGTTATGATGTGAAGATATGATGAATTCATTATGGAATTTTTGGACTCATATTTATTTTTTAAATTATTTTATGGATGTGATACCAATTATTTATCCCTATAATGCATTGGGTAAAGTAGTATATCTCATAATAATATTATTGGAAAACAATACAATGTGTTATATTTATTATGGAAACAAAGAGATCTGATTGATAGGCTATGGGAAACAAGTAAATGTTATTGATCTTATATGGGAAACAATTTTATGAAATTGATCCTTTATGGGAATGATATCTATGTGTTTGATTTTCAATGGAAAACAAGTTTATGTGCTTTATCTTTTATGGGAAACTGGTTTTGATGCATGATGCATTATGATTTTATGGTCATAGTAGTTAACCATGACATATGAAATGGTTTTTAAACATATGATGGTTCCAATAATTTTTAAAATAAACTTATGGTTCATTATTTATTTATGAAGAGTTTTCAATCTTATGATTCATACATTTTCAATGTGTAAATATTTCCCCCACGACTCATGTTTATGATCTTTGACAGATTTGGGTATGAACTTTGTAGGTTAAAACTTTTATATCATAGCCTAATTATTATCTTATTCTCTCATATGATCATCAAATGATATCTACCATGTTTACCTTACTGAGCCTATTAGATCAACCTTTATTATAGTGCCTTTCCCCAGTTTATGAAGAATGGTTTTATACAGGTTATGTCTATGAAGAGTACTAAATTTTGGGATCTTCATGGGAGAAGATAAAGAAATTTTATGAAATAAGATCATTCAGGCCATGAATCATGATATGCTTCCAAATTTTCATGGGTAAAAACATACTAATGAGTCTTTTATATGGAGACATCCACCTTCTATTAGGGGTTATTCTGATACACTAGTGGATAAAATATGGATCATAACCGTTGAGAAGATATTATCTATTCTTCAATGCTAAACAAATGTTTTTTCTATCTATTTATTATCTAGAAGGTGAAAATAATCTATAGTTGAACCTTATTAATAATATGATACAAGAGGAATATATTTAATCCATTTAATGGGATGATGTTAATTGTATTTTATTCATTAAATAATTCCCTCATATTTTATATAAAAATATAGATAATTAATTAAATGATATTAAGAAAACGGAGGATAGATCCATTGGTACTTATGAGGGAAATTTTCCATGACCAACAGTGTATGCTTATGGTTTAATCATTAGTCCTGAATAAATTTTTTTAAATTATTTGGTGGCTTAGAACCATGTTTTTTAAAGGAATCATATATAATAAACTTTAATATATATGAATAAATCATCCTATGTGCACTCAAGGTAGAAATAGAAATTATAGATTCCCCCAATTACCATTGTTTTGATTAGAAATTGATGTTTGAGTCTTATAAATAATCAAATAAATCACAAGGTGGAATGAATTTCAAACCATCTATATGAAACAAATGTGGGAAGAAACTTCACGTAAAATTTTTGTAATGTAATTGAGAGGTTCTTTAAATGTGGAAAGGAAGGTTATAATTCCCGTGAATATCGAAAGGCAATTAATGAAAAAGTTAATGCAATTTAGGAGAATATGATGCCATGTAATTCACCACCCACTCTCTAATGATTCAATTGAAAGGACTATGGGTATTATACCAACCAGTTCATGAATACTAGGATTTATGAGGATTAAAGGCTTTAGTAAAATCTTAATATTAATTAAAATGGTAAATCTCATGTGATCATGATTGATAATGTGGATTATGAGAATGAACTACTGAAAGGTACACTTATCACCCACTATAGACCAATTAATGTCTTATCTGATTCAATCTCTACCCACCCTTTTATATCTATGGAATTTATAGATGGTATTGAAACACTTGTTCATTTATTATATATTTATTTATTGGTTAAAAATACTACTGTTACGGTGATATCATCTCATGTCTATATCCACTCTTTAATTAATTTTAGGGGAAATTAATTCTATAAAATATTGTGATTCTACCTTTAGAATAATTTTATGTGATTATTGTCCTATATTTCATTTCCTTATATGGATTCCACATCAATTTCATTAGAAAGGAATTTTAATTTTTTATTCCAAATAAACTTATTCTTATTTATTTGTGCCAGGATGAATACATACATCTGATGGGAAATACTTCTATGTTATCGATCTAAATTACAATACATGAAGGATACTTATATCATATGTCTAAGAAGAATCTCAGCATCGAGGATATGCCAATTTTTGGGAGTTTTTTTGATGAATTTCTAGAACAATTTACTAGCCTTCCTCTGAGTCATGATGTTGAGTTTTAAATTTAACTCATATATTGTTTTACATTGATTTCAACGAATTTTCAAAAAATATCCCAAATCGACTTGTAGGATTTGAAGAAGAAACTCTTGGATAATTTTAAAAAGGGATTTATTTGTCTAAGTGCATCCCCTTGGGGTTCAATAGTTATTTTTTATGAAGAAAGATGGATCAATGTGAATCTATACTAATTATCAAGAACATAACAATACCACTATCAAGAAAAAGTATCCTCTATCCCATATCAAGGATTTATTTGATCAGTTATGATGATCTTAGTACATCTCCAAGATTGATATTTGGTTTGGGTATTATCAAATGATGGTTAAAAGTGATGATATAACCATGATTGCCTTCTGTATGAGTTATGGACAAAATGAAGTTATAGAAATGTGACATGGTATTACAAATTCTAATGTAATCATCATGAATTTAATGTATAGAGTAATTATAGCTTACACTGATTAGTTCATGTTAGTATTTATAGATGATACTATTATATATTCAAAGATCATAGAAGATAATTAAGATCAATTTATAATTATACTGAAGATTTTTAGAAAGGATAATTTTTATGAAAAATATACCATGTATGAATTTTATTTTTGTAAAGTTTTGTTCTTCTTTTATATAATTTCATATGAGGGAATTTTAGTGGATCCCTCACAGAATAAAGTTATTGAGAAATGGACTAAAAAAATTATTGTTACTGTGAGCTATAGTTTTATTGGATTGGATTTATATTATTGATGATTTTTGGACAATTTATCATATATTTATAATCTACTCACCATGTTATCTCACAAGGGATCCAATTTTCATTGGATAGATGAATACGAGGAAAATTTCAAGGAATTGCAGAGATGTTTAGTCATCACACTTGTGTGTACCTTTCCCTAAATTGGAGAAGGGTTTGTAATATATAGTGATTCTTTGTATAAGGTATTTATATGTGTTCTCATATAGAATGATATAATTATATCTTATTCTTCATGAAAATTGAATGTTCATGAGAAATATTACCCAACTCATGATTTGGAACTAGGTATGATAATTTTGGAATTAAATACAAGGAGGAATTATCTTAACTTATAAAGGAGTGATATATATACCGATCTTAAAAAAATAAAGTATATATTCACTCAAAAATAGATGAATATACACCAGGGAAGCTTGTTGGAGCTGATTAATGATTATGACTACATATTACATTACCACCTTGAGAAACCGAACAAGGTACACGATTAATTGATCCAAAAGGATCATGCTAGATTATATACGATGAGGATAACAAAATTAAAATATTTTATAATTTTCAAAGGATAGAAATGGAAATCATGAGGGACAGATATAAATCATATCATTCTCAAATTAATTTTCAACCATCTATACTTATATGGATTAAAGTGGAATATTAGGAAGATGTTGAGCTATAACAGAAGGTGAGAAACATCCCTAAGTTAAACCTTGATTATAATGTAATGATAAGGATCTAGGTCCATGTATGTGTCTTGTTCACACCATATTTAAATAAGGAGTTATTGGATGAATCTCATATTTTATAATTATCGTTTCATCAAGTATGAATGTAGATGTATAAAGATATGAAAGAGTATTTATATTGGGACAACATGAAAAGTGTTGTTTTAGAATATGCATCTCAATGATTTGAAATTAAATAAGTAATTTTTGAGATAAGAATGTATAAGGGGTTGTTACAACCATTAACCATATCATAATGGAAATGGGAATACATCAGAATGGATTCTTTCATCAATATCCCCAAAACATATAAAGGTCATAACATTATTTGGGTTGTAGTTGATCACATAACATATTCAAGAAACATCATTTATATTAGATAATAATTCTACATTGATCATATTTCTATAATAAGAATAAATTAATTGGTAATGTTTCCTAGAGTACTATATTCTATTATATTTGATCAATATTTTAGGTTTATCTCAAGGTTATGGAAAATTCATCAGTTGTATCTAGATAAAGAGTTAATATTTAGTATTTCTTATCACCCTCAAATAGATTGATAGTTTGTACTAACCATTTTAAGACTATAGGATATTTTTATATATTTTTCACTATAATTCAAAGGTCATTGGTATCGACACATTCCACTAGTAGAGTGTTCTTACAATAATATATTTCACTTGAGAATTTAGATGGATCCAAATAAAGACCTATATGGAAATTAGTGTATAAATCCAACTTGATAGAATTAAGTTGGATAAATAAAGCTATCGGGACCTATTATAGCTTAAGAAATTGTAGAAGATGTCATATCATTTATCAATACATAAGTGCATAACAAAGTCGACAAAAAGTTTATGATAAAAATAGTTGGTGAGATCAAGAGATAAAATATAGTGAAAAGGTATTTTTGAGAATATTTACATGGATTAAGGTTATGAGATTCAAAAATAAATGAAATATAATCCCATGGTATATTTCCTCCTTATATATTCTTGATCTAGTTGGGATGATAACTTATCACTTACCACTTACATCGAACCTCTATCAAGTTCATGAACTGTTCCATGTATATCTCTTACGGGAGTACATACCTGATCCTCCATATGATTAGAGGATAGAGGCCATAAAACTAGGGAGATATATTTCTTATGAAGAAAAAATATTATAAATATTGGTTCATAGAGAGAACATTCTTTGAAATAAGAACACTCATTTTTGTGGAAAACCCAAAAATTTGAAGATGCTATATGGGAAGCATAGGATATCATGAGGAAAAAGTAATCTTGGGTTTTTTTAATAAAAGAATAAAAAAATTAGAGTAAAAATTATTTTTATGGGGGGTAGAATATACCTCATTAATATTTTTTTAAATTTTTACCAAATAAATTAAATTTCATCAATAGCATGTGTTATACGCAACACTAAGTTTATATGAACCACGATATTCTATAAGAATATTATTATTTAATGTAATAGTTATCTTTTAGGCATTGGATTTATATATATGGATATGAATAACTAAATTATGAAAAATTAATGGTTTAAAAATATATAAAATAAATTAATTGGTTATCAATAAATTTTAAATTAAAATAAAAATCATTTGAAAGTAAAATTAATTTTGTTTTTGAAAAGAATTTTTATGTGTGCAATGTGTTTTTATATTAATAAATTCCATTATTCACTGTATTAAAAAAAATAATGAAATAAATATTTTATATATTCAATTAAATTATTAATCACACATCTAATAAATTTTCTAGGCATTCGATAAGAGTAAATCCAATTTTATTCATAAAAAAGTTTTTCTTTATAAAAAGTGGTTACATCACATTATGTTCACTTATTTTAAAATTTATTTTGTCAAATTTTATAAAATTTATTTCAAAATTGAAAATTATTTTTGAAATAAACACATCAAAATTATCTTGTAGTAAATTTTTGATAATTTTCATAAATGATTAATTGTTAGATAAATAGAGAAAAATAATTATTTTTATTAAAATTGACTTTTTATTTCAATTTTTTTATAAGTTCTGTTTTTTTAAATGGTATTAAAATTAAAATAACATCATTTTTTATTAATAATACAATTTATTTCATTGAAATCATTTTTATATTTAATTTTTGAATAAAAACATTTTTTGCTTAAGGATTTTTTTTCTTTGGAAAACCGCTTTCTTCTTCGTGATTGCGGGTTTAATTTTAAATTAAATTCAGCCACTTTTATATGATGAATATCATAAAATGGTTTCCATATTTAGAATAATAATAATTAATATTAGTTAATGAACTCAATATAATATTTTTAATTATTAATATTAAAAATTGTAAATTTCTTTACCATGGTTAAGGTTAAAACAGGTTTACCTGGAGTTAAACAACAAATATAATGGATTAAATATCCTAAAAAAATTAAAAATTAGATTTAATGGAAATATTTCATCATTATATTATATTTATTTCTTTAATTGTAAATTTTGGATCCATTTTTTCAATTATGTTACTTGAAATTATGGTAAAAATATGAAACATTACAATTGTTTTACTCACCTAACTTATAATAGGGTACCCCATCTCCTCTCCTCTCTACACCTAAAGACCCATTTAGTTTAGAAAAAAACTAAAAAAGTACCTTCATAAAATCTATACACATGAAATAGAGTCTATATTTTGATAAAAAACCATCTTATTAAGTCTTTAGTTTAATCATAACAAGGTTTTTTGTAGAAGAGGTATAATATTTAACCATTCATTTTCATTTTATTTCTTTGTCTACCTCCTAAAAATAATCTTAAGAAATGATGAAATAATAAAAATAGAATATTTCATATTCTAATATTTCATTATGTTATGTTAATAAAAATATATATATCCTCCTATATCAAATGTGAAACAAAACTGTTGATCACGTGTAAGACGGACTACCAACTCATGAACCAATGGAATTCGTTTCCCATTAAAACCTCTCATGATTGGATATAATATTGGATTTAACACAAAAAAACATACACACACATATTATATTTATGAAATAATTATACTTCTATAATTACAATATTTCATCTTCCTTGTTACCTTCTAATCCATTGGAAAACTACAACTTTGCTCATGTGTACATGTGGACTACCTCCCCCATAAAGTGATGTGATTAGTTTTATATTTCCTCTTCACATATATGGTAATAAGGATAAATTTAATGAATATATGTGATATATTTGATATAAGAATGATTATTTTATATTTATTTAACAATTTATTTCCCTTTGTTCCATCTGTCAAAATGTTTAAATGGCAGTCATGCGCACATACGACTTACCATCTCAAGAAACATTGTAATTCATTTTTATAACTATATCCTTTATGGATTAATATATATGATATTAATATCATTAATAACATTTTGGAGATTATAGAACCATGATCCACATATATGGACAAAAACTACCATGGAAAACACACATGAAAAATAGACCAGATATCACCCTAAATAATGATTCAAATAAATAATTTTCCATAAAATGGTGATTAATGGTTAAAAGTAAATCATATATGGAATTATATTTATTTATATTTTTTAATATATTTATAACAATTCTATATTTATTATGTATGATTTATAACGTGTATAAATAAATCCATGACTTGGGGAAAGGGGTTTACTAACTCAATTTATTTTCATTGGGTTATATTACTACTTTATTGACTATGTTATTCTAATATTATGTGTGGAATGAAAATGACTATTTTATGTTTTATTTGTACCTTTTTATGTGTATTTACATTTATTAAATATAATCACATAAATGTTATGGAATTTTTAAGGGTTATTCGTCTCAAAATGACTTCGTTGGGATAGATGTTATGTTATACATCTATATTATTTTATTTGGTGTATCGATGAACCATTAGATATGTTATATAATGAATCTTATTATATTTATTATATATTTTTTCATTTGATTTTAATATTTCATGGGGTTTATGATTCAATTTTACCCAAGTAATGGGTTTATGTTACAATATCATTATTTATCGAGATTGTTTTTATTATGAATTTTATGATGAAATTTATTTATATAAAAATAAATAATTTCATGAATTTTATTATCCTATAGTTATTTATAGGGAATATATGTATTCCATTTATTTTCCTCTATTTAATAACTAATGAGACTAATTGAATTGTTTTAAGGAAATTTGATTATATTTCTATGTTCGGTCGAAAATATGTTATATTTCATGTCTAAATATTCTAATAATGTTTTGAAGAGACTTTTTAATACACATAAATTATTTTTAAACACATTTTTTCACATGTTATAAATATAATTGAATTAAATGGAACATTCTTATTGTTTTTTGAATGAGGTAATTTTGAATTTTAACTAAAAATGTGATATGAGTCTTTGGTTTAACATATAAAAAATAATATAATTTTCAGTCCTTATGAACACTAAATTATTTTAATATTATTTTATATGATTAAAATGTTATATTTGAACTAAAAAGGTTGTTCACATTGTTTTCGGATTTTTTAGTTTTAAAAAAGTTGATTTTTATTATTGAAAGGGTATCTTCCACAAAAAAAACTTCAGTGCTCTTTTAATGTAATTTAAAACTATTCCAACCTGATTTGATGTTAATTATATTTTATTATGATATGAATCAATGATACCGTCCTTAATAGTTTTCTATATGGTTTATTACTATGAGATTTTTATGAAACCCATACAATTTTCCTGTGTTATGCTTTGTTGAATTGATGAAATTTTTATGAAACCCATTTTATTTAAAGTGTTTATGATGTGATGATATATTGAATTTTTTATGATCATGTGGAAATCATATGTATTTAGTTTATTATGTAACTAGTGGGACATAAATTTTATATCCCTCAAATTCATTGGGTAAAGTATTACAACTCATGAGATAAATATTGGAATCAAGATAATGTTATTAATCTTGTATTGGAAACAAGTCACTGTTCATAATCCTTTATGAGAAAAAGGTTTATGTTATTTATCATCTATTGAACAAAATTTAATGTTATTGATCCACTATGGGAAACAAGTATATGTGGTTGATCCTCTATGGGAAAGCAGTCGATGTGCTTGATCTACTATGGGAAATATGTGTTGATCCCTATTCTGTTATGATTTGATGGTCTTGGTAGTTAAACTTAATATATGTAATGGTTTCAATAAATTTTATGGTTCCACATATTTATGGCCTAAAATTTTGGTTCTTGAATAATTTATGACTATATCCCACTCTTATGATTCATTTCTATTGAAATGAAAAACACTTGTTCCATGGAACATTTTTATGATCTTTCAAAGACTGGGTTTGAAATTTGTAGTTTATTATCATGATATCATACCTTTATTATTATCTTATAATTTCATATCATAATTGATTTAAATTACCCATGTTTACCCTTATTGGGTATATGATCTCACACATTTATATTTTTTATTTCCATAAGTTATGGAGAAATGTTTTATGTAGGGCATGCCAATGAAGAGTATTAAATGGGAAGATCATTGTTGGATTTTTTTGAGATGTTTTATGAAATAAAAATATTGTGTATCTATTCACCAAGTACACTAAACATTTATGTTAATAATACTAGAATTTATAAATTTTATTTAATATTAATATAAAAATGATGAACTTTTAATGTATGAAAATAAGTTGTCACTATACCATTGGGTTACATTTCTCAGTTATCTAAATGGGTATTGAGCTTTATGAACCATAGGTAGTTGAAATAAAATTGTTTTGATGGTTTTAAAAAAGGATTTTATGATATATATTCTCATTTTATTTCATGTAATATGATACTTGGTAAATTTGATGATATATTTACAAAAGTTTTTTTAATAAGATTTCCAAAAGGGGGTTTGATATAATTTCCTAAGTTAATTTATATGATATTATAAAAGTTGAAATGGAAAAATGTTTATAATGTATTAGTGAATGTGGGGGATTTTGGGAGATATTCCTTAAATATTTATACATATGGTTCATTTACATGTTATCAAATAGGAAAATCTTGGTATATCAAAGGTATAAAATATAGATTTTATGATTATGCCTGAAGCCTTTCATATTGTAAAATATGAGATTGTAATTAGAAATTATTTTATATGATAGTATATTAATTCCAAATGATGTATGAAATTAATAGTAATTTTCAAAATATCATCCAATTTTTCTCTCATAAAATGTTTCATAACATTAAACATTTTCGAGAATAGAAGGTTGCATTTAAATGCTAAATAATCATGCATTTGTTAATGTATGAGTTAATTTATAAACACTCCGAAATGAATCAAGGAATATTTAAGAGCTAATAAACAATATAATAGTGTGTGAGATCATTTCCAATACTACTGTTAATTCTCTTAGAATATCCATCCTTATGCTCCTTTTATTTAATGAGATACTATCATATTGTGGGATATAGGTGGGTCATACACATTTAGTGGGTGATTCAGTTCATCCCATAGATATACCATGGTGTAAAGAATCCATTGGTACCACATAGTGATCTTCATGAATTATAGTGTTTTAAGATGAAGCTACTAAACCCTATAGTGTAATATACAAATGAATGTTCTTTATTTATATTTTACATGTAATCAGTTTCAATTAATGGTTAATATTCTGTTGGGTTTCTAGTGACTTTAATTTGAAAAAGTACTTTCTTATCCTTAAAAACCCATGAAATTCCTATTATCATCTACTTTATTCCTCTAGATTGTTTATTTTTATATCTTTTGAATATTTTTTATAACCCATTTTATTTAAATGGGTTAACAATTCTATGAATTTTGATAGATTTTTTATTTTTTCCATGATCCTGTAACATACACACTCACACAAACAATATATATATATATATATATATATTTCATTATGTGGTGGGTGGGAATTGAATTACATAGTACTATAATGCATTGGGTAATGTTTAAATCTCATGAGATTAAAATCTTTATAGGATGTGGTGAGTAAATCTTATTCACAATGATTATGGTATATAGGCGTGATCCTAATACAAAATGTTTAAGGGATATGAGGAGTGAACCCCATCCATCATGTTATGATGGTATTTTGAACTATCATGGAGTTATTATATCCAATTATTATGTTTTCTTAATATCCTTAAGATATGATTCATGTTTATGTTTCCATAGTTCATAATATACATAATATAATCTATTCTTGTTTTCGCCATTTAATTTTAATATGTTTCTATATCTATACATTCATGTTATTCTCACTTATTTATAATCATCATTATGATAAACTATATTGCTTAAATTATCACATTATATGGTTTCCCCTTACTAGGTGGTTTATATCCCTTAATTCTTCGGTTTAATTATCTTCATTGGATTTCCTAAACAGAGATATGTCTATAAGGGAACCATGTGTGATGTATACTATGAATGATTTTGTTTTGTGGAATAAGATTTATATATATATAATACCTAAAGGATCTATTCCATTAGGTTTAATAAGTATTTTTTAAACTTTAGAAGTTATGTATAATCAGGAAAATCCATTGGTTGTCTCGATTAATATCAGAGTATTGTGTAAAGTATATATTTTCCACTCAAAATTCAAATGTATAATTATGTAGGTGCTTCGTTGAGTGATTTGTAAAAAAAAACAAAACCAACCCACTATCACCTTATTAAAATATAATCATATGAATCATTGATTACTAAATGTCCCTCCACAAGACACCCCATTTCCCATCGAGTGTTTGGTGTTGTACCACCAATTCTTTGGCTAAAATAGTTGTGTAAAAAATCTGGTTATCATAGTGGGTATATGATCACATCTATAAGAACCCAATAAAAAAATATTAATTACACAACACTTGATAATTTGATACATGTATTTTATATAAAAAAATTCAAAAACACCACTATTCAAATATCCTAAGAATGTATTAATTTTACATTATCTCTAAATTCAAAAACTCAAAAATCACCAAATAAGTAGTTCTAATATTTTCTAGCCCTTATCTTTCTCCTCTAAAATATAATAATGTGGTTAATTAAAAAATTATTTTCTCTATGTATGTTTTCCCATTAAATTTTCCTAATTATTAATCCCATTTATATACCCCCGCATAAGGAATAATTATTTTATCTATTTCTCTCCCATTAACATCATACTGAAAAGATCAAAATAGACGTTAATAAAGTTCTTTGTAAACATGTGTAGTCTAACTTGGAGGGGATAAATCATTTACCACTAAATTTTACTATATTTATTCAAACATCAGTTATTAAAATCTATACACCAATTAGGGTTCATGGTTCTTGTACACATCGTCCAATAAATACACTTGTCAAAAAAGGTATAAAATATATAGAGTATATCACATGATTATTTTAGAATACTTTCTCAATATACATTGACTATGTTATTTTTGTGTTCGAGTGGATTATGACACTTATATTTCATCTCTAGTATTTTAAATTTATTACAATAGGTTATTAGGTATCATCCTTAGATCCACACCTGCATCAAGTGTGAACGTATTATCCTTAAACTATAGATTGGTAAGGTATTAAACATAATTATAAAAACCATTACCCAAGATATGGTTGTTTACTAATACATTAATAAAACTGGATTCACTATAGTTTTCAATGGGTTTTAATCCAAAATAATAAAAAATAACTTCTTTTGTCTTCATGGTTATTGTTTTAATAGAATAGATATTCTTTATTAATAGCATTTCATTAAGTACAAGTGAATAAAAAATATAAAAAACTTGTTCATAGGTATTTCCCCTATACATTACAATATTAAAATCAATAATAATAAAGTATCTATATGTTGTATTTTTCCATTACATTATAAATGTAAAATAAATATAGAAAAATGTTCCTTTATTCAATTATTAATCATCTTTCAAATTAACTCAACTTTGGAAATTGTTCTTCTTTAAGAATCCATTAGTTTTTGAATAAAATCTTATTCTGATTATTCGTATATATTGATTTAATGGTTTGGATATCTTATAACCTTACTCAACTCCCTCTATCTTCCTTAACATACAAGTCATATGGTCAAATATTATTGTACTTCAAATAATCTTCAAGAATATTCAAGTCTGAATCCCACTTTTTATTTTAATCAATGATCATTGGGAGAATGCAAACCAGATTATATTTATCTCATAATTCTCTATATCATCATCACCAGCTCTCTTAAAATGAGATCAAATATTTTTATACCTTGTGTAGATGGTTGAAACCCCCGTGAAAATTACTAATTTGGGATTTGAGAATTCCTTAATGTGAATTTACCACATTCTAAATTTTCAAGCTTCTATATTTAATTCATCTAAAAAACTCTGTATGATTATGATGACTTATCATTCAACTCTCTGTCAATGTACTTTATCAAATCCTCAAATTTCATATTAATTCATGTTTTAAATCTTATATTTAATCCATTAAAAATATCTCAACATCATTAAATTTATTTTATAAACTAAATAAATCAATATTATTTATCAATAGGTTGTAGTTATGAATAATTTTTGATTAATCTTCTATATCCTTTAGTTGTTATGAGTTAATCCTATAATGATTGTAATATATTCGCCTATTATGATATTCTTTAGATTTTTATATTTTTAAATTTTGATCTTTTTTTGTTTAACTTTTGAACTTATGTACATTAGTATATTCTTATCCCAACTAGGTTAAATACCCTGGGGTGGGGGGGTGAATATGGGTATCAAAGATTAAAATCAATTCCCCATTAGATCATGTTTCATCATTAAACAAAACAATCCTATCTCCATTTCATATATCAATGTATGAGAAGAACTAACAGAATTTATAAGAGACAACAATTTTACTTAGTTCACCTACATTGTTCTACATCCAAGGAGAAGGAAAATTCAATGTGCCTATATAAAAAATTCACTAAAGTACACTATTTTTACAAATATTGAAGAAGAATCCTTGTCCATTCTAGTTTACAACCAATAACAATTTGAAATCTCACTAATCACTCAACTGAAGTATTCTGTAACATCCTGGGAAAATAAAGAATATGACATTTTTATATTTATTAATATTTATGAATTAAATATTAATTTTACTTTATAGGGGATTCTATGTTCTATGGCGTACTCGACACATAACCATGGGTTTCTCTGAAATCTTATGTTTCACACAACGCTGAGTCATACTGAAAAAATAATAATATAATTATTTTAAATGGTAGTTAACGCCTAGCTGTTGTATTAGTGGGAATGAAAAGAACTAAATATATTATGATTAAACAATTTTTTTAATTTTTTTAAATATATCCAATAAAATTTAGAGGCTTAAAATGAGAATGAATCCAATTTTAAGCATAAATACTATAATATTCTTAAAAGGTACTTTTACCACCTTTTGATAGGGAAACATTTTTAAATATAGTTTTTGTCACTTATATATGTTCTATTGGAAAAAATAAACATATTATTTAGAATAGGGACATCAAAATTCACTTTGGGTAATTTTTTGGGATTATTATGATAAAGTTAATTTTTTTAATGAATAGTGAATAATACCACATTTTAAGTCAAAAAAATCATTTCATCTAATATATTTATATAGTTATATTGTACATTTAATTGGTTTCATAATGTATTTGGATTATATTTTTATCATTTAATCCAACTTTGGTCATTGTAAGTAATTTCAATTTGAAATTGGACATAAAAACTTATCAATAATTTGGTAGTTTTTACTTCTTAAAAACACGCTTTTGGATTTTGACAACGAGAATTAATTTTAAATTAATTACTAAAAACTTTTGTTTTTTGAATTTGGAAAATGGATTCTTTATTTGGAATCAGGAGGTACAAATAGTTCAAATAAATACCTTTTATTTTTAGACATTATGAATAGTAAGTTCAGTAAATATTTTATTTACTAGGGTTAAAGGGTAAATCTAGAAAATAAGGGTAAAAATAATATTATAATAATATTAAACAACCCTAACACATGTCCTAATATTATTGGATGAAATAGTTTCGACCATGATCATACTTGGGACGATGTTTTGTCCCCATGGAGCCACTTTGATGTGAAAATGACATTTTATAATAATTAATTTAAAGTAATGAAAAATAAAACATAAACATGCCTTTTTACTAATTTTTTTATATGGGGTTATATAAGTGATATCTTCAACTATAAATATTCATTAAAAATTTGAAAACATTTCCTACTTCATGGTATTTTATTTATAATTTTTAGATATAAAATAAATAAAAATATTTATAACACAATGATGATGTAGTGATTACCTTATTGACGAATGATTTATATAAATGAGATTATAAATAATAAAATAAATCAATTTTAAAGCTTTTTATGCCATAAACAGATTTTATGGATGATTATGAATTTTTATATTTTAATTAAATAGGTTTATCCAAAATAATAATGTTTTTATGGATTTTTAAAAAGTCATGATATGAATAGTATAAAAATTGACATAAATGAGTTTAAAAAAAATACTATTTTATTAAATGATACAATAGTCCTAAAAAACTACGATTTAGAAAATTGAACTATATAATTTTGAAAATTTCATTAATGAACCACTTGAGGTTCTTTTGGCATTTTATTGTAACTATATTAACCGTATAATATAAATATACAAGAAGACATGGTAAGAGTTAAATTAGTAAACTAAGGGTTACATCTAAAAGATAAGGTTAAATTTGTGACCTAGACTGGTCTAAAACATATTGGTTAAGAATTTTTCGACTCAAAAGAATATTATATTTGAATTAAATGACTTTGGGATCATTTGAAACAGAAAATAATTTTATTATAAAATAATACATTCAAACTTTCCTAAAGTGCCCCTCCTCTCTCTTATAATAGGGCATCACATCTACCCATTAAATCACACCTCTAAATCCCCTTGGATCATCAAAACTCTACCCAAATAAGCACAAAAAATCCATATATTCATCCTATAAGCCTTACATTATGCAGAAATAAATTCAATAAATCCTTTTGGCTCCTATTAAAGGGAGTTACAATTTTAGAGGCAGCGTCTGATCTAAAGTTCCTTTCCATTATTTTACTTCTTCAATATATATTATATTATTATTCATTGAATATATAAAAAAATAGTATCCTAAATATACTAGGATGTTATTATGAGAATAATTCGATCTAATCATACACACACCTCCATCTAATGGATATGAACATACTGTTTCTATGGACGGTGAACTACTGCCTCAAGAGACGAGGATTGTTCAATTTCCCCAAAAAACCTCTCATGGTGGACATTATGATGGAACAATATTTATAGAGGATATATTTTATATTTATATTGTCTCTATGATTCTATTTTTTATTTAATTCATACCTTTATGCTTTTTATAATGTGTAAATGTGATAATTTCATTTGAGGAAGTGTGGACTACCGTCCCCTTAAAAAGACATGACTCATTCATGCCATACAGGGAACATATAAAGGACGATGTTAATAAAATTATGTAATGTATATAAATATTATATTATACTGGAATTATAATATACCTATGTATCATTTAGTTTTCATTTATTTAAATATGAAAAATAAATGAAAGTAACGTTCATGCGCACGTATAACTTACTGTCTCCATGAATGGTGCATTTCATTTCTTATCTCAAAATGTTATGTATATATATATATATAAACTAGATATATATGATATTTATATCATGAATATCATTCTGGAGATAATGGATTTTTTACCACATGGATAATTTGTATTTATAACAACTTTATTTTTGACTCAAGTACCAAATGTCGACAAAACGACTAATATTAACATAAATAATTATGTAATTTTTATAATAAGGTAATAAGTGACATAAAAGGAATAATAAAATTGAAAAAGGTTCCGAATCAAGGAAAAATTAACTTATGTTTATTATTCAGGAATAAATAAGAACATACGCGATGAGTCAGACTCAAGGCAAGACACTTCATCTAAATCTCCTTTTATTGAGGCATATTATGATTTATACAAAAATTTATTTTATTCGGTGTATAAAACCCTCTGACATTTAATTTCATTCAAAGGGAATATTTTTTCAATGAAGCATTTTACGAAATGACAAAAATAATGTTCATTTTTAACGGACACAATGATAATGTCCATTCCGCTATCATGAGCATTCTTTGATATTTGACTTTCTTAATAAGATGTAATGTTTTTAAATGGAAAATAACTACCATATAACCTTTTTACGTATTTTGGTATTGAAAATGGTTTGATAAATCTTTAATTATGTCAATATCTTTAAATGATATGTTTTTATTGCAACGTGGAAATGTTATCTTTCCTTTTTTCTTTTTTTGTGTGTTCTGACTATGTTATGGTTCTTGGTAATTGTTTACGTATATGGGTGGTTCTGTAAAAAACCTAGGGCGGGTGAGCCCGAGATATCTCTCCAATTCATTGGGTAATGTGATAAAGGTAAAAATTAATATCTCTTCTAAGAGATTTTTGGAATATACTGTGATGGGTATTCTAAACGTAACTCCCTATGTAGTTGTGAAATCTACAATATAAGTATGTTATAGATGCCACAAATTACCTTTTTGATTTATGATTTCTATGTTTTATTCATAAATATTATGATTTCATGAGGTATGTTAAAGAGATTATGTTTATGATTGAAAAGTATGACTTCTTTGATTTGTATGTATTCATGGAATAATGTTTTCTTTCCTTATTTTATATCCCTTACTTAGTTTTTTATGCTCATCCCAAGTTTTTGAATTGTTTTTGAAATGGTATAATGAAGGGTAAGATAAAGGAAGAATTCATGAATATTTATATCAAGAAAATAATTCATGTTTATTAAAGGAGTTTTATTTTTATTAAAAAATTGGATAGATTAGAAGTGTATACTTTGTAATTTTTGAGATGTAATATAATAGTTATAGACTAATACTATAAAAATATATACATGAAAAGATCCTCAATGTCGAATTTTTAACTTAAATCAATATTGTGTATTGTTTAAGGTTGGGGCCTTACAGTTGGTATCTGAGCTTAGTTTAGAAAATTTTAGGAGTTAGGATATTGTTAAATTAATTAATTTATGGTTGGATTGAAATAATATTGCATTTTAATATTAACATGTTTCTTCTCATAATATATTTTTTTGTTTATAATGGTTTGTCTTAGAGGAAGCATGGAAATTATGATGGGATGACATCAAGAGGAAAACAACCTTCCAAATCAACAACTTGAGATGGTCGGAATCTAAAATGAATAGTTTGTTCTAGTGATGGAACAATTGAATCATTCTATAAATGGTGGTGGTATCCATGTACGAGATCAGCCATATCAACCAAAGAGTAACATGTCCGTAGTGGTGCATTTCATGAGGCAATATACTCCATTATTTAGGGGATCACCTGACTATGTTCTAGATGAAGGTTGTATTAAAGCACTGGAAAAGATTTTTGATGTCATGAGGTGTTTAGAACATCAAAAGGTTCATCTTGTTGTTTACTAATATGAAGGTCAAGATGACCAGTGATGGTTGATGGTTAAAAACATCAGGGATAATGAAGAGGTTGTTTCTGTTGATTGGGATGAATTCAAAGGTATGTTTCTTGATAAATATTTTCCTATGGTGGTTTGACTTAGGATGGAAAACAATTTCCTGGAATTGAAGCAGGAGGATGACTCAGTGGATGCTTATGAAGGAAAATTCACTCGACTGGCAAGGTAGGCTCCAAATTTCATATGGGATCTTGAGAGTAAAATCTATCGTTTTTATTTAGGATTAAATACAAATTATCTAAGGGCTTTAGCTTCTTGTGAGTTTAATAGTTATGATAAAATTGTTCGATGTGTGGGGAAGGTGGAAATGGAGTTTGCCGATGACCAGCTGTTCCATAACAAACCAAAGAATAAGAGGTCAAGGTGGCCAGAAAAAGGGAAGAACTCTTCAAAAAAGTATGACGGTAAGAAACATAAGTTTATAGTTTGTAAAAAATTTGCTAAAAAGTACACTAGGTAATTGCTTTTGATTTTTGTTAAGTGATACCGATGTGGTAAAATGGGACATAAGTCTTGTAATTTCTCTAAAAAGATGAGGGTAATGGTATGAAAAAACTTGATTTACAGTTAGTAAAATGTTTCAAGTGCAATTAAATGGGTCATTGTGAAAATGAGTGTCCGATGAAGATCTAAAATTAAGGAAAGAATATAGATTACAAACAAAAAGGGGTGGTGAAATCCTTTACAACTACTTCAGGAGATGTTGGGCCATCAAATGAAGTAGAATCAAGTACACTATTTGTTTATTTAGATTATGTTGATGTGTTGTTTGATTCAGGGTCTACACATTCTTTCATTTCTGAGAAACTTTCTAATAAATTAGGAATTCTATATCAAGATATTAATATTAAACTTGTGGTAAAAATACATGGAGGAAATTTTGATACATGAAGAAATTATAAGAACCTTCATGTACTTGTGTGTAGTAAGAATCATCCTTCAAACCTTATTATTTTGCCTCTAGTAGAGTTTGATATTATTTTAGGTATAAGTTGGATTTATATTTATCATGATAAGATTGATTGCATAGATAAAGTGGTTTATTTTGAAAAATAATTTCAGTTTGTGTATAAGAATGAACCCTTAATTTTGATAACATATCAGGAAGATGAGAAACTAGTAAAATATGGAAATGAATGTTTCCTTGAAAATATTGTTGAAAAAAAGGAACTATTCATATTAATGATGCACTAGTGGTCAATGTGTATCGTGATGTTTTTATTAATAAGTTTCCTTGTATAATACTTGATCAGGAAGTTGAATTTACAGTTGACTTAGTTTTTGATGCTAATCAAATTTCAAAACCCCCTTATCGAGTGGCTCAAATTGAACTTTTAGAGTTAAATAATCAATTGTTGGAGTTATTAGAAAAAGGTTTCATTCGTCCTAGCACAAAAACATGAGGTGCTCATGTCTTTTTTGTTAGAAAGAAATAATCTTCAATGAGGATTTTCACTGATTATAGAGCCTTGAATAAAATCACTGTTAAGAACAAGTATCCTTTGCCTCATATCAATGATTTGTTTGATCAACTCCATGGACATTAGTATTTTTTGATGATTTAATTGAGGTCAAGGTACCATCAGTTGATATTAAATGAAGCAGGTATTCTGATGACCACATTTCATACTAGATATGACCATTAAAACTTTGTAGTTATGCCTTTTGGGTTAACCAGTGCACCTGCTATATTCATGGATCTTATGAATTGAATTTCCATGAGTTCGTGGATATGTTTTTGTTTGTGTTTATTAATGAAATTTTGGTATATTATAAAAGCAAATAGGAGTATGAAACTCATTTAAGGGTTGTCTTGAAAACCTTAAAAGAAAATAAACTGTATGGGAAATTCAAGAAATGTGAGTTTTGGATACAAAAAAATTTATTTCCTTGGTCACATTGTTTCTAAAGATGGTATAACTGTTAATCCTTCTAAAAATAAAGTTTTTAAAGATTGGCGAAGACCCACAAATATAACCGAGATTTATTGTTTTCTTGGTTTAGCAGGTTATTGCCAGAGGTTTGTTGAAAATTTTGCACGATTATCTATCCCAATGACTATGTTAACTCGAAAATGTGTTAAGTTCATCTGGACAAAATAATGTGATGAATGTTTTCAAGAATTGAAAAGAAGATTGGTGAATGATCCAGTTTCGGCACTGCCTTCCAGAAATGGTGGATTTGTTATCTATAGTGATGCTTTGTTGAAATGTCTTGGTTGAATCCTTATGAAGAATGATCATGTAATTTCTTATGCTTCACGTTAGTTGAAACCTCATGAGTTAAATTATCTTACACATAATTTAGAATTTTTTGTTGTTGTTTTTTTCTTTAGAAATATAGAGGCAACATTTTTATAGAGTAAAGTGTGAAATTTATACTAATCAAAAAAGTTTTAAGTATATATTCACTCATAAATAATTAAACATGAGACAAATAATATGACTAGAATTATTTAAGTATTATTATTGCACATTCCATTACCATCCACGAAATTAAAATAAAGTGGATCACACTTTGAGTCGAAGGAGTAATGCTACATTAACCATGCTACATTTGGAATGAGATCTTTTGTTTTTTTTAATTTGATGAATTTTTGGACTGGAATTTGTTAGTGCATGAAATTACTCTATTTTCATTCAGGTGTCAGGGAAATCATCTCAATCATAAAAAATTAGGTAAGCGCAGAAAGAATATAGTGAGTTGTAGAAAAATTTATAATTGGTTCAAAAGGGTAAGTTACCTGAATTTAACATTGATAATGATTATGTTTTAGGGTTTTGAAGGAGTTTATGTGTTCCTTGTGATTCAAATTTGAAGATAGATTTGTTAGGTGAAGCTCATAGTTCTCTGTTTTCAGTTCATCTTTCCAGTACTAAACTGTATAGAGATCTTCGGGAGTATTACTGGTGGGATGGAATGAAAATTGATATTGCTGAATTTACTGTGAAGTGTTTAACTTTTCAATAGGTTAAAGTAGAATGAAGGTTACCAAAAGGTATGCTTTAGCCTTTTCCAATTCCAAATTGGAAATGGAAAAATGTGTCCATGGATTTTATAGTGGGATTACCAAAGACTCCTCAACGTAACAATGCAATCTGGGTTATTGTTGATCGATTGACTAAATCTTCTCATTTTATTTGTATTCAAGATACTCTATCTCTAGATCAAATTTCTCAATTGTATATTAAAGAGATAGTTAGGTTATAGGGAGTTACCTTATCAATTGTTTTATATTGTGATCCTAGGTTCACTTATAACTTTTGGAAGGGTCTTCAGAAGTCATTGGGAACTAAATTAAATTTCATTATAGCTTTTCATCTTCAATCAGACAGTAGTCAGAACAAACAATTCAGACCTTGGAAGATATGCTACATGCTTCTTCAATAGATTACAAGGGAATTTGGGACCAAAAACTTTCTTAGTTTCAATTTTCTTATAATAAAAATTTTCATTCCAGTATAAATATGGCACCATTTGAAGCATTATATGGAAAGCGGCGTCAAAATATAGCTTTTTTGGGATGAAGTTGGTGAAAAGAAGTTTATGGGACCATAATTGGTAGAAGAGATGACAGAAAATGTTATTTTGATTCAGAATCACATGAGAACAACTTAGAGAAGGATGAAAAGTTATGCAGATAATCAGAGGAAGGATATTTATTTCGAGGTAGGTGATCATGTCTTTCTCAATGTTTCTCTATGGAAAAGTGTGTTGTGTTTTCGTAAGAATTTAAAGTTGAGTTTGAGGTTCATTAGAACCTATGAAATCCTAGAGAAAGTTGATCAGTTGCATACGGAGTGTATTTACCTCCATGTTTATCCCCGGTAGACAATTTTTTTCATGTTTCAATGATGAGAAAGTATATGCCAGATCCATCTCATGTTTTGAGTCCAGAGGTCGTTCAGTAGGAAGATAATCTTTCTGATGAGGAATAACTAGTCTAAATTCTTGAATGAAGATAGAAAGTGTTCCCAAATAAGGTAATTCATCAGGTAAATGTTTTGTGGAAAAAACCATATGGTTGAAGAGGCAACATGGGAATCTGGAAATGTAACGAGGGATAAATACCCCAACTTATTTGATAAGTGAATAAAATGGAATGGACACAATTTCCAAAAGGGGGAAGGTTGTGACATCCATGTTAAATAAAGAATATGAAAATTTCATATTTATTAATCTTTTTTAATTAAATATTAATTTTAATTTAAAGGAGATTCTATGTTCGATGGCGTAGCCGGCACGTAACAATTGGTTTCTTCGAAATCTCATGCTGCAAAAAATGCTGAGTCATACTGAAAAATAATATTATAATCATTTTAAATGGTAGTTAACGCATAAATGTTGTATTGGTGAGAATAAACAAAACTAACTATATTATGATTAAAAATTTTTGTTAAATGTTTTTACATTTATCCTTTAAAATTTATAGGCTTAAAACAAGAATGATTTCAATTTTAAGCGTAAATACTCTAATATTTTTAAAAGGTACTTTTACCACCTTTTGATGGAAATCCATTTTTAAATCTATTTTTGTCACTTTTATATGTTCTACTAGAGAAAATAAACTTCTTCATTAGAATAACGGCATCAAAATTTACTTTGGGAAATCTTTTTGTATTTTTCTGAAATGGGTCATTTTTTAATGAATAGAGAAAAATACCACATTTTAAGTCAAAAGTGTCTTTTAATATAATTTATTTATATAGTTATATTGTCATTTTAATTGGTTTTAAAGTGTAATTGGATTATATTTTTATTATTTAATCCAATTTTGTTCATTTTACATAATTTCATTTTAAAATAGGACATAAAAACATGTCAATATTTTGGTAGTTTTTACTTCTTAAAAACACGCTTTTTGGTTTTGACAACGAGAATTAATTTTAAATTAATTACTTAAAATGATATTTTTTGAATTTGGTAAAATGGATTCCATATTTGGAATCAGGTGGTAAAAATTGTGTAAATAGATACCTTTTATTTTTAAACATTATAAATAGTAACTTTAATAAATATTTTATTTACCATGTTTAATGGGTAAATATGGTAAATAAGGGTAAACAATAATATTATAATAATATTAAACTAACTTAACACATGTCCAAATACCATTGGATAAATTTTTTTCGACCATTGGAATGCTTAGGTCGATTTTGGGAACCCATAGAGTCACTTTGATGTGAAAATGACATTTTAAATGAATTAATTTAATGTAATGAAAAATAAAACATAAACATGTAGTTTTTTACTAATTTTTTTTATATGGGGTTATATAAGTGATATATTAGACTATAAATAAAATTTAAAAATCTAAAAATATTTATCTACAACATGGTATTTTATTTATAATTTTTAGATATCAAATAAATGAATATATTTATGACACAATGATGTTATAGTGATTACCTTATTAATGAATGATTTAGATAAATGATATTATAAATATTAAAATAAAGTTCTTTTTCCATCCACGAATTTCATGGATTATTATGACTTGTTATATATGAATTAAAGAAGTTTTTTTTCGAAATAATCATTTATTAATATATTTTTAAAAATTCATGATACGAATAGTATAAAAACTGACATAAATGAGTTTAAAAAAAATACTCTTTTATTAAATGATATAATAGTCCATAAAATATAATATTTGACCAAATGACTTAGATAATGTTTAACATGTTATTAATGAACCACTTGAGGTTATATTGGTATTTTATAGTAATGATATTTATTATATAGTATGAATGTACAAGAAGACTTTGTAATAGTAAAATTAGTTAACAAATGGTTAAAGATAAAAGATAAGGTTAAATTTGTGACCTAAACATGTCTAAAACCTATTGGTTGAGAGGGATTAAACCAAAATAATCCTATATTTAAAATAAATGACTTTGGGACCATTTGAATACGAAAATAATTTTAGAATGAAATAATACATTCAAAATTTCTTAAAATTTCCCTCCTCCCTCTTATAAAGGGAATCACCTCTACCAATTTAAGAACACATATCAAGCCCGTTGTATCATCCCAAATCTTCCCAAATAAGCTCTGAACATCTCAATATTCCTCTTATAAAGCCTTACCATAGGTACAAGGCTATTAATGAAATCCTTTTGGCTCAAATCAAAGGGAGTTACACGTTTTATAGGTAGCGTCTTCTCTAAAGTTCCTTTCCATTTTTTTACTTCTCCACTCTCTATTATATTATTATTTTTTGACTAAATAACAACACCAGTATCCTAAATATACAAGGGTTTTGTAATGATAATTATTTCTACTACAGTTACACACACCTCCGTCTAATGGATATGAACATATTGTTTCTGTGGACAGTGAACTACTGCCTCCCGAAACGATGATTGTCCAATTTTTCCCTACCACCACTCATGTTGGAAATTATGATGGAAATATATTTATATATGATATATATTATATTTATATTGTCAATATTATTCTATTTTTTTTATTGAAATCATACCTTTATGTTTTTCATAATGTGTAAATATGATAATTTAATTTGACGAAGTGCAGACTACCGCCCCCTTGAAGTGACATGACTCGTTCATGCCATACATGGAATGTATAAGGAATGGTGTTAATGAACCTATATAATTTATATAAAATATGATATTATACTATAATTATAATATATATATGTATAATTTAGTTTTCATTCCATTAAATATGAAAAATAAATGAAAGTAGCGTTCATGCGTACGTACGACTTACCGTCTCTATGAACGGTGCCTTTATTTATTATCTCCAAATGTTATGTACTATTATAAATACACAAATATATATATATATATATATTGGATATATATTAAATTTATATCATTAATATAATTCTAGAGATAATGTATTTTTTACCACATGGATAATTTGTAATTACAACAAGTTTATTATTTACTCAAGTACCAAATTTCGACAAAACGACCGATATTAACTTAAAATATTATTTAATTCTTATAATGAGGTATTAAGTGACCTAATGTAATGCCCTGACCCCATTTCACCAGAGTCAGTGCATTATTTTAATACATAGGCATGATTACAAGGAATCAAGTCTCGAAGGAACGATCAATTTAGAAGTCTTGGAAAGTACATTACATACATGAACATTACATTACACATTAAAACATAAAACACAACATAATAAAATACTTTTAGAACATCATTATTACCTTATCTTAACCCTAAATATCAATCATAACACACTTCTTAGAATCCTAGTAAAACTAAACATAAGAAAGGGGTGAGCTCAGATGCTCAGTAAGGGAAAATAATTTAGAAGAAGCTATAAACTTTTAAGGAAAGATGTGTAATAAAAAGAAAAACCTTTTAAACATAAACTTGATCATAATATAGAAAAAATAAACCAAACATTACCATATAAACATGAAAATTGATATTCTACTAGTCGAATAATCACATGTAATAACTAATTTCATAATAAGGGAATTCATAATGCCTGACATCATAACCACATTGTCAAGGCCTCGTGCCAAGGCTAAAAATAAATATTTTGTTAAGGCCATGTTCCAAGATACTAATTTGTCTCATGAGACCTACCAATGCATCGAGGGGCTATAGAGGGACTCACCCTCCACTTACTAAGTCTAATTCATTATTTATATGAAAAGGGTGAAATATAACATAAACATTCGTATTAAAACTAGCATACAAAATGTCAATACTTCAACCAAAAACCATGAATGGTAAAAAAACAGCACATCAATAGTCAAACATATCATTATTCATTAAATACAATACATAACATTGTATTATAATAAATAAACCCCAATCATGAGTAATATCTTTTAAATGATGTTGACATAGTTGAAAATGATCAGTAAAAATCTTTGAGAGAAATATCCATTTTTCATGAAATCATTCAAAATTCACACAATTTAGAAAGGAAGACATTTAAAATACATTTTTTTATCAATGTTTCCCATACCAATTTGAAATTTTTGAAAGGAATTAGCATTTTAAAACATTCATGTTCATATAAATAAACCCATTAAACCATTTTGAAAACACAGAAATTAATGAGAATGATTTAGAAGAATAAATATTTAAACCATTTAAAATGATGTTTTAGTTAAAGAGTCTCTTAAAAATAACCCTCTTTAAAACTCTTTTATGAAACATGGGCAGGGATAATAAATATTTCCCAGTAAAAACTTACACATAAACAGTCTCACATAATAATGAGATTGAGGAATTAAACATTACCTTGTGCTTTCCTTTAGTCGAGGTTACATTTAACCTCCTATATAATGACCATAATGTGTTATTAAATTATAAACAAAACATATTACTATTTATGACATCATATATGATTCATTTATCACTTTATACTGCCCATTTAATAATAATTTCCATGTTAAAGTAACATTTCGGGTAATAATTTCTTTCTTTATCAAATGTGTTTTAACTTATTATTATTGATTTTATCACTTAGATCATGATTGAAATATTTAAAGAATATAAGACATGATATATATATCATATATATTAATAATATAAATATTTATAATAGATAGATATATTAAATGGAAACACCGTTCATGGAGACGTTTGTCCGTACGTACACATGAACGTTGTTTCTGTTTTCTTATCTTATAGTATGGATGTAAGTAAATGAAATATATTTGCCTAAATAAATATATATTATTATATTAGAAATATTATTTCATATATCTCATACTTAATTAAAATATATATTTTTATAAAAAAAATGCAATGGTGATCATTGAAGATGAATCTCATTGCGCGTGGAGACGGTAAGTCGTATGTACGCACGAGTGGCAATATCATTATATGGATGGAAATAAATTGTTTAATTGTATGGTTATTATATATAAAGAATCATTAAATTGTTATATTCTTTATTTAAATTACTTATACTCATTATTATACCCATCAAAATAATGTAGTGTTGAATAACAAACTACACCACAACGTGGAGACGGTAAGCCATACATACACATGTATGGTGACTTTGCCATTCTTAGATGGATAGAATAATGATTATGGTTTTAACATAATTATAATTACATATAATTATTTATAAGATACTGTAGTTATTATTTTTTATGAAAATAACAAATAAAGTTGACGTGGAAAAAGAAGAAAAGAACTTTGAAAGAGGGGATGAAATAATTACCTCTTCTTCGGGTGCTTCCTTTTGATTTGAACAAAAAGGATCCATAAAATTGTTTTATGATCAAATTAAGGCCTCTTGGATGAATTTAGGGTAGTTTTTATCTGATTTTATTAGGTTTTGTCTGAGGAACATGGCTTTGGAGATGTGAATTTTAGAGAAGGGGAGGTTCCCTTTAATATGAGAGGTGAGGGGCACTTTAGGAAAAGCTTAACAAATTAATTTATTATAAAATAATTTTTGGTTTATAATATCTCTCAATAGATTTATTTCTAGGATAATATGAGGATGGGTCAAAATACTCTCAACCAATAGGTTTTGGACAAGTTTTGGTCACCATATTAACCTTATCTTTTAGATTTAACTCTTAGTTAAATAGTTTAACTTTTACCATGTCTTCTTGTATTTTTAAATTACATGGATAATAAGATTACTATAAAATTCCAAGAGTACCAAACGTTGTTCATTAATGACATATCTATCATTATATAAGTCCTTTGTCCGAATATTATATTTTTAATAATATTATACCATTTAATAAAATTGTATTTGTTTTAAAAACTCATTTATGTAAATTTTGAAACTATTTTGTATTTGTTTTTTTGTTCAAGTAATAAAAAAATAATTACTTCAAAAAAATAAATTTAATAAATAATAAGATGTCATATTCACCTATAAAATTCTTGTATGGAATCAAAAGTCTCTAATTACATTTTTTTTTGATATTTATAAAATCAATTATTTTAATCATTCATTAAAAAGGAAATTAATATATCATCATTGTGTTATAAATAAATTTAATTATTAAATGTCTAAAAATTATAAATAAAATACCATGATTTAGGAAATATTTTTATATTTATAATGATTATTTATAGTTGAATTTATCTTATGTATAACAGTATATAAAAAAAAATTTAGTTAATAAAATTTGAATTTAACACTTTTAATACTTCTTTATATAAAATATAATAAATGTCTTAATCTAATCCATGTGGATAAAGAAGGATGATATTTTAATACTAAGGTTGATTTTGGTCGAAATAAACTTATCCAACAGAATTAGGACATGTTTAGGGGTAATTATAATATCTTTTGTACCTTTAATTACCCTATTTACTTTTAGTCGTGGTAAAAAAAATCAGAAGTTACTATTCACCAATAATTATTTTCATCCCATTGAATCAAATTTTACTTACTGATGAGGACCGTATCTATCAAATTTTTTGAAATTCAATTCACAGAAGTGGTAAAATTATGTTTTATTCAAATTTTCAAATGTTCCTAGAAGGTTGGTAAAAGACGTTAAAAAGGTTCAATAAAATTTTATATGTCTAATATTATTATAAAATTACTCCAATTAATTAAATTGGACTAAAATATGTATTAGGTATATATTTTTACTTTAAGATAAATTTTTAATTAAAAATAAATATTTAAATGAAAAAGTCAGGTTTTATCTACAACACAGTGTTTTTCACTATTCATCAAAAATTGAATGTTTTCAGAAAAATACCAAAAAATAACCTGAAGATAATTTTGATATTCCAAATTCAAAAATGATTTCTATTTTATCAAATTAAAAACATTGATGTTCCATAAATTAAATTGAAATTAATTCCCATTGTCAAAACCAGAAAGTGGGTTTTAATGAAATAAAAACTTTCAAAAGATTGACATGTGTTTATGTATAATTTAAATATGAAATTACATCCAATGACCTAAATTATGTTAAATGATAAAAATATAATCTAATGAAACTTTAAAACTACTCAAATGTATAATTTAACACTATAAATTATTTCAATTAAAAAAGTTTTTTTTAATTAAAATTTATTATTTTTCACTATTCATCAAAATATGAAAGTTATCAAAAAAGTACCAAAAATTTATCCAAACCAAAAATTTATGTCCCTATTCTAATGAATAATTTAATTTTACTAAATTGAATATATAAAAGTGTCAAATATTGGATTTAAAAATGGTTCTCCATTTAAAGGCGGGAAAACTTCATTTTTTAAAAAATACCTCTTTTTATGAAAAAATGAATTTGTCTTTATATTATGTATAATAAACACAAAATATGAATGTTAAAATTATATAATATATATATATATAATTCAAAATGTGGATAATACTTTTCATAAACACTTTTTAAATGGCTAGTTTGATAGGTTGTGATGTGCTTGAACTTAGTGATGCGTGTAGCACTAGCTATTGAATTACATTAAAGAGATAACATACTATGAAATCTTTGGGTTTTATATTCTCCCATCCTTCAATAAATTTATTCCTCACAATTTGAAATTTTTCTTTGAAAATAAAAGTTTGAAAATAGAAAATACCTTTATGGAAAACCTGCATCGGAAATAAGGTAAATTAATTTTGTCTTAATAAGTGGGAAATGGAAATGTAAAAGTCACCCCAAAATTATGATTTTGAATAAGAGAACATTGGTGGAAATTAGAGAAACACAATTGGAGGAAAACCATAAATATTTATAGAGAGTGATTGAGGTCATCAATCACAAACAAGTGAAAAAATAAATAGAAAATTTAGAGCCTCAAAACCATAAATCTATGGTGATGATTTTAAATATCATTTTTTCAACAAAATATAAGGTATTAGTAAAAAAACAATTTGGTTTAAGATCCTTTCCCTAATGTTTAAGGAAAAAAAGAATACTTGAAATGTAGAGATTCATCCTATAACTATTTTCTACCAAAAACTCATCTTTCATTCTAAAAGATAATAAAACTGAAAAATATTCTATTTATTCTAATCGTAAAGGGTTAAAAAAATGAATTTACAATTTATATGTCATACCATTTTAAAGAAAACTACATTATAAAAACCAGGACATCACATAGGCCAGTGATAGGTGATGCACCCTTGTTGCACTTCAGTTGCTGGTTCAGGTCTTGCGGCCTTTCCGGGCACAACGGGTTGTCGCCCAACCTCCGGGTTGTCATTTTTATGATAGTCCAAGAATAATATTATGAAATTTTTTAACCTTAAACAATATTATACTATGTCCAACTTAATTCATTCCAACCTTTAGACTTATCCAAAATACTTCTTTTTAAACTAACAGACCAAAATTTATAAGGAAGGTAAACATATTGATGATCTCTTTTTCCACGTAATAACATGTAAATACATTCATCATGTATTCTCTAAAAACATGGTAACACCATTAATTACCATAAAACCTTATTGATTACATTCATGATCAGTTAATCCTTATAGAATATTGGATATACTCCTTATATCCAAAAATGTTGTAAAATCCAACAATTATGGAATAAACAAACAATTAACTAGCTTCATGGTTGTCAAGAATATACAATATAATTTGTCCAAATCAATCATATACTATTTAAAAGTAATTATCTCAGTTTTAGAATCATATTAAGGGTTATATTCCCACTAACCATATATTTTACAAAATTTTTAACATGAAACTACATCACATTACTTGGTACCATAAAATATCAAATCCTTAATGAAAACATACTACAATACAATCCTTATATACTTTATAATTCTTATAAATTTTACATCATTAATAAAATACTCAAATGACAAAATTATTTAATAACAACATAAGAACACTAATCATTCATCTTCATTTCCAGTAGTATCATAACTTAATTATTATCCAATAGCATCATTTGAGGTATAGTCTGTTGATTGGGACATTGATTAGTGTAGTGTCCCAACTCCTTGAAGATGAAACATTGTACATTTTAAACCTTTTTCTTACACTTGCAATCATGAATGTGGTGTCCTTTTTCTCCACACTTATAAAAAACTCTCATTCATTTAAATCACTTCATAGGGTGATTCTTTCCACAGTTATCACATATGGGAAATTTTTTTTTCCCCTCTTCCCTTTATCTATATTTCTCTCTACCATCCTCTTATTCTTTTTCTTTCCTTCAAAGCCATAGGACTCAGAGAATTCATTACTTATCTTATTAACACATGATAATATTTATTCATATGATGAGAATACCTGGGAGATTATTTCCCTTCTAAATGTTGGCTTAAGGCCATGAAAGATATGATCCTTCTTACTCTTTGGATCATGAATATTGCTAGAGTTATCATTACTTCTACTAGGCACCATTTAGAAATGATGAAATATACTAGGTTAGATCATATCATAGTTTATAAACCAAAAACTAGAAAAATTATCAACATTAATTGAATATCTTCACACATCTAGTATCATAATCATAAAATTGGTTTCTTTGTTGACATATTTACTCATAAATCCTTTATAATAGTTTATAAAGAAAATGTGAATTATCTTAAGAATATCCCCTGGGAGTGTCAAACTAGGTGTGCAGTAGGGCATGTTGTCATGTACCAGGATACTCAAGTCAAGCCCGAAGCACTTTGTTAGAGTTTTCACTCCTAGGTACATCTGTTCCATAACCATGTCCACTTGTAGTATCTATATAGGGATGTATTTCTTAGAAAACCCACATAATCTCTATACTACCAAAATTCTATTGGGTCTTCTATACTTATCTGTAAAGTCTATCATAGGGTTATGATCCATAATCTAAGTGTTCTAAATCTATTTCCATGTTTGTTTCAAAACTTCCACCGATAAAAACTATAACACCTAGACCCCAGTTACCCAAAGTCTGTGAATTATTTTAATACATTGGCATGATTACAAGGAATTAATTCCCAAAGGACCAATCACTTTAGCAGTCTTGTAAAATATATTACAAACATAAAAATTACTTTAAACATTCAAACATAAAACACAATATAAAAAAAATCCTTTGATAAATACATTATTCCCCTAGCTTAACCCTGCATATCAATTAGAATACACATCTTGGAATCCTAGGAAAACAAAACTTAAGAAAGTGGTGACCTCATATGCCCAGTAAGGGAAAATAATTTAGCAGAAGCTATAAACTTTTAAGGTAAGATTTGTAATAAAAAAAACAGACTTTTAAACATAAAATTGAAGATAATATGCCAAAAATAAATCAAAAATTACCATATAAACATGAAAATAGATATTCTACTAGTCTAATAATCACATGTAATAACTAATTTCATAACTAGGGAATACATAATGTTGGACAACATAACCCCATAGTTAAGTCCTCATTACAAGACTATAAATAATTTTTTTTCAAGGCCTTTTTCCAAGAAACTAATTTGTCTCATGATACATACTGATTCATCGAGGGGCTATAATGGGCCCACCCATCACTTACTAAGTCCAATTCATTCCTTATATGAAATGAGTGAAACATAACATAAACATTCGTATTAAAACTATCATATGAAATGTCAATACTTCAACCATAAACCATGAATGGTATAAAAACATCACATCCATAGTAAAATGTGTCATAATTCATTCAATAAAATATAGAACATTTTAATATAATAAATAAAACTCAATCATGAATAATATCTAGTAAATGATGTCGACATAGTTGAAAATGATCAGTAAAACTCTTTGAGAGAAATATCCATTTTTCATGAAATCATTTAAAATTCACACAATTTAGAAATAAATACATTAAAAATAAATTTCTGAATCAAAGTGTATCATACCACTTTGAAACTTTTTTAATGAAATTAACATTTTAATACATTCATGTCCATATAAATAATTTATAAAATCTTTTTGAAAACATGTACATTAATGAGAATGATTTAGAAGAATAAATATTTAAAACATCTAAAATGATGTTTTAGTTAAATATTCCCTTCAAATTAATCCTCTTGAATAACATTTTATGAAACATGGACATGGATAATAAATATGTCCCTGTAAGATCTTTTACATAAACATTCTCGTATAATAATGTGATTGAGGAATTAACCCTTACCTTGTGCTTTCCATTAGTAGAGGGTACATTTAACCTTCTATATAATGAACATGGTATGTTATTAAATTATACCAGAACCATATTAATATTTATGATATCATATATGATTCATTTATTACTTTATACTACCCATTTAATAATAATTTCCATGTTAAATTAACATTTCGGGTAATAATCGCTTTCTTTATCGTACATGTTTTAACTTAATATTTTTGATCATATCACTTATATCATGATTTAAATTCTTAAATAATATAAAACATTATTTATATATCATATATATTCAGAATTTAAATATTTATAATAGATATTTTTGAAATGTAAATGTCATTCATGGAGATGGTAGTCCATACGTACTCATGAACGTTGTTTTTGTTTTCTTATCGTATAGTATGGAAGTAAGTAAACAAAATATATTTATATAAATAAATATATATTATTACAGTATAAATATTATTTCATATAACTAATACTTAATAAATATATATATTTTTGTAAAAATTCTTGAATGGTGATCGCTGAAGATGAATCTTATCGCGTCATGGAGACGGTAAGCCATACGTACGCATGAGCGACAATATCATTCTATCGATGGTAAAATGGTGTTTAATTGGATATTATATTATATATATAGAATCATTAAAATGTTATATTCATTATTTAAATTAATTATACTCATTATTATACCCATCAAAATAATGTAGTGTTGAATAAAAAACTACACCACAACGTGGAGACGGTAAGCCGTATGTACATACGTATGATGATGTTGTCATTCATAGGATGGATAAAATAATGAATATGGATTTACCATATTTATAATAACATCTAAATATTTATATGGTTTTGTATTTATTATTGTATTATGGAAATACTAAATAAAGAGGAAGTGTAGAAAGAAGAAAAGAACTTTGAAAGAGTTGATGAAATAATTACCTCTTCTTCGGGTGCTTGCTTTTGATTTAAACAAAAGGGCTCCTTAGGTTGTATTGGTGATCAATATATGGAATCTAAGATGAATTTAGGGTAGTTGGGAGGAGATTTTAGCAGGTTTAGGCCAAGACAAATGGATTTGGAGGTGTGAATTTCAGAGAAGGGGATGTGCCCTTTAAAAAAAGAGGGTAGAATCACTTTATGAAAAAATTGAAATATTAAAGTATTATAAAATCATTTTTGGATTGTAATACCTCAAAATATATTTATTTAGAGGATAAGGCGAGGATGGGTCTAAATAACTTCAACCAATAGTTTTTAGAAAATTTTAGGTCACTATATAAACCTTATCTTTTCGATTTAACTCTTAATTAAATAGTTTAACTTTTACCATATTTTCTTGTATTTTTATATTACATGGTTATTAAACATACTATAAAATGGAAAGGGAACATAAAGTGGTTCATTAATTAAATATATATAATTATATAAGTCCTTTTGAGTAATATTATACTTTTATATATTTTATATTATTTAATAAAATGGTATTTTATTTAAAAACTCATTTATGTCAATTTTGGCACTATTTAGTATTTGTTTTTTTGTCAATGTCATAACAACTTAATTACATTGAAAAAAATAAATTTAATCAACCCTAAAATGTCATATTAACCTAGAAAATTTGTGGATGGCATCAAAAGTCTCAATTTACATTTATTTTGATATTTATGAAATCAATTATTTTAATCTTTCATTAATAAGGTAATTACTGCATCGTCATTGTGTCATAAATAAATTTAATTATTAAATGTTTAAAAATTATAAATAAAAAAATAATAATTTATTAAATCTTAATATCTTTCTAATGAATATTTATAGTCGAATTTATCTTATGTATAACTCTATAATTAAAATGGTTTAGTTAATAAAATTTGAATTTAACACATTTAACACCTCTTTAAATAAAATATAATAAATGTCATAATCAAATCCATGTGGATAAAAAAGGATCATATTTTTGTCCTATTTTTGATTTTGGTCGAAATAAAATTATCCAATTGAATTAAGAAATGTGTTGGGGTAATTATAATATCATTTTTACCTTTAATTACTCTATTTACTTTTAACTGCGGTAAATAAAAATCAAAAGTTACTATTCAACAAGAATTATTTTCTTCCCATTGAATCAAATTTTACTTATTGATGAAAACCGTGTCTTTTAGTTTTTTGAAATTAAATTCACATAAGAGTTAAAATTACGTTTTATATAAATTTCCAAATGCACCTAGAAGGTGGGTAAAAGATGTTAAAAAATTCAATAAATTTTTATAAGTATAATCTTATTATAAAATGAATCCAATGAATTAAATTGGAATAATATATGTATTATTTATCTATTTTTACTTTAAAATGATATTTTAATTAAAAATAAATATTTAAATGAAAAAAGTTGATTTTTATCTACAACGTAGTGTTTTTCACTATTAATCAAAAATTGAATGTTTTCAGAAAAATACCTAATATTCACCCAATGATAATTTTGATATTACAAATTTAAAAATGATTTCAATTTTACCAAATTCAAAACATAGATGTTTCATTAATTAAATTGAAATTAAATCCTATTGTTAAAACCCAAAAGTGGGTTTTTAAGAAGTACAAACTATCAAAAGATTGACTTGTGTTTATGTACAATTCAAATGTGAAATTACATCCAATGAAATAAATTCTATTAAATGATAAAAATATAATCTAATGATAATTTAAAAATATTTAAATTTATAATTTTACACTATAAATTATTTCAATTAATTTTTTTAATTAAAATTTTGTATATTTCATTATTCATCAAAATATGAAAGTTATCAGAAAAGTACCAAAAATTTATCAAAACTAAATTTTTATGTCCCTATTCTAATAAATAATTTAGTTTCATTAAATTGAATATATAAAAGTTTCAAATATTGGATTTAAAAATGGTTCGCCATTAAAAGGCGGAAAAACTGCATTTTTTGAAAAATACTTCTTTTATTTGAAAAATTGAATTTGTCTTTATATTATTTCTAATAAACACAAAAGATGAATGTTAAAATTATATCGGATATATATAAAATTAAAAATGTGGATAATACTATTCATAATCAGTTTTTAAATGGCTAGTTTGATAGGCCATGATGTGCTTGAGCTCGGTGTTTCATGTTGCATAAACTATTGAATTACTTTAAAGGGATAACGTACTATAAAATCTTGTGGTGTTACACATAAAAAGAATAATAAACTTGAAAAAGGTTCTGAACCAATTAAAAATCAACATAATTTCATTATTCAGGAATAAATTGGAACATACGTGAGGAGTCAGACTCAATGTAAGGGAATTTATCTCAATCTCCTTTCATTGAGGCATATTTTGATTTATAAATTACTCTCTTTTATAAGGTGTATAAACCCCTTTGAATTTTAATTTCATTCAAAGGGAATCTTTTTTCTCTGAAGTGTTTTACTAAATGATAAAAAGAATGTTTCTTTTTAACGTATGCGGTGACAACGACCTTTCCGCCACCGCGAGCATTCTTTGATATTTGGCTTCCTTGACAAACCGTAATGTTTTTAAAAGTAAAATAACTACCATATACCATTTTTACGTATTTTGGTATTGAAAATGGTTTGATAACGATTGGATTATTTTAATATCTTGAAACGATATATTTTTATTGCAATATGGCAATGTTATCTTTCCTTTATGTTTGTTTTATGTGTTATGATTATGTTATGTTTCTTTGGAATTGTTTATGTATATGGGTGGTTCCATCATAAACCTAGGGCGGTTGAACCTGAGATAGATCTCCAATTCATTGGGTAACGTGAAAGAGGTAAACCTTAATGTCTCTACTAAGAGATATAGAAAATATAGTGTGATGGGTATTCTAAAAATAACTCCCTATATAGCTGTAAAAGCTACAATGTAAGTATGTTAAGGATTACACAAGTTACCATTGTGATTTATGATTTCTATGTGTTATTTATAAATCTTATGATTTCATGTGTTATATTAAATAGATTATGTTTATGATTGAAAAGTATGACTTCTATGATTTTATGTATTCATGAACTAATATTTTCTTTCCTAATTTTATATCCCTTACTGAGCTTTTTATGATTATCCCATGTTTTTGAAATGTTTTTATATAGGGTATAAGGAGGGTAAGAGAAAGAAAGAATTTAGGAAAATTTATATCAAGAAAATAATTCTTGTTTATTTAAAGAGTTTTATTTTTTGAATAAAATTGGATAGATTATAAGTGTCTACTTTGTAATTTTTGAGATGTATTGTAATAGTTATGGCCTAATTTTATAAAACTATAAACATGGAAAGATACTCAATGTCTAATTCTTGACTTAACTTAAGATTATGTAATGTTTAAGGTTGGGGCCTTAAAGTTGGTATCAGAGGATGGTTTATACAACTTTAGGAGTTAGGATATTGTTAAATTAATCAGTTTATGGTAATATTGAAATAATATAGCATTCAAAGATTAACATGTTGATTCACCTAAGATATTTATGTGTTCATAATGGTTTGTCAAAGTGGAAGCATTGAAACTATGATGGGATGACATCAAGAGGAAAACAACCTTCCAAATTAGCAACCTGAGATGGTCAGAATGAAAACATAATAGTTTGTTGTAATGATGGAACAATTGAATCAGGCTATAAATAGTGGTTGTATGAATGCAGGAGAACAGCCAGATCAAACACATAGGAACATGTAAGTAGTGTAGAATTTCATGATGCAACATCCCCCTTCATTTAGAGGATCATCGTTCCCGGTGCTAGCTAAAGGGTGGATTAAAGAACTGGAAAATATTTTTGATGTCATGGGGTGTTCAGAACATCAAAAGGTTTGTATTTCTATTTACCGTTTTGAAGGTGAATCCAATCAGTGGTGGTCGATGGTTAAAAATATCAGGGATAGTGAGAGTATTGATGCTCTTGATTGGGATGAATTTAAAGTTATGTTTCATGAGAAATATTTTCCTAAGGCGGTTCAACTTAGGTTGGAAAAAACATTCTTGGAATTGAAGTAGGAGGATGAATCACTGGATGCTTATAAAGTAAAACTCACTCGACTTGAAAGGTATTCTCAAAATTTCATATGGGATCTTGATAGTAAAATCAATCGTTTATACTCATGATTAAGTCCAAAATATCGAAGGTATTTAGAATCTTGTGAGTTCAAAAGTTATGAAAAACTTGTTCGATTTGAGGAGAAGGTGGAAATGGAGTTTGTTGTTGACTAGGTGTTCCTTGACAAACAACAGAATAAGAGGTTGAGTTGGACGACAAAAGGGAATAACTCGTCAAAAAAGTCTGATGGTAAGAAATATAAATTTACAATTTGTGAAAATTGTGGTAAAAAGCACACTGGGAAATGCCTTAGGAATTATGGTAAGTGATACCTATGTGGTAAAATGGGACATTATGATTATAATTTCACTGAAACAGATTCGATTAATGGTATGAAAAAAATCTGATTTACAGTCAGTAAAATGTTTTAAGTGCAATGAAATGGGTCATTATGTAATTGAGTGTCCGACAAAGAACTCAAATGAAGGAAAGTAGCCAGGCTACCATCAAAAAGGGTTGGTGAAATAATTTTCAACTATTTCAGTAGATGTTGGGCCATCAAATGAAGTAATATTAGGTACACTATTTTTTATTTAGATTATGAAAATGTGTTGTTTGATTCAGGGTCTACACATTATTTCATTTCGGAGAAACTTTCTAGTAAATTGGGAATTCCATATCAAGATATGAACCCTAAACTTGTGGTAAAAAAACTTGGATGAAAATTTTGATACAAAAAGAAATAATAAAAACCTTCTTGTACTTGTGTGTGGAAATAATATACCTTTAAACCATATTTTTTTTGCCTCTAGTAGATTTTGATGTTATTTTGGGTATGGATTGGATTTCTGTTTATCCTGCTAAGATTGAATATAGAGCTAAAGAGGTTTCTTTTCAGAAATAATTTCAGTTTATGTACAAGAATGAAGCCTTACATTTGATAACATATCAGGAAGATGAGAAACTTTAAAAGATGGAAATGAATGTTACCTTGAAAATATTATTGAAAACAAAGGAACTATTCAGATTAATGATGTACTAGTGGTCAATTATTATCTTGATGTTTTTTCCTGATGAGTTTCTTGGTATAATACCTGATCAGAAAGTTGAATTTATAATTGACTTAGTTTGCGATGCTAATCCATTTTCAAAGACCCCTTATCTAATGTCTCAAGTTGAAATTTTAGAGTTAAAGAAGAAATTGCAGGACTTATTAGATAAAGGTTTCGTTCAACCTAGCACATCACCATTTGGTGCTCCTGTCTTGTTTTTTAAAAAGAAATATGGTTCAATAAGACTTTGCATTGATTATAGAGCTTGGAATAACATAACTATTAAGAACAAGTATCCTTTGAATCATATCAATGATTTGTTTGATCAGATCTAGGGAGATCAGTATTTTTCGAATATTGACTTGAGGTCGGGGTACTATCAGTTGAAATTAAAAGAAACAAACATTCTGAAGACTACGTTTCATACTAGATATGGCCATTATGAATTTTTAGTTATGCCTTTTGGGTTAACCAATGCACCTATTGTATTCATGGATCTTATGAAGGGAATTTTCCCTGAGTTCTTGGATAAGTTTGTGGTTGTGTTTATGGATGTAATTTTGGTATATTCTATTAGTAAAGAAGAGCATGAATGTCATTTAAGGTTTATATTGCAAAACTTAAAAGAAAAGAAACTATATTGGAAATTCAGAAAGTGTGAGTTCTAATTACAATTAATTTCTATCCTTGGTCACATTGTTTCTAAAGATGGTTTAACTGTTGATCATGTTAAAATTTTTTTTTTAAAGAATGGTCAATACCCAAAAATATAACCAATATTCATAGTTTTATTAGATTAGTAGGTTATTACCGGAGGTTTATTTGAAATTTTTCATGATTTTATAGCTCACTGACTATGTTAACTCGAAAATTCGTTAAATTAATATGGAAAAAATAATGTGATGAATGATTTCAGGAATTGAAAAGAATATTGGTGAATGCTCAAATTTTGGCACTGCCTTCCAGAAATGGTGAATTTGTTATCTATACTGATGCTTCATTAAAAGTACATGGTTGTGTCCTTATGAAGAATGATCAGGTAATTTCTTATGCTTCATGTTAGTTGAAACCTCATGAGTTAAATTACCCTACACATGATTCATAATTAGCTTCTATTGTTTTTTCTTTAAAAATTTTGAGGCATAATTTTTATAAATTAAATTTTGAAATATCTACTAATCACAAAAGATTGAAGTATATATTCACTCATAAATTATTAAACATGAGACAGAGGAGATGACTAGAATTAATCAAGGATTATGATTAAATGATCCATTACTATCCAGGAATGGAAAATAAAGTGGTTGATGCTTTGAGTCGAAAGAGTAATGATTCATTAACCATGACTCATTTGAAATGAGATATTTTGTTTTTTTATTTGATGAATTTTGGATTGGAAGTTGTTGGTGCTGGAAATTCCTCTGTTTTGTTTTGGGTGTCATTCAAATCATCTCTATTAGACAGAATTAAGAAAGAATAGAAAGAAAATAGTGAGTTATAGGAAAAGGTATAATTGGTTCCAAAAGGTAAGTTACCTTAATTTAACATTGATAAATATTGTGTTTTGGGGTTTGGAAGAAGGTTACGCATTCCTTGTGATTCATAATTGAAGAAAGAGTTGTTATGTGAAGCTCATAGTTCTCCATTTTTAGTTCATCCCAGAAGTACAAAAATGTATAGAGATCTTTGGGAGTATTACTGTTGGGATGGAATGAAAATAGATATTACTAACTTTACTGTGAAGTGTTTAACTTGTCAATAGGTTAAAGTAGAATGAAAGTTACCAAAAAATATGCCTCAGCCTTTTCCAACACCCGAGTGAAAATGAAAAAATGTATTCAAATATTTCGTAGTGGAATTACCAAATACTCCTCGAGGTAAAAATGTAATTTGGGTTATTGTTGTTTGATTGAATAAATATACTCATTTTCTTCCTATTCTAGATACTCTGTATCTAGATCATCTTTCTCGGTAGTATATTAAAGCTATATTCAGGTTACATGTATTTCCCCTCTGTATTGTATCTGATTGTGATTCTAGGTTCACTTCTAACATTTGAAAGGGCCATTAGAAGTCATTGGGAACTAGATTAAATTGAAGTACGAAATTTAATCTTCAATCATCTAGACAGTCAGAATGAAAAATTCAGACATTAGAAGATAAGTTATGTGCTTTCTCAATGGATTCCCAGGGAATTTGGGGCCTACATCTTTCGTTGGTTGAGTTTTCTTATAATAACAGTTTTTATTCCAGTGTACAGATGGAAACATTTGAAGCATTATATGGAAAGTGGTGTCGAACTCTAGATTTTTGGGATGAAGTATGTGAAAGGAATTTGATGGGACTAGAATTTGTAAAAGAGATGGCAGAAAAAGTTTTGTTGATTCAAAATCACATGCGAACATCTCAGTGGTGGTGAGACGGTATGTGAGTATAATATACTCTATAATACCAAATGAAGGATCTAAATAATATAGATACTGTATGTAGTATCTAATGATGCCCGAAATACAAGAGGGGGGGGGGGGGTTGAATTATATTCTTTAAAAAATTCTTTAAAAAATTCCTTTAAAAATTTTAAAGATAGATATGTTTAACAAGGTTAACACAAGATAATTCACAAAACCCAGTTCTACACACTTGCTAGATTCTGAAAATATGATTCTGAGGAAGTGATTCTGAAAAGATGGTTCTGGAAAATGAAACTTAAGGAAAGTTTACAAAGATAAAGATTCTACCTAAAATCGTATAGAATCTTATTATATCAGAGTATAAGTATAAGGAAGTATAAGATAGTTATACTTTTCTCGAAAAATAAAATGCAGAGGAAAACTTGAAACAAACAAGTAGCAAGTAGTAAATATTTTAACCCCAGGATAAGGGTATCCAAAAACCTTGGATAAAGGTCCCTTGATTTATACTTTCAAGGAAGTATGTATTACCCACACCAGGGTAAGCCCTCGATACGAAGATTGGAGTCTGTCTTGCTATCCCCGCAAGCCCTCAACTTCAAGGTATTCGGCTCCTCTGTCTTCCTCAGCAAGGAATCCCTCAACATCAAGGTAGTCAACACCTCTGTCTTCCTATCCCCGGAAGCCCTCGATTGTACATAGCAACAATCAGAGTCGCACAAATAAAATCTGAACAAGACCTTTAGTACACACTAAGAATGAGATTCTCTCTCTTGAAATCACTTCAACAGCATGTAATCTCTAGATTAATAGAATAGTGTTGAGCTCTTTTCAAATGAGCTCCTATTTATAGGAACAACACCAACGGTTGGCTCCATCCTCCAACGGTCATATTTTTCCTTGAATTTCAGAGGGACCTATACACATGTAACTCAAACAATGGATAGTTAGTAACTGAATGCACGACATCATTTTATAACAAAAACAATTGTAAGCAAAAAAATAGTTACATAACCAAAAACCAATATTCGGAATGTAATAAAATAAAAGTTCGGAGTCTAACCAAAAATGAATTCGAAGTCTAACCAAAAATGAATTCAGATTCTATAATACATGGATATTCAGATTCTGTTTTCTAAGGAATTCTGAACCTAAAATATATAGAATTCTAGAATCTGAATTTCACGGAAATTCGGAATCTGGATTCACAAGAATTACGAACCTGAACTTCGAAAATTCAGAGTCTGAATTCATTATAATTCAGATTCAGAACTCAGAAGAATTCGTAATAAGAATTGAGAGTCAGTATTCATAAGAGTTCATTATCAGAATTTGTATTCAGAATTCGGAGTCAGAACTTAGAAGAGTTCGGAGTCTGAATTCAGAGAACTCAGAGTCAGAACTCAAAAGAGTTCCGAGTCTGAATTCATTAGAATTCGGATTCTGAATTCATTAGAATTCAGAGTCAGAACTCAGAAGAGTTTAGAGTCTGAATTTAGAGAACTCGAAGTCTGAAAATAAAATGCTCTTTATATATGTATTATATGATTCCATGGTTTTAGATATGAAATTGAATTTTACACTTAGACAAGATAATGAACAAAGTAAAATATGGTAAAGAAAAATTTCCTTGGGGAAGGAAAATTTTCCTTAGAGAATTAAAACATAGGGTAAAATGAGGTTTGCCTTGAGATAAGGTGTTTGTGATTTTCAAAACAAGAAGGAATGGTAAAGTCATAAGGAAACCTTATTGACTTAACAATATCCCCCATGTATGAAGGAATGGAAAAATCATAAGGAAAACTTTATTGAATCAACTAGAGGAGACAGAAAAGTTATGCAGATAACCAGAGGAAGGATATTTCTTTCAAGGTAGGTTATTATGTCTTTCTCAACGTTCTCTATAGAAAAGTGTGATGCGTTTTGGAAAGAAGGGAAATTTGAGTCCAAGGTTCATTGGACCCTATGAACTCCTAGATAAAGTTAGATCAGTTGCCTATAGAGTGGATTTACCTCCTTTTTTATCTTAGGTACATAATGTTATTCATGTTTCAATGTTGAGAATGTATATTCCAGATCCATCTCATGTTTTGAGTCCAGAGGTAGTTCAGTTGGAAAAGAATATTTCTAATGAAGAACAACCTATCTAGATTCTCGACCAAAGAGAGAAAGCATTACAGAATAAGTTAATTCAGCAGGTAAAGGTTCTGTGGAAGAACTATATGGTCGAAGATGCAACATGAGAATCTGACAATGCTATGAGGGATAAATACCCACACTTATTTGATAAGTGAATAAAATTCCCACGATGTAATTTCCAAAAGTGGGGAAGGATGTAACATCCCAGGTAAATAAAGAATATAAAATTTTCATGTTTATTAATATTTTTGAATTAAATCTTAATTTTACTTTAAAGGGGATGCTATGTTCTATAGCGTACCTGACACACAATAATGGGTTTCCCTGAAATCTTATGCTGCACACAATGTTGAGTCATACTGAAAAACTAATAATATAATTATTTTAAATAGTAGTTAACACATAACCATTGTATTGGTGAGAATGAAAATAACTAACTATATTGTGATTAAACATATTTTTTAATTGTTTTAACAATTATCTAATAAACTTTAGAGACTTAAAATGAGAATGAATACAATTATTAGAATTAATACTCTAATATTTTTAAAAGGTAGTTTTACCGCGTTTTGATGGAGAACCCATATTAAATATAGTTTTTGTAACTTTTATATATTCTATTGGATGAAATAAACATCTTCTTCAGAAGAAGGACATAAAAATTTACTATGTGTTATTTTTTGGTATTATTCGGATAAAGTTCATTTTTTAATGAATAGTGAAAAATACCACATTTTAACTGAAACCGTATTTTCATCTAATTTATTTATATAGTTTTATTTTCGTTTTAATTGGTTTTAATGTTTAATTAGATTATTTTTTTTTCATTTAATCCAATTTTGGTCACTATAACTAATTTAACTTCAAAATTGGGCAAAAAAACATGTCAATCTTTTGGTTGTTTTTACTTCTTAAAAACACGCATTTTGGTTTTGGCAACGAGAATTAATTTTAAATTAATTACTATAAATTCTATGTTTTGAATTTTGAAAAATGGATTCCATATTTTTATTCATGAGGTCCAAATTTTGTAAATATGAATGTTTTATTTTTAGACATTATGAATAGTAACTTCAATAAATATTTTATTTACCATGGTTAACAGGTATATCTGGTAAATAAGGGTAAAAAATAATATTATAGTAATATTAAACAACCCTAACATGTTTTATAATACTATCAGATGAAATATTTCAGACCATGGGCATCCTTGGGTTGATTTTGGGACCCCATGGAGCGAATTTTGATGTGAAAATGACATATGATAAGAATTAATTTAATGTAAAGAAAAATAAAACATAAACATGTATTTTTTTACTAAAACAATTTTTATATGTGGTTATGTAATTGATATATTCGAACATAAATAGTCCATAGAAATATAAAAATATTTAATACATCCTGGTATTTTATTTATAATTTTTAGACATCAAATAAATAAATATATTTATAACACAACAATGATGTCGTGATTACCTTATTAAGGAATTATTTAGATAAATGAGATTATAAATATTAAAATAAATTTATTTTAATTTTTTTTTCTGCCATACAATAATTTTATAGATGATTATGAATTCTTATATTTTAATTATATAAGTTTTTTTGAAATAATCAAGTTGTTATGGATTTTTAAAAAGTCAGGATACAAATAGAATAAAAATTGACATAAATGAGTTTTTAAACAAAATAATATTTTATTAAATGATATAATAGTCATAAAAATATATGATTCAGAAAAATGACCTAGATAATGTTGAAATGTCATTAATGAACCACTTGAGGTTCTATTGGCGTTTTATAGTAACTATATTAACCATATAGTATATATATACAAGAAGAAATGGTAAGAGTTAAATTAGTTAAGTAAGGGTTAAAGCTAAAAGATAAGGTTAAATTGGTGACCTATAATTGTCTAAAACCTATTAGTTTAGATTTTTTCGTCCCAAAATCATCTTATATTTGAAATAAATTAATTTGGGACCATTTGAAACCGAAAATCGTTTTATAATAAAATAATACTTTCAAACTTTTCTAAGGTGCCCCTCATCCCTCTTATAAAAGGGCATCACCTTTACCCATTTAAGAACACCTCTCAAGCCCCATCGGTCATCCAAAATCTCATCAAATAATCTCCCAACATTCCTTTATTTATCAAAGAAGCCTTACCTTATCCAGAAGGTAATTCAAGAAATCCTTTTGGCTCAAATCAAAGGGAGTTACACATTTGAAGGCAACGTCTTCTCTAAAGTTCATTTCTATTATTTTACTTCTTTACTCTCTATTTTATTATTATTATCTGATTAAATATAAAAACTAGTATCCTCAATATACTAGGATGTTTTTATGATAAGGATTATATCTACACTTACACATACCTCTGTCTAATGGATATGAACATACTGTTTCTGTGGGCAGTGAACTATTGCCTCATGAAATGATGAATGTCCAATTTTCCCTTACCACCTCTAATGGTGGCCATTATGATAGCACTATATGTATATATTATATAAATTATATTTATATTGTTTATATTATTCTATATATTTATTTAAATTATACTTTTATGCTTTCCATAATTTGTAAATCAATAATTTCATTTGAGGAAGTGCAGACTACCGCTCCCTTAAAGTGACATGACCTGTTCATTCCATACATGGAACAAATAAAATATGGAATTAATGAAATTATGTAATATATATAAAATATGGTATTATAACAGAATTATAATATACCTATGTGTCATTTAGTTTTCGTTACTTTAAATATGTAAAATAAATTAAAGTAGCGTTCATGCGTACGTACGGCTTACCATCTCCATGAACGGTGCATTTCATTTATTATATTCAAACGTTATGAACTATTATAAATACCTATATATATACATGATATATATGATATTTAGATGATGGATATTGTTATAGACATAATGGATTTTTTACCATAAGGACAATTTGTAATTATAACAAGTTCATTTTTGACTCAAGTACAAAACATCGACAAAATGACCAATATTAACTTAAATATTTATGTAATGTTTATAACAGGGTAATAAATGATTTAAAAGGAATAATAAACATGAAAAAGGTTCTGAATAAATTAGAAATTAACTTAAGTTTATTAATCAGGAATAGAAAGGAACATACAAGAGGAGTCAGACTCAAGGTAAGGGACTTTGTCTTAATCTCCTTTCAATGAGGGATATTTTGATTTATAAATGAAATTATTTCATACGTTGTATAAACCAATTTTAATTTTAATTTAATTCAAAGGGAATATTTTTTCTATGAATCATTTTACTAATTGACAAAAATAATGTTTCTTTTTAACATACGCGGTGACAACGACCTTTCTGCCCCTGCGAGCATTCTTTGATATTTGCCTTCTTTTACAAGAAATAATGTTTTTAGAAGAAAAATAACAACAAAATAACCTTTTTATGTATTTTGGAATTGAAAATGGTTTGAGAAATAATTTATTATGTCAATATCTTAAAATGATATATTTTGATTGCAATGTGGAAATGTTATCTTTCCTTTATGATTGTTTTATGTGTTATTATTATGTTATGGTTCTTGGGAATTGTTTACGTATACGGGTGGTTCTATGATAAACCTAAGATAGGTGATCCTGATATATCTCTCCAATGCATTGGGTGACATGATAGAGGAAAACTTTAATGTTTCTCCTAATATATTTATGGAATATACTATGATGGGTATTCTGAATGTGCCTCCCTATGTAGCTGTTAAAGCTACTATGTAAGTATGTTATAGATTCCACAAGTTACATTTGGGATCTATGATTTCTATGTGTTATTCATAAGTCTTATGATTTAATAAGGAATGTTAAAGAGATTATGTTTATGATTAAGAAGTATGAATTATTTTATTTTTATATATTCATGGACTAATATTTTCTTTATTTATTTTATATCCCTTATTGAGATTTTTATCCTCATCCAATGTTTTTGAAATGTTCTTTCATAGGGTATAAGGAAGATTAAGAGAAAGGAATATTTCAAGAAGATTTATATAAATAAAATAATTCTTTATTATTTAAGGAATTTTATTTTCACGAAAAACATTGGATAGAGTAGAAGTGTCTACTTTGTAATTTTTGAGATGTAATTTAATAGTTATGGACCAATTATCTAAAAATACAATCCTGAAAAGATCTTCAATGTTGAATTCTTGACTTAACTCAAAATTATGTAATGTTTAAGGCTATGTACTTACATATTCTCACTAATTCTTAATAATACTATTATTTTGATCACTTGAATCAATATATTTTACACAACATTTGGTGCATCATTAAATTCCTATTTCATCCACTTGATGAATTCTAAATTACCATAGATTTTCTGGGAAATATTTTTTATTAAGTTTAATATTTACTTGTGTGAAAAACCTTTTTCCAATATTCAAAAAAATACCAAATTCTTCAAAATAATATATGATTTTTCAAAAACCACATCATTCATGAAGCTCACTAATTTCATGATTTTCAATAATTTTATAATTCTCAGCACATCTGTGATTTTCATCACTTTTATGATGTTCACATGCTTTATGATGCTCAAAAATTTCAAAATTATTATAAATACTTCATGAAAATTCCTTTCTTAAAAAAATAGGAAATATTCTGAAACATTTCACTTAAAAAAAATATATCACAAACCACATTCCCAAATTTAGAGACTTTGTAGTTTTGTTAAGGATTTCTCTATTTAATGAGAGATGTATATGCCTATTTATAGACATTTAACCCTTTTGTGAAGCATACCATATCATGAACAACCTTTTGATAATCACTTTTTCATTTTTCACAAACCTCCTTACCTTTGAAAGACATTTAGGTAAATTTAACATTCACGAAGATTCTTGTAATCTTGGAACATGTAATATTTCCTTCATGGTAAGCCATCATTTACGGTCCTCCACACCTTTGTGAAACATTGAACATATTTGAAGCACCTGACCTTTATGAAACACCAAACCTTCAAACATTCCATAACATTTCCATGTTTTAAGAGTAATCCATATAAATCCATCTTTCATGGAGTTTGAGTCATTCTACAAATTTTAGACCCCAAATATTTGTCTCAAATTGGGAAACATGACCACCTTCTATAAGAAAATATTTCGTACCACTTCTAGATAATCCATTCCTTTATCTTGTATCATTTCCAACACACGTTCTCAACAAAAACATTGGATCTCCCAAACTAAACTGGTCAACCTTATTTAAAAAATAAATAAATAAAAACTCTTCAAAGTTACCTTGAGGGGTTTTCTCTCAGTAGATATAATCCTCTTGAAATATCTTCTAATATAACTAATAATTAATCTTCATGGCACTAGATATTCAAGAGTTATTCTTTACTGGTAGTGAATCTTATAAAATAAATTTATAATTATTCTTTTAAAAATTATAAATTCTTTCTGAATTAGGTGTTATCTTTCAAAATCAATGGGGTCATATAAATCCTACATCTTCCCCCACTTTTGGTCACCAAAATTAGTCTTTAACTTCTACTTCTTCTTCTCTTCATTAACATCACATGAAAAAAATAATTACTACTTTTAAAATTCTAATACCTCAAATATTCTACATTAGTGAAGAATATCATTATACAAAATTATTACATAGAATTATTCTTCATACTATTTATTGTTCTTCTAAACTTTTCATGAAAAGTATGATTCTTAAAGATTAACCTAAATATTTTTTTCTTATTCCCTCTAAAGTCACAATCTAGATCAATATTCCACTTTCAATGATCCCTTTATAAAATTTTTCAATGTACTAAAATCTCAAGAGATATAATTTATTTTATGATATAGAACTTTTTTAATATTATGTAATAAATTAAATCATAAGTTTGTCCTTTGTGATCCCTCTGTTAACTCTCAAAAAATTTCTTGTACCACATATATGCTTTCAGAAAAACAATCTCTAATTTTTTTATGAAATATTGTATTCATTTACCAGTTTTCTAAAACACTCATTATCTTATCAATACATAATATTCATATAATTTATACTTCTAGATACAAATAAGTCTTCATTTTTAACTAATAATATGTTTTTGCATCTTCAAGTCTTCTTATAGAACTTCTACTTTAGGGTTTTAGTTCATTCTCAATAATTACTATTCCAAAATTTGTACTATTAGATATATTGTGACCTTCAAAACTCTATTTTTTTTTAATACGAATTCATTTTCAGAATTACTAACTTCTCATTTCATATTTCTCAATTCAACCCATTAAATAAAATTATTCTCAAAGTGATGTTCATATATGTTACAATAGTTTTTACAGATGGATAGACTTTCACTTACTCAAGTCATATGAATTCATTATCAATTAAATAAAACCAACCTCTCAAACTCATCATGATATTTTTTATATGAAACTTAAATCAACCATAAAATTGTTTCATTGATTCTAACTAATTATAGATAAACAATCATCACATATAATAATCTATTTCCTCATTTCTCAAGACTTCAAGTAAAGACTTCATCCCATTGTAAATATACATTACCTACATAGGAATATATATCCAATACATGACTGTATATCAATACTAAAAAATAATGGAAGACAACATGGTAACTCCAATATTTATATCAAACTAATAAACTCTTCAATATCCCCAGTACCAAGATTTACATCATTAATCAAAGGGTTCTTCAATCACCTCATTTGTGGGGTTATTCCTCAACACCCAACACATATTGATAGTATTAATAATTGAATTTCTCATTGAAAATTATCAGTAATTAACTTACATATTGACAAAAAATACAATCATTATCATCAAAATAATTTTTCCAATTCCATTTATACCATGGGTTTTCTTACCAATACACAATACACTAAAATACCTGAAATAAGTTGATGTAAATATGTACTTAACTATTCTCCATTTATCAAATCATAATAGAAAATCAATAATAATGTTTAGGGTTAAGGTATATTCATACTCTCACTATCTATCCCTCTACCATCCCCAAATATTCATTATTATTTAATGTTAACCATATTAACTTAATAGAAGTGTGGAATCAATTTTTAATAATAAAATGAGCTATAAATTTACGAAATTTATTGTCAATGTGATAATATTTTAGTGTAGAAAACAATATAGATTAATAATTTAATAAAATATATCAAAAAATAATAAACCATGTGATACAAGTTCAGAAATCCTCTTTAGAGGATATTCATATAAATTTTCAAGTAATATCTTACAATTAACTCAATGTGAAAATTAAAAGTGTTCAACACCATGAAGGTTTCCCCCCTTTCTAGTTAGTTTTCTCTTATCATTAAATAATGAATACCCCCCCCCCTTAATAATATAATCAAATCATTTTATAATAATAAATGAGAATGTGATCAACATACATCATTAATGAAATATCCAAAAATTCTATTGAATTCCATATTAACATTAGTGAATGATATTTGGTAATTTTTTAAATCAAATACCCCCATGGGAAATATAAATTTATTAACTCCACTCATAATAATTCTAGGTACACATCCATATCCATCATCATAATTGATCATATAGAATAAAAATCTTCTCAAGTATTACATTCTGGTAAAAAAGTTAGACATTTATCACATCTTAATGATATGTTGTTTCAAAAAAGTTATCATATAAATAACTTTACATTTACAAAATCATGGTGGTGTTTTTAGAAAATGATCTCCTTGAAAATTTTTACAATACCAACTAACTTGTTTCACGGAGACAATATCATACCAGTAAAATCAATCAATGAAAGATATCTCTTCTACCTAAAATTATTCATATATTTTTAGTTTTATTTATGTTATCCTCTTGAATTTTATATCCCTTAATTCCCAAAACAAAAAATAAACACAACATATATGGGAATTCGATGGTTTCTTGTTTTCCCATTAGATATAGTAATAAGGTTTAGAGTTACTTCTCAACCCAAAAACTCTTTAAAATACATATCCAAAATTTTATGAAATCTTAAAAAATAATTTTCCTTTTATTTTATAAACATGATTTTACATAGGTATCATGGAATATACATTTCTCTAAATTTCATCTTATGTGGAATAGTTTTTTTACATTTGTTGATAGGGCACATACCTTCTATTTTATTTTCTATACATTCCATGCCAACCTAAATTGAGATTATTGAATAATAAATCATTATTTAGGAAAATTATCATATTTCTTATACCACCCACTTGATATCATATTAATTTTTTATTCAGACTTCATTCAAAACTTCTGGAGAATTTTAATTTTTTCACAAGATTTTTCTTTCACTAATCCAATCCAATTGTTTTCCTATTGAAGTGATTTTATATATTATTCCATATTTCATAATTTTCTCAATAATTTTCATGGATTTATTATAATTTTCTATCATATTAAATTTACTTACACAAAATAAATGTCTCTTTATTAGTGTAGCATCATTATTTGTACACTTTTTTGGTGTCTTTTGGTTAACAATCATCTTTTTTCATACACAACAAGGTGAATTCACCTTCTACATTCCATTTTTTCATAAAATTTAGTAGATTTATCCCTTCAGTAGTAAATGAAAATTTCTTTGTAGTCATAAACTATTAAAAATCATCATGATGAAAAATTTTATTTCAGTTTCTAGAAATGTTCTAAATTCATTCAAATCCTTTTTATGTGAATAGATTTACCTACTTATATATATATTTAATGACCTCAAAAACATTTCTATCAAATATATATTTCCTACTTCTTAATATATGCATTCCATGTATTCCAATTATTGATATGTTATATAGATAATATAGAGTTGTGTGGCCAAACATCTCACAACATCAATAATATCCAATAAATCATGTTTTCGTTCTTAATGAAGAAATATTTCAATCCTGAATATATCACAATTTTTATATAAATTTACATTTCTTTTAGTCACTTCTTTAGGAAATAATGTTAATGATATTATTTTTTTATACCCTAAATGAGGTGTTGTATTTATCATAATTTTTATCCACCTATATTCATCCATATTTTGAGTTGTAACATACACTTTTAAATAAACATTATTAGGGAAAAAATTCATCTAGAGAAGGGGTTACCTTTTTTGTGATATTTTATTATATTGAAACTTATATTATTTCAATATATATTTACCATTAGTATGATTCTTTTTTAATGTATGTCTATTTTTAAAATCATTTGTAGAATATCTTCTGTCAGTATTATGTCAAGATTTTACTTGAGAAACTTCCATATTTCACATATTTATCTATAGTTTAAGAAAAACTAGACTTAGAGAATCCTTCCATATTGAATATATTTCATTCTATATTCACATTACTTTAACATCATTCCAACTTTATCTTTGTGAAATTTATAGTTTTCCTTTAAGAATTTTTTAATCTCCTTCACTCTTTAACCATAATATCTCATTGAGAATACATAAAATCAATGATATATTTATGAGTGTAATCCAATGTGTGGATCTTATAATCACTGATTTTTTAACTCAACTTTATCATTAGTTTACCTTTTTAATTATTCTTCAGTAGTGGAATGCTTTTCATTATAGAAACATAATATTTCTTCCTCAGTTTACACATTTTTTATTTGAAATTTTCACTTTTACAACTTCACATATATTAACTTTTCTATATCAAAATATTATAAATATATCCATGTTTTAATATCATAAATACCCATTATAAACTATTGTATAAATATGAAAACATAAAAAGGGGTATCTTCAAAATTATCCTTCATTTTATAAAAAATATCACCAAGTGGTTCAATTTACACACACTATTCACTACCTAAACTAGATACTTTAAGATGTAAATAATAAAATAATGTGTAACAAATAGTGTAAATTTGATTACATTTAACAAATTTTGTATCATATTTCTCATTTTTTTATTATGTATCTTTCTAAATGTATTAGAATCTTAATTCTTCATGTTTTTGAAGGTTCTGATAGAAAACCCCATGTTGATAGAGAAATATTTCTTACTATATAATTGAGTAATCTCACTAACTCTTCAAATATATATAATGTATAATAGATAAAAAACTATTATAAAAAATTATATATCCAATCATACGCATAGAAATTTTCTCTGATACCAAATAAAGTGCACAGTAATCCAGTATTGTCACATTGAGAGTGAGGTGAATTAGTGTGAAAAGTTTCTAGTAATTTATTTCCCAAATAAATTATTTGAACTTATATATGTAGTAACATTGAAATTTATGTTTTAAAATTTGTAATACTTTAAATAATATTTCTCAATATAGGTTTTGAGTGGGCATTGACTGTCGAGGCCTATATAGTCTCGGTGTTTATTTCATGAAAATATTAATTTAGTTTTATCATATACAAGAGGCTTCTAATAAATAATGTATTATATCCCCATCAGTTAATAGGAAGGGAAAATATAAACCAAAATTAAATTTGGATCATGTATTTTTTCCTAAACATGATATAAGTCTTGTCCGCGTCAGAATTTTCTATAGAGTGCAGTCATGGGAGGGTCAAATGAATTAAATTAATTTATTAATTAATTTTCATTTAGTTTCCAAACACTAATAACCCACTTTTATAAAATTCTATTTGGATAATTTTTTAGGGTTATTGAATAACCCTAAAGGATTTAGTGAATGGATAGAGAGCCATAGTAGAGAACACATGGTTATGCCATCACCGAATCATGGATTGATGATCAGAACACCACATCATTTTTCATATTCAATAGAGTTCTTGAATATTACCATTAAAAATGATGTATAATCCTTATTCAAAGGTGATAAATACAACACAAGGCAGGATTTTTGGTTGTTTAATTCCCCATTATTGGTTTTTGAGATATACAAATATTAATTCATTAAAAATTAATTCAAGGATAATTCATTGTTTGTTTGTCCAATATTTTTTACATTTTTTAGAATTAGGAATTTTAGATATATTCAAATTTGATTTTTTTAATTTAAAATCCACCATGTTCTTCATATTTCAAAAAATGTGACCAAAATTAAAATGAACGTTTTTATACTAACACTTTTAGTTTTTGGAACATTGCCCCTCTCTTCTTCGATGTTTGTTATTGGATTTTAGATTGGAGGATGATTCAATGATACATGGGGAACCAGTCATTCTGAAATAATTATTTGGTGTGATAGTTCATTGTTTTGAAATCGTTTTTTGTATTTCGAGATGTGATGTTGGAATGGAGTGATTATGAGAATCCAATTATTCTTTGAGAAATGGTGTTTTTTTCATTTCGTGCTGAGAAGGTATCTCTAAAGGTGCGATATCATATGATTTTGGATAAATGGGTGGTCCGAATCTTGCATATGATTACATTAAAGGCTTTTCCAACTTAGATCTGTGATGTTATGGTCATGTTTGGTTGATGGAGTATGGTTGAGGCGATGTGGGATGATACATGATAAGATAATAATTTTTAGTGAAATTTTGAACTACATGACATATACTTCTGAGTAAAACATGTCGTGAGGACCCCTCTATGTATCAATTATGGATTACATGGTGAGGTAAATATAAAATATAGTGTGGTAGAAACACATCACATGTGACAAATAGTTAGAAAATTCAGTGTGTACAAGGATTACATGGCTAGGAGACCATGTGTCCACACACACCATATGTGATAGGGTATACCCCTTGTATAATGGAATATTCGTAGTCATGAGGTGATGGGATACACCATGTTCTGTCTGGACAATAAAAATTCATTTGTTGTAAAAATACATCATGTATCTAGATATATATATATATATATATTGTCTAATAAGGAATAAAATGGATACTTTCATGGTCAGTGAAATACAATGTGTACCCCATGGGACACACCATATACTCCTTTTATGGAATTCTAGAGCCCTTTTTATTCTTAGTACTATTTCAAAAAAATGATGGGTGAGTTCCCTCAAACCATAACAGTGTGGGTGTGTTACCTAATTCTATCCCTAAAATGATACAATGAGGTATCACATCCAATTCATATGATCAGAAGTATTTATTGAGGGTTAGTTCTAGATAGAGTTAAGTATTTATCCATGATGCGTGGGGTGTGATCATCTACCACCCTTCCCTGGGGTTGGTGAAGAATACCATTTATGACATCTAGGGTGTGTGATCTCCTTCTTAATGGGTTAATCCTATGAGGGTTAGGTATCTTCTATAGTCATTTGGTGTCATCCACTATCTATGTATCAAAATATTTTGTTTTATACTGTGGCATTGTATTATTGAGAGAGCACCTATGTTGATCCCTCTTAGTTCATCTGTAATTATACATTGATAGAAAATATGAGTGATTTATCTATAATGTTACCTTAGATCCTTGAGTATAATCCAAGTCTAATAGTGAGTACATGGCCTCACAATGAGACATGGAGTCTTCCTTTGATCATATATAGGTTATCTTGTTTTTAACTTTTCTATTTCATATAGGTATGGATTCCTCTCTGACAATTAGTATTTGGTGATTCTAGAGTGTCATAATATATATGTTTATACTCACCCCTACACAATCTCTTCTCACACATGTCTTGTATTATGTAGAGTACATGCATTTTTATGGAGTCTTTGGAGGACCTAGAGTAGGTAGAGATCAGTTTTTCCTGATATATTGTGGAAGTTTACAATATTTTTCATTTTGAGACAAGTACCCCTTTATAATAGTTTATCATACACTTTTTAGTTTTGATGAAATTTTATATGGACCTTTTCTTTTTTCTATTTCCTTTTTTTTCAATATGATGTGGGATTAGTTTTTATGTAGGAATTTATAGTATCAATTTTTTATCTTTTCTCATTACACTTGTGTTTGGAGATATTTGTGTGTACATGTACTTAAGGGTAATGTAAGGATCCTAACCCCAGTTTCCCAAATCCGGTGTGTTATTTTATTAAGTTGGAATATAAATAAAAAATAATCTTCTCTAAAGATCAAAAATTTTATTAGATTTGGAAAAACCAGATAGATACATAAGTTCAACATTACAACTTGAAAATAAATACATCATAGAAACTATTTTGGAGACACTTTTATTCTTATATATTATCTTTGAATGATATTTAGAAAATTTAACTAGGAATATTGGAGAAAATAAACATAAGAAATGGGTGATATCTGATGTTCAGTAATTTTAAGTAACACAACAGAAGCATAAATAATAAGGCATGATGAATAACTAATGAACACATGCCATTAAAACAAAATCTTGAGCATAATACCGCATGAATAAAAGATGAATAAATAATTTTATAAGAAAACATAACCATGCATATTATACTAACTGAATAATTATATAGACTATCAATTAGTAGTTTTATAATGAGGTAATTAATAATGTCAGACATCAAAATAAAAATGTTAAGGCCACTACCAAGACACCATACATAATGGGTAAAACCCAATATAGTTAGTCTCATGAGACCTAACTATACAACAAGGGGATATATAGGTCCCCACCAATAACGTACTAAGTCCAATGAATTCCTTAAATGAAAAGGTAGAAACATGATCAACATATACATGCATATTTAAACATATATATGAAATTTAAATAGCTTTCCCCGATCAGTAAACACAAACACTAACCATTCAGAATAATATGTTGAATGGTAATAAGATAGCACATCCATATTCAAACTAATCATAAAAATTAAGTAAAACAAGTTATATGATATCATAAAATATTATTCTCAATTAAAAATAATAATCAATAAATTTTTTTAAATCTAATGAAATACTCTTATAAAATCATTGAGTAATACTTGAGAGAAAGATTCATTTTCTTTGCAAATAATTGTTCTTTTGAAAAAATATTTTTATAAAACCATAATTGAAATAATATAGTTTTTTCATAATAAAATGAGTGATTTTAGAAAAATAATGGTGGCCTAAAATATATTATAGAGTTCACTTTAAAATAGGTAATAATTCGAGAAGTTCCCTTGAATCGAGCTTGTTTATCAAGAAGAACTTGAGAAAGAACCTTATAAAACATGTAAATCCCCATAAAATAAATAATAATTCCTATTGTTACATATATATAGAATATTAAAACATAATTTATGAGGAATAAATAATAATAATTATGAATTTAAATTTGGGTAAATAGATAAAATTAGTAACCTGAAAGAAATTGGTGGTTCAGTTAGAAAACCCTTACCTTATGCCCGAATGTGTTATGAACATGACATTTACATCCTTGATAATAAAATTAAATCCATTAATTAATTAATTAATTAATAACCTCAAATAAATATAATTTATTTATAATAATTTTATTAAGTTCATTTATGGTATTTTTTAGGATTTATAATATACAATTTTATTTCTTAGGAGTGTTCGTTTCCTTAGTTCTGACGATTGGTATACTTGTATATGAGTAATGAAGTTCATGTGAAATGGTTATAACTATCTAGTATTAAAATTACATGTTATTAATTAATAAAAAAAGTTTAATTGTTATTATTTTTTCCAAATATGAGGATGAATAATTAGATAACGTGTTAATGATACTCATTTAGCTTAATTTTAGTTGCTTTTCGATCACAATGAACTAGTTTTGTTCTATTATTTCATATTACATATATAAAATGGTTATAGAACCATAATTAAGATATAATAAATATTTATAATATTTTTCAACTAAAAAAATGGTTTCATGACCATACTTGAAGAAGAAATTGAAGAATGAAAGTTCGTCGTCCACGAAGGCTGTAAATCAGCACCTCCCGGATGATGATTTCGTTTTAAAAAATAAAGAGTGATATAGAGAGAGTAAGGAGACAAATAATGGATATTATATTAACATGATATAATTATATTATATAGATGATACTGTATTTATCATTATCCTTTGGAATAAGGAGGTGAGGAGAGGATAATAAAAGAAAGTAAATTGACATGAAATTAAAAGAAAAAGGAAGAGGATTTACCTCTTGAATTATCTTGCTTGAGAATCCCTTTAATGTAAGGGGTTTTGGTATTTTGGAAATAAAAAGATCTCCTGGACATGGTGATATACTAGTTAAGATTATTTTGGAATAATTTAGACAATATTCAAGGCTTATAGGTTTGAGGAGAAGAGGGGGTCATGGGTGGGTTTTATAGTGGAGGAGATGGGTGATTTCTCCTTATTTTATTATTTTTCTCAAGACAAGAAATAATATTGATTATTGTGACTAAATACAGTTATTATTTCATGTGAGTTCAAAATAATTGTTCTTACATCATCCAAACACCATCCACGACTCTATATTTCATGTATTTTACATTTATTGTAAATTATTGTATTTTACTATTCGAAAAAATTCAAGTATTTTAGAAAATATAAATAATTCACCCTAACCATTTTTAGGCATGTAGAATTCAAAAATGAACTCCATTTTATGAAAATAATTTCCTAAATATGAGAATTTTAATTTTTAATTAAATTCATCATCTACTAAAAAATACAGTTTTTTAAATTAAAATTGATTTTATAACACCCTAAAAAAATTAAGTAAGGCCTAATCAAATTATCCCAAAATTAAAAGACCAAAAAATTATGATTTATTCTTAAATTTTATGAGAATTAATCAATTTATTAATTATATAGTTCTAATTAAATATTTATTATTTATAAAAATACCAACATTTAATTATTAATTGTCAAACCATTCACTTATATTGTTATATCATACTTTAATTTATAAGGTGCCCAAATTTTATTTATTATTTCATGGGTGATGTTACTATTCTTAAGGATCATATTACTATTAATAAGGGTAAAATTACTATTTAAAAGGTTCAATTTACTATTCCTTAAAAAAATTAAGTTAATCTTATCAGACATTAAATTTATTATTGATTGCAACCTTGTATGTCCGTTTTTCTAAATTCAAATCACATAAGCATAAAAATTATGTATCATTGATAGTTTATAACTATATTGTTTAAATAATTATAATAATAAAGTGTTATTTCAAAGATACTCATTTTTGTGTGCATTACATTCTACATTAAATTTATTTGTAAATCCTTTGGGGTTTACATTCTCCCCTCATTCAAAAACTTTGTCCTCAAAATTCTAGAATGTTACCTCATAAAAAGATTTGTGTTTTTCTTAATCATAAGTTCCTCAGGATCCAATATCTCTTATTCAATTTTATGATTTTCTAATGTACCTTTTTTGGTTGAGTCGTCTGATTCCTCAACACCAGTTATTTAGTGTCCAAATTTCGGATATGTTCTTCATAGTTAGAAAATTCAGGTCCCAGATCTATTCCTTCAGAAGCGAGGACATGCATTGGGTCTTGCGTGTAATTTCTTAATGATGAGATGTGGATAAAATTTTGTACTTTTGAAAGTCTATAAGGCATCACCAAATGATAATCCACAAATCCAACTCTCTCTAGAATTTCAAAAGGACCAATGTACCTTGGACCCAGTTTCCCTTTCTTCCCAAATCTTATAACACCCTTTCATGTAGATACTTTCAAGAAAACCTGATCTCCCAATTGAAATTCCAAATCCTTCATTTTATTATCAACATAGATATTTTTATTTCTTTAAGTTTTCTTGATATGGGTTTGAATCGTATTTACCTTGGTTGTTATTTCCTCCACAAGCTCTGGGTTACAAGCTTCCTTTAACCAACTTCATCCCAACATGTTGGTGCATGACATATCTTTCTGTATGTTGATTCATATGGTGCCATTTTAATGCTACAATGGAAACTTTTATTGTAGAAAAAATATACCAAAGGTAAATCCTGATCCCACACACCTTTAAAATCAAGTGATCATGATCTAAACATGTTTTTTAAATTTTGGATCCTCCTTTTTGACTACCCATTAGTTTGAGGGTGATAAGAAGTACTCAAATGAAGCTTAGTGTCCGAATATTTCAAAATAAATTTCCAAAATTTCAATGTAAATCATAGATCATGATCAGGCTCAATTGAGTGATGTGCTCCATGAAGTATTATAACTTCATTGTTATTGATTCGTGCAAGGTGATACAGTGTAAAACCTTCCCTTATATTGAAGAAATGTAAATATTTGGTAATTCTATCAACAACTACCCATATTTCATCATTCTTTCTTGTATTATAGGGTATTATAGTGAAAAACTCCATAGTGATGTCATCCCATTTCCATGTAGGAATTGGAAGAGGTTTTAAAGCTCCTATAGGATGTTGTCTTTCAGCCTTCACCTGTTGACATACTAAAAATATTGTTACATAACCAACAATTTCTAGATTCATATTATCCTACCAGAAATGTTCCTTCAGATATCTATACATCTTAGTGATTCTAGGGTGTATAGGGAAATTTGAGCTAGGGGCATTATCCAATAACTCCCTTTTTATCCCAGAGATAAAGAGAATACATACCCTCCTCGAAATATTTTAGTATTCCATCATCATACACGATGTCCGCCAACTTCCCACCATTCATATATTTAATTTTATTTTGAATATTCTCGTCATCAGGCTGAGAAATTTTAATCCTTTGTAATAAGGATGGTTAGGAAACCAATAGAAAAAGTAGTAGTGTTTCACCTTATTTGATAATTTTCAAAACCATCCTCATTAGATTCATATACATAGGATCCTTGTCAATTCTCATTTTTTTCTTAACTCTATGATCCTTCCTGCTCAATGCATCATCTACCTTATTTTCCTTCCCTGGGTGATAGTGTATTGAACAATAATAATCCTTAAGAAACTCGAGCCATCCCTTTTTCATCATGTTGAGTTCTTTCTGTGAGAATATATATTTGAAGCTCTTTTGATATGTATATATATCAAATATTTCACCATAGAGATAATGTCTCCATATCTTTAGAGAAAATATTACAGCTTCTAACTCAAGATCATGAGTTGGATAGTTTTTTCATTAGTTCTTAACTGCCTTGGTGCATAAGTAGTAATTTAATCATTTTGCATATGGAGACAACCGAGCCCTTTCTTGGATGGATCAATATAAGCCAAAAATCTACCATTTCTTTATGGTAGAATCAAGATTGTAGCATTCACTAACCTATTATTCAATTCTTCAAAACATTATTCAAATTATATTTTCCATACAAACATAACCCGTTTATGAGTACGATTTGTTAACAGGTTAGCTAATTGGGTGTGGTTCTAAAACAAACACTGATAATAACCTATGAAACCAATAAAAATACATTCCTCGGTTATGTTCATTAGTTTAGGAAATTATTGAACTACCATTGTCGTCATAGGATAAACTAAGATTCCATCCTTAGTGATGATATGGCCAATAAAAGAAACTTTCTGAAGATATAATTCACACTTTCTAAACATACAATATAACTCATTCCTTCTAAGAGACTTCAGAACAATGTGCAAATTATTCTCATGATCTTTGTAGAATTTGGATTATTCAAAATATATCATTAATAAATACCACAATAAAGTAATCAAGATAATACATGGAAACCCTATACATTAAATCCATGAAAATAGAGGGTGCATCAGATAGTCTAAAAGACATTATTGTAAACACATAATTCCCATACCTAGTTTGAAATGCTGTATTTATAATATATTCCATCCTTACATGAAACTGATGATATCCAAATTGAAGGTCAATCTTTGAAAATTATGAGGTCCATGAATTTGGTAAAACAAATCATTAATGAAAGGCATGTCATACTTTATATTTATGATCATAACATTGATTTCTCTATAATCAATTCACAACCTCGTGGATCTATCTTTCTTCTTGACAAAGAGAACAAGGGAACCCTGTGAGGAAACAACAGGGAGATTAAATTCTTTATCAATCAATTCATCTAGTTGTTTATTTAGTTCTACTCATTCTATAGTGTCCATTCTATAATTAGTCTTTGATATAGTTCTGGAAACAATAATTAAACCAATAGAGAACACAATGTCATGCTCTAAAGGATGTCTAGATAAATCCTTTGGAGATACTTTGATATATTCTTGCACAATAGGTACATCCTCAATTTGAAGATTTATTTATTCACCCATAGATATTGAGTTATCATCCTCCCTAATAATTGAATTCAATAGAGCTATTAGGGGTAGTTCTAAATAAGAAACATATGTTGAGGTTTCAGCTATAATGATAACAGATTCAACATTGTCTCAAAAATTGTAACTTCCTTCTTCTTGATATAGTTTTTTCACAAAATAATTTCAAATCCAATCCATACCAAGTAATATATCAAAGATAATCATAGGTATGATGATATGGTCAATAACTAAATAATGTTTATGCATCATAAAGGGAATTTATTCATGCATATTGTTTGCGATAATACTTCCCTTAGATGTTTTGACTAACAACTACTTTATTAAATAAAATTGTAAATGAATAATTTTCATGGATAATTGGGAAGATATAGAAGAATTCTATGACCCAGAATAAATTAAAGAATTGGGTAAGTTTGATGAATTAATTAAAGTACCTACCACTACATCATTAGGAACTTCAACCTCAGTAGTTGTGACCGTATAAGCTTAACCTTTCACCCTTGGCCTTCTTTGGGGAATGTTTCCTTGATGCCTCGGATAATGATTTTAATAATGTCCCATCTATTTAAAGTTATATAATTCAACATTGGTAGATTATTTCTTTCCCTTAAAATCACCATCTTAGTGGAATTTTTCTACACACTTGTAACAAATACCTATACCCATCAGGTAAGTGCCGCGGTGTTTCTTCCCGTAATTATTGTAAGATGAAAAATAAACTCTTCCCTTATTACACTTTTCATTATTTCGTTTTACAGAGTGTTCAATAGACCTATTCTTCTCAAGATTCACTTTTAATTCAAATGACATAGAGAATAATTTTTCTGTCTTGATAGTTCATGGGACTATATCTTCGTATGATAAGAAATTTTAAGAGACTAGTTCCCTTCTAAGGGTTGGATTTAAACTATAAAATAAATGACCAATATTTCTCCTTTTATTATATATGTAGTCCGATAATTTCCATGATATAATTTTAAAGTTGGATTCATACTTGAAAAATTTCTCATCCTCCTTTTGCCTCAGATTCAAGAATTTCATTTTTATATCCACTTGTTGTTTGCGAGGGAAATATTTTCCAGGAAAATTTCATTAAAATATTTCCATTCCATATTTGTATTTTCTTCCTCCTCATTTTTGTTTGGATTAGTAAACATCATTCATTCGCATCTCTTGATAGATGATAAACTACCATAACAACCTTCTCCTTTTTGTTACTTCCTAATGAGAGAAATATATTCTCTAAGGAACATATCCACTGCTAAGATGAAAATGGGGTTATAGTCCCATTGTATGATGGGGGTTGTTGTCACATAAAACTGTCTAAAATTGCTCCTCCATGTTATGTATAGTTATAAGTTTATCAACATAATTCACAACTCCAGAACCAATATCATTATCTTACATAAGATGTATATCTCTATATGGGATACACGTATTCATGCAGTTTCCATCCCTTCCACTAGGTTCCATTTCTAAATAATGAAATCTACAATATTAGTTTATGAATCATAATGTATAATCACAATGCTATCAAAACACATAACACTAATTGAAGTTATATGAATAGTTATTCTCATAATCTTATTCATGGTTTATTTGGGGACATATTTACTTTTAAATACTTCATAATGGTTTGTAATGAAAATGTGAATTATCCTAATAATATACCCCAGTTGTGTCAAACTAGGTACCCATTAAGGCCCGTTGTCATGTACTAGGTTACCCTGATTTAGGCCCAAAACACATTTTCAGAGTTGTTACACCTAGGTATATATGTTCCTGAACCGCATCCACTTGTAATATTTATAAATAGATTTATTTCTAGTAATACACACATAATATCTTCCGTAAAAAAATTATAGGATATTACTCTATTTATATCCTCAAAGTATATATTATATTCCATAATCTAGGTTTTCTAAATCTAGTTTCCAAGGTTTCTATAAAACTATGTCTGATACCAATTGTAAGGACCTGGAACCTAGTTACCCAGATCTGGTGCATTATTTTATTATGTTGGCATATAAATAAGGAGGACGCATCCCAAAGGACTGAATAATTTAGTGTATTTGGAAAAACCAGATACATACAAAAGTTTGGCATTACAACTTGAAAAGAAATACATCATATAAAATCCTTTGGAAATACTCTTATTATTCTAGATTATATTTTCTTTCCATTCATAAATTTTATCTTTGCATCCTGGGGAAAATAAAAAATAAGAAAGTGGTGATCTTAGAAGCTTAAAAAGGGTAATTAATATAGTGGAAGCATAAATAATAAGGCATGATGAATAACTAAAGAACTCATTCCATTAAAAGAAAATCATTAACATAATTTGCATGGAATAAAAGATAAATAAATAATTACATAATAAAATTTAACCATGGATATTCTACTAGTCAAATAATCACATGGACTATCACTTACTAGTTCAATAATGAGGGAATTTATAACGCAGAACATCATAATCATACCATCAAGGACTCAACCAAGACATTGTACATAATAGGTAAATACCCAATCTAGTTTGTCTCATGAGACCTACCAATTCATTGAGGGGATATAGTAGGACTCACCTGTTACTTAATAAGTCCAATTCATTCCTAATATAAAATTGCAGAAACATAATCAACATATAAATTCATATTGAAACTAACATATTATATGTAAATAACTTTCCCCAATCTGTAAACACTAACACTAACCATTCAATGTAATATGGTGAATGGTATCAATATAGCACATCCACAGTCAAAATAATCATAAAATATTCAATAAAATTTGGTAGATGATATCATAAAATATAAATCCCAATTAGAAATAATAATCAACAAGAGTTTTGAAATAGATGGAAATACTCTTATAAAATAATTGAGTAATACTCTAGAAAAATACTCATTTACATTGAAAAGAAGAGTTCTTTGGGAAAAATTGTTGTATAAAATTAGAAGTGATGTAATATATTTTTTTCATAATAAAATTAGTGATTTTATAAAAACAATGGTGTCTTAAAAAATATTATAGAGTTCACTCGAAAGTATTTAAGAATTATAGAAGTTCCCTTGAATCAGGCTTGTTTATTGGGAAGAATTTGATAAATATCCTTTGAAAACATGTAACTCCCCATAAAAAAGAATGATTTAAATTGGAAGATATATATAGAAAAATCACATATAATTTATGATTATTACATAAGTATAATTAAAATTTTCATTGGGGTAATGATAGAAAAAGAGTAACCTAGAAGAAATTGGAGGTTCAGTAGAAAACTGTTAGCATATGTACAAATGTGTTCTATGCTTCACCTTAACATCCAATATAATCAAATTAAATACATTAATGAAATAATTAATAACATCATATAGATATATTTTATTTAGTATAATTTTATTAAGATTATTATTGGAATTTTTGATGATTTATAAGATTCAATTTTTTTTCTCAGGATGGTTCTTTTCCATAGTTTTCACGATTGGTATACTTATATATGTGTAATGAAGTTCATTTAAAATGGGAATAATTCTACAGAATTAAACTTAATAACCATATGTTTAATTTTTATTATTTATTATTTTTTTCATATATGGGGATGATCATTATATTACATGTTAATGATAATTGTTTAGCTATATTTTAGCCGTTTTTGATCATAATGAACTTGTTTTGTCCTATTATATATTATTATGTATATAAAATGGTTAAAAAACCTTAAATAAGATATAATAAATATTTTATAATATGGTTAAACAATAAAAATTATTTCATGACCAGAATTGGAGGAGAAATAGAAGAACAAAAGTTCACCATTCATGAAGGTTAAAAATCAGCACCTCCAAGATGATGATTTCATTTTTTTTAAATAAAGAGAGAGAGAGAGAGTAAGGAGATTGATAATGGATATTCTACTAACATAATATTGTTATTCTATAAATATGATACTGGGGTTATCATGATCATTCAGAGAGATGAGGTGAGGATAGGATAAGAAAATAAAGTAAACTGAAATGAAATTAAAAGAAAAAGGAAGAGGATTTACCTCATGAATTATCCACCTTGGGAACCACCTTAAGGGAAGAGGTTTTGGTATTTTGGTCAGACTAAGTACTCCTGGATTTAGGGAGATATTTTGGAAGAGGATATTGGAAGAATTTAAAAAAGATTCATGGTTCATAGGTGTGATTAGAGGAGCAGGTGAGGGGTGGTTTTTATAGTGGATGAGAGGGGTGATTTCTCATTATTTTATTCATTAATTTATTATTTTTCTCAAGAAAATAAATAGTACATATTATTGTGAATAAATATATTAATTAGTGTATCTAAGTTTGTAATAATGGTTCTTAAATCATTAAAAAATCATTCATGACTATATAATTCATGTATTTAGCATTTATCGTAAATTATCGTATTTTACTTTTCACAAAAAATCCAAGTATTTTAGAAAAATATAAAAATTTTAGCATAATTTTTTTTCGATGTGTAGAATTAAAAAATTAAATCCATTTTATTAAAATAATTTTCTAAATATGAGAAATTTTATTTTCAATTAAAATTATCATTTACTCAAAAAATATAGTTTTTAAAATTAAAACTGATTTTGTAACACCCTAAAAAATTACCTGAGGTCTAATTAAATTATCCTAAAATCACACAACCAAAAAATATTGATTTATGAATAAATTTAATGAAAATGAATAAATTTATTAATTATATAATTTTAATTAATTATCTATTACTCGCAAAAATACTAAGACCTACTTATTAATTTTTAAAATATTCACTTAATTATACCTTTATATCATACATTCATATAGAAGGTGCCAGATTTTTTTATACCTTCATGGGTGATGCTAATATTCATAAGGTCCATATTAATATTCATAAGGATAACATTTGTATTCAAAATTGTGAAGTTATTATTCATCCAAAAACTAAATTTTATCATCTCAGACTCAAAATTTATTACTGATCACAACCATGTATATCCGTTTTTCGAAATTCAAATCATATAAGAGGAAAACTTATGTATCATGGATATGTTATAACTATACTTTTTAAAAAAATTAAATAATAAAGTGATTTTTCACAGATAATCAGTGTTGTGTTCATTAAATTCTACATTTAATTTATTTTAAAATCCTTAGGGTGTTACTTGTAAGGCCTCTTAGGTGTGTGATATTCGAAATTGATGCTAGTTTACAAAACCCAGGATATTGATTGTGGGATTGGAATGTCATTATTATCTTACCACCGGCTATGTGTTCCCTGATGGGTTGGGTCATTCTATACTTGTATCAAAGGTGGTTATATTAGTACTCTGTATTATTGATATCTTATAGTTGTGGTATGGTTTAGGAACCATGGAAATCATGTTGACATTTCTTGAGTTTTGCTCTTAGACTAGGGAACCTAGTTATGGTGTGGAAGATGATGTATATTTTCACAAAGACTATGACAAAATACTTATTGACTCACCACAAGTAGAGAAAATTAGTTGGGAAAATAAATATATATTCATCATATGAAAATGGGTAGTAGTTTCCATACCCTTAATTCATCTCCCTATATATTCTCTTTTAAATACAGTGTGCACTAGAAATTGAAGTATGCCTCCACAATGATATATAGCTAGTATTACATTGTATGATCAAGGTTATGATCCAATAAAAGATAATGATTCATCCTAGATACCTATGTCAGGGGCGGTACCTCTTGGTGGATAACCAGTGATGCCTCCACCCTTTGGGAAGCATCTTAACCCACCTCTAACAATTCTGGTGGATGTGGTCATGACCTGAACTACTAGGTCCCACTTGAATAGAAACATACTAAGTGTGACACCATTAACCTGAATTTAATAGGCTAGGGGATGGTGAAAAGTGAATAAAAGTATGAAATGAAATGGTAAGATTCAGTATAATGAAACTTTACACACACATACAACTATATACACAAAAAATAATAGAGAATAAATAAAAGTACATAAAATATTGAGTATAATCATGCATATAATAACCTCTAGGTAAAACATCATAATATTATCATAAAAAAATCATAAAGGGGAAGATATTCCAATCCAGAAATGAAGTTCCAATATGAAAAAAAATGATAGATGAAGAGGTGTCGATAGATTTTCAATCCCCTAGAGTAGTAACTCCCCATCATAGGGTTTCATACATTACAAAATAGTTTTGATCACCTTTCCTTGCTTCGATGGAGGAGGCTGGTGGATGATTTATCTTTCTAGATCCTTCCTTGATATGGTGATAGGTTTTTCATTGATTATTCATTGAGTAATTACCTTTCCTCCAATGAAACTCAGTTTAACTTGTTATATTCATTGGGTTCCTACCCTTGCGATGTTACCTCCTCAACTACCCTCATCCTTAGATTGGAATTCAGATCTGGGCTCCCTTGGCATGGATTAAGATTATTTCAATCAGCGATCATGGTTTGAGGATTTTATGTTGGTTTTCCATCAATAAATGTCTATTTGAAACCTCTCCTAGATAGTGGTGCATGAATTCCAGGATATGTCTTGACTCTCTTGGAGGTGTTCTGGTGGTCTCATTATTTTTTGGTGTCGGTTGACGGTTGTGTGAGTCAGGAGGTAGAAAACATGAAGAAAATAATGTGAGGTTCGAGTGGTTGATGGTTTTCTAGTCATGGATGTCGGTGGTCTCTCAGTTGATGTCCAAGATGGTCCAATGGTTTATTTGGATTCATTTTTTAAAGTTATTCAGTTAGATTGCATCTTGTTTTTTTGGGACCAGGTGTTGACTGGGTTTTAGATGTCCTTTTGAATGTTTGATATTTTCTCATTGCATTTGTTTTGTGGTTATTCTTCTGACAAGTTTCACTAGGTGGGAGGTCTCAAAAGATGTATTAGTGTGTTTAAACCCATCATTAATCCATATTCCTTATCTTATTATAGGATAAATGGGTGCCCATTTTTTCTGCATTGTTTTTTGGTCCTGTTTCGTGTTGCATCAGGTTGAAATTGTATTGAGTTCCTAATTCACAGCTAAAATTTCCCAAGAGATGAAGGTAGGACGTTCCTTTTAGTATAGCTTGGGTTGTCTAATCCACTAAGACATAAAAGAATACCTAAGATACAAAATCTAAGATATGGATTTTTGGCTATGAAGTTTCCAAATTGGTTTTGATTTTAGATGGTTTTAATGAACACTAAGAAACCTAAGTGAATTCAATTCAATGAAAATGGGTTGATCTTAGGATTATTCTCATGGTTGATTGAAGGAATTTTACTTCTTTAGAAAATTTTGGTTTTATTAATTCTTGATGAATCCATTCTTGAAAATAACACTACCTTCATCATTTTCTTGTTTAATGCTAACTAAACTCAATTAATAATCCCCTAAAAACATAGAGAACAAAATTCATGATCTCTTCAAGGTATATGGTCATTTTAGTACTTGGATTTATCTTCTTGAAACACAGTGAAGAGGAAGAGTGGAAATAACAGAAGAATGGAAGTCTTAAATTAGATAGCCAATTAAAAACTATTCATCCATAAACTAACTTTCAATCCAGCCTTTGAATCTTCCTACGATCAACCATTAAAGGATTATCCCTCCATTGATTGTATACTCTCAATGGTGGGCGGAAGATGGATTACAAGAATTTGATTGAAGAAATTAAAACCGTAGAAATAACGAGCACTCCTCCGTGTGTGTGAACGAGATTCAAACCTATGTGTGAAATAATTCACCAAACCACAGAGATATCATTGTGCTTTGTGATTATATAGTTTTAATGAAAGAAATGGGAAGAATATAAGTGAAAAATGTTGATTAAAAACATAGAAATACAAAAAAAGAAACTTACATGGAAATTGAAAACATTACAAAGCAACATTGGCATAATAACATTACATAAAATAAAAACGATATCTCCCCCCTCACCACCACTGCCTTAAATAGGAAATCGGGAAGCCTTAGACTAAGCCTCAATTAATTTATTCCCAATTATTAATTTAATTTAGGCCTTAGGGTGGTGGAAAGTAGTGGAGAAATTTATTCCCTCTACTTTTTATTTTTCTTGTCTCCCCTGGGAAGATTGTCTTGTATGGGAAAGCATATAGCCAAATATCGGTGTGACATAGAATAGTCATTTATGTCCCCAGATTTATTCTAAACTTATGTAACATTTTGGTTCATTTGGAGTTGTGGATCGAGAGTTATGGATGATTTATTGGGCTAACATTATGGGCCGCAGATTCTGGAACAATTTTTGATATTCTATTTGGGTCGCCTTAATAACTGTCATGGAGGGTGAATTAGCACTAGATAATGCAGAATTATTTGATCCTATATATATTGTCTAGCATCCCACAAAATTTGGGCTTCAGTGGGCCTGTAATGTGGAACCCACACCCTCATCAGTGGGATGGTGTCCAATCTTCCTTCTCCAGAATTGTTTCCTTTCATCTCCAAATATCCCCATAATACTTTATTAATCATCCATTGATACTTAAATGAAAAATGTTTATATTGAAGTGTAGATCCATTTACCAAAATATTAAATTTAAATATGGAAAATTACATTCCTTAAAATCTAATGAATCATTAGGCCTAAATTGGTGTACATTAGGCATGAAGTGCATAAATGATGAAAATGGATGTTCCAAATTAAAATCCACTAACTCAGGCCCATAAGTTCAAAAATGAACATTTAATACAATTAATATGTAATTAACATATGTTTTTTTATTGTCTAATCACACCCCCAACATGATATTTTCTAGTCTCGAGCAAATAATTCCAATATTATATTTGAATTATTTTTTCCAAACACATTATAAAAGATAGTGCTTACAATGTAAACTACACATAAATATATCTTTATAACCTATAAAAATAATTTAAAACAAGATAAATTTAAAATCATATCCCAATCCCAATCCCATTCCTTTGATCAAATCAATCATCATACTTCATCCAAATCAATTAAGTGAAATGATGTGTTGTGAATCACAATAGATATGGGGTTTCATTTTCATTCAAGGGGGAAATAATAGAAGCGCTAGGTGGAATCACATTTAATCCTAATATGAGTATTCCTTTTTTTGATTTTTTTGATTTTTTTGCAATTTTGTCATAGTAATTGAGATTAAAGTTAATAAAACTAACCCACGTTGTAGGACTTTGCTGATGACTCACAGGCACAAAGGCCTTAGGGAACCAAGTGAAGCCAACATACTCAGGCACCATCTCGAGTTAACTTGATAAAAAACAAAGTCATATTACCATAAATAAAGATCGAGTGAAAAACTCAGGGATAAAAAACTCTGGAGTCATGTTCCACAAGTGCCTAAAACCTCCCATTTTATTAATCCATTGCTCTATACACAATTGTTTTGAATACTCATATTATTCATAAAAATCAAACCAACACATGCTATTTATTATGGGTCCCCAAGTCTAGAGGACGTGTATTGTGGAATTTTTATTTAATAGATAAAAATAAAAATGATGAAAATCATCATTTGACAACCAAACTTCCAAAATCAATGCTTGTAAACATAATCATGAATTAAATTAAGAGTCAAGGAAATAAAAATTATTTTCTATGTAGTTTTAATGTAAGAAATGATGTTATTATTTTAATTATAAAGGAATTTCACTTCTTCTTTTTTCTCATTTTTTTAACAATAATTTTGTTTCCACACCCCACAACTTAAAATGAAACTGTCCCTAGTTTCGTAAAAAGAAAAGAGAGGAGAAAGCGGGTGGGTGGGGGGGAATGAGTTGGAAAGGGCTTGGAACCAGTTCACCTGGTGGTTTCATAATGATGAATGTGGTGCTCCCAAATCACTCTTTATTCTCATGGGAGATATAGGAACCTCATTGATTGAATATGTATCACCCAAAATAGTCCATGAACCATAAAAAAAAGAACAAACCGGACAAAAAAACAACACAACAATTTATTTAATAACAAGTCTCATCATTTTTATGGTTTTTTTGTTTCTTAAAATCAAACTAATGATACATTATATTCTTTTTAATTTCTGGGTAAGGTAGTACTTAGGGATCACACCACGTGACACATATAAATACGGTGCTCCCCTTTCATACCCATCCATACTCATAAGATAAGAACTTGTCAACAATATTAGGTAGAATAAAATTATATCAAAATGATCCATTAATCCTATTTGAAATTTAAAGTTGATTAAAAAAATGGTTGGAAACATGAAACTCATGGGTTGCCTCCCATGCAACACTTTTTTTAACATCTTTAGCTCTACTTGGTCCCCTAATTGATTAATAGTTTTCTTCATCTAAGTTAGGTTCACACAATTATTCATAAACTTCATGTTTTTGGAATGGTTCTATGAATGATTTGACTCTATGACCATTAACATTAAATGTTTGACCATTGGTGGGATCTTGAATTTAAACGTCCCCCTGGGGGTACACCCTATGCACTATATATTGACATGAACATCTAGACCTCAATTTTCCCAGGTGTAAGTGACATTTAGAATTATACAAAATAACAAGTTGTCCCGGTTCAATTTTTTTGGTTTTAAGGTTTTGAGATTTTTATGCTTGTACTTTTTCTTTATTGATCCTCTAATTTTCATAAGCCTCCATACTAAGTTATTCAAGTTCATTTTGATCTAATTTCCTTATTTCTTATGCTAATGAGAAGTCATAATTCATTTTCTTAATTTCCCAAAAGGAATTATGTTCAATCTCTACTGGAAAATGGCATGCTTTACCATAAACCAACCTATATGGGGACATTCCTAAAATGATTTTAAATGTAGTTTGATAGGCCCAAAAGGAATCTAAGAGTTTGTTTGACCAATATTTCCAATATGGATTAATATTTTCCTCAAGTATTTTTATAATTTCTTTATTGGCTAGCTCATCTTGACCATTTGTTTGTGGGTGGTAAGCGGTGGACACTTTTTGAGAAATTACATACTTTTCCATGAGTGATGAGAATGGATGATTTTAAAAATGAGCTCCATGATCACTAATCATAGCCCAATTAATTTAAAATCTAGGGATGATGTTTTCTTTTAGGAATCTAATCACAGTTTTGTGATCATTGGATTTTGTGGGAATGGCCTAAACCCATTTTGAGATATAATCAACCGCTAAGGGAATGTAAAGATATCACATGGAGTTTTGGAAGGGACCCGTGAAATCAATTCCCCAACAATCAAAGATTTCAACCACTAAGATAGGAGTGAGTTGCATTTGATTACTTTTTTTGATGGACCATACTTATTGACACTTAGGACATCTTTGAGAAAATGTATAGGAGTCCCATGAGAGGTTGGGCTAGAAAAGACCACACTGAATAATCTTAAAAGATGTTTTCTTAGAGGAAAAGTGACCCCCACATGCCTTGCTATGACAAAATTTAAGGATGAAATATTGTTCAGATTCTGGGACACACCTCCTAATGACTTAGTTAGGATAGAACATAGATAGGTATGGATCATCAAACACATAGTTCTTGACATTATAAAGGAATTTCCTTCTAGCTTGAGTGCCTAAGAGTTTTGGAATGACCACTGTAACTAAGAAGTTGGATATTTCGGCATACCAAGGGAAATCTTCCAATGGCCCGAAGGCCTTCATTTATTATTGATTTTTGATAATACACCTATCAAGGGGTGAGGTGGAACCCTTACAATGCCCATAGGTGTAAGTATTACATGTCCCTGTAAGCCTTAGATGAATTCATTTCTCGAAGTCTTCAAACATTACATACAACCCAGAATAACTACTTGGAACTGCTCCTCCCAGCATCTTCATCGTGAAATCAGCTCTCCACCTTCGCATGGAAGTTCGGATAGGCTATCCCATGCATGCACAGGCTTGTCCCGGTGGCAGGTCCCATACCCTCTCATTATTAAAATCCGTGTAGCTTCTTTTGTGGTGAAAGGTCCTTGCTCATCATCCTATGGAGCTTGTTCCTTGTAGGTTGTCTGGTTTTCATATGCACTAAAGGTGGCCTGAAGTACTTGAGGTGGCCTGAAGGCCTTATTGGCCCGAAGGATTGGGTGGCTCGAAGGCCTTAAAGGAATTGGAGGCCAAATCGGTGGCCCGAAGGCCCAAACGAGGGGCCAATTTCCAGCTGCTACAGTGCCAAACAGTGCCTGCTACAGTTCCCACTATAGTACCGACTATAGTACTATACAGTTCCTGCTACAGACTACTTCAGTACTGCTACAGTACCCCCAAAAATTGTGCCTCCAACTGTATTTGATCCTGGGTCACCTGGATACACTTAAGAGTCCTCACCAACCGGGCCAAGGCTCATGTGCAGAATACCAAGGGCAGTCACTCATGGATTATAGGTGTTCATCAGGGAATGTAGTAGACACATAGAGGTGAGAAAATTTGTCATTGAATTCTATTCTATATAGGCATTTAGCTACAAAATTTTTAACACCCTTTTTTTCCTTGATTGTGATGTCAAATTCTTGTAAGTGAAGGACCCACCTAATTAGTCTATCCTTAGCATCTTGTTTCTGGAAGAGGTATTTCAGTGCAGAATGTTCAATGAACACAGTGATGGGGGATCCTAAGGGGTATGACCTAAACTTCTATAAGGAAAACACAATAGCAAGTAACTCCTTTCCAGTGGTGGTGTAATTGATCTGGGCATCATTTAAGGGTTTACTTGCATAAGGAATGACATAAAAAGTTTTATGACAATGTTGTCCTAACACAAATCCTATAGCAACGTCACTGGCATCACACATAAGTTCAAAAATAAGGTTCCAATTTGGATATTTCATAATGGGATTAGAGGTGAGAGAGGATTTGAGGGTTGAGAATGCCCTCATAGCTTTCTGTCCAAACAAATGGAGCATTCTTTACTAGGAGAGCGCAAACGGGACAGGATATTGAACTAAATTCCTCGATGAATATTCTATTGAAACCAACATGTCCTAATAAATACATCACTTCATTAACAATTTTGGGTGATGAAAGGTGACAAATGATGTCAACCTTTGCTTTATCAACTTTATTCCCCCTACCCGAGACTATATGGCCAAGGACTAATCCCTATTTAACCATGAAATGATATTTTTCCCACATTAGGACCATATTAATTTCTTCACATCTGGAAAAAAATCTCTCCACATTCCTAAGACATACCTCAAATGTATCCACAAAGATAGATAATTCATCCATGAAGACATCAAAAAAATCCCCTACCATGTTCAAGAAGATTCCCATCATGCATCGCTGGAAGATTCCAAGGGAATTGCCTAACCCGAACGACATGCATTTGAAGGAAAAGGTGCCGAATGGACAGGTGGATGTAGTCTTCCCTTGATCATCTAGGGAGACCTCAATCTGATTGTACCCCAAGTACCCATCTAAGAAACAATAGAACTCATGACCTTCCACTCTCTCAAGGACGTAGTCAATCAATGGTAAGGGGAAATGGTCCTTCTTGGTGAATAAGTTTAGCTTACCATAGTCAATGAAGACCCTCCATCCACTACTCAACCTAGTTGGAAGAATCTCTCCATCCTTATTGGTTATCACTGTGATTCCTACCTTCTTGGGAACCACTTGGATTGGGCTCACCCACTCACTCTCTTCTATGGGATAGATGATACCATATTTTAACAATTTCATAAGTTCTTTCCTTACTACCACCATGACATTAGGATTGAGTCTCCATTTAGGTTAATGACACGGCTTTGAATCAAATTCTAGAACAATCCTATGAGTCCCGATTAGTGGGATAATCTTAAGAATATCAGATAGGGTCCAACTAATGGCTTCCTTATGTTTTATAAGGACATCAAGAATAATCCTCTAATGATAGGCTTCAATAGAAGAATAACTGAAAATATGATGTGTTTTATTTTCCCCTAGGAAGGCATAATTGAGAGCAAAGGGAAGTTCCTTCAATTCAAGATCAGGTTGGTTCAGAATTTCAGTAGAAGATTGGGACATTGGATCAATAATGATTTTGTTTCCAAGATTTTTAGATATAATCAGATCCCCATGTGTAGAAGTTTCAGCTATAATATTGTTTTGATTATATTTAGGGAAGTATGTTTGATTGGTCTCCATGAAATTTGTTTCCTGAAAGGTTCCACTGATTTTTGGACCTATGACTTCATCATAAGAGAAATTGGAAAATGATTCAATCCAAGGAGATACACATTCTTCACGTGAACAAAGGAAATCAATCTCATCCTGACTTAAATATCCATCAAATATTCCTTGATGTTCTATGGATTGATTATCAATTCTTCCTATCACGGTTACTTCATGAATGTTCTCATCATCCACTATTTGTGAGCTTGCATTATAGATGTTCAAGTCTAGACTCATGTTTCCAATGGTGCGGGTCATGTTCCCATTTTGAACTTAGATAATAGAGTTGATTTTTGGAAGGAAAGGATGACCAAGGATTATTGGGGTTTTTCCCTTATTTTCTATGTTTGGATGGTTGTCAAGGACAATGAAGTTAGCATGGTAGACGATGTTTTCAACCTTTACCAGAACATCCTTTAAAATCTCGTTTGGAATCGTAATGCTACGATCAACTATTTGAAGTGTGAAAGATGTGGGTTGGAGCTCTTCTAAGCCTAACTGGCAGTGCACAACATAGGGGATGAGATTAAAACTAGCACCTAGGTCACACAAGGGTTTGAAAACATTGCACTCTCTTTGTTCAACATTGATGTAATGGAAACCCAGGTCTTTCAACTTATGAGGAATGGTACCTTGAATGGTAGTACTCACATTAGCAGTCAAAAGGACTTGGTTTTTATGTGAAACTTTTCATTTAAAAGTGTACAAGTCCTTAAGGTACGTTGAGTATGAAGATATGGTTTGGATTTTATCGAGAAGGGGAATGTTCAACTTGACTTGTGAGAATATTTTCCTCAAGGTTTCACTCAATTTAGGCTTGGTTTCCCCCCTCACACGTTGAGGAAATAATGCATGTTGTGGGGTTGTTTGTTGAAGAGTTGTTTCTTTGAAAATGTTATCGTGTTTTTTAGTTTGATCATTTAGTTCATTTGAATTTTCATCCATGTTTTAATCTTCAGATGCGTTCTGAATTAGTTTTTCAAGTTTCTCAATTTATTTCCCACTTCTTAAAATAGTCATAGCCTTTATTTGTTCATGAGTTGTTTGAGTGCAACTTGACTCTCCCCTTATTATTTGTTGTGGAATGGCTTGTGTAAGCATGGGTGACTTTCTAGTTTTGATGGTTTGAAGCTCTTGTTTTAGATAAGAGGCTTCTGAGTTCATTCTTTACATTTGTTTGCACTGTTGTTCTAGTAGGGTTTGTGTAAAAGTTTGGGTTGGTACTTGAGAAGATTGGTTTATCCCAGGGGGGATATTTTGGAGATGGGATGGTTTATTGAAAATGGACTGGTGGCTATTGGTATTGGATAGGTTGGGTTTGGAACTGGTTATGGGTTAGGTAGTTTGGATGGGGGTAAGTATTTTTTCCCTGTGGTAGGCTAGGTTGTTGGGTATCCTTCCAGCGGAAGCTTGGGTGGTCATTATACATTGGGTTGAAGGTGTTTTGGTATTGAGGATTCTAAAAGTTCAAAACATTTACTTCCACTAGGGGTCCTCCTAAAATAACATCCTTGATGGATATAATGGTTGGGAATTTGTCTATCTTATGGTCATGTTTGTAATAAATTGTGCAAACAAGGTCTACAGTTTGGATTTCAAGGACATTCCTAAGGTCTATATCTTCAAACTTCCTAGAGAGTGTTGCGAGATTAGACCTAAGGCTTTCCTATTCTCTAAGTGTATGAATACCAGTAGTTCTTTTTGGATTTTTAGAATAAGGTGATGTTCCCCTTGTTTGGTTTTGTTCAGAAAGGCTTTCCAGATACTCATAAGCATCATTTAGGGATTTGTTTTGAAAATTTCCATTATACATCATGTCAATGAATTGTTTTTTCCCCAAGCCCAACCCTTCATAAAATATTCTCACTTGTTCAGTTATAGAAAAACCATGACCTGGAACCATGTTTAGGGTTTCATTGAACCTCTCTCATGTTTCATAGAATGAATCACCCTCTTTTTCAAAAAATCTTTGAATAAAAATTTTATGTGAAATTGTTTTGTGATGAGAGAAGTATTTTTTTAGAATTATATTTTCAATTGGTCCCCTGAGTGGATTGATGCAGGTCTCAAGTTTTTTATCCAATTTTTAGCTCGATCCTTCAATGAAAAATAAAAGATCCTCATATTAGCTGATTATAGTTTATGTGGGGGGTACAGGGTTTCTACAATGTCAATGAACTCTTTAACATAAAGGTATGGCATCTCAGACTCCATCCCGTGAAAGGTTGGAAGGTGGTTTAGGAACTGGGGTTTAAAGATGTAATTGGTATATTATAGGGAACTGTGTCAAATGCATGATGGGGCATTGGTCCAAGCTAGAGTGATGTAGGCATTCATGGTTTGGTCGACTATATTTCCTAGGTTTGGAGCTTCTTGATTTTTGTTTCCCATTTGATTTCCCCCAGGATTTACAATTTTATTTATTGGAAGACGCTCCATTAGAATTGATTCAATTTTTGATTCTGGAGTATAAAAAATAATAGTATCTAATGGAAACAATCCCCAAGGTTCTCTTGACTCCCCTATCCCAGGATATTCCACCCTAACTTGTCTATTTGAATTATCGCGGGTGTAGGCAGACATGCGCCAAAAGGAAAAAAGCAATAAAGGGACAACATAAGAGATCTTGGGTGAGAATAGAAGAATGGGGGTGAGGAAAGAAGTTTTTGGTCTAAGGTACTTAATTTTACCCCTAAAATAGTTCCAAAATTTGATTCAATCTCAAATTTACCCAATAGATGAAGGTATAACGGTCCTTGTAGTCTATCTTGGGTTGTCGAATCCCCTAAGACCTAAGAAGATACCTAAGATACACAACCTATGAGATGGATTTCTGGCTATGAAGTGGCCAACTCAGTTTTGATTTTAGATGGTTTTAAAGAAAACTAAAAAACATAAGGGAATTAATTTCAATGAAAATGGGTTGATCTTAGGATTATGCTTGGGATGGATTGAATGATTTTTACTTCTTTAGACAATTTTGGTTTTGTTAATTCTTGATGAATCCATTCTTCAAAATAACACCACCTTCATCATTTTCTAGTTTAATTCTAACTAAACTCAATTAATAATCCCCTCCACACTTAGATAACCAAATTCATGATTTCTTCAAGGTATATGTTCATTTTAGTACTTAGATTTAGCTTCCTCAAACACAGTGAAGATGGGGAGTGGAAATAACTGATGAATGGAAGTCTTAAATTAGTTAGCAAATTTAAAAAAAATTGTTCATAAAATAACATTAAATATAGACTTTTAAACTTCCTATGATCAACACATTAAAGTGTTATCCCTCCATTAATGTGATACTCTCAATGGTGTGTGGAAGATGGATTACAAGAATTGGATTAAAGAAATTAAAACCGCAAAAATAATGAGCACTCCTCCGTGTGTGCGAACGAAATTCACACCTATGTGTGAACTAATTCACCACAACACAGAGATATCATGTTCTTTGTGATTATATTGTTTTAATGAAATAAATTGGAAGAATAGAATAGAAATATGTTGATTAAGAACATAGAAATACCAAAAAGGGCAACTTACATGGCAATTGAAAACATTACAAAGGAACTTTGGCATAACAAAATTACATAAAAAACAAGATATATCTTCCCCCTCACCACCAATACCTTAAATAGAAAATTGGGAAGCCTTAGGCAGAGCCTCAATCAATGTATTCCCAATTATTAAATTAATTTAGGCCTTAGGGTGGTGGAAAGTAGTGGAGAAATTGATTCCCTTCATTACTTTTTATCCTCCTTGTCTCCCCTAGAAAGATTATCCTGTATGGGCAAGCATATCGCCAAATATTGATGGGACATAGATGAGTATTTTGTTTCCGCTTATGTCTTCTATACGTCTGTAACATTTGGTCCCATTTGGAGTTGTGGATCGGGATTTATGTCCTATTTAGTGGGATAACATTCTGGGCTGTAGATTCTGGTCCAGATTTTGATGTTCTATTTCGGCCGCCTTAATAATGACATTGGAGGACAAATTTTCACTGGATCCGGAATAATTATTTGTTTCTATGTATTTCTTCTAGCATACCACGAACATTGGGCTTTAGTGGGCATGTATTGTGGGCCCCACATTCTCATTAGTGGGAAGGTGTCCAATCTGCCTTCTCCAGAATTCTTTCCTTTCATCTCCAAATATCACCATCATTCTTTTTGAATCCTATATGGATCCCTGAATGAAAAATGTTCATATTGAAGTGTCGATCCATTTCCCAAAAAATTAAATTAAAATATGGATAATTATATTCTTTAAAATTAGATGAATCATTGGGCCTAAATTTGTGTACATTAGGAATGAGGTGCACAAATGATGAGAATGGATGTTAAAAATTAAAATCCACTAACTCAATCCCATAAGATAAAAAATGAAAATTTAATACCATTAAAATGTAATTAACAAATGTGTTTTTATTTGAAAATTATCTCTTCACTAGATTTTTTGAGTGGGTGGAGCGAAAGAGAGATAAATTTGTTGTAACCTATCATTTGATCCACCCTTCACATCCATGTGATTGAGATGGGTAATCTTACACGCTATGTTGAACCAGTATGAAAAGACTTTTTTCTAGAGGATACAAATCATAATTGATAGATATCGTAGTGGTATTATCTATTAGGAGAGATGAGATGTTTTCTAGTGATTTTCATTATATATGCTTCACAGTTGAGGATCGAGACCATTTATATCCTTTGGGTCTGGTTTGTTTTGGATTTCATTCCTTTTACATGTAATGGGTTTCCAATTTTCATTGTTTCCCAATGTTTATTTTCCTTTTTTGTTTATATTAGGTGGATTCACCCATAACCTTTTTAGAAAAGGATATATAAAGAGTGCCCGACTCTTTTTCTTCATGTTTGACCACAGAACATGGTTAATGAACCTAAGTATGAGGAAGACCCAATGATGTCACCTCTGATATTTTTGTTTTCTATATAAGAAACAAAACATGTGGGAAACTCCCAAGTAGGGGTGAGTATATACATACCTAGTAGGACACCCTGAAAACTACAAAGGGAGAAACGAAAATATACATCGATATTTCATTCGAACCAACACAAATATGATCATAAATAAATATAGATGAGAGGGAAAGGGGATCTACATTTCCATATCCTAGCTATGTATAATGATTCTAACTACATCACCAAAGGTACATATCTGATGTCCAACATCACATGTAACCTTACAATAATCATTGTTCGGGGGACCACATATCTCCACCACAGTCCACAATCTAGGGAGATAAAACTCTATTGGAGGACCCTATCCCCACTAAATCATGATTAAAAGGTATTACCACTCCATAAATAGAGGACTCACCACTTCTATAGTATGAGGGAGTACATACACCACCTGAGTAAAGTTTATGGGGACTCTCACCCTAGTGTGACATGGGAGTACCATCCCCGACATCTCTATGATGATCTTATCAGATCACTACCATAGGTCAAGCATCAGATGAATACGTGTCACATTAAAAAATCAAAACATCATATCTAGTATTCTATGATGAAGGATATCATCACATTCTAAAAGGAAATAACTCTTAATAGGACACTCTTGGTATAAAATTCAAGTCCCGATGAAAGAGATACATATGGTAGATCTTCCTAGGATGAGTACATGATGTGTACACGGGGTCACAAAATGTGTGACCCTAAATCATAACCTAGGAATTTTCTCACTTGATCTTGGAATTGGAATACATTTTATAATAGATTAAATGTTCATGTGGTATATGGAATTACCCAACCACCTGGGGCTTGCCCGTCTACTCCCGACCCATGTCCGTGTACATTGGTTATGCTCATGTACCTTGGTTGTGTATGAGTACAATGTTGTTTCCACATAATTAGGTCGTTATTGTGTTCCTATACATATCCATGAATATAAACTTCAAGAGCACATGATTACTCCCCCCCCCCCGACTTGATTCACATGGTGTTTATTTTCCATACACTGTTTGTGAAATTTTTCTTTTCCCAAAACCCTATACACCATAGAGAGGGGACTATATGGCTTGTGTTATTTTGGACTACACACCATGTAGTTAGGTTTTGTCATAGGTAGTAAATCCTGTTCTTTACATAGTTTCTTGATTTTATGTTTCCACCAAAAATATCATTGTTTGACCACATTAAATCAAAGGGGTTTTCACCAAACATTGATCTATAGCCTTTTATGGGTAAAAATTAGAAACGCGATCACCCATCTGAAGCCGTAGAGCCTCTTATCAAACCTCCCATCACCGCTTGGAATCCAAAATTTAAGGATCCATCAACTAAATTCCACTTCTATTATCAATCTGTCCACAAATCCATTGATATGTCTGTTGTTCATTAAACTGTTATGAAACTGAGTGTTCAATGTCACCTGAAACCACCTCGAAAATGTCAAACTGCAACCCTATGGGACAATGTCAAAGAACCTTAAGATTAGAGGGGGTAAAGAGAAAGAACGATGTGAATCCACCGTCGTCCATTATAGTCTTATCCATTGATCAAATAAGCATGATATAGGGTGATGATAATGGATTACAAATAATAAACCATGTTCAACCAAAAAAATTATGATTGGGATCATGTGAATTAAGTGTAATTGAAAATTAATAAAGTAGATAATAATAATCCATACTTATCAATTAATATATGGGTGGAAAACCAAAAAATAATGATCCCAAATTTGGTTATGGATTGATTTTTGTTCAATAATTCTCTTGATAGAGATGTCGAAGAAGATTTAATATTTTGGACATCTGTATCGTAGACCACCCTGATCTAATCATTGATATATGTCCTCCAATTTTCCAACACCAACAAAGAACACTCCTCATCCATTGAAATCCTCATAGGGTTATGCATCTTACCCTAGATATTTTCCATAATTGGGTTCTTATAAAAAGAATTTTATTTAATAAAAATAAATAAATAAGTTATTTATTTTATTAAAAACACCCCCAATTATCACCACCCACTAAACATCATATGCCGACCAACTTTAGGTCACGCCTAGGATAAAAACCACGTCCCAAAATAAATCACGGTCTCATATTTTCCATCAGAGGTCCCAGACATTGAGAAAACCATTTATATAAAAATGATTGCAATGTTTGTTTTAAAATATATTAATTTTTGGGGTCCTTAGATAACCAAGCATCATGCCGACTCCAAGGATATATATATATGTATATAAATATTCAAAGGAATGATCATAAAAATACCAGGGTTGCCACATTCTCACATCCTGCAAGCATTTATATCCCAAAAAAAGAAAAAGTTACACAAAATTATTTGGGTAATGGTCTCTCATTTGGATATCACGCTCGCTAGAGTTTTTTTCACACTCCCATGTCGCCAAAGAAAAATATCTAAAGGGATGGTACATCCATGCTTGATCATCTCTTGCAGATACTTGTTTACCTAAACTTTCTCCTTGTAGGAGGATCCATCCTTTATTTATAGATTTCCCCACTAAATAATGTTCAATGGTTCTTACATTTCTCTACTTGGCTATGAAATATTGATGACTCTATGCACTCAATCCATCTGTGTGGGTTGGGATAAGAATTATAGAGCCTCACCAACCCTTTTTACGATCTTGAATGACCTGATGAACCTCAAGGATAGATTTCCCCATTTCCAAACCACCAAAACTCACACCATAGATAGAGTCTTAAAAAAATTATCTCCCTAATCTAACTCAATGGGACTATTATTTTAATATGTTTAAGATTTTTAGTTTATTTTGGTTGTCTTCAAGCGCTTATGGATCACCTGAACCTTATTTGTCATCGTCTGTACCATCTATATTCTAATAAAGAGATTTCAGGCTAATCTCAATCTAATAAAGTTTAACCAAAAGGGTCTCTCATATAGGTTTTTTGAAAGTTACCTTTCTGATAGTATAGTGACAAAAATTATTAAAACCAATCACTTCCAATAGAAAGTGATCCACCCAACTCTGGGAAAAGTTCAATATAGAAGCTATTGGAATATCCTCTAATTCTTTGTTATTCTGCTCAGTATTTCCATCCATATAGGGTTTAAAATTCATTATCATCTTTATCTTGGTCTCAAAAGACTCTTATAATCCCCTCCACAACTATAAATTGAACAGAGCATCACATATGGAGATTATCATTGATGGAACCCTGTGATGTCATATGATCTACCACATTTAGAACAACCCTAGAATCACAACAAAGTTATTATATCATATGGAAAGAAAGTCCAAAAATATGGTATGTTTGTCAAAAATAACATATATAGCATCAAGATCCCTCACATTCTGAAAAATATACTTTACAATTCCACGGATATTGCATCACATATGCACTCTAGTATCTCAAGAGGCTATGTCAAACTGACTGAAACCAAATGCTCAACCATTAACTACTAACATGTGTGAAACCAAGGGGAAAAATAAAAATGCTCTGCCTCATTCCATACCACCAAGAACTATTAATGATGAACCTGTTAAATATTTACCATAATGATATGTAAAACCACAGGGGAAGTGTGAAACTACCTCAACACCTCCTCATACAATGTGACTGGAACCACATTCCAGCCCAAAGAAAGATGATATACTCCACTCCTTCATAAGATAAATTGTTTCCATTTCATGAAGATATCTGGTCTTGTAGAACCTCATGGTCAATATCTCCCAACTGAGAATCTCTCACACACTGAAGAAGTGTAAAATTCACCACCATCAACTGAATAAAAACAACAACCCACTCCTCTCTCAGGGTCATCATCGATGAATCCAACTAATCGCATGCCTTCTCTTCCAAATGAGAACATGAATTCCTTCATAGGTAATCTTCCTCCACATTTCCCTTACCAAGAGTAGATACTACCTAAAACTCATAGTCTTGTAGGAACTCTAACTAATGTCTCTATCTTTTTTTAAGATCTCTCCTAGTGAATATGTACTTGAGACTCTGGTGGTTGGATTTAAAATTAAAACTATCACCTAGAAGATAATTCCTCCACATATTTAAAGTGATGAATCCTTCTACCTACACTAGGTTTTGAGTCAAGTAGTTCTATTAATGGGGTATGAACTACCAAAACCCAAATTTGATCACTAATTTACACTTCATTAACACACAAATAAGACCATATCTAGAGGAACAACAAAAAACTAAACACACAACACCCTGCTATGGTAGTCTCAACACTTGTACATTGTTCAATCATATCCTCGTCTCTTGAAGGATTTTTAAAACTAAAAAGTCTAGGTAAATGACTTCCCTTTCCACAATAAGGTTTCCAAATGGGATGAAATCGTAGAGAAGTATGCTGGAAACAAGGATTTTCATTTCTGTTAATGGAGTTTGGTTTGTGTTTGTTGTTAATAATCACATGGAATATTATGGAGTTTTCATGTAAATGGATCTTATTGTTACAACTAATAGTAGTTTTGAAGGTGGCGTCGTTTCCCAGTGTTTCCCAAAATTTTTAGGTCCAAAATTTGAATAAGGGATAGCATTGAAAAACATGTTTTTACATGTTTTTATTTCAAAAATATTGAAAGTAATGAGTTTTGTGAAGATAGGGTTCAAAAATAGTGTTTTACAAAGGATCAAAGAAAACATGTAGTGATCTATGTGACAATGACGATCAATATGAACAACAAATAATTATTTCATTTCAACATGTGATGGTTTGATGGAAAGCTTTGCGACTATATTAAATTTCATTGGAGAATAGTTAATGGAGGATCACTGTGAAAATGTTTTTGAAAGATCTATAAACCATGTTAGAGGTTGTGTAACCTTAAGAATAGTCGATCCTATATATGTGAGGCTACCCCCACTTCATTCTCATAAGTTTTTCAAGGAAAATATAGAAACACTCTGATTTCTTGAATCTACGAGAGATTTGTGAATCTATATTTTTATGTAAGATTGAGAATAACTAAAAGACTATATGTCTTGATTGATTCCAATGCTTTTGATTAAAGGGAGCATCTTAATGAAAGGGTATTTCATATTGACCTGGTGATCTCTGCAAACGCAGTTTGTTCTATGAAGGAAGTGAGATTAACGAACGATGTTTTTCCCATGAAGGAAGTGATATTTAGGAAGGCAGTTTGTTCTGGAAAGGCAGTGAGATTCATGAAGGTTGTGAGATTTCTCAAGGATCTTCGTGAAGGAGCTTCGTAAAAGGCAGTATTGAACATCAGGTTTAAGTGGGTAGGGATTTCAAAGCGCATCAACTGAGGTATACAGTGCAAGAAAAGTCTCATGCTATTCCAGGGATAAATACTTCAATGCCAATCCATTGAGGTTACATTCAATTTGATAAATAGAGTCAAACTTCACTCAAAGTAGTGAGTTAGGTGGATTCAATGAATGTGTTTCAAGGGATGCAGTGAGATATCCCTAAAATCTTGTAAAGGTATTGTGCTTGGAATAGAGTGACTGTGTCTGAACTCTTGTATTGAACAACTAGTGGATATTAGTGGACTTTGGGGCAACAGACACACTATTGGCATATTATCCTTGGACTTCCCCTTAGTGGTTAACCAAGTAAAACATTTGTGTCGCCTTTATTCGTGTGAATGTTTGATTGCTGATCGAATCCATTATACAGTTTTAAAGAGTTCATAACAATGAGGGAACAATATCATCAACCTTAAAGGTAAAATTTAACCCCCCTGATTCACCCCTACACTCTCAAGGTTTTCCAGGGTCCTACAAAGTCTACCATGAACCTCATGTAGTACCTTTCTGATCTATGAAAACTTTTACCCTTATAAATTCTATTGGATGATTAAAAATAAAGCACCACATCAATCTTTTTTTGGGTTCAAAGCTAAACCATTATTAGAAATAACATTCCCAAAAAATTAAAACACACAAATCCAAAACCATCTATTTGATAACTTAACATAAATATGGTTCTTCCATAATAAGTTAAGGACCACCCCCAAGTTATATTCATGATCCTCCACTAATGTAGAGTAAATGAGTATTTTATCAATGAAGAAAAATAAAAATAAGTCTATGTATTTTTAGATGATCTAGTACACAAGAGTCATAAACACTATGGGCACAATCATCAAACCAAAATTTATCACCAAGAACTCACTATGTCAGTAGAGACATCATAATTCAATCTTCTATATATCATACTTGTAAACCCTCACCTAGTAGTATTTGATATAGAGAATAATATTGGGTATCCAACTTGCACCTCCCATCATATAAAATAGTCCATATATCCTTGATAAGGGTTATATAATATTTATCATTACCTGAATCAAAAGATAATAATTAAGAAAAATCCCCAATCTCTCCTCTCCCTTTTTCATGAAAAAATGGAGCTCCGAGGGGGAAACACTGGGTTTGAAGAAACCATTCTGTCAATGGTCATATAACAATTCCATTAGCTCCTAGAACTCAGTAGGGGATATCTAATTGATTCAAAAGATACCAGTGTGGTCTCGGGGTGAAATTCGATGTAGAAGTCCATATCCCACCTTAGAGATAGTACCAAAATGTACTCAAATAAGATGCCCATATATTCTACCACTACAAATAAAAGCTAGACACATAATATCCCACCATGCTAAGGAATAAACTCACAAAATTTCAGGGGATATGTCATATCTTCCTGGCCACAAATTCTACACACTTATCCATAATATCTCTCTCACTCTAAAAGAAGAATCACATCCTATATTTCATAAGAAATCTAACTTGTATATGATTCTAATCAATCTGGGTTGAACAACACACAACCATTACACACCCAAAATGATGTCATAGGATTTTATCATTATGAGAAAGAGGTGCAATGAAAAAATCACTCCACCAAGATCTAGCTTGCATTACTAGTAGATATATGATATAAAAGAATCGCTTCATAAAGGAACCTTTATCCATATCTATTGGGTCAAAGTCTTGAAGGGGAGCTATATCTATAACATGATGAATAAGAAGATGAAAGAATTACCCATGCCTATCTATACTAGTTATAGAGAAAGTATATAAAATACCCAGATCATACCTCAAATCATGTCATCTGTAGCCTTGTCATATCCATCCAAATCTGGAATTTTCCCACAGCCTCATCCCCTAGCTCCCTAAGCCAAACGTGTAACATCCCAGATAAATAAATAATATGAAATTTTTTATATTTATTAATATTTGTAAATTAAATATTAATTTTACATTAAAGGGTATTCTTTGTTCTATGGCGTACCTAATATGAAATAATATATTTCTTTGAAAACTTATGTTGCACACAACGTTGAGTTATACCAAAAAATAATATAATAATATTATTAATTTAAATGGTACTTAATGGCAAGCCGTTGTATTGGAAGGCATGAATAGAAATAACAAAAATATGACTATATATGTTTATTAAATGTTTTTACATTTATCCAATAAATTTTAGAGGCTTAAAATTTGAATGAATCCAATTTTAAGAATAGATACTCTAATATTCATTAAATGGTTGATTTACCGCCTTTTAATGGAGAACCCTTTTTAAATATAGTTTTTGACACATTTATATATTCTATTTGAAAAATAAAATAAAATTATTCTTTAGAATCGGAATATCAATATTTACTTTGGGTAATATTTTGGTATTTTTCTGAAAAAGTTCATTTTTTAATGAATAGTGAAAAAATACTATATTCTAATTCAAAACTCCCTTTTAATATAATTTATTTATATGGTTAGATTATATTTTTAATTTGTTTTCAAGTTTAATCAAATTAAGTTTTTTCCATTTAATCCAATTTTGGTCATTGGAAATAATTTCACTTTGAAATTGGACGTAAACAAGTGTCAATATTTTGATAGTTATTCTTTCTTAAAAACACATTTTTTGTTTTGTCAACGAGAATTAATTTTAAATTAATTTCTGCCACTTATATGATTTGAATTTGGAAAAATGGATTACATATTTGGAATTGGGAGGTCTAAATTGTGTAAATAGTTAACTTTTATTTTTAGACATTATGAATATTTACTACAGTAAATATTTTATTTACCATGGTTAAAGGGTAAATCGGGTAAATAAGGGTAAAAAAAATATAATAATATTAAATTTACCCTAACATGTGTCCTAATCTCATTGGATGATACATTTCCGACAATGGGAATCCTTGGGTCTATTTGGGGACCCCATGTAGCCACTTAAGAGTGATAACGGCACTTTATATTAATTAATTTAAAGTAAAGTCTAAAATGGCATAAACATATATCTTTTAGTAAATCAATTTTTACATGGGGTTATATAAGTTATCTATTAGACTATAAATATTTATTGGAAATCTGAAAATATTTCCTACATCATGCTATTTTTTTATAATTTTTAGACATCAAATAAATAAAATTATTTTTAACACAATAATGATGTACTTTTTACCTCATTAATGAATGATTTGAATAAATAAGATTATCAAAATTAAAACAATATCCAAAACCTATCTAGTTCTTATTGGATGATTTTATATTGAACATGAGTCATCGTATGTTTTACTTTAATGAGTTTTAGACCTTTATAAACCGACAATAATTATATAATAAAATAATAATTTCAAACTTTCATAAAGAGCCCCTCCTCCCCCTTATAAAAAACTATCACCTCAAACCCATTAGGCACACCTCTCAAGTCGCATGGATCATCCAAAATCTACCCCATTAATATCCCTACATCCCTATATTCCTCATAGAATCCTTCCCTTAGGCAGAAGGAAATTCAAGTGAACCTTTTGTTTCAAACCAAATGGAGATACCCAATTTACAGGTAACGTCTTCCCTTAAGTTATTTTCTTTTATTTTACTTATCCAACACCCTAAACTATTTTTATTACTTTATTTTATAAAAAAAATAGTATCCTCAATCTACTAGGATGTTTTTCTGAGAAGGATTCGAACCAAACTTACACACACCTCTATCTAATGGGTAAAGAACATACTGTTTCTGTGGATGACGAACTACTGCCTCACAAAACGATGATTGTTCAAATATCTCCAACCGTCTCTTAGGGTGACAATTATTATGGAAAATTAATTTTATGTGATATATATTATAATTATTTTGTCTCTTTACTTCTGTATTTTTCATTTATATCATACCTTTATGGTTTCCATAGTGGTTAAATATGATAATTTCATTTGAGGAAGTGCGGACTACTGCCCCCTCAAAGTGATATGAATCATTCATACCATACATGGAACGTATAAAAGATGGATTTATGAAATTATGTAACATATATCTATCATATGATACTTTAATTATAATATACCTATTTATCATTATGTTTTCATTCCATTAAATATTAAATATAAATGAAAGTAGCGTTCATGCGTATGTACGGCTTACCGTCTCCATGAACGGTGCATTTTATTTCTTGTCTCCAAATTTCATGTACTATTATAAATAAATAAATATATATATACTAGATATAGATGATATATATGATATCTAAATCATGAATATCATTCTAGATATAATGGAATTTTTACCATAGGGGAAACTTGTAATTAAAATAAGTTCATTTTTATTCAAGTTACGAACAACAAAAAAATGTCTGATATGAACTCAAATAATTAACTAATTGTTATAGAAAAGTAATAAGCGATATAAAAGGAATAATAAAATTTAAAACTTTTTTTTGTGAAAGTATAAATTAACATAGGTTTATTATTTTTGAAGAATAAGGAACATACAAGACAAGTCGGACTTGAGGTAAGGGGCTTCTTATATCACTTTTAATTCTGTGAGATTTCCAGTGTTTGCCACATATTTCTTGCATGTGGTGTATTGTTTACAACCATCTAATATATATTATCATTATTATCATTATATTCATAGTATTATATGATTCATTTGGTGGTTATTAACTTTTGGTCTTATGACTCGATTGATTACAACGTATTAAGATGTTTTCATCTCTTTTTATTCTCATGAGATTCAGGCTATACATTCCAATATTTCCTTTTGTGTGGTGTATGTACTACCCATGATTGTATTACTTGTGTAATATAATTTAATTTCTGTTTATTTACATCTTCATTGTATGATCCTTCTTTCATGTGGTGTATGTTTCGTAAGTTACCAAATCGGTAAGGGAACTTTTTAACCCAATTTCTATTTCTTGGGTTAATATTCTAATTCTTAATTATGTCATGCTATGATTATGTATGGAATCACTGCTTATTTATTTATGTTGTAATTTCCACTCACCTTTTTGTGGATATATTTTTGATACACATAATCACTCCATTGATAAATTCTCATGTCATTGATATGAACTTGATAAGGGTAATCTTAACTCAATATCCATTAATTGAGTTAAACATCCAAGTTATTGGATTTGTTTTAAAAATAACATGTGTGAATGTCCTTTGATTTGTTTACACAAAATATCCAATATTATTGAGTGTATTTATATTTGTCACACATTATTGTGTAATTGATTTATCCTTAATCTATGGATACAATTTTTATAACAGATTTCGTCTCAATTTACATTCTTTTGAGAATTCATTATTGTTATGCACCAATTCACTTTTATATAGTGTTAATACTATTCTGTGGCATATTATATCATGAATCCATTTATTTTCATGATATTATAAAGTTTTTATTAATGTTATTCCTCAATTATTTGTATTTGAGTATCTCTCATTTGGTTAGGAACTCTTTTACTAAAATATCATTTTAAATGTTTTAATGATTTAATCTTCTAAATATTTCTCATTAATGTATATGTTTTAAAAATGGTTTTAAGTATTTATTTATACAGACATTAATGTTTTAAAGTGTTAATTCCTTTAAAATATTGACAGTTATATGAAACACTTTGATTCAAAAATAACTTTATTAAATTTTTTAAATGGGTTTGAAAATGGTTCGATAAAGTAGTGGTTATGTTAATATCTTGAAATGATATATTGTGATTGAAATGTGGAAATATTATCTTTCATTTATAATTGTTTTATGTGTTATGAATATGTTATTATTATTGGGCGTTGTTTACGAATATGGGTGGTTCCGTGAAAAACCTAGGGTGGTTGATCCCAAGAGAGATCTCTAATGCGTTGGGAAACATGATAGAGGTAAATGTTAATGTTTCCTATAAGAGATTTAGGGAATAGATTATGATGGGTATTCCAACATAACTCCTCATTTAGCTGTGATAAGTACAATTCATGTATGTTCTGTATTCCACAAGTTACCTTTATGATTGATGATTTTTGCGTGTTATTCATAAATCTTATGTTTTCATAAGGTATGTTATGATTGAAAAGTATGATTTCATTGATTGGTACTTATTGATTGGATAATGTTATCCTTACTTATTTTATAACCCTTACTAAGTTTTTTAGGCTTATTTCATGTTTTTTTGAAAAATTTTTCACAGGACATAAATATGAATATGTTTAAGGATGGGATCAAAGAAAAGTCCTGCTATTTAAAACATGGAACTAGACATGTTTTATTTTTTAAGAGTTTTTTATGATAAATGGAAACTGAGTAGAATTGTCTAATTTGTAATTTTTGAGATGTAATGTAATAGTTATGGCCTAATTATCTAAAAATTTAAACCAGAAAAAATCCTCAATGTGAATTCATTACTTAATTCAAAGTTATGTAATGTTTAAGGCTGGGTATTTATAGTTGGTATCATAGGCCGGTTTAGACAACTTTATGGATTTTGAGTTTTAGTTAAACACATGGTTACTCCCTATGTCTATTAGTTTAGTTAAATCCTTATTTTATAAATTTTTCAGATCATGGAAAGTCAGTTACAAATGGAAGGAGGAGGATCTCATACCACATTCCTATCTCTTCCTAATGACATGATTTCAATAATTATTGCAAATTCCTATTCAGATGATTGTGAAACTTTTTCTAGCATACAACTCACTTGCAAGTAGTTTTTTGATATATCAAACACCTCCACTATACCTCGATATCATCATGGATCATGTGTTGTATTTAATCAAATACTATTCTCACAATATCCTCATATTTTCAGGAAAGGTAAATATTATCAATAAATTTTCAAATATTTTACCTTATCTCAAGATTTTGAAGCAAATTATGATTTTAAAAAAGTTTTTAAAGAAAAAGACCCTTGTGAAAACTATTTATATTTACTTTTACAATATTTTTTCTCAGTACATGCTTATGGTATTTTAAAAGGACAATTAATTTAAAGTTTTAACTCAAATTTGGTCAGACTGTTTTATAAAAATCATGTTTTGTCAGATGATTTGAAATTATATGTCATAAATGATTATTTTCTAAAAATATTTTTCTGAAAACACTCATATGAAATAAGTTGTACAAGTTGTATTTGGATAAAGGAATCAAATGATTTTGAAGGATCTCTAAATCATTATTGCAATACATGGACCTTCTACCTACATGAAAAAGATGATGATGAAACCATATGGACACCATGATGAAGGTATGTTGTGCTTTCTATTAGGAATAGTTTTCTTCTATCATATGGAAGTGAAATAAGAAAAAGAGACAATATATATAAGGCTTCATGAATTTAGATGTTGAGGTCTTAATTTATTGAGATGAAAATGAAAGGTATAAAAAACCTTTGAGGTTAAATCATGTTAGGGTTATTTTTGAGTTTTATAAAAATGGAAAAATCATAATATGGTTGAAAAACCATCACATCTAGAAAGGATACAAGAATCAAACCCACGACCGAAGGGAGATAAGGGCGCATCTCCTACCACTAGCCTATGTGAAGTCCCTTGTTAGTATTACTTATTATTTTTCTACTTAAACAGTTTTATGGATAAATAATAAGTTGATTTTGGGAACTTATGTTTTATCAAATAGATATCCTTAATATAGGAAAATGATTTGGTGATTAAGAGATAAAGGATATTTTGTAATATGTTCTTCCTTTTGGAAAACATTATATTCTTAAGGGAAATAGAATACCATGGGATCTAATTTGTGGAGTATTGGTTGAAATGTTATTTTGAAAGAATCTATGATTTTAGTGTGGACATATGGTGATTTGGTTTATTTAAGTAAATGATTTACCTATCATAGAGAACATGTGATTAGGTTATTTACTTTTTTTATAAGACATAAAGTTTAGTTGTTGTGATTTGGAGATAAATTTTAAGATTTACAATGGAAGACTATGTGATTAAATCCTTATTTGTTTTTTGTTTCAATATTATTTTGGATTATATTTAATAATTTTAAGGACAAATGTTTACTGAATGGTCTTGGTTGAACTTTGGGTACTGTTTGTTGAATTTTGGAGATTAAGAGTAGAATTTCCCTTTATAAAGGATTATCCTTTTGGGGATTATCTGATCTCGTACTAACCATTTTGGTTTTGGTTGATATATAAACCCAGGGAAAATATATATTTCATCTTTTGGGAATTATGTGATACTCTAGAAGTTGATTATCGCACTTTTAATGTGACCAAGTCAGTTTTAATACTCATCATTTGGAGAAAAGACGAGTTTGTGGTAAAAATTTAGTAAAGAATGAAAGTCTATATGACAAGTAAGTATGTTTCCTTATGTTTTTAGTTAAGCTTGTAAATAAATTTTTTAACTTTATGAAAAGTAACTTAAAACAAAAACGGTGTCTTTTAGCCTTTCCTACTGGGGAATCAAAGACTATTTAACCCATCACAATTTTGTGATTTTATGGTGGTTAACTTTATCCTAATCATGTTCTCTATCACTCTCCATCAGAAAATGACTATTAGTTTCTCATCCTTATCTATGTTTTCATGGAATCTTAGCATGTGTTATCTCGGGTGACCTTTGTACTTGTGTTTTTCATTTTAAAGTGATATTATTATTGACTCTTTTTCTGAGTTGGGACATTTAATGGAGTTTTGGGCCTAATTTTAAAATTGTTAGGACGCAATTTCCAAAAGGGGGGAAGGATGTAACATCCAATGTATATAAAGAATATGAATTTTTTCATATTTATTAATATTTGTAAATTAAATATTAATTTTACTTTAAAAGGGATGCTATGTTCAATGGAATACCTTATATGCAACAATGGGTTTCTTTGAAAACATACTTTTCACACAACGTTGAGTAATACCAAAAAATAATATAAAAATAATAATAATTTAAATGGTACTTAACTCCTAGCTATTATATTGGAGGGAATGAATTTAACTAACTAAAATATGAATATATATGTCTGTTAAATGTTTTTATATTTATCCAATAAATTTTAGAGGCTTAAAATTTAAATGAATCTAATTTTAAGAATAAATACTCCAATATTCTTTAAAAGGTTGATTTACAACATTTTAATGGTGAACCCTTTATAAAATATATTTTTTCAACTTTTATATGTTATATTTGAAAAAATAAAAAATTTCTTTAGAATTGAAACATCAAAATTTACTTTGCGTAAATTTTTGGTATTTTTCTTATAAATTTCATTTTTAATGAATAGTTAAAAATATTGTATTTTAATTCAAAATTGGCTTTTAATATAATTTATTTATATAGTTAGATTATCTTTTTAATTGGTTTTAAAGTGTAATTAGATTATATGTTTTACATCTAATCCAATTTTGGCCATTGGAAGTAATTTCACTTTGAAATTGGACATAAAAAAGTGTCAAACTTTTGATATTTATTATTTCTTAAAAACACGTTTTTTTGTTTTAACAACAAGAATTAATTTTAAAATAATTTCTTCCAATTATGTGTTTTGAATTTGGAAAAATATATTCCATATTTGTAATCAGGAGGAACAAATTGTGTAAATAGGTATCTTTTATTTTTAGACATTTTGAATATTTACTTTAGAAAATATTTTATTTACTATGGTTAAAGGGTAAATCCGGTAAATAAGGGTAAACAACTAATATTATAATAATATTAAATTTACCCTAACATTTTTCCTAATCCTATTTTATGATACATGTCTTACCATGGGAATCCTTGGGTCGATTTGGGGGCCTCATGGGGACACTTAAGAGTGATAATGACACTTTTTATTAATTAATTTAAAGTAAAGACAAAAATGACATAAACATATATCTTTTAGTAAATCAATTTTTACATGGGGTTATATAAGTTATCTCTTCTACTATAAATTTTAACATAAATTATAAAAATATTTACTACATCATGGTATTTTTTTTATAATTTTTATACATCAAGTAAATAAAATTGTTTATGACACAATAATGATGTAGTGTTTACCTCATTAATGATTGATTTAAATAAATAATATTCTAAAAAATAAAAAAATATCCAAAACCAGTCCAATTCTTATTTTATGATTTTATTTTGAACATTAGTCATCTTATATTCGACCTTAATTAGTTTTCTACCTTTAGAAACCGAAAATCACTATATAATAAAATAATATTTTCAAACATTCCTAAAGCACCCCTCCTTCGCCTAATAAAACACCATAACCTATATCCCATAAATCACACCTCTCAAGCCATTTGGCACATCCAATATCTACCCAATTAAAATCCTTACATCCCACTCTTCCCCCTTGAAGCCTTACCCTATGAAGAAGGCAATTCAAGTGAACCTTTTGGTTCAAACCAAAGGGAGATACCCAATTTAAAGGAAACATCTTTTCTTAAGTTATTTTTATTTTATTTTAATTTTCCTACCCCATAAAATCTTTTTATTAATTTATTTTATAACAAAAAATTTATCCTAAATATACTAGGTTTTTTTATGAGAATTATTATAACTAAACGTACACACACCTCCTTCTAATGGGTAATGAACATACTGTTTCTGTGGACGGTGAACAACTGCCTCACGAAACGATGATTGTTCAAATATCTCCAACTGCCTCTCATGGTTTCCATTATGATAGAAAATTATTTATATTTGATATAAATTATATTTATTTTTTCTCTTTAATTCTTTATTTTTCATTTATATCATACCTTTATGGTTTCCATAATGGGTAAATACGATAATTTCATTTGGGGAAGGGTGAACTACCGCCCCCTCAAACTGATATGATTCGTTCATGCCATACAAGGAATGTATAAAGGATGGAGTAATTAACTTATGTAACATATATATATATATATATCATATGACACTAGAATTATAATATACCTATGTATCATTATGTTTTCATTCCATTAAATATGAAATATAAATGAAAGTAGTATTCTTGTGTACGTACAGCTTACTCTCTCCATGAACGGTTCATTTCATTTCTTACCTCCAAATGTCATGTACTATTATTAATATAAATATAAATACTAAATATGTATGATATATATTATATATAAATCATGAATATAATTCTGGAGATAATGGAATTTTTACCATAGGGACAACTTGTAATTAAAAGAATTTCATTTTTGACTCAAGTTCCGAACATCAAAAAAATGTCTGATTTGAACTGAAATAATTAACTAATTTTTATATCAAGGTAATAAGTAACATAAAACGAATAATAAACTTGAAACAGGTTCTTAAGAAAGTATAAATGAACATATGTTTATTATTCTGGAATAATAAGGAATGTACTAGACAAGTCGGACTTGAGGTAAGGGGTTTCTTATCTCACTTTTAATTCTATGAGATTTCCATTGTTCGCCACATATTTATTGCATGTGGGGTATTTTTTATTGACATTTGATATATATTATCATGATTATATTTATATTCATTGTATTATAAGATTAATTTGGTGGTTATTAACTTTTTTTCTTATAACTCGATTGATTACAATGCGGTAAGGGGTTGTCATGTCACTTTTTTCCGTGAGATTTATGCCATATATACCACTATTTTCTTTTTGTGGTGTATGTGCTACCCATGATTGTATTATTTGTGTAATATAATATACTTTATTTTTATTTAAATCTTCATTGTATGATCCTTCTTTCATGTGGTGTATGTTTCGTAAGTTACCAAATCAGTAAGAGAACTTTTTATCCCAATTTCCATTCCTTGTGTTAATCTTATAATTCTTAATTATGTCATTATATGATTATGTGTGGAATCGCTGCTTATTTTTTATTTTGTAATTTCCAATCCCCTTTGTGTGGATATACTTTTGATACACATAATCACTCCTTTGATAAATTCTCATGTCATTGATATGAACATGATAAGGGTAATATTAACTCAATTTCCATTCATTGAGTTAAACATCCAAGTCATTGGTTTTGTTTTAAAAAGAACATGTGTGAATGTCCTATGACTAATTTAACCTGAATATCCAATCATATTTATATTTTTCACATATTATTATTTAATTTATTAATCCTTAATCTAAGGAAACAATTTTTATAATGGATTTCGTCTCAATTTACATTCCATTGTGGCTTCATTGTTGTTATGCACCAATTCACTTTTATATGGTGTTAATATTGTCCTTTGAAATATTATATGATGAATCACTTTATTTTCTTGATATTATAATGTTTTTATTAATTTTATTTCTCTATTATTTGTATTCAAGCATCTCTCATTTGGTTAGGAATTCTTTAACTAAAATATCTCATTAAATGTTTTAATTATTTAATCTTCTAAATATTTATCATTAATGTACATGTTTTAAAAATGTTTTTAAGGATTTATTTTTATAGAAATTAATGTTTTAAAATGTTAATCCCTTTAAAATCTTCGAATTGGTATGGGACGCATTGATTCAAAAATCTATTTATTAAATGTTTTAAATGGTTTTGAAAATGGTTTGATAAACCATTGATTATGTCAATATCTAGAAATGATATATTTTGATTACAATGTGGAAATGATATCTTTCCTTTATTCTTGTTTTATGTGTTATGAATATTTTATGGTTATTGGTAATTTTTTACATATATGGGTGGTTCCGTGATAAACCTAGGGTGGGTGAGCCTGAGATAGGTCTCCAATGAATTGGGTAATGTGACGGAGGTAAACATTAATGTTTCTCCTAAGAGATTTAGGGAATATACTCTGATGGGTATTCCATTGTACCTCCCTATATAGCTGTGATAGCTATAATGTAATTATGTTTTTTATTCCACAATTTACCTTTATGATTTATTATTTCTGTGTGTTATTCAAAAATCTTATGATTTCATAAGGAATGTTACTATTGAAAAGTATGATTTCATTGATTTCTATTTATTGATGGGATAATGTTCTACCTCCTTATTTTATAACCCTTACTGAGATTTTTATGCTCATCCCATGTTTTTTTGAATTGTTTTTCACGGGACGTAAAGATGAATAGGGTCAAGGATGGGATCACGGAAAAGTCATGTTGTCTAAAACATGGAACAAGACGTGTTTCCTTTTTTAAGAGTTTTTATTTTATGAAAAAATGGAAACTAAGTAGAAGTGAATACTTTGTAATTTTTGAGTTGTAAAGTAATAGTTATGGCCTAATTCTCCAATACTCTAAACTTAAAAACATCATTAATGTGAATTCTTGACTTAATTCAAGATTAGGTAATGTTTAAGACCGGGTCCTTATACAGTGTGTAACACCTAGTGTTGGTTCTTGGAGTATATCATAGCACCAAACACCACCAATAGCTCCTCCCTAAAGAGCTCCACATAGTCCTATACTAACACATTATCACCATGGTCCTTCTCCACCATGCCTGGGAGATCCTTGTCCATGGAGATTCATCTTCCATTTTTGGCTATCCAATCCCTTTCTATCCTTCTCATCATCACAATTTGGGAAATAACATTCCTTGTGACCTAACCCATCATAGGAAGAGCATCAGCCCTCACCCGGCTGACTAGATCTTCTGTGTGGTCCAGGAGCCACAAATCCACACATTTAAGTCTATGTATGAGTATGAATCATTTTCTAACACATTTACATCTAATTCCTACTTGATGTTGTTGATTAATCTGCAACATGTTGTCAACCATTTACCCTATATTCCTAATGTTAATTTTATGGGAAAATCTAGGTAACTAGGGCTCACTCCATAACTCTAGATTAAGTATGAAGACACAAGAAGAATACCCTAGCACAAATGTCCCTAAGATGGACCTGATCAAACTCCTATTCCTATAAAAAAACCATATCACACCATATCAATTGATTAACACATAAGTTCATTAATTATCATGACACACTTCATAATCATCATTTCACAATGTTACAGCTCAAGAATGTTATTTATTTGTATCAAAATAAATAATTATGGGTAAAAATCATCAATAAATTTTTAATAGAAGTATAACAATGTGTGCATCATCACATCATAATATTTTTCATCTTAAAAAAACCTTCACCCTACCACCCTTTGAATAAGGTTGGCTATAAGCACAACCATCATATCTATCAGTCCCTGAAAAATATTTATAGACTTGGATCACCGAATCAAGCCAATCCTACATCACCTATGGGTATGGATCACTATGAAAACTCAGTGGACTCGGCCACTGGATCTCATGTAGAAAAGTAATCCTACATGCATCTTAATACTAAAATATGGGAATTTCCCTTTATACAACTAGTGATGGAACTTATCTTGGTCCATAGTGTATATACCTCAAGATATGGTCTCTTAATTGATGCCTCATCACTCAACTGACCATATTCATGATCTTATATAAGTAACATAGATAATAATCATCATGGATTCATCCTAAAATTGATCATTATGTACCATAGTTAGATCACCATATATAGGGAGTTGAATCAAGAAGGATAGTCAAGAGAATCAATCATATATGATTCAGGTACCATTTTTCCCTTATAACCGATGCCTCAGTATGATGAGTCAAAAAATAGGTAGTTAGAGTCCTTGTGAATGGATACGTCATATGTCAGACCATTAATGGGATCAATAGTCTAAAAGACAGACTCAATACACTCTGACACCATTTCCCTATGTTTCAAAATCAATCCTCACTGTGGGTCCCAGTCCCACACTGACCCTAGGGTGAACTTGGATCTGATACCAGTCTACAAAAAACTAACCTACTAGGGCTCACTTGGGTAGTGGAATAATGGGAGTGACACCCCATGCCTACCTCTAATATTCTAGGGGATGGAAATATGCACTAATAATGAATAAAAAATATGGTAGGTATTATCCTAGTGTTCATGTACACTCACACAACCATATCCATGTAAAAGTGGAGAGGAATGTCAAAATACTATAACATCACATGCATAATAATATATGAAATAATCTCTAGGGAAAACGTTAGAGTACGGAAGTATAAACCAAATGTTAAAGGTCCAAAAAACATTCCCAACTGGAAATGATTTCGTAATATAAAAAAACTATAAAAACAAAATCTAGAGATAACGTAACTCCTGATCTCCATGTTATACCAATAATTATGTTCCATTCACCCATGTATCAATAAGATCCACTAATATCACATTATATCTATCTGTAGTATACATAAGGCATGACACATATGGGAAAATCCCATGAAGGGGTGATTATATGCATTCCTATTAGGATGCCTAGAAAATAATAAAGGGAGGAACATAATGTTAAAATAATTTTTAGCTCAACCCAATCCATATATGTCTGTAAATAATCCCATATGAGAGATAAATGGAATCTCCAAATTCATATCCAAGATATGTAAAATGATACTTCCTATAGATATTGTGGTTTATCTATGATTCCTATTGTCACATGTAACTTCATAATAATTATTGTGTAGGGGACCACACCTCACTGCTGAACTCCATAGTTTAGGGAGACAAAACTCCATTGGAGGACCAGATCCCCACCAAATCATACTAATGGGGTAGTACCACTCCATAGATAGAGTGTTTCATCATTCCATGGTATGGGGGAGTACCGAATCAACCTTAGTAATGAGTATGGGGGACTCACACCGTAGTGTAATAGGAAAGTAACGACCCTAAAATCTCTCTGATGATCCTACCCAATCACTTCCATTGGTAAATAATATCTTGAAGAGGAATCTTGCTCGAAACACATCACATCATATATTGTACGTAACTATATAGTCTATCATCACATTATAAACCAAAAAAAACATAGGATAAGTTACCCGTAGTAAAAAATACATGTATTGAAGAAGGATATATAGATGTTGATGTTATTGGGAGAAGTGCATGGCGTTTTCATGGGATCACTTAGTATGTTACCTCACCTCAATGCTTGGGTGTGTTATCAATTGGACCTGAATTGGAAATCCATGGAATTCCACATTATGTGTATAGGTGGAATACATCATGTCTTGACCACTCGGGGACTTCTCGTGTCCTCCTAGAATATTCCTATGTACACTTACAATTTTCATGAACCCAAGTAATGTATAATTACAAGGACATGCCCATGTACTTTGGTCATTCCCATGTGCCTAGTCATGTATTTTCTTGGGTACTCCCAGAGTACACACCAATCCACCAGCAATGGGTAACAAGAAGTGTATATGTCGTACACAACATGTGATATTTTTCTCTTCTTAAAACCAAAGCTACCATAGAAATGGGACTTAACATCATGTGTTCTTATAATATACATGTTATTTAGTCAAGTTTTTTTTGTAGTCAATAAATCATGGAATTCACATGGTTTCCCAATCTGCTATTTCTATAAAAAATATCAATTTTTGACCACCCAAAATTGAATGGGTTGTCAAAAAACATCGAGCTCTGGCCTCCAATGGTCAGATATTTATAATTTAATCACCCATGTGAAGTCATAGCACCTCATGTCACCAATTTAGATTCCTAATAAAAAATACATAACTTCAATCTACATTAATTCTCAATCCATCTATAAATAAGTAGTCCAAACATCATAAATGAAACCACAAAAATATGGGTTTTTGATCAAGCTCTAATATTCCCTAGAAATGTTGAAATAGGACCCCATTGGCCTATAGTGATGAAAACAAATAATGGTGGATGAAAAGCATAGGAACAAGGTGAATCCACCATTGTAAAAGGAAGTTTCATCCAACGATCACTTATATGGGAACCAGGGTGATTAAAACAGCACAAGAACAATAAATCGGGGTAAATAACAAAATTAATGATGGGATCATGAAATGTATGGGTAATAAGAATTAAATATATATTTTAATAAAAACCCATTATTATCACTTATTCCAGGGGAATAAAAACACAAAATTACATGTGCTACCATAGTTATTGATTGATCTTTATTAATGAACCCAACCACTAGAAATGTAGAAGATGATCTACTATGCTCACCATCTGTATCATGGCAGACCATGATCCATTCATTGATCCACCTCCTTAGGTTTTCTAATACCAATGAAGAAAAATACTCTCCCTCCCAAATCATTCTTGGGATTCATTGCTAACCCTACCTAAAAACATTTTAATATTTTTAATATATTTATTTCTAGTGTCCCAAGACACCCAAAAACCACAACCACTCCAAGGAAAAATCCATATATATGCATAGAAATATTCAATGGACTCATCCAATAAAACTAGAGTAGTTAAATATTCTCTTTGTTAGGATGAGAATAATTTAGTTCCACTAATACCAACAAATGGATCACATGTCCTGAGTGTTCTATATGAGTATCAATGACAAAGACCACCCAAGTTTCATGGTTAGATAGACCCCTTCCATATGTGGTATATTAATGGATTAAATATATTAGTCTAGTGTTTCACCTATTTATGAATCTTATTGATGGTGGTCCTATATGATATTGGACCACTTTGTAAGTCATGTTTCATGTGTCTTCAAACATCAAAATAAAAGAGATGTTTCCCCAACCGAGTTTATTCTCTTATGATACAAATTAAAGTTGTATTATAGAGTTAGTTATTCCCAAAGAGGATAATATATAGGTGTGGTGTATGTGTTCCTTCATTTTTACATTTTGGAAAATTAATGATTTTATACGGTATCTAGGTGAACTTTTTGTTGAGAATAAGTGGATAATTAGAAGGATAACTACACTATATTGAGCCAGATAATAGAAAGTATTGGGTGTTATCACATGTGTGAACTATGTTATCTCCACTTTAGAAAAGTTTTTATAGGATTAGTAATGAGCCACTCCATCTATTCTTCATCCCTTGTTTGAGACCTAGAGTTTCTGATTGAGCCTTTAGCTCGACCCCTATGCTTAGACACTCATTATGAGGATGTTTTTACAATAAAATTTATCTTATAGTAGTTCCATTTGACTCTTGTAGGATAGCCTCATGTGTGATATCTCTAATGTAGCGATGAGGCCTTATAATGTTTTCATCGGTAAATACCGGTATCTTACTATCCATGCCCAGTTTTAATTTTACCAGTGGGGGATTCATTATATCCATGTTGTTGGGGAATTTTTTTATTTATTTATAGAGAAGGAATCCCATATACAGTACAAGGAGCTCATATGCAGGAGGATACAACCAATTTCATAAGTTTTCATGTTTGAACCATTGAGTCTAAGATTCTATGAGGTTTTAGTTTCTTGTGGTGGTGGAGGAATATGAGGGTTCCTTTCCGAACGGTGTTATGGGATTAATTACCCATAAAAAGATCAAATTATATATAGACTTTTACCAAGGGAGGGAATAATATCTCTTCCATTACATCAGATGACCTTGTAGAGTATATATATTTGAAGGTACGGTTGAAGAACCTATGGAGGAAGGGCTTCTTAGATCTAGTATGTTCCCCTAGGCATCCCAAGTTTTTTTTCTAAGAAGGAATATGATATATTGTGGTTATATTTTGATTGATGTCTCATAAACCAGGTGAATATTATGAAGAATTATCCACCTATATTAAAAATCACATATTCATGAAATGGTTAGGGGATAAGTTTCTTTCAATGATTCCCCTCGTAAAGGCTTATCACTAGTTCCAGTTTTGAGAGGAGGATATGCTAAATATTTATTTCTATAGAGGATATGGTTTTTTGAGTTATTATTGATTCCCATTAGTGCATCGGACTCTCTTAGAGTGTTAATGGAACTCATCAACCTTAACTTTTTATCCCTTCACAGCCTAATTCATTATGGAATTCTAAGTTGACATCCTCATGTACTTTGCATCATGGGAATAGCACATGATACATTTGAGGATGGTACTGGAAAAAATTCAATAAAAATGAATTTTTAGGAATCTATCAATGTTTTATTTTTGGATAATAGAGGTCCACATCCTTGGATATTTCATATCAAAAGATTGATTAGTAGTGGTGTGATCTTGGGATTCACCCAAGAGTATGAACGGAGTGTGGAGGTTCTATGGGTTTGTATATTTTCACCGAAGATTTGTGCTTGACACCTATAATATCATGGAACCTCTAAAAAAATTGACTCAAAAGGTAATAATTCTATATGGACTAAGAGGGGTGTGTAGGGTTTCTAGGAGATATAATCGTGGAAGATGAGTGCTCCCTATATTGACACTTCCAGTGGAGGGTACTGAGTACATAATTTTTTGTATTGCCTCTAGTTGTAGTTTTCACCCTGAAGTATTAGAGACACGATCTAGAATGAATAGATATCCAATAAACATACTCCTATTGAAATTAAGAAGTTAAGGATAACATAAAATTTATTCATAGGATAGTTGATGGATCCAGTGACGCTACAATGGTAGGTGTTGTGGGATTTTATTACCATTACCTTATTGGCATCTCTAGGAGTGGAGAAAATGTACCATCACCTATTGTGACAATTTTAGAGGATAAGAATAACTTGGTGTGTTACTACGTTTATCTCTTGATGTAAAAACTACTATCAGGTGAAGTTTGATGTGTCAGGATGGAATTTAATGTGGGGTGACGCCTCCATAAATTTTGTGATTGGACTTCCATGAACAGTATGTGGTCACAAAGTTATATGAGAGATCGTATACCAATTATCCATGTAATACCATTACTTATCCATTTGAGAGAATATTTTTGTGCATAGAATTAGAAACCTATTATTTTATGCGATAGTCTGACATTATAGAGTCTCCTTGACAATCCTTTTGAAACATAGTTCTTTTATGTCCCCAGAACACCCTAAAAGGGGAGGGGTGAATTAGGGTGTCATCTTTTTTATTTTAATGAAATGGTTATTGTTCCCACATTAGTAGGAACATGTTAAACATATCTGTTTGAATCATGAATTAATTAAACATTCACATGTAGAGATTCAACAAAACAATTTTACTTAGTTCACCACTAATGGCTAGATCAAGTATCATATGCCGATATTGTGGTAGTAATACAAAAATACACTAAGATTCACTTGTTATTGTGGAATTCATATGTTCAGAAATAGTCATTTTGTTCCAAGTTCTCTTAATTAACAAAGATTTAGGGAAAACACATTGCCTCCCTCATAACACTTCCATTGACTCCCCCTAGCCCTATATAATTGGATATGTCTTAATTAGTATAATTACTTGAAGGCTACTTTAGTATATTGGTATTTGAGTCTGTTTCCATGACTAGAATGACACTCTTCTTACACTAATGTTCTGAATTGACTAAATTGAAAGAAATGTTCATTTTAACTAGATGTTCAACACTACTGCTCTTGAAGCACCCGACCTTTGCAAAAACCCATTTATGTTTCATAAAAAAACCAGCCTCCACGAACCCACACAATTTCATGAAGATCCTTACCTTTATAAAGAAATCAGTCTTCATGAATCTACAAAAATTTATAGAACACACCCAGTCTTCTCCAGAAATATTTTTCTGATATACCTTAGCATCAATCAGTTCATATCCATTCCATTCACGATTCTTAATTTCATGAAGGATTACAAATTTGAAATTATTTCTTGAATAGGTAGACCTTCATGAAATCAACGAAAATCAACCTTTTATTTAATTATATTCTTATGAAATTAATTTGGGGTAGCCTCTTATTTATATGCTCATCACTTTGAAATGATCCTATGCCTCCATCAAACATTTCAAAAACCTCTAAAAACAAGTTCTAAAATCTCTTCTATTTACATTGTTTTATTGAAATAAACCCATTCGTAGAGCTTCTCTTAGTCGAGATGATTCATTGTAAACACATCACGCACTCACGATGCTTGTAAAAATTGAAAAAACACCATATTTACCTCATGAATTCACAAATCTACAAACCTTTCCAAAGATAAACCTTTTTTGAAACCCAGTCTTCGTGAAACCCAATCATTTTTAAAATCGTGGTTTTACTATAATTAAGAATATCCAATCCTAGAAAACCACCAATTTTTAAGTTTTCACCTTTCTCCTAAGTTTGAGTCTAATAATTTGGAAAAAAAATTTAAATGAAACCACATTCAACACTCTAGCCATATTTTACTTTAATACCACTTTCCTTGCAACCTACATGATCAACCCAATGTGTACTGACAACAAACACAAACTAGACTCCATTTCTAGCTTCCATCTAGGACAATCCTTGGTTCCAAAAATCCCACCCTTTGGGTTTGTTGAAAATAAGTTTGATAAATTCAATAAAGAACCAAATTTGAACAAAAACCATAATGGATGAAACAAATCATCCAACAATCTGAGTCTATGTGACAAAATATTGGTGTATAAAACAAGAGAGGGATTAGGGATTGTGTTCTCCTATGGTGTAACACCTAAATATGTCTAAGAAAAGATCTTAAAAATATGAACTATTTCCTCATAATAATACCTAATTATCATCATTTCATATAGGCATTTCATAATTTTACTTTAGAACACCTAATTATCATCATGTCACCGAAGTATTGCACGGTTTTTCAAAATCCAAAACCTAGAAAACTTTAAAACATTGAATTTATCCATTCTTCCCATTTTAAATTAAACCCAAAGAACCTTTATTTTAACTTTTAGATCTACAAAAACTCTCCTAGATCATATATCCCCCAAAAAACTAAATCACTTCCACAGAAATATTAAAAAAATTAACGAAAATGGGGAGAGGGGAATAGTTGTAACCTCCTCAAGCACTTGGAGGTGGCCGAACAATGAGGCTCAAATGATTATTCTGGAGCACAAATGCTACCAATGGATTAATAATAATATCAACCACATGATTATATGTTCTTAAGCTATACTATAATCACACCTTGTTCAAAGTTTTTTCTTGATTAAGTGATACCTGATCTCAATATGTTTTGTATGAGTGTATTGAATCAGATTCATAATAAGATTGATTGTTCTCTTGTTTTCATAGTGAATCACCATATATTGTTTGGCCTCATCAACAATATCAGTTAGTTGTTTCTTCATCCAAAATAGACCATTGAAACACTTTTTAGTAGAGATATACTCCGCTTCAGCAATACTAAGATAATTTCTTCCCTATTTCTTTCTCAACCATCACACACATTTGTTTCTTATAAATAAAATTCCACCACCTGCGGACTTTAGACACACCACAAATCCATCCTAATAAACTTAAAAAAATTCTTATAATTTTTTATCTCTTACTCATAAAAATAATACTCCACAATTGGGTATACCTTTAATATACCTCATGATTGATTTTAGATCTCCCACATTCTCTTCCTTAGGATTACATTGAAATAGGGATACTAATCATGTCAAAAAGGCAATATTTAGGTTTATTGTAGTAAATTATAATAAGATCCAATGATTATACTATACAATGTGGGATCCACAGATGTCCCATCCTCATTCTTTTCAGGTTTTTTCCAACCAAAATTAGAGTCTAAATTAATTTGGATCCATGAATGTTCAATTTCTTCAAAATATCTCTTAAATATTTTTTTTAGAAATGAAGGTATAATCCTTATTCTGAACCACCAGTAGTTCCAAAAAGTATGCAAGTAAACCAATAGTGGAAATTTTAAATTCATATTTCTTATGTCTAGAAAATTCTTCTAATAATCTGAAGTACCAAAGGATTGAATTACAAATGAGGGGGGGGGGTAAATCAGTTTTTACATTTTTATAAGTTTCAAAATTTTTAAAACTTAACCCCTGCACCCTGTTATAGTTTATAAAATTATCATATATTATTAAATAATCATGAATGGAAAAGTTAAAAAGATAGTAAAGAACAAGAAATTTATAAGTTTTGGCCTCACTGTTATAACCTACAACCATTCCATATCCACTCGCATGGGTCTATGGAGATTCACTATTATAAATAAGTGAATAAAACTTGTTCCAAATCTAACTAGACAGTTTATATATCCTGATATGACTGATTATAATGAGTACTGTCAATTTGAAATGTTTTATTACAAAACATTGAGCCATAAAAGAAAATATAACACAAAATGTTACTCCAAAAAACACTGTCCAAAACCTCAGTATGATGACCCTGGGTCTGATTACCTCAATATTATTTAATCATTATTATGGAATAATTATAATGAACCCTTTTTTAGATAGAATTTCACAAAATATTCTAAATTTATCACTCTGATATTCATCAGTTTGATCTTCCTCAGTTCGGAAATAAAACATTCAACTGTCGGATCTTCTAACAAGATCTCTATCTAGAAAGAGAACATTGACATGATTTTTTCAGCTCTCTAAATTTTCCACTCATATGAATGAGGTTTAAAAGTATGATTGTAATGAAAATTTATTTATAGGAATCCTATAATTGTAATGGTAGGAAACTGAAAAACATTCAATGCTTACTCAAATTCAAAAAACTCTAAAATTCACCCATATTTAAACATCATGATTGACCACTTGAACTATTTGAGAACCTTCTTGAATAATATTGATTCTTATTAGTAATTATCTTTATCTAAATTCTTGCCTATTTTTACTGTATGATTGATCTTCCTCAGAGAATTATTATGGATCTTCTATAACAAATTATGATGACTTTACTCATTAGAGTGCATCAAATTGTATTTCCTTATTATAGTCATTCCAGTTTACATTCCTATTTAGAGTCAGTCTGATTGAATTTATTCCAGGGAGTTATTTTGATTAACTTTCCTTCTCAGAGCCAGTCCGATTGACTTTCCTCTTTAGAGTCAGTTCAATTAACTTTATTTCATAGAGCCAGTCTCATGGAACTTCCTCACCTTTAGTCTGATGGAATCCTCATAATTATGGAATTATAATAATGATGGAATTATCATTGAGATGGAACTCTTATTATGATATAATAATAATTACAATGGAAAAATCCACTTTTCAAGTTTGAATATAATCAAACCTCATCATCTATCACTCATTCAGACTTCAAAAAACATCTGTGCCTGGTACTTCTAGATCTAATGAGAACATTTTATTGATTCCTAAATCTAATGAAACATTATGATTCATTAATTTATTACAACAATTTTATCAACGATGTTTTCATGATATATGATAAATCTATGATTGGAATAGAATAATATAATTTTAGGTTAGAATATTTAATAACATTCGAACTCCTAACATCACATTCTTCATTCAACCTCTTTAAAAACATTTTGACTTTCTAATAACTATGATGTTTGTTTAATCAAGAACTTCAATCCGATGAAACTGAGACCAATGGAGAATCTAATCAATAACATTAAATTTATGATAAATTCTACATATAGTAATTCTTGGTTCAATACTTTTCATTTGAGAAACAAAATTATCAAAAAAAATCTCCCCCATTGTGTTTGGATTCAAAAAATCAGAAATTTTCACCATTTTTTCAAAATGATTCTCTGATAATAGATTTTTTTTCAAAAAATAAAAAAAAAGATAAAAACAAAGAATCAAAAAGGATCTTAAATATATTATTGACAAAAATTGTTAAAAAATATATTCAATTATTATAAATTATTGGAAAATCAAGTTTTAAAACAAGTAAAAGTTTTCATCTTTTATCAAAACATAGCCTTTCTCAAAAGATTGTGTCCTAACACCACACTACTAGATAAAGTAATATTTTTTAAAGAATTTAATCAATTTTTGTGGAGAAAAGTTTTCTTCCATGTAATGATAAGCACCCCCTCAATTTTATCTTTTCTCACATTTATTTTTCTCTCAATTTTCTTTTCCTATCCCACACTATCTGATAACCAGAACTTCATATTCATAAAGGAAAGATAAGTAAAAAATTATTACAAAGTTGTTAAATTTTCTCCCCCTTTGTCAACATAATCAAAATCCTGGTGGGAGATATACTTATAAGGTATATGAATTCATTAGAAGAGGATTAACATGAAGTTTCAGCCTAAAATTAACAAACTATTCTTTTTTTGCATTGCTTTTGTATAGATATAAGCAATTTGATACTTCGTGGAGATATATTTAAGTAAAACATAATCATCAACAACATTATATTTTATAAATCAAAAATTTATTTCATGTGTTTTGATATTTATTATTGGGAATGTTTTTTAAAAATATCAATTTCACTTTGATTATCACAAATTATATTTAATAATTTAGAAACTTTTACTTTCAATTATTCTAATTGAACATTCATACACAACATCTAAGTAAAATCTTGAGTAGCTGCAACATATTTTGATTCCATTATTCTAAATGTTACTAAAAAAATTTCTTACTATTGCAGCATACACAACATTCTCCCAAGAAAAATGTTTCCCCATAAGTTGATTTTATATCTTTATAATATTCAGACCAATCGATATCTGTATAACCATTAAAGTTCTCCTCACAATTTATTTTGCATAAAAACCCATGGGAAGTTGTTCCTTTGATATATATAAAGATTATATTTTATTACAACATATTTAATTATCTTGGATTAATTTGATACATGTCACACAATGTCACAATATAAACAATATCTGGCCCTAAGGTTGTATAGTAAAGTAGACTTCCTACAAACTTCCAGAAGTCATTCTGATTATTGATTTGTATGAACTCATTTTTACTCAAATTTATGAAAACATAAATAGGGGTAAAAACAAATTTTGAATCTTCCATCCCAAAATTCTTTAACAATTACTTGACATACTTTTCTTATGATAAGAAAATGTACATTTCCTTTTGTTGAACTTGTAATCCAATGAAGAAAGTTAAAAGTAAAAACATCAATACTTAAAAATTATTCTTCATTCCCTTAGAAAATTCTTTATAAATGTTTTCTTCATCCCCATTAATAATTATACCGTCCATATACAAAATAAAAATTAGTGTGTTACAGTTTCCTTCTTTCACATAAAATTTACTCTAAACAATTCCTTTAGAAAAAATCAACATTCTCACAAGATGTTCAAGTTTAGAATACCATGAATGTGGGGATTATTTCAACCCACACAAATCTTTATAAAATTTACTAACCTTATTTACATCATTATTAAGTAGAAAACTACAATTTTGTTCAATGAAATCTTCTTCCTCAATCTCTCTATTTAAGAAAGAATACATTAAATATATTTGATAAAGATTTTAATTTTGATGTGTACACACTGATAGAAACATTATATTAGTTTCTAATCTTGTAACTGGGGAAAATATTTCTTCAAAAACTACACCTTCAACCCATACATAGCCTTTAAAAACAAGTCTTTTTTTTCTTTAAACTTATCCATGTTCATTCAATTATTTATATAAACCAACTTTTTATGAAAACATATTTATTTTATAGCTATGAAACAAGTTCTAATGTTTCGTTTTTCTCAATCTAATCGAAATATTCATTCATATCATCCAATTATTATTTTTGTTTAATATCTTTTGAAATTAATTCTTCTTTATCTTTTGATTTGAGAGAAGTATAACTTTATATTCCCAACTTTCTTCTGTTCTGAACTCAAACCTCCCAATTCCCAAGATTTTTTTCAGTCTCAACATGTTTTGGTAATATAGGAAATTTTATAGTTACAGTCCCAACTTAACTTTACTTATCAAATGACTCATCTGAATCATCAAGCACGTTACTTTTATTACTTTCATTTTTTTAGAAACATTCAGTTTTTCTTCATCAACATTCTCAGAAACTTTTTTTTGAAGAAGTTGTATTTCAAATAACTTTCACATAATATGAGTCAACCAATTTGTTTAAAACTTTTCTATAATATTTTTATCTTCTTACATAGGGTAAATAACCCATAAATATTCCGTCTTCATCTTTCCCATCAAACATTCCAAGATCCCAATTTTTTAGTTTTAGAAGTCATGGAATTCCGAAAACCCTGAAGTATTTCAACAATGGTTTATTATTATACAAAATTTCATAGGGATTCATGTTTGTTTCTGACCACAAAAAAATTATTTTTTGAACATGAACAAAAAAACTAATAGATACTTTCTAAGAGAACATTAAAATTTTGTATTTTTATAACATAATTCTTTCCATTTTCAACATACCTCTATTCTTCCAATCTACTACTCCGTTTTTTATAAGGTATATGCAGAAATATTATATTTTTTGATTTCATGCTTCTTTCGATAATTCTCAAAAAAAAATCATGTGAAGTATATACTATTTTATATTCTGAACATATTTATGTAAACCCCATTTCCTTGTCAACATCATTTCTGAAGAATTTGAACATTTCAATATCATCCAACATGTGCTTTATAAACACTATGTTTCTCATTTGAGTAAAATCATCAATAAATGTGATAATGTAAAAAATTACATTTATTGATTGATTTCTCTTAAAACCACATAAATTAGAATGAATATGTTCAAGAGGACTGGTAGTTTGAATCTCAGCATTTTTATGACTTTTATTAGTAATCTTCCATTTTTGAAAAGTTACCGAAAAATCTTATTATCTTTTTTTCAATTATGGATTGGTTTTTACAACATCAAATTTAGAGAGTTTTTTTAGACTTTTCTGTCCAAGGTGAAAAAGTCTCTAGTTCCACAAGTTATTCTCAATGTCACCACATAGATAACATGAGTTGTTATCTTCTCTAATATGAAAAATATTTCCACTGGTTATATTTCCATTTGTGATAAATTTTCTTCCATTAAATTTCCCTAGTATACACAAATATTTTATAATTTTTTTTCTATCATCACAATTTTGACTCACATGATGTATGTTAGGTTTTAGTCCGTCAACAAATAAAACTTATTTAGATTTCATATTTTATTCTTCAATTTTAACCATATGGATTCATATGATTTTAAAGAACTATCATTACAAAAGATAACAACACCTCTCTCATGATTTTAATCATGTTTCAAGATATTCAAATCACTTATCATGTGGGATGAACAACCACTATCATGTATCCATGGTTTTTTATTTTTTACTTACTTTAAATTCCGTGACAATAAAAAATCTCTTTCCTCAAATTTCTTCTTTCAAGATTAGTATTCTTTTCTAACATGAGAAACATGTTTCGAAAGAAGTTCCAAACATATTTCAGTGTGATGAAAATACTGATCACATCTTCAACAAAAATATTTAAGACACTCAAATTGATTTTATGTTGGGAAGTTTCTCGCATCTTGATATTTTTTCAAACTTCATGAGGGTTAATAAAGTTACTCATTCTCCTTTCACCATTTTTTTTATTCAATAAATCCTCTAGTAAGTGATAATTTATTTCAATAATTAGAAAACCTATGATAATAGATTCAAGAACATCATAAAAAACCATAAAATTATGATATTATAGTAAAGTAAGATATTTATTTGTAGAAACTTTATTGAAGTTGAAAAGTTTGTTTTGGTTGAACATAATATTATGATGGATCATCTTTCCTTATTAGCGAGTTTTAATGTTTGGTCAATTGGATAAGTTTCTCACATCCATTCTCCACATAAAATATTCCATAAATTTTCTTATCACTTGAAATATTAAAAAAATTAGAATAAATATTTTTTTGGAGGGTGAGGATTTCACATGATTATTGATTTGACCTTTCTCAGAAACTTTTTAATTCTTATTTTTTAATTATAAATATTTTTTTGATGTTTTCATTAATCTTCCTCAAGGTACATTCAAAAACAATAAGTTTTGATTAAAACTTGTCAACATCCTCTTCCTTAGCTGCCAACTTCATACTGAGATCATCTGTCCTCTTTCCTGGTTTAGCAATTATAATTTGTAGCGTAATATCCGAGGGATGTATTCTTCCTATTTATTGTAAACAACCTTTTCAACTTCAAAAAATTTCTCACCATCTTTCCTTATCATTCTGAATTCTTTCCTGTGTGATATTTTTTTTCAATACATGCTACAAGTTTTATTATAAGATGATATTCTCTATAATATTCGTCCCCTCCTTCACAATTTAAGGATTATTCAATTTTATCAACTTTTTCAATGAATTTTATAACCTTTTATGAAATTTAATATTATGAATAATTGTTTTCATTTGAGTCTGATTCTTATTTCTTACTCAATATACTTCTCTTGATCCCAGTGTAATTCTTATTAGATTTGTTGGATTAATTTTATTCATTAGAAATTTTGTTCCACTTGTTACATTAAGTTTTTTAATCCAAATCATCTTGATATTATTAAACCTTTTTCTTAGGGAAATTAAATTAAAAATGTTCAATTCCATTATATTCAAAAACATTGAGATGATATTTTCCTCCATTATTTCCTCTTCCCCTATGATAGTTTTTCGGAGATAAGAGATATGATTTTATGATTCAACACATCATTCAATTTATCCTTAGGATCACAAGGATTAACATCTTCAACATAATGAATTTTTATCTTTCTCACAGCTTCAAATGACATTTCAACTTTCATCTTCTTTTTGAATATTGGAGATTTTATCATTTTAGCAGATACAAGAAATTTACGGAACTGATCAAGAGAAAAATCAGTTTTATCTTCTAAATAAGAAATTTTAGAATCAAACCTATGTAAAAAGATTCTCATGAGTTTCTTCACAATTATAAAATCTTTCATAACTTCTAAAAATCATCTATTGTTGCAAACAATTCCATTTACCCTAGTGGAGTATTTATCAATAGTTTTCTTCACCTCTCATTCTTATGTCTTCAAACTTACTATGCTATATTTTTATCTATTCTCCCTTTACTTTAGTATTCCATTCTAAAATACATTGAAAATTTTCCCATATTCTATTTTAATTTTTCAGAATCATCACATTCATATAAAAAATTTCTGATAGATATATAAGGATATCATTCCTATCTTTTCCATCAACGTCAATATTTATCTTATAAGTAAATTTCATCAGATCATATTTCTAATAGGTGAAAATCCAATTATAACAGCATAAACAACTTCTAGGATAAGATATAGGAGATATGGAATCATATGAGTTTTTAAACCATATTAATTTTTTCCATAAAATGTATGAAGTCCCCTATTATTGACAGAATTGATAATATCCATGATATGGATTTCACATGGGAACCTTCCGTCTGATACCACTTTAAATTCCATATGATTGAATAAAAACTAAAGGGGGTGCTTGAATCAATTGTTCAATTTTTATAAGTTTCAATACATAAAATAACATAACCCCTAAAACATGCTTATGTTTATGACCTTATTAAATTTAATGAAATACTCATGCATGAAAATTTGGAAATGAAAGAAATCACATGTGATTTACAAAGTTCAACCTCAACATGAGAACCTAAATCCTTTCCATATCCACTTCTGTGGGTTTATAGAAATTAAATATTATGATGAAGTGAATAAAACTTGTTCCAAATCCCATTAGACACCTTCAATCTACCGATTAGAATTATTATACCAACTCTTATAGTTTATAAAGTTTTCTTAAAAACAATTGAGACACAAAAGAAAATATCACAAATACTTTTTATCCAAAAACCTCTGTCGGGACCCTCAGTCTAATGACCCTTGGTCCTATTGGCTGATTATGATTGATTCATTATGACAGAATCATTATGATGAACCCTTTTCTCAGACTATATTTCTCAAAAACTTCTCAACTACTAAGTCCAATATTCTTCAGTCTAATATTCCTCAGTCCAGTAAGAAAACATTTTATTGTCTGATCTTCTAATGAGATCTCTATCTAAAAATAAAATGTAGATAATAATTCTATAGTGATCCACCTTTTCCATACAAGTGAAAAAGGTTTGAAAATTATAAATACACTATTCATATACTTATAGGAATCCCATAATTGAAAAAGGTATGAATCAAAAACAATTTTTTCACTTACTCAAACTCAAATACCTCTGAAATAAACACATATTTGAACCTTATGTTAGAGAGATTAAAATATTTTAGGACCTTCTTGAATCATATCAAGTCTCCCTAGTAATCGGCCTTCTAGAATATCCAAACTTTTCTTTAGTATGATTGAACATCCTTCGTTCATTATGAAAAAACTTCCTGAAATCATTATGATTATTTTACTCATCAGTGTTAGTCCTATTGAATTTCCTTCTTAGAGTCACTCCAATTGAATTTCCTTCTCTGAGTTAGTATCATTGACTTTCCTCCTCTAAGTCAGTCAGATAAAATTTTCTTTTCAGAGTTAGTCTAATTGACTTTCCTCCTCAGATTCAATCTGATTAACATTATTTATGAGAGTAAGTCTGATAGAACTTCCTCAGGTTTAGTCTTATGGGATCCTCATAACAATGTAATTCTCATTATGATAGAATTCTACTTATGATTGAATTATAATCACGATAAAAACTCCACTCTCCAAATATGAAAATACCCAAACCTAATCAACTATAACACATTCAGACTTCTGAAAACATATGTGCTTGGTATATCAATATATGATGAAAAATTTCCTTGATTCATAGAACTGATAAAATCATCACTATTACACCATTTATACAAAATATTTTATCATTATATTTTTCTTGATTTATGAGTGCTTCAATATTGGAAAATTATCCTATTAATTTAGGTTAGAAATTTTAAGAATTCTCTAACACCTAAAATCACTGTATTCATTCTACGACATCAGTAAAATTATGACTCTCTAACAACCATGGTGTCCAATGAATATTTTAATTCAAGCTAATGAAATAGAGACTGATGGATCATCTGATCAATAACATTAAATTAAAGATAACTTTTGTGTCCAGTTCTTCTTGTCCTAATACTCTGTGTATGAAAAAATTCTAAAAAACAAAAAATTTCTCCCCCTTTGTGTTTGTATTCAAATATTCAGAAACATTCAACTACTTTTCAAAAAAATCTCTTACAAAAGATTAATTTTCAATAAATACAGAGCATTGATAAAATAAAAACATCGTAGAGGTTCTTTATGATCCCTTCCTAATTCCACTAAATATAATATCATTCACATAAAAAATAAACATAAATTTATCTTCCATTGAATTCTTCACATAGATATTATGATGAAAACCTCATCCTTTTAATTGATTCTTCTTTAGATACGCATACAGTTGAGAATACCATGTACGTTATGACTTATTTAGACCATATATAACCTTATTTAATAAAAAAACTTTTATTCATTATTTCCAATTAGAAATACCACTAGTTGTTCAATGTAGATTTATTCTTCAATAAGTCCGTTTATGAATTTTGTTTTGATAAACATCTAATAAACATTGTATCCTATTTGAATTTCCATAGTAAGGAAAATCCTGATCAACTTCTATCTAGCTAATGAAGAGAAAATTCTTTAACATAAATTCCAACAATGTATGCATAGCCATTACACACTAATAATTCATTTTTTCTTATCACATTTTCATGCTTATAGTATTTTTTTATAAAGATCTACTTTGTTCTAATCACATTGTGAATTTTAGGTGTATTAACAAGATCAAATATCTGGTTCTGCTCAATCTATTCTAGTTCTTCATTCATGTCCTCATACCAAGATTCATTATTCACTACTTCTCTAAATGAGGTGGGTTGCACAATTGATTTGAAGGGAAAATGTGCTACATTCCACATTCTCTTTGTTTGTATGGGTACATTCCAATCCCTAAGGATGTTAAATTGGTCCATTTCTTCTCTTCTATTTCCCATATGAGGTTTTCATGAAGTTTCATCATCCATGGTCTCATATTTTGATTATTCATCTGAATCATCATCATTTTTTGAGCCCTAAGTGTTTTGCAGTCCTTCCAATATTTCTTCATTTTAATCTTTAACTTATCCACTATATACTTCATCTTCTATCATATCAACATATGATCTTTTAGAGGTTTTAATGGTTTTATAATCAATGATATTGACATAAATACTTTACAAAATTATTACAAGATGATTATTATAACATTTCTAGGATTTAATCTTCATTGAATATCCAAGGAATATTCCCTCACTTGCAATATTTGCAAATTTTTCTTGATTTTATTCATTGTTTTAGATGAAATATATACTTCTAAAAACATAAAAAAAATCAGAGAGCGGTTCCTTCCATATCATAACTCATATGGTGTCTTGGTTTCTCCCATAAAAATCCATGTTTGATTTCGAGTGTACGAAACTATTTGAACATTGACTTTCTAATAATGATGAGAAATATGACTCTCAGTCAGTATAGTTCTATCCATATTGTTCACCAATAACTTTTTTCATTCAACCACCCCATTTTGATGTGGGATTATCACTACATCCACCTCATTATTTATCCCATGTTTTAAACATAATTTTAAAATTCAGAGGATGTGTTTAATCTACCATTTTCACATCATAGAATCTTTATTGTGCGACCAGTTTCATTCCAAGCAAGTTGATAGTATGTTTTCATGCAGTCAATCACTTTCTGTTTCCTGTGTATAATCATTACAAAATCCATTATACTATAATAATCAATAAAAAATTAATTTACCTATCTTCATATCTTCCAGAAACATTTATTGGACCACATATGTTTATGTGGATAAGATCAACTTCATTCAGTGCCTTTTTTTCTTCGGTTGATATGAACTCATGACCATGTTTCCTCAAATGCATTTATCACATTCCTTTTATCGAACTTGATTTAGATTGGCAATTCGAAATTATATCAAGCTTAAAAATATATTTTATTCTCTATTGATTAATGTGACCCAACCACAAGTTCGCCAAGTTATTTTATTATTATACTGTTATGTAAAAAAATTTCTCTTTACTGTCAACCTGGTATAAATTTCCATCTATTATGCATTCTTTCATGAGAGAACTGAATTTAATTCCATTGATAGTTCACCCATTATGATATAATTTCATTATAAGTCTGAAGTTATAGAGTTGACTCACACTCAAGATATTGTGATGCAAACCTTCTACCAGGAAAACTTTAGTTTTTCTTAGCTCATCATTTTCCAGTTATATACTTCCACTGCCTTTGATCTATAAAGCACCGTCATTTCTAAATTGCACTATAACATCCACCCTTTTCTTAACATCCTTACAAAAATATTCATTTCATATCATGTGGAATGAGTATCCACTATCAATAATCCATGTGCTACCATTCATTGTAGCATTGAGGGATATTTTTATAAGGTTATAATTTTCTATTTTCTTATTTTCCTTCCATGAGATGCCTAATTGAGTGAAGGTAAATGATGACCATTACAATATCATTTCAATATTCATGGGTTCATCATATTCACATTCTTCTTCCAGATGATAATACCTACTTTAATGAGAAATTGTTCTTGGTTGACGGGTATTAACTTTCCTCAAAGATGTGTAGTTATTGTTCCCACTCCAATGGTCTGAAAGCCTTAATTTTTTATTGATTTAGATAATCCACCTTTCAGGGGGTGAGGTGGAACCCTTACAAGTCCCGTAGGTGTAAGTATTACATGTCCTGAAGGCCTTAGAGGAATTCATTTCCCGTAGGCTTCAAACATTACATACAACCCAGACTAACTACATGGAACTACTTCTCCCCAGCATCTTCATCATGAAATCATCTCTCTAGCTACTCATGGTTGTTCGGATAGGCTTTCCCATGCATTAATAGGCTTGTCCTAATGGAAGGTGCCATACCCTATCATTCTTGCAATCTGATTAGATTCTGTTATGGTGAAAGCTTCTTGCTCCTCCTCCTTCTAATGTTTGTTCCTTTGTAGGTTATCTGGTTTGCATCTACACTTAAGGTGGCCTGAAGGCCTTGAGGTGGTCCAAAGACCTTACTAACCCGAAGGCCTGGGTGACCCGAAGGCCTTAAATGACTCGAGGACCAAATTGGTGGCCCGAAGGCCCAAATGGGTGAATATTCCCGGCTACTATAGTCCCAAACAGTGCCGGAAACAGTTCCCACTACAGTACCTGCTACAGTTCTGTAAAGTTCCTTCTATAATGCCTGCTACAGAACTACTACAATACTACTACAGTACCTTTTGTAGTTATTTTTTTCCGACTTTCTTCTTAAAATGAATAGCTTTATGGCCATATTAAGAACAATGAAGAAAACATCCAAAGAAACTATTTATTCTATCTGAAAAAGGATGTGGTCTCTTTATCTTTTTTGTCTTACCGAAACATCCACATTTAGATTTCTTCTTGACTCTTTATACAAGGACATGGTATGGCTTACAAATCCATAGAATTGGAACTTCATAACAAGAAAAATATTATAATTTCCATTCATCCACATGTACACTTATCATATAATGATTCTTTACTTGAAATCCTTTCTACTTACATGAGGATTATATTAAGTAGTTTTTTTTGGTTCAAAGAATTATTTTTTGGGACATCACGTGCCTTTGTGATATGTTAAACTTTCCACTTCCATTTATTTTGGATCATCCTATTTCTTTCATTTGATGTTTCTACGTGATAGAAAATTCAACTTATTCCTATACATGGTGATATTTGATCATTAAATGCCTTCTCTACCCATTCAAAACCGTGTTTAGATCTTTCTAATAGATATAAATCATATAATATTTCATACTTTAATTTATTTTTTGTTTCCCTTGATTTTGATTCAGATTATAGTTTTATCCTTAGAGTAACAAAATCTTCTTTGAGTCCCTCTACTATTTTATACTTCTCCTCTAGTATGATTGTAAATTTATTGATGATTTCCCATCTCTTAAATCCTAAGCTTAAATTCCACAACTTCTTATAAGATTTCAATTGTTGTAAAATTTTCTTCTTCCCCTAATTCCAGATGATCAATTTCTACTTCGCGTCGATGAAAGAACTCTAATGAATCTTCTAGATTTACTTTCATCTTTTTGTTTCTCTTTATTTAGAATTTCAACCTTACTAAGTCAACCCTTAAATTACTCCTTGAGGTAAAAAAAAACAATAAAATTATTATTGTTATCTTTTATGGATTATAAACTTTCAACTATATCAATAGTGGATGCATGGGTGTCAGATTTAAACTATAGTTCATTATCCTCTGAAAATTAATTATCATGTTGTTATTTTTTTAAATAAGAAACTCTTTCACTTAATTTCTTTTCTAATTTGATGTCTCCCTATTAGGGAAACCTTTTTTAAGGCTTCTCTTGGATTCCTACTTCACTTTCTTTATCATTGAACTTCCTAAAGAAATTAATGTCAATGTGCCCAACTCTCTGACATCGAAAACATGACCGATCAATATTTCCTTCAAATATGCCTTTTACTCTCATTAATTTCATGTCATAAGGTGAAATAAATATTTTTTCCTCATTATCGCCATCAAAACTACCAATGATAAGCTCATTATTTTACATGGTTTTGAATTACATTTCAGTTATTACTTGTTTTTTTTGTATCTTCTGGTTTTACACTTATTTAATATGCCATGAGTATTCTTGGAAGATCATCAAGGGAAACTATAGATATATCCATTTTATCAAGGGATGAATCTTTTTTATTTCATAGGTGTAAAATCCTTCTCAAGATTTTATTTACAATGAAAATATTTTTAATTTCTTCAAAAATTCCTCTAATTTCTCCAACAACATTAATAATTTGGTAAAAAACACAATATGCATTTTTAGAACATAGAACTTATTATGAAAAAACTGGAGTTTGTCCTCCTATCCTTTTATATTTCCTTTGTATATATTTTATGGTTTCTCACACATGGTATTATATAAAGTAAAACTCATAACCTTAAAATAGATTTGATCAGATAGACCTATAGTTAAAAGAATTTTGTGTTTTAGAATATGCATCAACCATTATCTTTTCTGTTTTATTCAGAGAAATACCTATCACATTGGTGACCTAAATCCCTTAGAAAGTGGAAAAAATAAATTCCATAATAAGTGATATCATATATGATCTCATAATGTTCTTCCAGATCTATAGGTTTCTTACATCAAAGAGGGGGAATCCTCTAACATTCATTGAATTTTCCATAAAAACAATAGAGGATAGATTTTACTCCAATGACCAGTATTCTTCGATACCACTAGTAGGACCCCAAAAAACCATGAGTGGGGAACGGTGAATTAGGGTTTCAATTTTTACTTTTAATTAAATGGATCTTGTTCCCACATTGGTAGGTACTTTTTAAACCTGTCTGATAGAATCGTGTAGTAATTAAACATTCACATATAGAGAGAAAACACATCAGTTTTAATTAGATCTCCACTAATGGATTGTCCAAGTACTTTATGTTGATAATATATCAGTTGTACCAAAATCAACTACGTTTCACTTGTTATTGTGGAGTACAGATATTCAAACACAGTTAATCTATTCCAAGAACACTGACTTAACGAGGATTTAGTGAAAAAACACTACCTCCGTCAGAACACATTCATTGACTCCCCTAGCCCACTACTTTGGGAGAATTATGACTCTATTTAAGCACTGGAAGGTCGCTTCAGTATATTAGCATTTAATTCTTTATACCTGACTAGAATTAGACCCTAATTTCATGAATGTTATGAGTCGATGCACTTGAAAGCACTGTTCACTTAATCACGATGTTCAACACAAGTATTCAGAAATCTCCATGACTTTGTGAAACACCCTTTTTATCTCAAAGAAAATCTAGACTTTATACACCCAAACAATTTTGGAAAGATACACACATTCATGAAGAAATAAGGCTTCATGAAGCTTCCAGCCTTTGTCGAACACATTCGGTCTTCACGTAACCTACTTTTGTAATATACCTTAGCATCAATCAGTTCATATCCATTACATTTCCAATTATTTTTCTCAAGAAGGATTCTTGATTCATGAAGATTTACTATATATTTATATCATTGTGAAATACAAAAAAAATAATTATTTTCTCTAATTCTATTCATGTGAAATTATGTGGGGGTAGCCACCAATTTATAGCCTCTTCCCTTCATGATAATCCACAGACTTTAGAGGCCTTTTTGAGAACCTCTGAAAATAATTTCACGAAGATCATTGATTGATGTAGCTCGAGTGAAATAAAACCATTCTCGAAGATTCTCATAGTCTTGAAGATTCACTATCAACCCATTATGCATTGACAATGCTTTTTGTAGGCACAAAGAACACCATTCTTCTATCATAGATTCACGAATCTCCATAACTTCATGAACCTCAAACTTTTGTGAAACCCAATCTTTATGAAACCTAGTCTTCGAAAAAATCATGAATTTACCATAATTGAGAAGATTCAACCCTAGAAAATCACCTTTCATGAATATTTCTCATTACAATAGACTTTGAGACCAAAAAATTATAAAACACTGGGAAATGAAACCACCTTTAATATTTTATTCATCTTGTAATATAAGACCACTTGGCTTGAAAACTCCATATTCAACCCATTCTGCATTGAAAATAAACAAAAAATATAATCCATTTCTAGTAGCCATCAATGGAAGGCCTTGGTTCCAACAATTCTCACCTCACATCCTGATAATTTAGAGTATTATAGGAGGAATTAAAGCTCAATTGTGTCTAATAACAACATTGCGCCCCCAGAATGATGGCCAAAATATAGAGGACTGTTTAGGTACTTGAGAACATGATTTGGGTTAGAATATTGGTTTCTAATCATCACTGATAGGTTTATCTACCCTTATGTTAGAAACACGTGACAATGAATTTCATTCCACCATTATTATGACACTATTTCAAGCCCCATATAAGAGACACTGCAGGTCACCTCTGTACTGGTTGAAGCCAGGGGAGATAGTACTCATAGTCCCAAAGATGGTAAAAGTGACATTTGGGAAGGTCAATGTCATCCAGAAGTGGATGAGGACAACCTAGAGCCATCAAATGTCTCATGAATACTGAATAAGTAAGCTATTGGAGTTTTGAAAGATAGATCAAATATTCTTAATGGTATCACATTGATTATAATTTTAGAAAATTAGATGAGGTGAAAACCTATATATGAGTTTCAAAGGAACCATTTCAGTTTTTATAAAGTGTTGGAAAGGGGGAATACTACTTGTCTCTACCATCATAGTTAGACTGGGTGTATGGTGTTTTCCACATCTCAAAGTTGAGGAGATTTTTTCATGACCCATCACATGTTATTGAACATGGATAATGAGACATTGAAGATGAATCTACCCTCCTATAATACCTAGTGACCATCAAGGATCAGTGTGAGAAGATACATTGAGATTGAAAGATTCCCTTGGTTTATATTTTTTTGTATCACATGAACCTTCAGAAGAGCTTGACTATATGGGAGAACCATATTATAGATTAGTATCCCCACTAATATAAGTAGATTTTTTCTTTTCGAGATGAAAATTGATGAGGGTGGGGGAAAATATAGAAAAAAAAATTAAAACTTTGGTATATATTAAATAACATTTATAGAGTTAGGTGTAGAGATGGTGTGGAACTTTTGGTCTTATAGAACCTTAGTATTGATATAGTAAATATATTAAATTTAATATGTCATGTGCACATGGTCTTTTTAGAAATAAAGGATTATCTCTAAAATGGTGTTTTATATGGTAACATTGATTCCTCTATTAAATTTGAAGCAAATTTTTGACCCTATTAACGACATATGTATTGTTGGTGTCAGATTCCTCGATAGAGTGCAGTCGTGGGAGGGTCAAATTAATTAAATCGTTTTATTTATTTAATTTAAAAACCCTATTGATTCTCCTTTATAAACTCCTCATTGTATAATTCCATAAGGTCATATGCATTACCCTATAAGATTGAGTGTTTGGAGAGAGAGTCCCAGTGATGAATTCACTGGTAGGTGATTATGAGATTGTGGCTCGATGATTGGAACACCATTACATTTGGTATCATCGTTGGAGTTATCTAATCTTACCAATGATGATGATACAAAATCATTATTCATTAGAGATGAATCCAACCCATGTTCGGATGTTTTTTATCTTTAATTCCATATTATTTATTTTTTATATTAAAAAATATTAATTCATTTAAAATTAATTCATGGAATTTTCTTTATCATTTTTCCAACCATATTTTTATCTTCATAGATTTGTGAATTAATATTTATTCATAATTGAATTATTTGAACTGATAATCCACAATTTTTATTATATTTTATTAAAGATAGACAAAATGAGCATGATCATCATTTGATTATCACTTTTTTCTTTGTGACTTTCTCTATAAATTCCTCAATGTTCATCATAGATATTTTTATTGGAAAATAATTTAATGATACCTAGGGAATATGCCTTTGTGAAATAATTATTTTTCATAACCAATCATGGTTATAGGTTCAGTTTTTGGTATTTAGAGATGTGACAATGGTGTAATAGTGTCGATGATAATTCAATGATGTTTTGTGCGATGGTGGTTCTGATATCCGGAATAAGTGGGTATCATAAAAGGTGGTAAAATGGGTGATTTATAATTAGTGGGTGGCTGAAATCTATAATCTAGTGACATTGATAATTTTCTCCCCTTAGATATAAGATTTTATATATGTTTTTCTAGAAGATTGATAGAGGGGGAAACATAGGTAGATGTTCATGAAAACTATAATTTTTTGTTTAATTGTGAACTACACAACATTTAGTTTGGAAGAACACATTCCATATAGACCCCTATGTGGGGTCAATAGGGTTTTCATAGTGAGTTAAATAATAAACACAGGGTGGTGGAATCACACACCGTGTGACCCTCAGTCTTCCACCTCAGTGTGTACAAAGAGTACATGCCCAGGAGGCCATGTTTCCCAATACACAATGTGTGACATGGAACTCCTCATGTTCTTCATAAATTTAATGGGATTGGGTAGATGACACATTCCATGTTCCAAACTGGCATCTACATTACATGTGTCATAACGAGACATTGTGTATCTAGAGGGGTACATTTCATGTGAGAGGGAAGGAGACATGTAGTTACAAACATAGTGAGACATGTCATGTACCCATGGGACATGTATTGAACTCTTTATATATATGTTTATATCCATTTTAATTCTTGTTATAGCTAAATTTTGATCTTTGGTGAGCTCCGTCTAACCAAACTAGTGTGGGTGTGTTATCAAAGGCCATCCCAAAGAGGGTATAATGAGGTATCCCATATTATGTATAGGATGAGTGATCTACCCTAAGGGTTAGTTATAAATATAGTATGGTATCCCTCTTTATTTCATGAGGTGTGATCCTATATCATATTTTCTTAGATTGGGCCAGGTATCTCATTTATGACATCCATGATGTGTGACCCCCTTCATAGTGGGTTAATCTAATTATGCTTAGGTATCCCCCATATGCCATGTGGGATTCTTGATCATATATGGTTTATCTTATTTATTCTATTGTATTATGATATAAATCATAATAACACTTTGATGCTTTGTATTTGGTTATTTTTGTGTTTCATACAATGTATTTTTATACTCACCTTTTCATTGGATTTTTATGCACATGTCATGTCACATGTATATGATAAACATTTTGACATAGTCCTAGGAAGACCAGTAGTAGGTGGAACATAGTCATTCTAGACGAATCATAAATAGTTATCAGAGTTTTAATTTTTATATCAGATCTTCTTTATATTATCTAGTTGGACTCTTTTGTAGTTTTAGTGGGATTGTATTTGGCCATTTTGTTTATATTGTATGATATTTCAAACATTTACATGGGACTATTTATTATTCATGCCTTTATTGTATCGGTTGTTTGTCATTTATATAATATACTACTATATGGAGATGTTTTCATGTGTATGGGTTCTTCTGGATAAGGTCTCCCTTGTGTTTGATAAGCCTACTCGGTACTACTCTCCATCCCCTAGCCTATTACAGGAGGTCTTGGGGTGTCATTCTCATATTAACATCATCCAGTAAGGCCTTAGTGGGATGGTTCATGAAACTATTCTTATTATAATGAATGGATCACATATTGATAAACCAATACATTCACTTTGCAAGCAAGATAGTAATTTATGAGATCACATCTCATGATTTTTTTACATGGCTCACCACTTATATGGGTGAATATATATTTATTGTGTTCTAGTCAAGTATGAGGAAAAAATGTTATCACTAATTTATAATTGTGATAATAATACCTAGGAAGGTATAATCCATAACAAACACTTACTTCAAGTTGGAATGCATCATCTTTAACTGAGATATTGTGATGGTTTCATCTTAAAGCCCAAAAAATCCCCAATTGTTAGTTGTATATTGGCAAGTTATTTATAATGGAATACCTATAGAATTAAATTCTCTTAAAATATATAATAATAAACCAAAACTTTTCCTGCTTTCATGGACTTCACTACATCAATATGATAGATCCTCTTCATGAATAGTTGGTCATTAATTTCAAGTGAAGGAAAAATTTCAACAGAAAGCACATTATTCTTTTTATCATCACATAATATTGACCAAATAATTAATGAAAATTCATATTAATATTCTATTCTTCCTCAAATTTATTAATATATAGAATATATAGCTACATTTTTATCTATTCAATTCTCCCCCCTTATAAATCAAGTTATATTCAAAATATTTTATACTTAGAAATCACTAATTTTATAATGAGGTATACCTATGATTATCCTGATATATAAAAGATATATTTTAGAAATATCACTTTATTTCTCAATTAAAAATATCTTTTAGAACATACATGTTGGTCTCCCACTTCTTTTTGGGTATTAATTATTCATCTATAAAATTCCCATTGGACACTCCCTTCTTCTTTTTTAATGATCTTCTATAACATGTAAGTATACCTCTCCCAATATAATAAATATTTATACCTCATCATCATTATCTCTCATGAAATATTCTACCTTCCTTTTATACCCATAAAATAGGGTATAAACCTCAGTGAAAAGTTGAAACACAAGATTTGGTAATTCCCCACATTTTCAGTTCTCATTCTTCTCTCTTTAAATCTTTTAAAAACATCACCTTAACCACTAACACATCTAATTCATGTTTTGATCCCTCTAAATTATCACTTACTGAAATATGGAATTGAATCATTTATTAGGACTCATTCTAGTTCAATCCACTATAATAGATCATTAACATCAAATTTATTTCATAAATGAATGATTTTTTTTATTTTCCTTCAGGTCGACCATAAAAAAACATCAGATTACTCTTATATAGACTTTAGATATTATTTGTTAATCCTATTCTACATTTATAATCATATTATATTTGGATCATATTCAAATTATGATATCATAATCAACCAATCTTATTTATCATTTTCATCCAAACTTCTATACTTTGGAATATTATATTCTTGAAACTCCTTCTAGGATAACTTGATATTAATAAATTATAACTATAGATCTTATAGGGCTATTATTTCACATCAGAGAAACTTACAAACCTAATTTATACTTTTTATTATAGAATTTAATGAACCCTTATGAATTGAATATTATATTTAAACATCGCCTCTAACAATAAGATCATAACATTGCTTTTATTTGTGATATTTAACATCAACCTTCAACTTGTGATTTCACTTTGGTCTTGGATGTCACCTGAAAGAGTATTTACTACTATCAACATTATCAAAATTCCAAAAATACACATCATTTGTAACTATCATCATAAATTAAAAATTCAAGGTATTTATTAATCAAAATATTTCTTTAACTTGTGGGATAACCATTCTGAGTAAGATTCTTTATGAGTATCATCAGAATTTGTGACTTCTATCAATTGGAATCACCTTTTGAATCAGGTTATTATTTCTCTAATACTATTCCATTTTTTTAATGTTATTGAAAATTATATATTCCCAAATTTCATATAACATACAAAATTTGAAAAATTATTTAATAATTTAAATCACATGTTAGTACTTTACAAGCCTTTTATCGACTTCCATCCTTCTTTAGAGTTCAAATGTTACATTCTAGAACAACAATTTTCCAAAAATACATTATAAACTATTATTTACTTTTAAAAATTATCTCATACACACTATGTCTTCCTTGTACTTCTTCTTCTTTGTTTTTTATTTTTTGATAATGATCAGTCTATATACAAAACTCATCCTTTCAATGTGTATCTTCTTGTCTTGTTTTGGAACTATTACTTTGAGTTGTTCTATTCATTCTAAAAGATTAATTTTCCAAAAATAGTACTACCAGATAAATTGGGTTATTCTATATTCCTTATGTTTTTCATCCAAATTTATCTTTCATAATGTCCAACTACTGATTTCATCCTTCTCAATTCAACTCTTCACATTTTTTCATATTCCATGTGATGTTCACATATTTTGTAGTAGTCAGTATATAAGTATAGTTCTCACTTACTTCATCCATCTAACATCATTATTCATTAATGATAACCAAAACCTCAAACAAATGCATATATATTGTATAAAACACTTTTATAACCAATCAAAACTATCCATTATTTCCAAAAAAGTCAATATGAATAATCATTTTAGACAATATGTTGATTCCTTATTTCTCATGTCTTTAAGAAGTAGTTTCTTACATTTTTCAATCATAATTTACAAAATAGTAATCGATATCCAATATATGAAGGGATCCATAGTAATGTTCATAATGGAAAACAACTTGATAACTACAAGATTTATCTTAAACTAATACACTTGAATCCCTTGTTTCCATGCAATAGATCATTAATAATGGGGTTATTTAATATCTTTATTTATTTGTTTCTTCATAAGCTTAATAGTATTAGTCATTGGATTTTTTTTGAAGGATTGATCGTTTAATTTTATATTAAAAGTAAATTCAATCATTATCATCATAGTATATTGGGAACCTTAGTTATGGATTAGGGTGTTATCAAAATATCCCTCTCTCCGAATAATAAATTTAAAAACCTTGCTAGAAATTTAAACTAACAATAATTAAAAAAATAATTCAAGCTAATTATTGAGAGATATCACGTAATATGAAATTTAAAATAAATTTAAACTCGAAGAAAAGAAATTTAAAAAATAATAACTATTAATACATGATATAATACAAGAGAGGAAATAATATAAATAAAAAGAAATCATTATTTTCCGTTAAAATATTTTCTTTAATTTATTAAATATTTCTCAAAATATCATTTTACCCCCCTAAAATATATAACCCTAGATTTATTCAATGTAAATTCAATCTCTCATACATAATTTCAACAACCATATTTGTTATAAAACACTTAATATGAATAGATTGAAGTGGAACTCATCTAATATGCCTTAATTTTTGAAAATAGATTTGAATTTCATTTTTTATAGTGCCACATCAAATATATTTATTTAATAAAAAATTATTATCTAATAAACCTTTAAAAATAAAATTTAGTGAAGTTTTTTTTTATATTTAACATAATAATCAAGTAGATATTCTCCATTTAAAAGAAAATTACATTGCGCACATATAACAAAAAATTATTCCATCGATAAAAAAAAGGAAGATTATTTAAAATATAATCCTCACTATCAAAGTATGTTTCTGATATTAGAAATCACTAATATATGAATAATGAAATTATTATAGTAATCTCATCTTATGTTTTACATTTCCAAATATATTTTATAAATGATTTCTCACAATATCAAAATTTTCTCTAATCATATACTATTAATCAAATTTTATTTAATAAACAACCATTCAAAAACTTCATGTTATTTTTCTCATAAACATAATCATGAATATCAATATTTTATCACAAAAAAAATCTCAATTAAATTTATCATAAATAATACTAAAAAAATTATATTCACATATAATAATACATTCGATGAAATTAATATCATGTTATTTAATATTTACCTTAAAAATTTGAAAAACGGTGGTGATAATGGATTTAATAAAAAAAATATTTTTGAACAATTATTGAATGTTTTTCCCTTAGTAGATTCTCTTTTTATTCACATTTATGTACCTATACCAAAACTACATTCATTAATTAATAAAATTTTATTTTTCTTATATTTTCACCTTGAATGATGCTTAAAAATATACTCTTTCTTGTATAACCCCTTCACATTTTAAAACAATTTTAGTTTGCTTCATGTTTTTAAATAATTTCAACTACTCATGATGAATAGATAAAACATTTTATATCCCCATGAGATAATTAATCACATCATCCATAAGACTAAAAAATAAATTTGTATATGTATTTGTCATATCAATATTAATAGTTTTCTTCTATAAATAAATAGAGACATTTTCTTGATTTTAACATATTTTTTTCTTTTTAAGATCCAATTTATTTATTCAATACAATATAAATCTCGTTAATAACTCATAATATGACTAGATTTTCTAGAAAAGTAATATATATATTTTTATTCTATATTTATTTCATCATAGATTCGTAAGACACAATCATATTGATCAATGTTTTTTCATAAATATTGAAAAATATATCTCCCATGTTGGACTCATTATTATCCTCAGATTTTTTTCATTCATCATTTTCAATATTTTAAATTTTTTATTATATTTCATTTTATCAGTTTTCATGCTATAATATTCTTTAGCATCATAAAAATTTTATTTCATTTATCATATATAATTTTTATGTAATTAAATCAATTTTGATCATGCATGTTAGTACTATTTAACTTCTTGGTTACATGCTTCACTTCCACATACATGTTTATATTAATAAGACGACTCATCTATTCATCGAAACATATTTTTATTATTTAAAAATATATATTATATGATAAATTATAGGATTTATTACCATATAAAATATAATAAAAAAAGTACTATTAGGACTTTTGTTTCCATGTTGATGTTGATTTTTCATAGATTTTTTTTATTAGGGTTTTGTAATGAAATGAATTTTCAATTGAAGATAGCTTATTGATTGAAATTTCATAGTGATTTACATAATTTTATTTTTTATTATGATATGATTATAGAAACTATTATTAGGCTACATTTTCTAATAATTGGTCTTCCAACATGCATTGTGAGTAAAAATAGTTGTTTTATATTATAAATATTAAATAATAATTTTCCAATCAATATATATTCTAAAATAGATACATCCCAAAAGAATCAGTGATATTTATTTACTTTGTAATGAGGTTTTTTTATAGTTAAAAAACATCAATAATGTAACAACCAATGTACTAATAGGATAAATTATTTTTATATTTATTTTTAAATAGTAATTTTTAAAATAAACAATTAATTATATGGTTATTTATTTAAAACATTAATTTGTAATTTACATAATTTAAAATTGAAAAAATTATTTTACTTTTTTGAATTCATAATGTCGAAATTATTTTTGTATTAATTTTTTTGATTTTTTTGAAAAAATTTAATTTTTGTGAATAGTAAAAAATATAGACTTTTTATAAAATACCTTTTTTTAATTTCATGAAGAAATAATTGTGATATAAAATTAATTAAATTTATTGAATAATTAAAAAATTATATAATAATACTAATATTTTACAGAAATTTTTTAAAACATGAAAATTATATTCTATTCATAATAAGTAAAAAAATTGTTATCAGTGCTGACGCAATGTCTTCCCAACATTGGTAATGTCAAATTTAGTTCATTATAAATAATAATTGAGTGATAACAATTATTTTCAAATATATTTTATTAATTATTATATATTATTGATGTTTTTTACAATGAATTTCTAATTTTAGAGTTATATTACATTAATTCTGTTAAAATTCCAGTGTAATGCTTGTGCAAGGCAAGAAAAGAAAAAATAAAATTTTAAGAAGTTTTCTTAACATGTATATGAGTGAATATACAAAAAGAATGAATATAGAACTTCATTTTAAACCTAATTAATTTATTTTTATGATATTAACATATTTTAAATTTTTATATATGAAATAATTAACATTAATTCTTATGCAGTGTTGATGCAACGCTTGTGCAAGCATAATAAAAATAAATAAAATGTTTATAATTAAAATTATAATAATTATTAAATGACCTATATTTTGGCTAAATATTTTCATTTATGTAAATTTCCACTATTATATACTTTTTCTTGGAATTTGGGACATTATTGACAGGAAAGATTAAATTTAATACCTTTCGAATATTTTATTTATAAGTATGTGAAGGTGTGAAGACTATTGTTTTTATTTTTTATAATATTTTAATGTATGGTTTTGTAGTAGTTTTATTTGAACATAATTATTTTATTGAAATATAGTAAATTTATCTTATTCATATATATTTTTTAATTTTTAGGGAATGAATAAATACCTTAATATCTTGATCAATTATGAAAGAGTAATTATTTAATTAATGAATAAATCAAACTAATGATATTAAAAATAATAAAATAAATAAAATTTTATATTTTGAAGATAATTCATGGATCACGTAGATGAATATGATATTTATATGACATAATAGATAAATTTATTCTAATTTTATACTTTTTTGATGTCTTTAAATTCATAGTTATGGATAGATTTTATTTTGACATAATTTTTTTCCCATGAATAAAATATTATATTAAATTATTTCAAACATCATAAATTATTGAAAATTTCTAAAAATGATACGATTAATTATAAAATTCAATCAAAATGACATTTTTTGAATTTTTGGTAGTCTTAAGCGATATAATAGATATAATATATTTTAACAATTTGAGTAATTTTGAAGTTACCCCTTACCTCAATTATTAAAGGATGGTCGTTCCTTCAAAAATATTCATCACCTTGATCCTTATTTACTAGATATACTCAAAAAATTCCATTATTATCATCCCTTTCCACATTCTAGTGCTCCTGGTATCACAAAACACCACTTCTAAGATCCTTGAGGAGGTTCTCAAGGAGAATGTTTCAAGAAGTAAGATTTTTTTTCTTCACTTTTAAATTGTTTTTCACTTCTACATTATCCTCGCCTACTATAAAATGATTAATGAAAACTAAATTATCATACATATACGGTAATGTGGTTGTATTGATGGTATATGCATAATAAAATCTCTGATTTTCTTCTTTTATTCAAAAATAATGAAATCGTCATCCATTGTGTGTATATTCACTCCCTTCATGGATGATAAGATTTTGATTCCATTTACCAAAATCACGGGGAATTTTAATTATCTTCTTAGTAGTATAAAATTACCTAAATTTATATATTTTATCACTTCTGTAGTATTATTTCTTTTTTACAAGGAATTTTAGAATAAGACATCCTTAGAAACCATAAAAAGAACGCACCTAAAACAAGGAAAATAACAAAATATTATTATCAAATTCGTGGAAAATTTTATTGAAAGATTATGTAAGGTATTAAAAAAGGATTTTTTTATTTAATAAATTAATAAAACTCATAAAACCATTATACAGAAGGTTTTAACACATTTTAAGGATGTTGAACCCGATGTAAGAGACTTTGTAACTAAAACATTGTTTTAAATGTTTTAAAGGTTTATTCTTATAAATAATTCTATTTCATATATATATTTTCAAAATGGTTTTTTTGAATTTATTTATATGGGTATTAATGTTTTAAATTTTGTCATGTTTTTTTAAAAGGGATATTTTTCACGTGTTATGTAAGGGAATTTTCTTTTAAAATCCTTTTAAATGTCTATTTTATAAAAATCAAAAATATTGTTTATTTTTATACCGCATGAGAAATTTCTATTTCTTTCAAGAATCCATATTATTATATTTTATCAAATTTATCTTTCAATAATAGGATTTCATTATTATGTACACAATTTTTATATTTTTAAATTGGTTTTTATGAAAAAATGGTATTTTGAAATCTGAATTTGTTTTTCTCAAGGGTTTAAATGATTTATCAAGATTTTTATTCATGGTATATTCCATGGACATTTTTATTTTGAGTTTAACCCATTATATATCATGATATGGAAGGCTGATCCCCATTATATCTCCAGATATGTTGGGTTGAGCCCATTTTATCTCATGATATGATGAGTGATCCCCATTATAGCTATCCAATGCATTGGGTACTCCAGAGATGGAATCTAACCGTAAGGTTATTACATTTTTATGTGTAAATTTAAGAGTGATATGGTAATTATATCCCAACATGACTTCATGATTTTTCTATACATTCTTAGGAAATTACAAGAAAATGGTTTTTAATAGATTTTACTTTTTTCACTAGACTAACGATTTTATTTATTTATATACCTTACATGGAATTATGTAATAATCCTATGTTTTTAAATGTTTTTTCATAGGGCATAAGGATGGGTAAGATAAAAGTGAAAGTTGTATTTAATATTTTTATGATTTTTCCATGAAATCATGTTATATTTTTAAAATATTCATATTTTTAGAAAATGGATACTGTTTTTGTAGTATCCTCTTTATATTCATTTGGTTTGTTATGTATGTATTATGTTATAATTATCTATATCTCTAAACATGAAAATATTCTCAATGTAAAATAAAGTAAATTATTTACTAAAAATTAAGATTATGTAATGTTTTATGGATGGGTCCTTATAGTTGGTATCAAAGGATGGTTTTGATAAACATAGTGGTTACGATGATGTTAGTAGAATACAATAAATGATATTTTTTACTTTATGGTTAATTTAAACTGATAAAGCATTTGAATATTATGATGTTTCTTCATCTAATATATGTATATTCAAAATGGTCTTCCAAAGAATAAATAGTTAAGTTGAAGTAGGAATGCACTAAGAGGTTCATATCTTTCTAAATCAGTATCCTGGAATGGTTGGAATTGGAACCGAACAGCTTTTTACAATAATGGATTAGTTGAATCTGGTTTTAAATGGTAGTGGTATTCATTCTATAGAAAAACCTGATCTTCTATGAAGTCACATGTCTTTTTTGGATCATTTCATGAGGTAACATCCCCCACTATTCAGTGGATCATATGACCCAGTGGTATCTGAGGGACGGATCAATTCCATGAAAATGATATTTGATATCATGGGATGTTCATAACAGAAAAAGGTAACCCTTGAAATTTATCGTTTTGAAGGTGAAGTTGATTGATGGTGTTATTTAGTTCAGAATACTATAGATACAGAATATATTTATTCCATGGAATGGGAAACATTAAAGTATCTTTTCATTGATAAATATTTCACAAATGTTAGATGACTTTGAATGGAAAATTTTTTATGGAATTGATGTAAAAAGATAACGATTCTATGTCTTCATTTGAAGAAAAATTCACAATATTAGAAATTTGTGTTCTATATTTTGTTTGAGACACTGATTAAAAAAATAATATATTTTACTCAGAATCGAAACATGGTTTATAAAGAGATTTGGATGCACAATAATTTAAAATCTATGAGAAATTTGTTTATTGTGTTGAGAATGTTTAAATAGAGTTATCAGACACATATCATCCTCATGATGAAGATAATAATAAGAGTTTAGGATATAAATCTTTGGGTTAGAATTCATCAAATAAATATGCAGTAAAGAAAACCAATTTCCCTTCATGTGAAAATTGTGGTGAAAAGAATCCTGTATAATGTATTATAACTTATGAGAAGTGGTACTGATGTGGAATGTTTGGAAACATGGCTCAAGCGTGCAAGGAAAATTATCTTAATAATGATGAGAAACTGATGGTAAGATTATTTAAATGTAAGGAGTTGGGTCATTAGGCTAATGTGTGTCCAAATCTTGTCACTCAGGAAGGAAATCAGCAATATTGGAAACAAAAGGGTGTGAAAAAATAATTTGTACCTAATTCAGTAGACGTTGGGTCAAAGAAATATGTGGTATCAGGTACATTGAATGGTTTTATAGAATAATCCAATGTTTTGTTTGATTCAGGGTCTACACATTCATTTATTTTTGAGAAATTTTCATGTTAATTAGAAACCCCACCTCAAGAATGGAATACAGAACATATGGTGAAAACAACTGGAGGAAATTTTAAGGAAACAATAAATTACAAGAATATTATATTCATTGTTCGTGGAATGATTTTACCAAAAAATATTATTGTTTTTCCTTTGGTAGAGTTTTAGGTTATCCTGGGTATGGATTAGATTTCTGTTTACCATGATAAGATTGATTGTAGAACTAAAGAAGATTATTTTCAAAAAGAGTTCCTGTTTGTGTTCAAGAATGAACCAAATCCTTGATAACATATAAATAATATGAGAAAATTTTAAAGGATGGAAATGAAATTTATCTTCTACATATTTTTTAAAATAAATAAGTTGTTTAGTTTAATGATATTCTAATATTAAATGAGTGTCTTGACGTTTTTCCAAATGATTTTCCTAGTGTTGTTCATGACTGAGATGTTGAGTTTAATATTGATTTAGTTCCTGATGCTAAACTAATTTCAAAACTCCCTTATCAAATGTCTCAAGTATAACTTCTAGAATTGAAACAGAAGTAGCAGGAATTGTAAAATAAAGGTATAATCCAACAAATAGCTTCACAATGGGGTGATATTATCTTGTTTGTTAAAACGAAATATAGTTTAATGAGACTTTTTATTGATTATAAAGTTTTGAATACCACCACTATTAAAAACAAGAATCCTTTTCCTCATATCGATGATTTGTTTGGTCAGCTCTAGGGAGCATAATATTTTTTGAAGGTTGACCTATGTTTTGGGTACCATCAGTTGAAAGTAAAGGAAGCAGACACTCCGAAGACTGCGTTTTGTAATAGATTTGGGAATTATGAACTTTTAGTTATGAATTTTGGGTTAACTAATGCACCTTTTGTATTCATGGAACTTATGAATAGAATATTCCATGAGTTATTGTATATGTTTTTTTGTGATTATTGATGAAATTATGGTATATTCTAGTAGTAAAGAGGAGCATGAAAGAAATATAAGGGTTTTTTAAAACCTTATAAGAAATGAAACGGTATCTAAAATTCAGCATGTGTGAATTTTGGTTAAAGAAAATGTCATCCTTTAGTCACATTTTTTTAAATATTGCATAACTGTTTATCCTGCTAAAAATAATGTTGTTTCAGAATGGTTAAGATAAAAATATATTACTGATATTGAAAGTTTTCTCAGTTTAGTAGGCTATTACAAGAGGTTTGTTGAAAATCTAAATGGTTATCTGTCCCACTGACTATGTTAACTCAAAAAGGTGTTAAGTTTATCTGGAAAAGATAATGTGATAAATTATTTTTAGAATTGACAAGAAGATTAGTGAATTTTCTAGTTTTGGCCTTGCCTTTTAGAAATGGTGAATTTGTCATCTACATTGACACATTTTTGAAAGGACTTGGTTGTGTCCTAATGTAGAATGATCAATTAATTGCTTATTATTCACATCAGTTGGATCCTCATAGGTTAAATTACCCAACATATGATTTTGAAATAGCTGCTATTGTTTTTGAATTAAAAAATTTGATGCATCACTTTTATAGAGTAAAATGTGAAATATATACTGATCATAAAATTTTGAATTATATTTTCACTCAGAAAGAATTTAACATGAGACAAAAAAGATAGATGAAATTAATCAAGGATTATTATTACATGATTCATTACCATCATGGAAAATAAAATAGAGTGGTTGATTCTTTGAGTCATAAAAGTAATGCTACATTAACCAAGTTATATTTAGAATATGACCCCTTTTTTGAAATTGTGGGTTCCCTAGACCCAACTATGTAGTACTTTTAATTACCATATCAGGTTTATTGTTAGTTATACATGATTTCTTCTTACCATTATAGTTTATACTTTTCTGTGTCCACAATAATAATGGTAATGTCCAAAGGTTAATTGTCGTGTCGAGAGGTTTTAGTAGATCCCGGGATATAATGAGACCGTTAAGATACCATGACATTAAACTTAAATATATGTTATATATTCTAGATACATCTCACTGACATGACACCGTAGATGTATGACTATCAGGTTCTGGAGGCTCATAAGTATTGAGACTTCTTCTCATGAAGTTCTCAATTGGTGATCTTTAGTAGCGAGATAATAAGGATAGACTCACAAATAGGAACACCACATGTTTTGGGTTTCATTGGTCATTCCTATCTATGGACATGTGTATTGTTCTCCTGACTTGATACCATTACCAATTTATATTATTTGATTAAGTACTTTGATTCAAGATGAAAACCATGGTAATGATGTCGTGGCGAGGTAGTTTGTGTTGGGTGCATCGTTGGTGGTATGACATTGGGTGAATGGTCAAGAATGGATTTTTCCCTTATATGTTCAGGAAGTTGTATATCTCAGGCCTAGTTGATCAGGATGGTACTGCCTTCATAAGTCTTTGGCCAAAGCAGTAGAAAGACAAATCTATCTGGATAGATCAACAAATAATAAAGAAAGATAAGGACGATGACATAAGAGTGTGTCCTACTTTATGAGATATTTAATGACAAAGAGATTATAGTACACATTCAATGTTCATAGGATGTTAGTCATTGCTATGACTATCCTTATCTCTTTATGGGTCATTATGGATTGCTAAACTCTGCTATTGGTCTGTGGATTTATTCACTACTATTGAGATAAGGGCCTAGAGGGTCACACACAATAGCGTATTCAAAAATCCGCCCTATTCAGTTGAATATGTATATGGACATAGTGGGCCCCTCCATGGGGTCTGAGTGTTGTCCAAGTTAACGATCACTGATGAACTAAATAAATTCATAATTATTCAAGTTATGAATAGTTGGGATTGAATTTATTTAGTGTATTTACAAGTTTAGAAAATACGACAAAAATATTAATTGAACGAATATTATTTTAATATTCGAGGCACGTTTAATATTAAGCGGGACAACGAGTCGAGTTAAATGGCTTGGGTTTTATCACATAATATATTTTATATATTACCTATATGTGATAAAATAATAAATAATATTGGTGCAGTTTAGTTCGTTAAAATTATTTTTAGTGGGCATTGAAATAAATGGGGACCGGGGAACCCAGCCAGGTATTTCTCAACTCCACTATAAATATAGGAGGAGGCTCTCTCTTATGTTTTTAAATTCACTATTCACTCATTTCATGGGAGTGAAATCCCGAGCCTCTCTCTCCTCCTACTCTCTACTGAGAGAAGCTCTCGATCCAAGAAGCTCGGATCAAGATCACTCTTCAGCATCGAGGGCATCTCGATGCAGTGATCGTCGGTACATCGAAAGCATCGTCGGATCTCCACGCTAGCACCCGGAATTTGACGATCAACGCTCCTGTGAGTTTTGGAAGTGCGTGTGGATGATCTGGATGGCCCTTTCTTTGGATCCTTCAAGTGAAGATTGTCATCGACTAGTTGCAGCAGACCGCGACATCGGATTTGAAACGGGTATGTTTTCATTTTAGTTTTTGTGCTTCTTATGATTTACGAAAGATCCTCAAACCTTTCTGGGGTTCGGATTGTCAGTGATGACAAGTTTTATCATCCCACCGACAAAAAAAATTAAAATCATCAGCCCACCGGCTTCCGTTGTAGGCCCTGAAACCTATCAGTGCTTTCAGAGCGATTGCATAAATTTTATATGCTTAGAAAATTAAATTTGCATTGCAATTAAGTAGAGGGTTTAGAAATGGTCCCAACGGTTCGAACCACACGTCGATCTGATGCCTAATGACCATGTTATCATCAGTTTAATTTTTTGGATTGAATTGAATATGCAGTTTGATTTTGGGTTCCAATATTTATTTCATCTTGCTGAACCGATTAAGATTCAATCAGTTCATCTGAGATAAATTTAATTATCAAAATTGTATATTTTACAATTTTGTTTTTTGCATAATAATTTTAGTATTATAATTATATTTATTTATTATTATAATAATAATATCATAATAAATTATTATTTTATTATAAAAATTTTATTATAATTAAATTAAAAAGGCTATCTACTATCCTTTAGAAATGTTTCCATATTTGGAAACTTTTTTGGAGGGATGACTTAACTTTTAAATAAAAATTCAAAGGAAGGGGATGGGTGGAATACACTTCAAAAGAATTACTTAATTTAATTTAAAAAAAATGGTGACTAAAGGGACAAGGTGATGGATAAGAAAAAGGGAATTTTTTTTTGCACCGGGTCCTCTTGGACCCCTCCTCCCACACAGTGCATAGCAGGCCACCGCTAGAGATTCCACACCAACCTCCCCGACTGCACAGAGCCGGCTCCACCTTCGACGTGCCTAGCCGCCCTGGCTCCCTACAGTGTCACATCACACCGCCTGCTGGCCCTCCCGCCTTCTCCACCTCTCGCTTGCCCCGCCTCAGCTGCTGCCTTCCGACCAGGTCATTGCTGACCTCCAGGATCCCCCTCCACCTCCTTCCCAGTGCATCCAAATGGGTCTCCCTGCTGCAGCAGCCGCGAATCCTCCTCCAGGGGCTCCCTGTAGCAGCCCAAAACACCTTTGATACAACCCGCGACACCTGCAAACCCTGCGCAGAACCGCCTCCTCCTCCTCCCTGGCTTCAGTGCCTCCTCTCGCTGGTGAACCCAGCTCCCGAACGTCGGTGCACCCTTCCCTGTCCAGACCTCCCTGGTCACACACCAGCCACTGACAAGCTTCATGCAGTATCCGGCTGGCACGCAGCAAGGTTGTGCCTCCTGCCTGGAATGGCCTTTCCGCACTCAGGCTCCCCTTGGCCACGACGCCCGGTCCCGAAATCCGCCTACGGTCATGCACTCGCAACAGTTCTCAGCCAGTTCCTAGCAGTCTTCTTCCTCTCCACGGCCTGCAGCGGCACCGGTCGGACGCCACAGTCGCCCCATCGCCGGCATCGAACCACTGACTGACCTCCATTTTCACATAGGAGGTATAATTATTTTTTCTGCAAGATTTTTACGCTGATCAAATTTGTCCTTTAAATAGTTCTGGCAGACCTACCCCACCCAGAATGGTTTTGGCTGGATTGGGCCAGCCCAATTTGGCCCTTGCACGGCCTGCTAGGGTCCTGCGCAGGTTTGGCCCCACCCGCATAGGCACTTTGTTGACGTTTTGGGTACCAACCTAGTTAAATTTATCAAAATTAATTAATTTAATTAATTTAATTTCAATTTTTTTAAATTAAATTAATTATAATTAATTTTGGTTAATTGTTTTAATACTCGAGCATATAAATTAATTTAATTTTGGTATAAAAAAATTAATCTAATTAGAGGATCGATAAATAATTAAATTATTTGAATTATAAAATTCATTTAATTTAATTTAGATAACCCTCATACTTAATTAATGCATTTTAATTTAATCGTGCTTTATTTTACCCACCTGCTGGGCTTGAGCACTAACCCGTGTATGTAGCATTTTATTTGATTAATTATTTAAATGCGTGTGATGATTTTAATTAATCAAAAAGACAGTCTTCATATCATCTTTCTTTTTGGTTAAAATTTATAAGGACCTATGTGTCCAACCCACTTGATATACATTTATTCCCGAGTCCCTCTCACCTGCACGTGAGTATTATTATACTTTGGGCGAAGATGGTTAGTGATGTGGACCCCGCCAAGATGAGGCGTTGCACGATGGTGCAAGACGACATGTGGATTACTCTAAGATGAGGCAGTACTCCAAGACGTGACGTCGACCCCGCCAAGACGTGTTGATACTCCAGAGGACCAACAAACATACATGACAGAGAAAGTTGCATCAAGAGTCAATCATTTGACTCAGGTACGGTTCCATTAGGTCGTTTAGATGCTCAAGACCAGTTGGGTTGCAGTTTTCCTTTATGCATTTATTCATTATCATATTCATTTTATAACAACGGGAAAATACATAAAATAATAGATAATAAAATGCATAAATAAGTGGCGTATGTTTTTCTATTAAAGTTCAATTGTAAGCATGACAACATAGATGAAAAAGTATAATATAAATGGATTACATTCATCGAGTGAAACCAAAAAAAACCCTCAAAGTAATATTAAGTCATTACGGTCATCCGCCATTCAAGTTTGAACAAAACCGGGTGTTCGAGGTGCCATTCATGCCATAGTTGAGGGTGCATCTTACTACCGGGGAGTTCTTATTAGGATGGTCGACCGACTTAACTAAAATTGTAGCAAAGAAACAGCCATAGCTAGCTTGTTGTAATTTTAGAGGCAAGAGTTGAGTAAATCAGTAATGATTTTTGTAGCTGAGACTTCACTCAACAGATCATGGAATCGCGAGTTAATGTGGTTGGCCAACAAAAAGCCTACCTTGGACCCTCCAAATAGTGGCGTATCCATAGCTTGTAGACTATGAGGGAGGTTCAGGGATCTTTTCCACTAGAATAATAAATAGTATTCTGATTCTAGTACAGAGGGTTCGTATAATTTGAAAAATTAGTGGGAGACATTTAATGATTAAATAATCAGTAATGTCACATTTGGTAATCAATATTAAAAGTAAAATCTGTTAAATTTTATTTTTAGAGAATGGAAATTAGTACCACAATAAAACAATGATAAATATTGGACATAGTTAATGTCTAACCAAGCATGAAATTCCAAGTGTATTATAGGCTCTTTCACACTTTACTACCATAATGGAAATTCAAGCTGGTTGTGTCCCAACCTATAAAGCCACCTCAGGAAGCGAGGGTGTAAAAATGCTTACAAGAGACTCATGAATTAAGCATATGATGGTTCTGTCATAATTCTATCATCAAGGTCTGATGTTAGTTGTAGTCGCTACATTATGACATGGATGATGTTACATGAAGTCGCATCTCCATGAAGTTTCTAAGGAGAAAGTGAAGCAAGATTTGAATGTGATGGTAGCACTCAGTTTGTGTAAAGTGAAATACAGGTCACAATCTTTCATGTCATCCCATTCTTATACCTTTTACATCCAATTAATGAAGTTTCGTTTAAGGGTACAAACGAATGGTATAGAGTGAGCGCTTTATTACCTTTATGGTAACATTCACCAAGTAATAAGAATATTAGATATAACACCATCTTTTATTTTTATGGCGAATAAATTGAATGACAAGGCCAAAAGGACTATGGAATGTTATTCCAAAGGCACCTTCAACATGTCCTTCAAAGAAAAGTGGATGGTTATTTAAAAAGAGGTTATTTTTATCACATATTGAAATAAATTCCGGGAAGTTTAAAAATTGAAATACTTGAAGCAAGTAACCACTTCTCGTTCAGTTTATATTCATAAATATAATGAATTTTTTCTCACATAATTAATGGATATTAAATATAATATCCTTTTCACATATATGTATTGAAATTCAGTAACCAAGTCAGTAGGGAAACATTACTAGGATTAAGGTGTCTTCTCTAAGTAGTTGGGAAAGGGTGATTCCTAAGTTAGTAGTGAGAAACACTTAACTTCTAATTACCATTTAATTGATTCAAACTGAACAAGTTTTTGAGTATAACCAAAAACATTTACCTCATGTGCCCATTTAGGCATGATGAGGCATTATTCTATGTTTTGTAATGCATGTTGTTTGTGTTAACATACTCAACAAATAGTTCACTACTACTTGAGTCAAAGGCAATACATAATGAATATAAGATTATAAGACCTACCCAGTTGTAGAAATATTATTATTTGTCATGTAAAAATAAAAGTTGATGTCAAATATATACTCAGCATGTTATTTAGGCTCGACATAGATAAACACCTTTGGTATTATTGAAATCCTATGTTTGGACAAAGAAACCTTTAGAAATAAATGTATTCCACAAAGCTTTCAGGATTAGTTCCACAAGGGAGTGTGAACTATTCCAAAGGAAAGCGAGAGGTAAAGTTACTTCATAAGATTCCTTTAAGTTATTAAGTAATAGTGAAGTATATGCTTGTTATGAAGATATGAGTTGCTTCGGATCGGCATGACAAAGTGTATCTTGAGTAAACAATCATCGGTCATGATAATGTAGCGTTTATTAATTCCTAAATGCATGTTACCTTATCTGCATCATCGTATTGATGTTCATAATGAGGATCTATGATAATGTCTTACATGTTTACATAGATCAACAAAATATAGCATGGAGAAATTCCTAAACACATATTTTATACATCAATGTTATGATGTAAGTTGTAACAATATTGCAACTTGTTGAAACTTCCATTATATTTCATGATAGGCTTTTAAAATAATTGAATAAACCCATAACCAACATTCCAACTAAAATAATAAATGGATATCATACGAGTCATAGTATGATGAAAATCCATTACATCATAAATCATGTGTTAGGATGCAAAGAGTCTGTTAAGATATAAACAAACATGCATCAAGCTGAACACTTGGTGAATCTATGTAAATATCCTAATATTTCTTAGGATATTACATAAATCCCTAAGATAGAAAATATGCAGTCAAGTATTAGACTACATTTTTATATAAGGGTGCACATCTCTATTAGAGATAGTGGGAGCCGAATTGACTTGGACTTAGTCAATGATCGAGAAACACAAATGGTTGGAATAGTAACAAGTTCAACCGGTACATGTGGAATAGGCTTGTTCCAGATACACATACTGCGTATGAAGAATGAAACCACGGTGATGGTTTTATATTCACCGAAGTCAGTGATAAGTTATTCATTAAAAATAATAAATCTTACAAGTATGCAATATATGACAATTAGTTGATATTGATAAGATCAATTTAAATTCAAAAATGGATTCCATGTATCAAATTGAAAAGGGGCTTATAAATTGAATACTCTGATGGGTATTCATATGAGATGAGACATGGATGGTACATGCCTGGTATCAATAAGGGTTGATTGGTTATACCATGTTCGTACGTCTAAATCCATTAGAATTTTACTTATCATAGCTAAACTTCTAATATCATTCTATTGGTTAATGGATGTCAATATCATCTTTCATGGAAGGTGTCTATACGACACAACTAAAAAAGGATTAATGACATCATATGATGCTAATAAAGGTTGAAAATTACTAAAATCCAGTTTTGGGTTAATGTAAGCCAGAATATCTTAGAGAATTCATTTAAAATGAATCTTTGTCTTGTGTCTAACAAAGGTTAGATGGAGAGTCAATGTTTTCCAAGTAAAATATGTTCGGCAACATATGGAAAACAGATCTTGGTCTTACTGTTAGATAAGACCATGGTAAAAGAAATTCTCCAATGATTGACTTAAAGTAGAAACCTGATTTATAGGGAATTGGATCCACTGAGGTAGACCCAAAGGTTGCTTGGTCCTAGTCAATTGTACATATAGTGACATTGTATTGAAAAATACAAGTTGGAACAATTCAAGTTCAGAATTGTTTCTAATGTCACATGGATTAATCTCTCCAGGTTAACATGTTCGGTGAATGGGTAGAGATTAATATTGTGAATGGATACCATATTCTTTAGCGATGGATAAATCTTACATTCCATAATACGTACAATAATGAATATTTCTAGAATATGCTTTATAGGAGGAAAATATCAATTATATCCAGGAGCACTGTAAGTGAAGCAGTCAAAACTATCATCATGTACATCAGTGAGTATAAATTATATGTTCCTAGAATATAGAGGGGAAGGTATACAAGTTTATGTGGGACCTAAATCAGTAATTCTTAGATCAATTTGATCTAGTATGGCAGTTAGGCAAAGGCTATGAGCGATTCATGCTCATAAAAGCTAGTAGTAGCCATACCTACAAATACAGAGTATGTTGCAGCTTCTAAGGCAGCAAAGATGCAGTTATAAATCGTAATGATTTTTTTTCCAATTCTTATATTCGAACCTAGTGAGAAAATTATTATCATAATGTAAATTTTGATATTCTTACTATTCATGTTGTCAATGGGAAAAGTGATATACTCGGAGATACCTTATCTTGAGATGTTTTACTCAAGAAGATGAGGTCATGTATAATAGATATTCCACACTGCGAAAACGTGGTAATCCCAGTAGTTAAATCCATTACTCAGCAGAAACATGATTTTATCATGTGAGTATATAACAAGTTTGGTTAGCAAGTTGGATCTAGTGCAAGTGGGAGTATTGAAATAGTGGGTTCCCTAGACCCAAATATGCAGTACTTTTGATTACCATATCTTGTGTACAATTAGATATACATGATGTTATCTTACCATTATTGTGTAGACTTTTCTGCATCCACTATATTAACGGTAATGTCAAAAGGTTAATTGTTGTGTCGAGAGGTTATAGCAGATCCCAGGCTATAATGAGAACCTCAATATACCATGACATGAATCATAAATATATGTTCTATAGTTTAGATACATATCACTGACTGGACATAGTAGATGTATGACTATTAGGTGTTGGGGGCTCATAAGCATTGAGAATTCTTCTCATGAAGTTCTCTCTTGGTAATCTATATTAGTGAGATCATGAGGACAGACCCAAAAATAAGAACACCAAATGTTTTGGGTGTCATTGGTTGTTCCTATCTACGAACATGTGTATTGGTCTCTTGACTTGAGACCATTACCAATGTATCTCATTTGATTATGTACTTTGATTCAAGACAAAAACCATGGAAATGATGTCGTGGCGAGGTAGTTTGTATTGGGTGTGTCATTGGTGGTATGACATTGGCAGAATAGTCTAGAAAGGATTTGTCGCTTACAAGTTCAGGAAATTGTATATCTCAGTCCTGGTTGATCAGGATGGTGCTGCCTTCATAAGTCTTTGGACAAAGTAGTAGAAAGGAAAATCCATCCAGATATATTGAAAAACAATAAAGAAATATAAGGACGATGACACAACTGTGCATCCTACTTTATGAGATATTTAATGAAAAAGAGATTATAGTACACAGTCAGTGTTCATAGGATGGTAGTCATTTCTATGACTATCCTTATCTCTTTAGGGACCATGATGGGTTGCTAGACTCTACTCTTGGTCTACGGATTTATTCATTGTTATTGAGATAAGGGCCTAGAGGGTCACACACAATAGCGTATTCAAGAATCCACCCTATTAAGTTGAATAGGTGTATGGACATTGTGGGCCCCGCCATGGGGTCCGAGTGTTGTCCAAGTTTTCGATCACTGATGAATTAAATAAATTCATTATTATTCAATTTATGAATAATTGGGATTGAATTTATTTAATGTATTTACAAGTTTAGTAAATACGAGAAAAATATTAATCGAACGAAAATTATTTTATTCCAGGTTAGTATAATATTATGTGGGACAGCGAGACGAGTAAAATAGCTTGGGTTTTTGTCACATAATATATTTTATATATTACAAGTATGTGATAAAATAATAAATAATATTGGTGCAATTTAGTTCATCAAAATTATTTTTTAGTGGACATTGAAAGAAATGGGGGTCGGGGAACCCAACCGGGTAATTCTCAACTCCACTTTAAATATAGGAGGATGCTCTCTCTTATATTGTGAAATTCACTATTCAATCATTTCATAGAGTGAAATCAATAACCTCTCTCTCCTCTAACTCTTTACTGAGATAATATCTTGATCCATGAAGCTCAAATCAAGATCTCTCTTCAGCATCGAAGGAATATCGATGCGGTGATTGTCAGGACGTCGAAGGCATCATCGGATCTCCACGCTAGCACCCGAAAATCGACGATTGATGCTCCTCTGGGTTTTTGAAGCACGTGTGGATAATCTAGAGGGTTCCTACTTTTGATCCATCAAGTGATGATCACCATCGACTAGCTGTAGTCGACCAAGACTTCATATTTGAAACAGGTATGTTTTCCTTTTAGTTTTTGTTCTCTTTAAGTTTTATTCTTTATCCTCGGACCTTTCCAGGGCTCGGATTTTCGTTGATGACACGTTTCGTCTTCCAGCAGATGAAAAATTATAAAATCCTTGGCCCACCAAATTCTGTTGCGGGCCCTAGAACCTATCACGCTTGGTAAATGATCTGATCAATTTCATCTTGTAAGTTGTTATTGTAGGAAATTCCTCTATTTTATTTCAAGTGTCAGCACAATAATCTATGTTGGAAAGAATTAAGAAATCTTAGAAGGAAGACTGTGAGTTATAGAAAAAGGATGAATTGGTTAAAAACGAAATATTTACAAAATTTAATATTGATAGAGACCATGTTTTGAGATTTGGTAAGAGATTATGTGTATCTCGTGGTTCATAGTTGAAGAAAGAGTTGTTATGTGAATCCCATTGTTCTCTGTTTTTAGTTAATCTTATCAGTACTAAGATGTACAAGAATATTTGGGAGTATTACTAATGGGATGTAATGAAATGACATATTTCTAAATTTAACATGAAATTTCTGAAATGTTAACATGTTAAAGAAGAACGGAAGTTACTAAAGGGGACACTTCATCCTTTTCTAATGTTAGACTGGAAATGAGAAAATATATCCATGAACTTTTGGGTGGGGATACCAAAGACATATCAAGATAATAATGCAATCGAGTTTATTAATGATCTTTTGACTAAATATTCTAATTTTATTTATATTACAGAAACTACATCTTTAGATCAACTTTTCAACTATACCTCAAAAATATTTTCAAGTTACATGGAGTGCCTATCTTCATTGTATCTGATCATGATACCAAGTTTACTTATAACTTTTGGAAAGGCCTTCTGAAGTAACTGGAAACTGAATTAAATTTCAGCATAGCCTTTCATCCTCAATCTGATGGATAGTTATATAAAAAATTTAGACATTGAAGGATATGATTTGAGCTTGTTCAATGGATTACCAAGGAATTTTGAATCAAAATGTTTCTTTAATTTAGTTTCTTAATAATAATAGTTTTCATTCAAGTATACTGATGACACCTTTTGAAGAATTATATGGTAAGTGGTGCTGAAATAAAAAATTCTAGGATGAATTCAAGGAAAAGATATTGATGGGATCATAATTGGTATATGAAGTGGAAAATAAAGTTCATTTGATTCAATGTCACACGATGACAACTCATAGAAGACCGAAAAGTTATGCAGATAATAAGAGGAAAGAACTTTATGTTGAGGTAGATGATCATTTTTTCTCAATGTTTCTCCATAGAAAAGTATTATGTGTTTTGGTAAGAAAAGAAATTTGAGATGATCGTTGAATGGACCTTATGAAATTCTTGAAAAAGTTGGTCTATTTTTCTTTCGAGTATCCATGCCTCTGAGTTTATCACAGGTAGACAATGTTTTTTATGTTTCAATGTTAAGAATATATGTTCCAGATCAGTATAAAGTTTTGAACCCAAAAGTAGTTCAATTGGAAGAGAAAGTTTTTTTAAGGAAAAGCATGTTCAGATTCATGACAATAGATAATATGTACATCAGAATAATGTAATTCACCAGGATATGGTTTTGTGGATAAACCACATGGTTAAAGAAAAAATAAGGGAATCTGAAAATTCTATGCGGGAATAGTAACACCATTTTTTTAATAAGTGAATAAAAATTGAGAGGACATCATTTTGAAAATAGTGGGGGAGAATATAACAATATAGGTATTTATTGGAGATTTTTTTTCATATTTATTAGGTTTTTTTATTTTAAATATTAATTCTTAAAATAAATAATTTATAACATGGATATTTATTTAACACATTAATTTTTCAATGATATAATTTTAATTTTATGAAAATAATTTAATTTTCAATTCAGAAAGTCAATATTATTATAGTAATAATTTTTAAGAATTTTCTGAAAAGTTTTAATTTTTGGGGAATAGTAAAAAATACAGTATTTTTATAATTTTTTTTGTTATTCCAGGAAGAAATAATTGCGATATAAAATTTATTAAATTTAATGAATAATTAAATAGTAATTTAATAAGATGAATATTGTATAAAAATTATTTAAAATATGAAAATTATATTCTATTCTGGATAAATATAAAAATTATTGTTAGTGCTGACACAATACCTGCGCAACATTGGCAATGTCAAATTTGTTACTTTATAAATAATAAATGAGTGTTAAAAATTATTTTCAAAACACATTTATTAATTATTATTTGTTATTTAGTTTTTGTCAATTAATTAGGAATTTTAGAGATATATTACATTAATCTTATCCAAATGCATGTGCAATGCTTTCACAAGGAAAGAAGAGACAAAATAACCAATTTAAGAATTTTTCTTTACATGTATATGAGTGAATATACATTATGTAACACCCTGAACATAGAATCCTAGAGACAGTGAATTATTTTATTACAATGGAAGGATCATAAGAAATCAAATCCTGATGGGCCAACCAGTTTAATAGTCTTGAAAAAACTACATACAAACATAAGTTTTAAATTACATCATAAAATGAAAAACAATATTGTATCTTAATTAAAATAATAATATCTCATAGAATATCCCTATAGGTCAGTCATAATATAAATCTTTACATCCTGGGGAAAAATGAAACATAAAAAATGGGTGACCTCAGATGTTTAGTAAGGGTAAATAATAAAGTGAAAACTAGAAGCATAAACTTTTATGGAAAAGAATATAACTAGAACAGAAGCCTTTAAAACATAATCTTGAGAATAATGTGGAAACTATAAACAAAATAAATCCATATAAATATTCACATTGATATTTTACTTTTCGAATAATCACATGTAATATAAATAACTAATTTCATAATGCATTCGTGCATTATGCAAGACATCATAAACATAAGGTCAATGTTTTCGCCAATATACCATTCATAAATGGGTAAAACCCAAAAAAGATTGCCTCATGAGACCTACAGATGAAACTAGGGGCTATAAAGGGTCATTCCCATCCCATACTATGTCATATGCATTCCTTATATGAAAAGGGGAAATCATAAAAAACAAATACATTCACATTGAAACTAACATAAGAATTATTAATATATTATTCATAAACTATGAATGTTATAAAAATTGAACACACACAATCAAACTATTCATAAACCCTTTAATACAATATTATATGTTGTATTGTTAGAAATAAACCATGATTAAATATAATATCCAATAAAGGATGTTGACATAGTTGAAAATGTTCTTAATAATGTTATTAGAAACTTATTTAGAGAAATACCCCTTTTTATTGAAAACAGTTATTTAAAATTTCATTAAATATAAAAAGAAAATATTTTCATTGAAAATAATATTGTAGATTTTAAAGGAAGCTTCAATATGTTAAGGCACCATGACATCATAAAATGCAGCTCACACTGTATAAGTTAAAAAAACATTCTTCTCGAACATTGTCAAAAATTCAAACAAAGTACATTGTAAGGAAAAAGAAAAAAATATTCCTTTTTATAAAATAAAACATGTGTAAAAATGTCTTTAAATTTTTTTAAAATAATAGTAATACTTTTTTAAATATATTTTTAAGAAACATGGAAATGAATGATAAATATGTCCCAGTAAATTCTTATGTAAAAGTAATCCCAGATAATAAAAAGATTGCAAAATTAATCCTTACCTTGAACTTTCCATTAGAATTGGGTGTCATAACCTTCTTTATAATGTTTAAATCATGTTATTAAATTATACCAGGACCATATTAATATTTATGATGTCATATTTGATCATCTTATATCATTTTCTTAATAATATTTTAGTATTTCCATTGTTTCGGGTGTTAACCGCTTCGTTTTCCTTTGCATATTTTGTTGAGTAATTCATGTTTCTAATTCGAAGGATAAATTTTATTCAAATCCAGAATTATATTATGTTCATAAATATAATATTTAATCATTTTATACTTTTTTTATAATCATTATTTAATAATTAATTTGGAGAATGAATCTTATCATGTCGTGGAGACGGTATGTCATACGTTTTCATGAGCGACAATATCATTCCCTTAATGGTTTAAAGGTATATAATTATATGGTATATTCGTTATACAGAAGAATTATCATGCCATATTAATTATTTATATTCATTATACTCATCATTATACCTATCCAAATAAATAAATGTTGAAAAACAAATTAGATCATGATGTGGAGATGGTAAACCATACATACACACGCATGCTGATATTGTTTTTCATAGGAGGATTTAATAGAAAAATTTGGATCTCCAATAATCATAACAAAATATAAACATATATTAGATTCTATAGTTGCTACTTTAATAAGGAAACAACTTTGTATATGTAAGTATAAAAAGAAAATAACCTTGAAATCGTTGATAAAACAATCAACTCTTAATTAGATACTCCTTTCAATTTGGACATTATCACTCTGTAAGTTATATTTATTCCCATATAATAGACTATAGGATGAATTGAGATAAGGTTTTAGTAGAAATTTGAAGGGTTTGGTCGAGCCAAATGTCTTTATTGGTGTGAATAAAAGATAAAGATTGGTGACCTTTTATAAGATAGGGGAGGGTCACTTTAGGTAACCCTAAAATTGTTAATTTATTAAAAATTAATTTTTGATTTTAAATACAAAAAAAGTGAGTTATTTATAATATAATATGAGTATTCATATTAATCGTCTCAAAAAAATAAAATTTAGACATTTTTTGGTTTTATTTTAAACCTTATAAATTTTTATCATTAATTGATCTATTTAATTTTTATTATAGTAATATTCTATATATTAAAAGATTATAAATATTTACTTATGTGGTGTACATTTTCCATAAATAGAAAATATATGACTCTATAGACCTTATAATTATAACTTTTTGTTTTTAAATATTTTTATGTTTTTTAAAAAAATTAATAAAATGTTATTTTTATAAAATATCAATAGTGTTAATTTTGAGAATATTCATTTCATTGAATTTAAATAAAATGAAAAAATAAAGTTAACATCAAACCAAAATATTTAATATACTCATAAAATGTCATAGTCAACTATAAAATTAGTTTATAACTTTAATTAATTCAAATTACATTTCTTTTAACATATTTAATTTTATTTATTTGATATTTCTATTAATAAAATGATTTCTCATTCACTATTGGGCCATCATTAATGATAATTATTTAATATAAAAAAATTATAAATAAATTTCTATGTTGTGGATAATTATTTTATATTTCTATATAATAATTATTATTGATGTTATCTCCAGGTGATCTCTATATTAAAATTGTTATACTTATAAAAAATGAGAGTGTGACATTTTGTCTCATTCATTGATTTTAATAATATCAATGACATATTCATGTACAACTATCCATTTAATGATTAAATTTCTAACCATATAATATAAGAGACCAATTTAGTCTTTTTATTGGATTTTTATTGGTTTTAGGGAAATTTTATAATATTATTTTTCCCTTTAATTACATGATTTACCCTTTACCGGGGTATTTTGTTACTAAAGTAACTATTCATAATGTCAAAACAATAAGAGAAACATATTTACATAATTTAGAACAACTGATTCAAAATATGGAATTCATTATTAAAAATTCAAAACATATAAGTTTCAGTAATTAAATTAAAATTAATCCCATTTACGAAATGATAAAATAAGTTTTTTAAAAGTTCAAAACATCAAAATATTAACATGTGTTTATATCCAATTTTAATGTAAAAATGATTAAAATTAAACACAATGGATAAAATGATAAAAATATAATCTAATTATACTTTAAAACCAATCAAAATTATAATTTAACACTATAAATTATTATGATGAAAAAAGTTGTTTTCAATTAAAATTTAGTTTTTTTCACTATTCATCAAAACATGAAACTTATTAGAAAAATAGAAAAAATAGAACCAAATTAAACTTTTATATTAAAATTTCAAGGAATAATATTTTTTTCAAATATAAAATAAAAAATTATCAAAAATTTTATTTAAAATGCATTCACCATTAAAAGGTGGTAAATCTTATTTTTAGAAATTTTGTCTTTTAATGCGTTAAATTGGAATAATTCTTATCTCATGCCTATAAAATCATTTTTATGAATGTAAAAAAATTAGAATAATTATATAATATACAAATTTCAGAATTTGGTTAATGTTATTCATAACCACTTTTTAAATGGCCAGTTAGATAGATCATGGTGCTCTCAAACTTGGTGTTGCGTGTAGCACAAGCTATTGAATTATTTAAAAAGAAGCATATTGTGGAAGCATGAGGTGTTACATTAATCAATAATTTAAATAATCTAATCCCAAAAAATTCTAAAATATTACATCATAAAAATATTCAGGTGGTTCTTCATCATAAGTTCTTCAGTTTCCCACGTCACCTCTTCTATTTTATGGTTTCTCCAAAGAACTTTTACTAGAAAAGTTGTTTGATTTCTCAACACTTGTTCTATGGTGTCAAGAATGTTGATAGGCACTTAATATTAATAAATATGTAGTTATAGTTTTATTTATTTATAGATGAATACATGCATTGGGTCTGGCATGTATTTTCTTAATAGCGATACATGGAAAACATCATGAAATTTGGAGAGACTTGGCAGCATTGCTAAATGGTAATCTAAAACTCCAATTAATTCTCGAATTCAAAAAGGCATGATGTACCTTGGGCTCATTTTACACTTCTTTTTGAATCTTATAACACCCTTCCTAGTATATACCTTCAATAAAACATGATCTCCTACGTGAGATTCTAAATCCTTCCTTCGGTTATCGATATAGCTCTACATTGAGCTATTTTGATATGGGTTTTAATTGCATTTTCTTATGTTTCCTGCACAAGTTATGGGCCTAAAAGATTCATTTCACCAACTTCCTCACAACAAGTTACTGTACTATATCTCCTTCCATATAACGCTTCATACGATTCCATTTGAATTCTTGAATGGAAGCTATTGTTGAAAGAAAATTCTAATAGAGGTAAATACTTATCCCACATACCCTTAAAGTCAAGTGAAAAAGATCTCAACTTGTAGTATAAAGTTTGGATAGTACTTTTTTATTTCCCATCAATTTTAGGGTGATATAAAGTTCTCAAATGAAGCTCAATATCGAGATCCTTCTGAATATTTTTCTATAATTTTGATGTAAAATAGGGACCTTGATTAGACACAATCGATAGAGGTTCACCATGAATCCTTATAAAATCATTAATATAGAGTCTTCCTAAACAATTTAGAGGTAAATATTCTCTTATTTCATGAAAATATTCTGATTTGGTAAGGCAATCAATAATAGCCCATATCACATGACCCCCTTTTGGAGTCTTCGATTATCTAGTGAAAACATCCATTGTTATGTCATCCCATTTCCACACATATATAAGAATAGGTTGCATGATTTCTTTGGGATGTTGTCTCTTGGAATTCACTTGTTGGTAAATCATACATCTTGACACATAGTCAAAAATTTCCCTCTTCATGTTGTCCTACCAAAAATGTTCCTTCAAATATATATACATCTTAGCACTACCTGGGTGTATAGAGAAATTGGAGCTATGATAATCATACAATAATTCCCTTTTAGATCATGTATAGATGGAACACAAAGCCTCTTCCAAAATTTCAAAAATACATCTTTATATAGGACTGTAATTAATCTCCCATCATTTCAACTTTAATTTTCTTTTAAAAATACTTATTGTTAACCTGAAAACTTTTTACCCTTTCTTGTAAACATTGTTTGGAAAACATTTAAAAATGTAGTGATGTTTCACCTTCTATGATAATTCCCATATCCATATTTACTATAGCCAAGAACATTGGATCCATTTCAACTCTCATTTTATTCATAATTCTATTTTTCATCATAGTCAATGAATCTGCCACCTTATTTTCCATACCTGGGTTTTAGGGTATTGTGCAATCTTGATCATTGAGTAGCTCAATCCATATACATTGTCCCATATTGAGTTCTTTATATGAAAAAATAAGTTTCAAACTCTTGTGATTACTATATATCTTACATCATTCATAGTAGAGATATTTTCTCTATATCTTCAAAGAAATGATTACTATAGCTTACTCAAGATCATGAGTTGGGTAGTTTTTTTCATGAAATTTTTATTTCCATGATGCTTAAGCAATACCTCTATCATTCTGCAAAACAAAACAACTGATTCATTTCCTTGATGTATCACTATAAATTTTAAACCCATCATTTCCAGATGGATAATTCAAGATAGGAGCATTGACTAATATTTTATTCAATTATTCAAATCATTATTCACACTAATTTTTCAAAATTAATTTTACCCCATTACGTGTGAGCTTGGTTAACGGGTTAGCCAGTCGGGAAATATTCTGGGTGAAACACTAATAGTAACCTACTAAACCAATGAAATGTTGTACCTCTGTTATGTTCGTCGATGCTGGCTAGTCTTGGATTGCCTTTTTATTTGAATGATCAATGGATATTCCTTTCTAAGAGACAACATGACCAAGAAAAGAAATTTCCTGAAGGTAGAATCCACCCTTGAAAATTTTTCCATATAGCTCATTTCTTTTAAGAGTATATAGAATAATCTACAAGTGGTTGTAACTATCTTCATAAAAGTTTTTGTATACCAAGATATCATCAATAAATACTACTTCAAAATCATCATGATATTCCTTGAAAATCTATTCATTAGATCTATGAAAATAGAGGGTTTATTAGTATGTCTAAACAACATTATTGTAAACTCTTAATGCCTATACAAGGTTCAAAATACTGTGTTTGGAATATCTTCCTTCTTTACATACAATTGAGGATATCCAAAATAAAGGTCAATCTTCAGAAAATATTGAGCTCCATGAAGTTGATCAAAGAAATCCTCAATGATAGATAAATGAAACATGTTCTTGATTATAATAGCATTGATTTATCTATTGTCAATACACAACCTCATTGTTCCATCATTATTCTTAACAAAAAGAAATGGGGATCCCCATTGAGAAACACTTGGGGAGAATAAATTCCTTATTAATCAAATCCACTTATTATTTCATCAGATCTAATAATTCCACAATGGCCATTCTATAGGGACTTTTTGATATTGGACTTGCATTTGTGATTAAGTCAATAGAAAACTTAACCTCGCTCTCTAGAGGATGTTTATGTAAGTCCTCTGAAAATACATCAATGTATTATTGTACAATAGGTACTTCATAAATTTGAATATTCATTTCCTCACCCATGGATGATGTTTTTTTAATACTCCCCAAGAATTTCATTCAGAAGAGCTAGTGGGGGTGGACCTAGATAAGAAATAGATGATGATGTTTCTGCTCTAAATATAATAGATTCTACATATTCTTCATAAATCATAACTTCCTTCTTCTTGAAATAAATATTTTCATCATATTTTGATATCTAACCCATACCATGTATTATATCAAAGTCGGCCATATGTATGATGATAAATTAAGTAGATAAATCATTTTTATGTACCATAATGGGAACTACTTGACACATCTTTGTTGTGATGAGACTTCCCTTAGGGGTATTGAATAACATCTCCCTTGTTAATTTTTATTGGAAATATCTAATTTTTAATAAAATCTTGGATGATAAAAAGGAATGTGAGTATCCAAAATCAAATAAATATTTTTCAAAATTTGAGGATATGATTATAGTACCTACCACCATGTCATCATGAGCTTCAACCTCAAATATAGTGACTAAATAAGGATGGACTTGTTCCCTTGTCCTTTTCTGTGTCATGTTTCCTTAATGTTTAAATAAATCATTTGAATAATGTCCCATATCTTTACAATTGTAGCATTGAACATTGGAAGATTCTCTATTTCTCTTACAATCATGGGCTTAATGTCCTTTTCACCACACTTGTATCAAACTCCCATCTCTAATAGGAAATTACAAAATGTTTCTTTACACATTTATTATAGGTTGGAAATTCAATTATTCCCTTCTTCCACATTTCATTATTTCCCCTTCTTGAGTGATCATGAACCCTCTTATTCTCTTGATTTCCTTAAAAGTCATTAGTCTTAAATAATTACATTTCAGTATTCATTTCACATTAGACAAAATATTTGAATGATAAGAATGTTTAGGAGACCAGTTCCCCTAAAAATAATGGTTTTAAACCATCAAATAATCAATCAATCTTATTTATTGGGTTACATATGTAGTATACAGCATTCCTTGAAAACCTTTTGAAGCTAGCTTCATAATTTAAAACATTCTCATCTTCCTTATTACTCAGACTCAGAAATTTCTTTTCCATATCTGCTTGTTGCTCATGAGGAAATTATTTTCTATGAAATTATCTTTAAATTACCTCCATTTCATATTTTTTACTTCTTCATCTTCATTTGTGTTTTGAATCAATGAACACCATTGATTCACATATCCTGAGAGAAGATAAACTGTCATGAAAACATTGTCCCTTTCATTACTTCCTAAAATAAGAAATATCTTATCTTAAGAAATTATCCATTGCTTATCAAAAAAATGATTTTTAGTCCCATTGAATGTTGGAGGTTTTTGTCTCATGAAATCATCTAACATTGATCCTCTATATTCTGGATCAGGTTGCTACATATGGGTAAGGTTATTATTCATAACCCGAGTCAGCTATCCAAGTATAGTTATAAGTTATTCAACACTAGTTGTATTACTAGATCCACAATCATTATCATTCATAAGAGGGAAGTCCCTACATGTATTACATGTGTTTATATGGTTTCTATTACCTCTACTAGGAACCATTTCTAAATAATGGAATACACTAGATTAGGTTTTGAATCATAATGCATAATTTCAAAATACGTAACACAAATTGAAAAATTTATGCATATCTAATCTTATAAAAATAAAAATGTTTTATTTGAGGGTATATTAACATTTAAATCTTTCATAATGGTTTTTAATGAAAATTTGAGTTATCCTATGCATATCCCCCATGAGTGTCCAACCTGGTGGACAGTAAGGTCCGTTTTTGTGTACCAGGTTACCCCGATTCAACCCCAGAACACCTTTTTGGATTTATTACTCATAGGTACATCTGTTACAGAACCACATCCACTTTTATTATCTATAGACGGTTGTATTTTGTAGTAATTCCCACATAATCTCTACATTAAAAAATTTTAGTATTCTCTTCTATACTTATCCTCAAAGTCTATCTTAGGATAATGTTCCTTGATAAATGTTTTTCTAATTCTAGTTTTCAAGGTTCGTACTAAAATTTATTTGATACCAAATATAATTCCCCAACTCAAGAATACTAGATTCGGTGCTTTATTTTATTACGATGATATGATCATAAGAAATAAAATCCTGAAGGACATATTAGTTTAGTATCCTTTGAAAAACTAGATAAAAACATATTTTTAACATTAAATCATGAAATAAAAAACAACATTGTGTCTCCATTAAAATACTCATATCCCTTAGACTATCTCTACAGTTTAGTCATAATATACCTCATTACATCCGTGGGAAAATTAATCATAAGAAAGTTCTGATCTCAGATGCCCAGTAAGGGTAAATAATACAATGGAAACTATAATCATAGACATTTAGGGTAAGGAATATAACTAAAACAAAATCCGTTAAAGCATAATATTGAGCATAATATGGAAACCATGAATCAAATAAATCCATATAAACATTCATATGGATATTATACTAGTCAAATAATAACATGTAACATCAATAAAAAAAATTTAATGAGGGAATAAATAATGTTGGACCTCGTAAACATACCATCATGGTTTCTGCCAAGACACCATACATAAATGGGTAAAAACCCAAAATAGATTGTTTTAAGAGATATATCAATGAATCAAAGGGCTATAGTGAGATGCACCCATCACATACTATATCCAATGCATTCCTAATATGAAAAGGGGAAATCATAACCAACATAAGCATTCATTTTAAAACTAACATACAAAAACATAATATATTATCTATAAACCATGAATGGTATAAAAATAGTACATCCATAGTCCAAATATTCACAAAACCTTAAATACAACAAGATAGGTTATATCATAATAAATCAGTCTCAATTAATCATAACACCCAATAAAGGATTTTTACATAGATGAAAATGTTCTTAATAAAATCATTTGAAATTTCTTTGCAGAAATACCTCTTTTATTGAAAATCGTTATTTAAAATTACATTCAATTTAAAAATAAAAATTTTTCATTGAAAATAATCTTTTATCTTATAAAGGAAGCTTCAAAATTTTAAGGCATCATGAAGGCATAAAAAACAGCTCACGCCGTATAAGTTAAAAAATATTCTTTTTATACTTTGTCGAAAAAGTCAAACAATTTATCTCGTATGGAAAATGAAAAAAATATTCCTTTTTATATAATAAATCATGGGTAAAAATATATTTAAAAAATTATGAAATAATATTAATAATTTTTTTAAATGCATTTTTAAGAAACATGAACACATATGATAAATCTGTCCTATTAAATTCTTACTTAAAAGCAATCTCCAATAATAAAGAGATTTTAAAATTAATCCTTACCTTGTACTTTAATTTAGTAGAGGGTGGGTTAACTTACTGTATATTTTTAAATAATTTTATTAATTTATTTCATGACCATATTTATATTTATGATATCATATATGAATATATTATATCATTTTTTTAATAATATTTCTGTATTACTATTGTTTTGGGTGTTAACTGCATCATTTTTCTAGGCATGTTTTGGTTTGTAATACATATTTCTAATGCGCAGAAAATATTTTATTATAATAAATAATGATATTAAGTTTATAAATATAAAATTTACCCATTTTATACATTTTTTTAATGTCATTATTTAATGGTCAATGCTGAGAATGAATCTTATCATGTTGTGGAGATGATAGGCCGTACTTACGCACAAGTGACGATATGATTCCATTAATGGTTTAACAGTATGGAATTGGATTGTATATTAATTATAAGGAAAAATTATCTTGTCATATTCTATATTTATATCCATTATACTCATCATTATACCCATCCAAATAAATTAGTGATTAAAATAATTACACTAGGATGTGGAGACAGTAAGCTGTATGTATGCATGCATGGTGATATTGTTTTTCATAAGATGACTAAAAGGAGGAATATGGTTGTATCATAACCATAAAAACACATCATCATATATTATATTATGTATTTTTTTCCTTAGTATGGAAAAAACAAAGGAAAATAAAGTACAATAAGAAGAGAACTTTGAAAGAGTTGATAAAACAATCACCTCTTCCTTTGGTATATTCTTTTAATTTGATCAAAATGGATCTTAGGGTGGATTTCAGCCCATATAATTGATTCTAGGATGAAGTGGGGGATGTTGGTAGAGGAAATGGGTAGGGGTTGGCTGAGAAAAATTGCTTTATAGGAGTAATTAAAAGATTAGGAGGGGTGCTCTTTTATAAGAGAGGGGAGGGGCACTTTAGGAAACTCCCAAACTATTAATTTATTATAAATTTATTTTTTAATTAAAAATATATTGAAAGTGAGTTATTTATAAGATAAGATGTGTATGTGTTGGAATAATCTCAACCAATAAAATCTATACATGTTTGGATTTTATTTTAAACCTTATCATTTTTATTTACCCTTAATTAATCTTTTTAATTTTAATTGTAGTAATATTCTAAATATTAAAAGGTTATAAATATTTACTTATGTGGTGTCAATTTCCCATAAATGGATAATTTATGAAATTTTAAACCTTATAATTATCACTTTGTTGTTTTTAAATATTTTTATTATTTTTAAATAATTTAGTAACATGTTATTTTTATAAAATTTCAATAGTGTCAATTTTCGCACTATTCATTTTTTTGAATTTAAATAAAATAAAAAATAAAGATAACTTTAAACCAAAACATTTAATATTCTAATAACATGTCATATTCACCTAAAAAATTTGTGTTTTATTTTAATTAATTAAAATTATAATTGTTTTAATATTTTCAATGTTATTTATTTGATGTTTCTATTAATAAAATAGTTTCTTCTTTCGTATTGTATCATCGTTAATGGTAAATATTTATTCTCTTAAAATAATAAATAATTTTTTATGTAGATAATTATTTTATCCTTCTAGAGACTATTTATAATCGAAGTTATCTCTTGGTGATCTCTATATTAAAATTTTTATTCTTATAAGAAATGAGAGTGTGACATTTTGTCTCATTAATTGATTTTAATAATATCCATGTAATATTTATGGAAAAGTATAGATTTAATGATTAAATTTAGAATCATATATGATAAGTGCCTAATTTAGTCCTCTAATATGATTTTTATAGGTGTTACGGTAATTTTATAATATTATTTTTACGTTTAATTATTCGATTTAACATTAACCACATATTTTTTTACTAAAGTTACTATTCATAATGTTAAAAAAATAAAAAAACATATTTATATAATTTGGATTCACTGATTAAAAATATGGAATCCATTTTTAAAAATTTAAAACCATTAATTAATATTAATTAATTTGAAATTAATCCCATTGATGAAATAATAAAATGGGTTTTTTAAAAAGTAAAAACCCATCAAAATATTGACATGTTTTTATATCAAATTTTAATATGAAAATGATTAAAATGAAATAAATTAGATAAAATGATAAAAATATAATATAATTACACTTTAAACTTAATAAAAAATATAATTTACCATAATAAATCAATTTGATAAAAAAAGTGTTTTCAATTAAAATGTAATATTTTTGACTATTTATCAAAACATGAAACATATCATAAAAATACCAAAAAATGAACAAAAGTAAATTTTTATATTATTATTTAAAAGAAGAAGTATATTTTATCAAACCAAAAATATAAAAGTGTGAAATATTTGGTTCAAAATGAGTTCTCCATTAAAAGGTGATAATTTTTTTATGAAAAATATAGCCTTTTAACGCATAAAGTTTGATTAATTATTATCTTATGATTGTAATATCATTTGGAAGGATGTAAAAACTTTTGAATAAATATATAATATATAAATTTCATTAATTTTTTAATATTATTCAAAACATATTTTTAAACGGCTAGTTTGATAGATCATGGTGCGATGGAACTCAGTGTTGCATGCATCTTAAGCTATTGAATTATTTAAAAAGAAGAGTACCATGGAATCTTGGGGAGTTACACATAATTAAATAATATAAAACTTTATTTTTAAACTAATTTATTTATTTTTATGATATTATTTATTTTTATTTTAATATATGAAATAATTATCATTACTACTTATGCGATGCTGATGCAGCGCTTGTGAAAGCATAAGAAAAATAAATAAAATATTTATAATTATAAATATAATTATTATTAAATGACCCGTGTTTTAGAGAAATAATTTTATTTATGAAATTTTATTCCAATATATCATTTGGATTATAATTTGGTAGATTTTGGACCCTTAATAATCACTTTAGTTCATTTAAAATATTTTATTTAAAAGTAAGTCAAGGTGTTATCATTATAGTATTAATTTTATATAATATTTTAATATAGAGATTTCCATTACAGTTGTTTGAGTATAATTTTTTTATTCAAATATGAGAAATTTATATTCTTCATTGAATTTATTTTTAATTTTAAGGGAATATATACATACATTAATGGCTTGATTAATTATGACGTTGTAATTATTTAATAAATGATATTAAAAATAATAAAATAAAAATAATTTGATATTTTAAAGACAATTAATTATTTACCTAGATGAAAATTATATGTATCTGACATAATAAAAAAATTATTTTAAATTTAATATTTCTTAATGTGTTTAATGTCATAGTTACAAATAGTTTTTATTTTAAAAAATTATAATTTTCATGAAAACAATATTTTATTATTTTATTTCAAAATAAAAAAATATTTAAAAAGTTAAAAATTTATAAAATTACCTCTAAAATGTAATCTAGTTTAGGTTTTAGGTTTTTTTGGAAGTCTTAAACTCTATAATAGATTTATTGTAGTTCAATAATTTGAGTAATTCTAAAGTTACACCTCACCACAATTATAAAAGGAGGGTCCTTCATTCAGAAATATTCATAACATTTACCCTTATTGCTCATATATAATTGTCCAAATTCAATTCTCCTCATCTCATTCCACGTTCTAGTTCTTCTGGTCTCACAAAATGGAAACTTCCAAGAGCCTTGAGGGAGTTCTCAAGGAAAAATTTTCTAGAAGTAAAAAGTTTTTTCCTTCTCTTTTAAATTATTTATCACTTATACCTTATCATAACCTTCTATTTAATGATTTAGGACAACTCCAGTATAATATATATACTGGAAGTTTGTTGTGTTGAAGTTATATGCATCATAAAATCTATTATTTTATTCTTTTATTCTTAAATAATGATATCATCGTTTGTGGTGTGTCAACTCACCGACTTCGTGGATAATGAGATTTCATTTCCATTTCCCTCAATCATGGGAAGTTTTAATTCTATTTTAATAGTTTAAAATTAACTAAATATATATATTCTATTTCTTTGGGAGTGTTATTTCTTTTTGACAAGTAATTTTTTAATAAATCAACCTTGGAAAACATGAAAACAATGCACCCAAAGAAATTGAAATAAGATAATGTTGTTAATAAATGGGTGGAAAATGTTGTGAAAAGATTATGTAAGTTATTATAAATATTATTTTAGTTCTATAATAAATTAATAAAACTATTAAAACCATTATAAAGGAGGTTGTAACACATTTATGGAATTCGAACATGAGGTAAGAGACTTTTTAACTAAAACATTATTTTAAATATTATAATTAATTATTAATATAAAGATTTATATTTCATGTATGTTTCTTCAAAATAATTTTTATGAATGTATTTATATGGGTATTAATTTTTTATTTTATAACATGTGTTTTGAGTAGGGATCTTATTTATATGTTATTTATGGGACTTTCCTTTTAAAATACATTTATATGTCTATTTTAAAAATTCAAAAAGATTGTTCTTTTTTTATATGGCATGAGTAGCTTATCATTATTTCCTGACTCTTTAATATTATGTTTTTTTTCTAAATGTTTTAAAAGTTATTTTCAAAGAATATTATTTCATTATTTTGTGTGTGGTTTTTCTATTTTTAATGTGATTTAAAAAATGATTTTTTGAAATTTGAATGTGTTTTGTTCAAGGGTTTAAATGAGTTATCAAGAGTTTTATTTATTTTATGTTCCTAGGTAATTATTTATTTGGGTTCAGCCCATTATAACTTAATATATGAAGTATTTATCCCTATTATATCTCATGGTATGTTGGGTTGATCCAAATAAATCTCAAGATATAACAGATGATCCTTTTTATAGCTCTCCAATGCATTGGGTACTCTGAAGATGGAAGTTAAACATAAGGTTATTCCATTTATTAGTGTGAATATAATGGTGATATGGTAACTATTACCTAAGGCGAATTCATTATTTTTAAAGGAATTCTTATGAGTTTCCAAGATAATGGTTTTTAATGGCTTTTTTTGTTTTCAATGGAAAAATGATTTTCTTTCTTTACATACCTTATTTTGATTTATGTTCTCATACCATGTTTGTAAACGTTTTTCATAGGGTATAAGTTAGGTCAATATAAAGGAATAATTCATGTCGATTTTTTGATGATTTTTCAAAGAAATAAAGTTTTTATTAAAAGTTTTATATTTTTTAAAAACGGATATTGTGTTTGAAGAATCCCTTTCATATGAATGTGGTTTGTTATATATGTATTATGTCCCAATTCACTGAATCTCTAAATCGAAAAAGATTTTTAATGTGAAATAAGGAAAATTATTTACTAAATCTCAATATTATGTAATGTTTTGAGGGTGGTTCATTATAAAAAATTCATAATTTATTATATTTATGTGGAAAACTCAATTTACTTTGTATGTTTTCATCATAGATTTGGTGAATTTTAAAATAATTTTTAATTATTTTTGTGATTTTTTGGTATATTCATAGTTGAAAACCAATGACATAAAACTATGAAATATGTTACTTTATTTATAATCTAATACATTAATTTGTGAATATTTATCATATATGTGCATTCCAACCTGGAATCCTGGAATTAATTGGTATAAATCCTTGTTTTCTTAGGTTTACAGTTTGAGTAACATTGAACCCAAAACATATAGTCAGCTAAATATCCATAATTTGATTTTAAATAGACTATATATTCTACTTTTACCCTCATTAATTCCCTAATTGGCCAATAAATAAACCTAGAGACTTCATGTGGAGAAATCATCTCCCCATTATCATCAATTAATGTGATTATTTCTTGGATTGTTAAGATTGAAACTAGATTGATGATATAATTGTTTCAATCAAATTGGTTCTGGAATCTTGTATCTCTCTATCTATCTCATTTTTATCAATCTAGGATTCCAATTAAAGGTGAAATATATTGATAAAATTTGATATTTATTGATGTTGATGAATCTTTTATTATATGATTTGATGTATTTTCACCACCAATACTAGATATATTAAAATATTGAAATCTAATAACTAGTTAAGAGAAATAAAATTATTTATATGGCTTAGTGGGATTATAATTATGCTATTAATTTTCATTAGATATATATTTTATTTATGAAAATTTATTTGAGATAAATCTTAGAGAATATAGTTTTTTAGAAATAATTGTTTTTCGAAAATAGGGTCTTTGCAATATTGTTTTGGGATTTTGGGGGTCTTTTATAATTTTAAAAATAAATTTTCAAATTTTGATATAAAAAATTATTCATTAAATTTAAATTTTTTTAGTTGAATCAATATTAAATAAATTATTTATGTGAAAATAGTGATTCTCGATGATGTACATTATTTTCCAAAAATTTAGTGTTTTATATAATTTATTTACATCCTTAAAAAATTATTACTTTTGGTTATTTGATTCCCATTGTAGTTTTGGATTTATATCAAAGGAGTGTGTGTAATGTAATATGTAATTGTTATAAGAATAAGTTCATAAGTACATATTCATGTGTTGCTTATGGAGGATCATTGTAATCGAGAGGATAAATGTTTTATATGGGAGGGAGATGAATGGGTCCACAGATTGGTCTAGGAGGTTGATAACTCATTTCAATTGGGTTTAACTAATAGCTAGTGGATTCATTTTTTTGATTACTCTGTATGTCCCAAGTCACATGTGATTTTTTATTTGATTGTTATAATTAAATTATCATGTTTGGGAAAATGGGTTAATTTATGTAATTTGAATTTAATTTTCTTTAAAAACATGGAGTTTTCTATATAAAGGGTTTCCAAGGATAAAATGAATAATTTTTACGATGTGGAAATGGGAATTTTCTTATAAAGTGTTTTTAATGAAGGAACCTAAAGATTCATATTTTAAAATATATTTTCCTCTTCCATGATTAGAGAAAATAATTGTCTTGAATATTTTTATATCTAGGATTATTTTGTGATTTAAAAAAAATGCACAGAGGTAAAATTTAATTTTTATTTTCATATTCAATGATATACATTATGTTAATTATGGAAATAATTTTGATTTATATACTTTCCTCTACATGAATATATTAGTGTGTATATATATATATATATTATTGGTAATTTTACAGGTATACATGAAATATTATAATTTTTCTTTGTTTTGTTATAGATCCTATGGCATGATTATATAATGGAGTTGAAGATGAGTATGTTTGGAAACTAAATATCATTTAAAATTATGGTTTTATCATTATGAGACTATTTGGGTCATTTTAACTTGTATGATATGTCAAAATTTATGTAAAATTATATCATTTGTGTTTTCTAGAAAATTTTATAAAAAATATTTAGAACATGACATAGAAGTTGTGATTTATTTGGTTTATCTGAGGTAACCCCTCAAAATTATTTATGATCCATTGGTGATGGAGGGATAAAATTATGGCCATGTGTTGATCAAAATCATATCTCAGGATTTAGGTATTCAAGTCATGTCATTGAAAAATGAAATTATTGTTTGTTTTGAGTTGATTCATGGTTAATCATGATAGGAATGTATAATAATATGATTTGGACTTTAACATTTTTCTATAATAGGAATAAATAATTTATTTATAAATAAGTTTGATTAAATTATAAATCATTGTACAATAATGGTTGGTAAAAAACTTATAAGTTTTTTATAAATTTTATTAATATTCTTTCATAGGATGGGTTGAGACATGTATGTGTTTATACATCTTTTTAGACATGATGAAGGCAAACATTACATGAGAATTAGAATGTTTTTTAACTTTCTTCCATAAATATGTAATATATTTTAAATTATTCAACATTTATTTTATTCAAAATTTGTATGGAAATGATTTTAAAAATTCAAACTTCATGAAATTTACTTTACTCACATGATAAAAATTGGATTATGTTGAGACATTGGAGATTAGAGTACCCTCCTGAAGTGAATCGAAAAATATGAATATCATATTAAAGATAGTTCTTAAGATTCATCAATATAGTATTTATATTTAAATCAATGAATGAAGAAATCCTAAAAATATAAATTAATCTAACAGTATAGTGTTTAAGTAATTCTTAAATTGGGAGATTGATATGATTAGTTTCTTGAGAAAATTCATTCCTGATTTTTGGTAATATTTTTCATATTTTATTTACTTAAATCATGCTCATGGATGGGTTATAGGATTGTTATAGATGATTTGGAAGAAAATTAATGGATAAAAATATAATTACGTACAAACTATATCATGGATAAATAAAAAACATGACAAATTAGGTTCATAATAATTAATAGTTGGTGAATTAAAGAAAAAATTGATTTATGGTCTTGGTGTATGCTTTATATAGAAATTGACCAGGATGAGTTAAAAAACCTATATTGTAAATATCCATTATTTCATGGTTTTTGATGGAAACACTCATAAGTAATATATTTAGAGTTCTAGAGTATCAAGTGTAGGAACAAAAACTCACCACAAAGAGTTAAGATAAAAATGATAATTTTCCATACTATAGTAGAATGAAAAATTCTTATGCACTATGCCTAGTAAAAAACTTGTATAGTTAATAGTATTGTTTCCGAGAAAGGGTCATTATTAAATTGTCTGTATGTTTTTTTGAAGCATGCCTTAGATATTCAATGATATAAAAATAGAATGTGAAAAAGGAAAATAATAAATCATAAATGGGAAAAGATTATAATTCTATATATTAATAGATAGACCATAATGTGGTAAAATAAATTATTTCATTTTGGTGTATTGTTATATAAGTTATTTGACTTATAAGAAAAAGTGTAGGAAAAAAAGGAGCTACAAACATTCTAATGATCATTCAAGAGAAAATTTTCCTAGATTACAAGAGATGAATGAATGAGGAAAAGTGATATAAATTTAATTGAACTTAAGGATATCATAGAAGATTGAAGAGCTTGTTGATTCTCATATATATATATATATTATTTAGAGATTAAAACTATTTTATTTTTCAAACCTATATTTTTTATATTAAAATATAAATTTGGATAGTGGGATCAAAACCATTGGACACCAAGGATTGACCAGTTCATAAAATTAGTGTGTGAACCTTGTAAAAAATAACTTGTACAATGTTCATTATAACTCATTATTTATCTTTCATCAATACTAATTGGTTTCATTATTTTTTCCTAGCTTTAAACGATATGAGAATAATTTTCACTAAGAATTTTGGTTTTTTGTGAAAATTAATTCATCCCCCCATTTTAGTGGCCCTGTAATCTCTATCCAAGGATAATAATTTTTGTTATAGAAGGTTGAAAAATTCAATTTTGTATTTAATAAAACTATTATTGGGGACCATTATAGTAAAAGTTCCATGTATTCATAAGGATCTGAGTTACATTATTTTAATTAAATCAATGGATTATGTTTTTAAGGAGAGAAAAAATACTATCAATGGCATGAGTATACCTATGTCCAGTAGAAATGGATTTGACCTACATAAAGTGAAAATGGTAACTATATTTTGTTAATAAGGGTTAACTATTCTTAAAATCACTTAGAATTGTATTAATATTCTCAATATTATATGTTCCAATATTTGATATTATAAAAGGTATTCGAAAGTTGATGGAAGAACATAATTTTTTTATAGTCATTATAATGGTCTGGACCTTCCGAAACCATCCTTGGTTTCTTTTTGAAGATTGATGGTTCTAAGGAGGACTTTTTGGGTCCTCTGCAGGCTAGGGGTGTTCTAGATTTTTGAAGGGTCACCACACCCTAGTAGTGGGAATGGTGATATATTTTTTAGGAATTAGGTGTTATATGGTTCAGTCTATGGTGTTGGGGGTTCCAAGATAAAGGAAATGGATTATCATTCCATTTTTAATGGCGTTTCAATTTAAAGTTCACCCTATTTAAAACAGGAAGTTTGGAAATTTTTATAGTGCGTGTGGAACTAGGAATGGTGCTTTTGGATCCCAATTGTGTGAAATGGATTATGAGAGCACACTATAACATGGTCATGGGGTGTAGTGATGGGGGAAATGAAAATTAATTGATTTCAGGATATAGTGGCTAGATGTGGAACACATGGATGGATCCACCATGGCATGGACCATGCTATGATCTAGGAGATGGAGATGGTAAAAAATTATTTTTAAAAATCATGAGTTTTGGGTTTATAGATGAAAGGGATCAAAAAATCTCTTTGACTGAGGGAACCACATCTTGGTTAGAGGCCACCACATCTTGATAGAGTGTAGAAAGAATTTCTATATAAATAGTGGGCTCAACCTCCCCCGCCTCAGTTACCTTTACTCTCCATTGAGTTTATGATGACTCAAGACCCACATGGTGCCCTATTTTTGTCTTTATTGAGGTTTATAACCCCCATAGATATATAAGATATGTTTTTTTATGTAGTTAAAATCTCCCCTCTTCAACACTTTCTATTTACATATGTCCTTTTTTAGTAAAATCATAGAAATAAGAGGCCCTTTTTTACAATTATTGTAGTTTGGATTAATGGAGGACTACATGTGATAGGTTATATATATTATTTCTATGGTTTTTGTGGGGGTTCATCTTAGATCATATTTTCATTATAATAGAACATTGAACTTCTAAATTGAGTTAGGGTATTGATTTATTACAGTTTTTATTTTGTGAAATCATAAATGTTTCATTTTTTATCTCTTTGTGTAGTAGTGTAATTAGCATTAATGATGATTAAACCAAAATTAAATAATTATTTGGTTCTTGGTTATAAAGATCACTTTTTTTCATTCCATGTTAATGTTTCACAAATTGTTTTTTCTAGAAAGTGTGATATCTATTTTTTATTTTATTTATTGTCATATTTTTTATGTTTAGAAATTTGATAAAGAACATAAATATTTCAATACTATATGATTAATTAATAATGATTCATGTTTAATTATAAATGTTCTACTTATAATTAATTAAATTGTATATTATTATTTTATCATGCTTAAGTAATAATTCTTAGTTGTTGATAGTCGATGTCTTAGGTTGAATATGGTTGTAACATATGATAAATTAATTGGTTAGTGAAAGATGGTAAAAATTGGATATTTAATAAAGATATATATTTGGGAATGAGAGATCCCATTTACATATGAAGGATTGATTCCATGGTTCTAGGGATCGTATGCTCTTTTAAATATGTTTGTTTACAACCATGTGTGTTTTCTTTGGTTAAAGAGCCATGTTATACAATGTGACATGAGCATGGTATGTTTGATGGTGTGGAAAAAAATATTTGGGGAGGACTAGGTTTTTTATATAATTAATTATTATGATGGATAGATTCATGGTTATATGTATGGTGGTGTCAAGGATAATATTAGGGGATATGGAGGAAGTTGAAGTTGGGATTTACTATTTTTTGTTGTTCTAAAATCCAGGATTCATGCTAAATAATGAATTAATATTAAAATCCCACTAAATAGGTTTATTCTTATGGTAATCCTTTCCCAACATATTAAAATAGTTTGTTTTGATTGGTATATGAATTTTTTAAGGTATTATAGGATGAACCATAGAGTACCTAGATTTATCCGATGGTAATGAATGTTAAATGTTTTAACTTATCGACTTGGGGCCTTGATGGAATGATAAATGTTGATAAACCTTGTGGAATTGTATAAATAGTTGTTTTATTCCATGAGGGATGGGAAATTGGTCAATATAAATTTAAATATAAACATTTTAATGAAAAATTAATTAATTTAAAGTCTCTTAAAATATATGTGTGATTTTAGGATATATATTCCTTAGCGGTAGTAGTTGTTTGCCCAAGAGACTATTTCTATAGTTGAGTTAAACACTTGGTGGATTCCAATTGTTTATTTTCTATTATATATATATATATATGTATTACTATGTCGTTGGATTTCATAAACACCAACACCCATGTTGGTTGAGTGACCAACCATAGTGGACTCGGGATAGTGTTTCACCAATAACTAGGTTGGAAAGGAATAGATGATTGAAGACCCCTATTTACCAATTCTCTTTTCTGTGTAGTATTATATGAAGATATAAATGGTGGTAACCTTTTTCATATATGTTTATTGAGGTTAGTAATTTCTTTTGGTTATTTTACACAAATGTATCTCAAGATAGAGTGTTCTAAGGATAAATATAGGCATATTGTTTATGGTCTCTGATGGATTGAAGTATGATACAGTATGTATAGGATAAGTGGATCTCAAAAAATAATTTATTACTATATGGGGATATGGATGTCAATTATGATATTATGTGATTCATGGAGTGCATGGTATGTTACAGTAGTCCAAGTGTATTTGTTGTAGATATCCTATTTGAAGAGATATTGACTAGGATGTGTGATAACGAGGTAGAGTAGGAAACCAGTGGGGAAGTGGTAGAGTGGAAAATTATTTTGATATTTAGGTAGGATATTATGTTATGAATTGTATTTTATGATTGTTGATAGATCCAGGTTGTGGGGATGAAATTTTTATACATGATTAGGTGAGGATTTAGTTTTACTTGTTTATTCACTGGGCCTTAATATGATTTCAATATATTTTGAATGATAGGATTTAGGTATAATCCTAATGACTATACATATTATGTTCACTGTAAGTAAATATGAACTATTTTTATAGACTACAGTAGCTGGTTGGTGATTATGATGGTCATTACTATATTAAAGAGTTGTTCATGATTTTTTTGGGCTTTGAGGTCGATGTCAAGGATTTTCCTTTTGGATTTTGCATTTTCATTTTCATTTTTTCAGTTGTATGAAATTAAATTCATGTATAGTTATAAATTATTCTTTTACGGGGAGGATTTTTTTGGTTCTTTTATAATATCACTCATTCCTTATTTTATTTTTAGAGGGTAATACCTCCCATTTGTGTGTATGATATACTCTCATTTCTTATCAGTAACCCATTAACTATTGGAGGTAGTATTCAACCATAATTATATAATTTCTCTCACTAAAATCACTAAAGGTGTACCTTTGGGGGTATGCGACTTTAAAAAGTTGTATCAAAGGATGAGGATGAGGATATGAAGGAGTTTTGAGGTAGGAATTGGCGAGGAATGCCTGGGTTTGTAGAGAAATGGTGTCATTAATGTTTAACGTGTAATATAAATAAGGGATACCCACATAGAAATAGGTATTTAGGGACCCCAATGATCCCATGGGAGGATAATTAAATATACTATGCCTATTAAATGACATGATGCTGGTTGTAGGGTATAGACCTAGAAAATTATCATGCATAATTTTTATTTAGCGAATTTTTAAAAGGGGTAGACTGTAGTAGTATGTCAAACCAAAATTAATTAATTAATCATTAATATCCATTAATATAGTTTTATGAGTCCCTAAATATTTTTTAGTTTTTAGGTATTGATCCTGGTCGATTTCCTCCTCAGGTTCACATCAAAGATGTTTAGTAGAATATACTAGGCTATTGAAAAAGAGTTGCGGTTTTCTATAAAGAAACATTTATGAGGAAATTTCTTGTGTTTCAGTGTGAGTGTATAAAAAATTAAAAGGGATCCATTTTTGATATAGCTATATGTGAATGGTTTTATGATGTGGATAAAACATTCAAGTTAATCAGTGCTCGGAAGGAGCTTTGGGTTTAATTAGTTGTGAAAATAAGGCACAGGGAAGCAAGGTTGCGGTGGTTCCTGTTCTTAAGGTATCATGAGGCATAAACTATATCATGGGATAATTTTTGAGACTATTTCCAAGAAAATTTTATTTTTTCAACTACATTTAGTCACAAAGATCTTCTTACCCTTTGATAAGGGAACTCTAACATGTAGGAGTTTGGGAATAGTTTCCAGAATCATATCCAAAATGCTTTGGGCCTCAAGCCATAAGTGGAGGCCATGGTGGGTAATTTTTAGGAAGCTTTAAATAAATAGATATAATTTTAGGTAATTCCTTTTAGATGAATACATATATTGAGGTATTGGTGAGATCATAGGTTGTGGATATGACATTGTTCAAGACTAGATAAACACATGAGGAAATCTTCTAGATTCTACACGTAGTATAGATATGGTCTGGAGTTAATGGTTTCTCGGATAGAGGAGTTTTAAAACAAAAAAGGGTATTCCCAAACCCTCTTCAAATCATTTCTCTAATGGTGTAATCTCTCAGGTCCATTCAAAGGAATTATAAGTTTGTTTTTCAATTGTAGGTCATGGTTTTCATCAACGAGAGTTCCTAACCATTATGATAAGGTATCATGTGGTAGGTGTTCAAATTTGGGTTCCACTATAATATTAGTACTATACATGGGAGTGTAAACTGGGTGATCACGCCTTTGATCAGCAGATTAAAGATGGGAAAGGCATAGTAAAATTTGTGATACTCTTCATCCTCAGAGAGAAGATCATGACCATGAATGTGGTTATTTTCAAGGATATATAGGTCATGGAATAAGTCATGTTTTTCTCTATGCTCTATATTTTATAGTTCTAGATGAGCCAGATGTTATTAGAATAACATTTTATTGTTTTCTACTTTGGGGAATGCATTATTTGATTCAGGATCAAGACACTCCTTCAAATCACTTGCCTAAATCTGTTCTTTGGGACATTAAGTAGAGAAAATTCTATTTCCCTTAACATGGACTATGTTTTTTGGAGGTAAAAAATTATTATATATAATATATAGAGACTATGAGATAGTTATAGGGAAGTAAAAAAATTCGTGATACTTCCAATTTTTGCGGATATATCCATACAACATCATCATCATCTTAGACTAGCTATATTCAATTTAGGATATCATTGATTTCCTTAGAAGATAGATGTTGTTTTATAATTATGAAAAAGAATATTTTTTTTCAATACTGATCAAGACACTCATATCATTAGAGGATAGTTTCATCCATTTCTTCTTTGATGGACTAGTTGATACTGAGTTTAACAGATCTTAATTTGGTAATGTTTCCCATGTTTGAGGAAGATCTCCCATATTTCATTACTAAAGAGGTTGTTGAATTACACCCTTTAAGGGAGATCAAGTTTGTTGTAGCTCTAAATTAATGATATTCTATAATATTAATGTCTCTATATTACATGTAGTCTTATGAGTTATGATATATATAGATATAGTTCTATGATCACTTGTAGTAATGATTTTTTCAGCAGAGCATATTGATTTGGGGTGATATGGCATTGTTTTTAAAGAAGGCTAATGATATTTGGTGTATTTTTATCGGTTATCATCACATGAATTAGGTGATAGTGAATAATAACCTCAATACTCCGTGGAATTATGATTAATTTTATTAGATTAAATGAGCTATTTTTTTCTCAGTGATTTATTTGTAATCAGGAAATCATTAGATGTGGTTGAATGATGAGGATATTCCTAAGATTACTTTTTTATTGTCATTATATGCATTATATTTTTGTTGTAATTTTATATCATTCCATGAATTCCATAGATGTATTTAAGGGGTTGATGAATGAATTGTTTTGAGAGGTTATTGATGGGTTCATGTTGATTTTCATTGATTACGTCCTAGTGTACTCTATGAATTATAAGGAGAAATCCTAGAATCTATGTGGAATTTGGGGAGTTCTTTATCATTAGTAGATATTCAGGAAAATTTAATAGTCTGATTTTTGGGCTCATAAAGTTCATTTCATGGGGAATTTCATTTCCTAGTGTAGTGTATCCATTGATCAATCAACTATCAAGCCTATTGTTTCTTGGGATGACTCCAGACTATAGTACAAGGGTTGTGTTTCCTCAATCATATAGTCTATTATAGGAGGTTATTTCCCTACTTCACATGTATTTTGAATCCTATTCTAGTACTAAACATAAAGGACCATCTATTCTTGGAGAATGATCGATGTATGGAAATATTCAAGTATCAAAATGAGAATTTTTCTAGTCATATAGTTCATCATTTTCCAAAAGAGGTAGTTTAGTTTTAAGTTTCTTATAACACTTCACATCATGGATTTAGTGGTGTCTTGATATAGAATACGGTGGGTTTTTCTTATAGGTCTCAATATTTATGTCCCCGTGAATGTAAATGTTCTTCAAAATATCTTGAGTTTGCATCATGTTTGTTTTCATTATGGTTTTGGTGACAATACCTCATCAAGTAGAATTTTGTAGTTTTCACCGATCATAAGAGACTGTCTATCGTCTTCAAATAAGAAAATTGAGAGGAAGAAATTTATTTAGGGGGGATAATATAACACCCTAAAAGATTACTCATTTTCTACTACATTGAGATATTTTATTTTAGAAACCTTACATAGATCTATATTAAATTATTTGCATTCTCTTCATTTAACATAGTATCCAAGGATAATTCCTCCATATCTTCTCCCCGTGTCACCTGAACATTCGACAACAACACAAGATGGAATTATTATAGGATAATAAAATTTATATTTCTTATATCCTATGAAAGGATAATGTTGTTTTCAATGTGATAAGATAGAATTCACATAGTGGTTCCATGAATGAGTCTGGAGATATTTATGGAGTGATGGAATAGGTCTTCAAGGTGCATCTTGATAGGGGAGATGTTAGTGGAAGAGGATACCATTTCTAGATGATGGTGTAGTCACATTAGAGATGTAGGTGGGGGATTCCATTCTAGAGGATTATTAGGTTGATGTTTTATGTGGTCATGTTTTCTATAGTGAGTCCCTTGATGGATTTTTGGAGTATGATTGTCATCGGGTGTTGTGCCATGGGGAAATTTTAATTACATTTTTAAGGATATATGTGGTTCTCTATGAGTGACAATTCACCTTTAGTAGTACATCCTGGTGTAAAAATTATATATCATGCTCTAAGAGGTCATTTTTTGTGGCATGTATTGAAGAATTTAGTGTTGATATTTCTATTTAGATGTTTAGTCTACCATAAGGTGAAGGTTGAACAATATGTTTCCGATTATTTTCTCTAGTATTAAGATCTTCCTTAGTGGATGTTGGATAAAATTTTGAAGTAATTTTTCATGGGTTTACCTCTATATTAGGTTTGTTATGATGTTATATGGGTGATATTTTACTATCTGAAAAAACTAGATCGCTTCCTAGTGATAAAAAAATCATGATTAGTGGAGTTTTTTGCTGAGGTAGTGTCTATAGAAGGTGATATGGATCTATGGAGTATAGGGGATGATCATCTCTAGTTGTGGTCCTTGTTTCAACTCCAGGGTATAGATAAGCATCCAACATTATTTTTTATATCATTTTTCCTTAGTTCTATTTTTCATATAAAGATAGAGTATAGTTTTCATTCTATTGAATATGTGTTCCAAACTTGTATCCTAGAATTTTGGGGTTCAAAAATGATACACCCACCCTTGGTCGAGTTTTTCTACAATAATAGTTTCTACTCCACCACTAATGTATAATCGTTTGAATTTGGTTATTGTCAGTATTTCCATGGTATGTTGTGATAGATAGAGGTTATATAGTCTATAATTATTAGGCTAAATTTAGTGATAAGAATGGTATACATGGTTCGGTTGATTTGTGAGAGGATAAAGGTAGTGTAGGGTTGTCAAAAGTCTTATACCATCCATAAGAAGAGACCACTAGAGTTTGATGTTTGGGATCATGTGTTCTTTAAGGTGACTTGTTTTCATGGGAAATGATGATTTTTTCCTAAGAGTAAGCTTTCTCCCAGGTTGTTGGGCCTTTCTAGGTGTTGTATCATGATATATTCATTGAGTATTTGATAGAATACCCCCCACATATTATACATATTAATGATGTTTTTTATTCATCGAAGATTCACTTCTATCATCATGATGATTCTGATATCATCGTTTCTAGTGAGGTTGATGTTAATGATGATGTGAAAATTAAGGATATTCCTTTTGTGATATAGGACTCCAAGGATAATGTTTTTTGTGTGGAAATTCTATTCTCATTGTTCATATCAATTGGTGGAATAGTTTTATGGATGAGAGAACCTATTAACATGAGTTATAGATAAAAAATCATTATCAAATTTTTTTCCTTCTTAAAATTCTTTTGTAAATATTTTTTGATGTTTGACATTATTTGTCTTATGATATATTTCTCCCTTCCTTAATTCCATGCTTGTAGATTTTTTTTGATAGGTATCACTCATGATATAATTATTGAGAGTTTGTTAAAAATATTATAATGATCCTTACCATATTTTTATAAGTGAGATGGTTGTTACCCTCTGATTTTCATATTCTTGAGAGTTATCCCATGGGGTGGTAGTTTGGGTAACCCATATTACTAAAATTTTAAACAGATTTGGTTTTAATCATATATGGTGATAATTTTTATAGGTATATAATATAATTTATTAGATCTTATTGTCCTTTAATAATAATTTTTTTGAGCATTAGTGGAGTAGATTAGGAGTTTGGTGTTATTCTAAGGTCAAAAGAAGTGTTCTGACCTTTCAAAATGTCATCTCATCATAGTAGTGGGTGTGGTACTGACCGTTCTAGGTATTGGGTTCTCGGTGGTTGTCCATGTGGTTCTGGGGGGCACCACAACCACGAAAATGTATTGTCAATCCATATTTATTGGAATTTCCATTTATAGTTCAACCTTTTTAAAATAGGAAGCATGAAAATTCCTAGGGTGTGTATGGATCTAGGTATTGATCTTTAGGATCCCACCTATGTGAAATAGTAAACTATATCACACCATGCCATGTTCATGGTCATGGTGATCGAGAAAAGACCATGTCCTTGGTTCCAAGTCATAGAAGATGGTCGTGTTAGATTTTTATGTGGGCACCATAGAGTGGACTATGTTGATGTATAAGCTATTGTGATGGTCAAACTCTATTTTTAAAACATCAATGTTTTGGGGATCTGGGTTTAGGGGATCTGAATCTCCCATTGACTAAGGGAACCATAACATGGTAAGATTTCATGACATTTTGGGGGAGTCCAATGAGATCTCATCTATCTATAGAGAGAATGAGAACACCTATATGGGTTATATTTCATCTCTCTTGAGATTTGGATAACTTTAGACCCCCTAGGTGACCTTTTTCATCTCATTTGAGGTTTCATACCCCCTTAGATCATTATGTCGTGTTTTTTAGATTTAAGTATGATCCCTCATATTCTACAATTCCCATTATCTTAAATCCTTATATTATAGGAATAATTTATAAATGGGAGGAATTTTTTGGGTGTTATTTTTCATGGTATTATGGTGAATTAATGGTGATAGGTTTTGGAGGTTCTTCCTTTAGTTTCAGTGGTGGTTGGTCCTCGATCAACCATTATTTCTCCAAATATGTCAGTCTTATAAATCTATGTAGTTAATTCATTTAATATCCTTGTTTTTATGTGAAATCATATATTTTTCATGTATTGTATTTTTTTAATGGTATAATTAACCTAAATTAATATAAAACTGGAATTAAATAAAGAGATGGTTCTTGGTCGTAAAAATCACATGCATTTATTCTATGTAAATAGTTTGCATCTTGTTTTTTAAAGATAGTGTGATATATATTGTTTATTATATGGATTATCATTTTTTTATACTTATAAATTGGATTAATAGAATAAATATTTAAATTAATTATGATTAAATAATAAATATGATTTGATAATTTTCATCATTTTTTGTATAATTGATGAGACCATATGTTATTCTTGGTGCATGTTTAAGTAATAATTATTATTTTTTGATATCTAAAGCCTTATATTTCCTATGGTTTTAACCTATGATAAATGAATTGGTAAAATAAATAAGATAACCAATTGGTTGTTTGATGAAGAAAATTTTTTGTGGAAGAGCATTAGCATTTTCATATGAAGGCTAGATTACTTGGTTCCGGGATTAAGATTCCAAGTTCAATATTTTTTTCTTGTTTCATTTTTTGATTTATTAGGTTGATGAACCTTTTAATGTGATTTTATATGAACCAATGATTCCTAATAGGTTAGTGGTAAATGGGTTGGAAGGCCTAATTTTTTGGATTTAGTTGGTTCCTGTGATGGTTGGATTCATGGTGAAATGTATGGTGGTGTTGGGTATGGAACCAAGTCTAATAGAGCAGGTTGAAGCTTGGTTTTCCCATAGTATATCAATATAAAATCTAGGATTCATGTTTCGATAATAAATTTCTTTTAATGTCTATATGCTTGGGTTTTTAATTACTACATTCCTTTCCATTATTATTGATATATCTAGTTTTTCGTGGTTTATGTATCTTTTATGGTATCCTAGGATAATTCCAAATGTACCTATAATTATATAATGATAATTAATGTAAACATTTTTAACCCATTATGTTGGGTTCTCAATGGAATGTGAAATGATGATAATCATTGAGGAATAGTGTAATCGTTTGGTTTATTCTTATAGGACATGGTTATTGGTTGATAATAACATAATGTGAAATGTTTAAATAAAAAATTAATTAAAATGAAGTCTCTTGAAATGTTTTTGTATTTATAGGATATCTTACCCATATTAGGGGTAGTCTGGTTTCCAAGAGATGATAGATGTAGTTATGGTTAAGGCTAGGTGGTTTCAAAAAGTGTGGTTTGTGAGATATATATTTATTTTTATGTTATTTTACATCATATGATACCCTGACCATTTCGGTAGAAAGATTGAAACTAGTGGGATTCAGTGGGTGTCTTCCCGAATATCTAGGTTACTGAGGAATGGAAGGTGAACTACCCCTTCATTCCCAATCTCTTCTCCTAGAATTATTATGTATTTAAATTAATTATGGTTAGATTTACCATATATTTGTAGATATATGTGATGGATTTGGTGATTTTTCACATATTTATTTCAACATATATTATCTTAAGGATTATTATAGGTATGTTGTGTTTGGGATGTGACATCTTGAGGTATAATTCATGATGTAAGGGATATGGTGGATCTCAAAAACTACTCAGTAACTATATAGATATGTGTATACTAATGATGAGATGATGTGATACATGGTGTTCATGGTATGGTATAGTTTCCCAAGATTTTTTTGAGAAAGATTACTTATCTAGAGAGAGAATTCAAAATAAATGTGATGTTTGGGTAGACAAAATAACTTTTGGATGTGGTACAAATGTATCTTATTTTGATATATTTTTGGATACTCTATTATTACATATATGTAATTATTGTTGAGAGAGATATGGCATGGCTGGGAATTTAGTATTTATGTTTAGGTAATGTCTTATATTCACCTGTATACTCCCCAGGCTTTAGTATGTTTCTTTATCTTTTTCATGAGAGGGTCCAGGGAGGATCCTTCTATTTACACCTATTATGATCACCCAATATATATATAAATAGTACCTCAGGAGTTGTTTTTTGATAGGAATTATTTTTACTCACTCGTGGAGTTATGGAGGAGTTGTTTAGTCTTTAAGGTATCTGTTGATGATGTTTCATTTGGTATATATATTTTTTTTTAATTTTTCTATTCTATAAAATTACATGCATGTGTTATGATCTTTAATTATTTTATGATAATAGATTTTAAAAGGTTGAACCTTATCTCTCTTTCCTCATGTTCTTCCTAGAGGATAATAAATCCTATTTATATGTTTGATATAACCTTAGGGCCTGTCACCAACCCATGGACTATTGGAGGATGGATTTATGCATTATTTTCTTACATGACTCACTACTGACTATAAAGGGGTACCTTTGGGTGAAATAGTTCATGAAACTGATTACTCTTAGAGAATGAATTGATCAAACACACGAGGTTAAAAATAATTGGCTATGCTGAAATCTTCATGACATTTAAGAATTCTATAATAAACTCAATGAGTTATGATTGAAATTATGTCATACTCAATTTTAGGATATTATAATGAGTGAATATGATTGATTTGATATGTTATTATCATAGGTAAATAAAATTTTGAGTTCGATTCAATGTTGTGTATTTTCTCTTGGGGATTCTATTATTGCAAAGAAAATGATACGAATTTTATTGGAAAAGTACGAGGAAAAAAATTAACCTAAGGATCAGTATTTGGATGAGTTTATTTTTAAAAACATTAACAATATGTTGATAGATTATATGTGGAAGATGAGTTCAGACTTAAACAATAATATAAAAAATAGGTAGATTTCAAAACCTCTAAAGGTTTAAAATTCATAGAATCATAATTTTACATAGAAGATTAATCTATTTATGAATATTATGACATGAAATTTAATGAATTTATATTATTATATCTAGAGTAATGTAGTATTTAAAATTTTTGTATAAATTAAAAAATTATTTTACGTATTTTAAATAGAGAAATATTAGATATTTTTCATCCAGTTTCTCTAAAAATGAAAAAATCGTCTGTGAGTATGATCAACCAATAAGATATCTTAGAAAAATAAATGTGGTAAGTACTCAAACTAATGAAAAATTCATTTAAGTATAGGGGAATAAAAAAATGTTAAATAGAATTATGTTTCTCTAAAAATAGGATTTGACATATTTTGACGAGAAAAGTGAAAATAGGATGAAGAGTATAATAATTAAGTTCTTCAATCCATTATGGATAAATCAAAAGAATATGATACCTCTATATAGAAAGTATTTATTAGAAAATAATAATGTATTTATGAGGGTAAATGAAATAGTTTCATATAATAATAGAAATCTTTGTATAATTAAATTTAAAAAAGAATCTTGAATGAAAAAAGATAACATTGAATAATGAGAATGATTCATTAAATAAATATTTTTATGAATCAAATTATTTTGATATTTTTATGATGGAAAGAGGGTTTGTAAGAAGGATAAGTGGTATAAATGTAATCCTTCAATCAAGTCAAAACATTATTCACATTATAGCAGAAAATATAATTTCCAAGAACAAGAAAATGAAAGTAAGTGATGAAAAGTTCTTCAAATCTAAAAATAACTGGAAAACTTCATTAATTAAGTTTCAAAATTAAATAGTGACATTGGAGAATCCTTCAAATAAATGAATAAAGTTATAAATGATACTAAATATCAAAACATATTTCCAATTATATCATGGGAAAAATATTTTTGTAGTAATTATTATACAAAAAAGGAGGTTATTCTTAAAAAAGGGATGAATGTGATCATTTCACATAATAATGGTGAGATTACCAATGTTATATGAAACTGTGGTTTATAAAGTTATAAAATAAATGAGTATTAAATGATAATATCGAGGTAAATCCCATAGATAAAGCCCGAGTAACAGAGATAACTCTTAATCATGAGGATCTTTAGAAAACATGGTGACAATAAAATATAAATAGGAATATATGATAATATTTTGATGAAATTTATTCCTAATATAGAATATTTTGATGGGATAGAATATTTTGGTGTTGTGGAGTATATGGACAGAAATTTTATATATATAGGTAAAATATGACACTCCCTCAATCAAATATAGATAATTAATTTATGGGGTTGCAAGTTGAAGAAAATACATCCCCACAAAAACAATTTATTAGTAGAAATTCAAATTTAAATATTATATTGATTCTCTTAATAAACTTGTGGGATGGGTTAGTAATTTAGAAACACCAAAAAATGGTCTTACAATTATACTGAAGAATATTTAACAAAAAAAGATACTCTAAATCTATTAATAGGTGTATTAATAAATAAAAAAAATTATTTATTTAGGTCTCTTACAAAACCATGAAATTCTAAATACTTGTACAATAGATAATGGTAGTTCATTTCACATAACTAGAAAAAAATTTCATTTAATATTTATCAAAAGGTATTTTAGGGGAGTTATTATTTTTTGATACAATTTATCACTGAATGTGAAAGGAGTTATAAGAACCAAAACTGGTGAGTAAAATTTGGAATCTATCTATGCTCACTTTGTGGATAGGTTGAGGCATAATCTCTAGAGAGTCTCTCAAAATTATGATAATGGTAATTGGGTGATCATTTGAATGAATGGACGTTTCATTGGAATAAGGAAGGGTGAAAAAATAATAATCATGTTAAAATAAACAATATGAAAATTATTTTATATTTCCAATGATCAAAATTCATGTTTCTTCAGTACAAAATAAGAGTACATGATTTATCACAAAAGACTTGTCCATTTATATCAAAAGAAATTATAAAAACTCATCAAATATATATTCCTAATTTTTTTAAAAAAGTTGAATAATTAGAAATTATTCATGTTTAATGCTTTTAAAAATGGTTTTTTTTAAAAGTCAGAAACGTTGAAATATTAAATAAAATAAGATTATGGAATTGATACCCATGAAAGTGGGTGATCTTATGAGCTTAAAATAAAAACAATTACATTTTTTTGATGTTTTTATGACGCATTTTTATTTTATGTCATATAAATTTTATACTCTTGAGATGGATAATCAATTTTAGAGGTGTACTTAAAATAAAGTTGTATGTTCTATCGGGATATTTTAGTCTGAAAAAAGATTTGAATACATGTATGGGGAATTTAAAGCATATCATGATATTTTTAGAATAAGGAATTAATATAATGATTCATATAAAACATATAAATGGAATTTTTTAAATGAAGAACCAATTATTAGTGGATATGGGGATAACAATGTCATCAAATTACGGAACCTTATAATACTTTTGGAAAAAAAATATTGCATAGGGGGTGGTTTATATCTTTAAATTTTCTCAATATGCCATGAAATATGTGGATTAAAAATAATAATTATTTGGAGAATTTATCATCCCATGATATATCAAAATTAAAGGTTGACATTAAGGTAATTATGATGAGTGATCTAATGAGTGGATATTTCCTTGATATACACTCAATGCAAGGAATTACTAGTCTTACAAATAAAAAATAGTGAAAATAATTGATATTTATGATGTCATAACCATGGAAAATAAAAATTTAGTGTCCATATCATTACCTATTAAAGATTAGATTAATGTAACTAGAGAAAAAGTTAATGAATAACATAGTATATATTTGGTTATAATAGTAATTTTTTTATATTTTCTTGCTAAATCTAAAATGTATATGAATGAGGATTGTATAATGAATAAAGGAAATAATTTTAAATGATTTTAAAAACACATGGAGCCTAAAATAATCATTCTAGATAGCAATAATGGTTTTTAAAGATAGAGAAGTATAATGTATAAATATCATACCGGCTTACATAATATTGTTGAGAAATGCGTACAATATGATCATTTTATTAAATATATGTATTAAGGGGTAAATTATATAAAAAATAATGAAACTTTTGAATTGGTTTCATTTCCCAAAGATAATAATGTTATTGGTACAGTGTGGGTATTTCAAAATAAACCCTCAAAGAAATGATTTGTTAAATGGAAAAAAATCTCATTTTTCATGAATGTGTTATAATTATTTTGATGGTATCGACATTGATGAGTCATTTACTCAAGCAACAAGGCTTTAAATTATTCATATTATTATTATGATATGTTCTCACAAATTGATATGAATTCATCATTCTTCAATGTAGTTCATGAGTAATAGGTTTAAATTGAAAAAATGGAAGGTATTATCCTTGATGATGCTGATTATTTAGTATAAAATATAAAAAATATATATTGGATCAAAAAACACCCAGAGTGTGGTATTGAAATTTGGATAGAGGCAGAAAAATCATGAACATCAAGAAACTAATAGTGGATAATGATAGTTATATCAATGCCGATAATACAAACTCACTAATTATGAATATTTATGTCATTGATTTTATTATTATAAAAAACAATGGGATTTTTTTTGAATTTTTTTAAACAAATAACAAAGATTTTAGAAATGTATATTATTGGTGGGATGAAATTATTTTTGGGTTTTCAAGTCATTAATGTAAAATTTTCATTCTATCATAATATTAGTATTATTTATATTTACTAAAAATATTTGGAATGGAGGAATCAATAGATTTATTTACTCTTACAATCTCAAAGACCACGATTTAATAATATAGAGAATAAATGAATGAGCATAAAAATATATTTAGAAGGATCATAGAAATAACACTTTACTTGACAACACCAATATTAGTTACTTTGTTTTCATTCATCATTGTGCATGATTCCAATATAATCATAAGGAGTTACATATTTTTTAAATGAAATATATCTTTCCCTATTTAAAATTAATTCTATAGTACATATAAATGTATGATAAATACATATAATTTTAGCTTTAGGGTACTTTTGAAAAAAATGGGAAGTTATGTTTGTGAGTTAAAATACACTTCTAATGTTTATTTCTTTATTGGAGGATGGTTGTGTTCATGGGATTCCAAGGATTAAAATTTATTCAAACTAAGAATAGTTAAATATTTGTATATTAATGAATCATAATCCACAACCCAAATAATGTTTATGAAATCACAATAGTAATACATGTGGGTGAATGTCTAATAGCCTATAATGATTTGGTTGGATAATAAAAAGTGAAATCAATTTGTTGAATAATATAGTGAAAAAATCAGGGTTGATGCATATTGATATAATGTTCAAATTAAATAAGGATAAGGTGTAATATTTAGATATTTAATTGGAATATGTTTTTATAATGGATATTGTAATGAATATCTTGCTGAAGTTATTAATGTAGGATTTATTTTATCACTTGAGAGTTTTCTTGGGAGTACATTCTATTAAAAAATATTTATGAGTTCATTACATTTTCACCATTCATTATTTTTAATTTATTGTAAATGTAAAAGAATAACATGGGAGATATTCATGAGAATGGGGAGATAAGATAAATTCTTTTTGTTTAAAAAAATGGGGGGAGAGGAGTATTAGCATTTCCTTAAATGGGGATACATGAGATTAGTTGGTATCTAAATTTTTGGGGAAGAGAATACATTGTTTTAGGTTTTTTACCAAAAAAACATAAGGTTATATAAATGAGAAATTGGATATTAAAGAATCCCCTTGAAGTGAATTGAAATGAGAGGGGTTTCAGATTGAAGATATCAATTGTGATTGGTAAATATAGTATTGATAATTACACTATGGGTTAGATAAATATAAATAAATCATTATATATAATGGTGTGGTGTTTAGATAATTCTCATATATTGATGATAAAGTGACTAGTTTTTAGATTTAAATCATTCATGAATTTTCATTGTAATATTGAATTTATTTATCAATCACATGCTCATGGATAAGATTGAGACTTGTTGAAGCCTGTCAAAATAAAAAATATTGAGAAAAAATATGATTAATTGAAAAAAAATTCATGGTCATATTAAAACCACATACTAGATAATGTATAAAAAAGGACCATGAAGGAATAAAATAAAAATTACGATTTCATAGTTGTAGTGCCTTATTTTTCTCATAGAGAACCATAATGAGTTCTAAAATAGTTATAGTGAAAGTATATCATGTCATGGTCCATGATGGAAACACTCAGAAATATGTTTTTCAATGTTTTAGAATAAAATTTTTAGTAATAAATACGTATCTCAAGGATTTGAGATAGAGATGGGAATTTTCCATACTAGGGTGGAATGGAAACTCCTTGTGAACCACATTGACAAGAAACAATTTCCACCATGAAAATCATGGTGGTGCCGGTCTAAAAAGCATTATAACACATTAAATATGTTAATGGTGTGGAAAAATTAATTGATATATTCTAATGGAAAAAATTGATAGTGGTAAACATAGAGGAATAAAGAATATCTTGTTTTATATTTTAGATATCACTATGATCTATTAGAATACATTAGGGAGAGATCCATTATGCTGTCAGGGTTTCATGCCTATATATGTGATGTGTTTCACGTGAAAAGGTTTAATAAAACCACGAGGTATCAAAAAAATACATTACATAGAGTATTCCAATAAGGATATGATGGATTTGGGGAGAGGAATAATCATTCACGTGTGATCCAACCATGGTGGGACTTGAGGAAGCTGTAAAGGATCAATAGAATAATTAATAATTGTTTAAATATAACATATACTCAGGGGTTTGGACATTATTTCTGCTCTAACTTCTATTCTTTTTTATAATAAAATATGAATTTGGATAAAAAAATCACAACTATTGGAAATTGTTTGTGTCCTCTAAATAAGAATTAAGAAAATCACGAAGGAAAAAATACTTGAATATGGGTATTATTTTCCTTATAATACAAAGAATGAAGAAGGTGGCCATGATTATGCAGATCATGGGAGACACCAGGAGACACATGAAGGAATGAACATTTAATGGTCATATATATGGCCACATGGAACACATAAAATGTGGAAGTCCCCACAATGTCCCTTCAACAATTTCTTCAGCTCTTATAAAGGAACCCTGGATGAACATCAACCACATAAAGCTAGCCAAATAAGCTCCCTCGGGTCGCACAACTTGTTGATTAGAGGATTCCTGACAAAAACTCAAAAAATACATTAAAAATAGGAGGAAAAAATACAAAATTTTGGAGCCTCTTACAGTTTTAAAACTCACATGTCCCATCACCGCCATGGAGAATGATTATCCTAAAAAATAATCAAGCAAACAACCAAAACCCTAGGTCTTCATAAAATAAACAATGGAAATAAAAGGATGATAATAAGAAGACTCTTGTGGTCATAATAATCATACTACATGCCAATGAAGATCTGTGAGGCACCACAAGCACCCAACGACATGTCTTCCTTATCACATGAAATCTTACTGGCATGATATACTCAACACAGTAAGGGCCTAAGAAAGGTATATGTGACCTAGCACTCCCCCTTTGGATATATGAAGACATAGATATGTAATTTTCAATGAAATGTTCTCACCACATTTAATTTATATTTATCAGTCATGATATGCATCACCAATGGAGAGAGTGATTTTCTTCGAAAACACTCTTGCATGCTCACAAGATACCTAAACCTTTTTCCAAAAAAAAGAAAAAAATAAAACGGAAAAGGTAGGAGAAAATCGTGGATATAAAACACATGAAATTATCCAAGTATATCCATATCATAGTTTCTGAAGACCCCCTGAAAGGTAGGTATGAATACATGAAGACCCCCTAACAAGCCATCCTTATCTCGTTGAAAGTCCCAGACATGTTTTTTGAGACCACACGAAGGACTTTTTAGCAGATGAACTGATCTCATGGTGTCTATTGGACTTGTTAGTATGATAATATGAGAGTCCCTTGGCATTTAACAATGAGAAAAAAATTCCCATTTAAATGTCAATAAATGAGGTGTTGATGGGATGGTCTTGCAGTCACTGAAAATCAGAAAATTCCCTCGAGATGGTCTATAGAATGACCGTTGAAGACGCATGATGTTGAAGTCCCAAATTGAATACATCCTAGATATGTGTGATATTAGTTGTGAAAAACATCAAAAAATGGGGTGGAGGGGCCTATAAATCACCCACCCTAGCTTGAATAATGCATCCAAACACATATAGATGGACGAATCCTTGGAACCTCACACTGACACACACAATAATTAGAGTGGATTTCTTGTAGTGGCTAATCTCGCAACCAGGAATGTTTTCCATCAGATAAGATCTGGTTAATAATATGAGCAATAATGTATCATGTATAATCACTTCAATTGATCACTCATATATTACGCAAAAAGAATTCTAGTGGAGAATATGATGTACATATCGCATAACTGCTAAATCATGCACGACATAAAACAAGATAACATTGAACAAATCAAAATAATTTTAAAAAAGGATAGTTTAAATACTAAATATTGGGAAACTTATGCCAATAAAATATATTATGATCCTCATATGCTTCACATGAACCACTTGGGTCATGCGGAAACACCTGGATAGCTCAATCTGATCACACAATTCTCCATTGGTATACTATTTGGATGATGAAAAGTCCCCCATACATGTTAAAGAATGTCACATAGATCCCCCTCAATCACACCACCCGTGTCTTGTGAAACACTATGGGAAATCCATCAAATCCTTGAAATTTACTCTAAACATGTCACCCAGATCATATGATGGAATCGATACACATCAATCGAGTATTGATGTAGAACTGACGAATGTGAGCGGGATCTTGTGACATCCCTCAGACAGGTCATTTGGATTTGGTGATGACATCAGGACATGTCATCTTGGGTCTTGCATCATCCTATATATATGTATAATTGACTCTCATGATCCCCCAATAATGTAATCTAGATTTTGTGATTACACCATGGAATGTTAGATGGATCATTCGAAACCCTCTAGACAATCCAGTCAAGATCCTGTGATGCATTACGTGACATGCCATTTGGGTCATGTGATATCGTTCATACATTTCATCCTTGATCATGCAAAAAACATCATACATGCCTCTAGATAATGGAACGTCCCTTGGTAGAGTCTAATAGATCATGTGATTGTCTTTGTACATGCCTAGAATACATTCTATGATATGTTAAGAAGACAACCAAGGCATTTCAATGAGACAACCGACACATGTCAAGCAGACAAGCATGCCCGTTCATAGGGGCATCCCAGGACTTCATAACCTTGTCCACCCTCAGTATAGAATCCACACCTATTTTAACTATGAGAAAAATAATTCCTATCATAATTATGATATGTATGATGCATTCAAAAGGCTCATTGTCAAATAAGCATCCACTTCGGTATAATCCCCCATGTCACCAAAATTTGATCCATCATGGCCCAATCATTCCCAGGGGATGATCATTCTACCTCATCAATTAGTGGATTGAGAAACCAACTGATCTATGAGATATATGATTCCTGTTATAACCAGGATACATAGGAAGCCTTCCTAAGGACCAAGCACCATATTAAAAATCTAAAGGATTGTCCAAGCACATAAGTCCCACATCCATATGTAGTGAAACTAATTACTTGTTACCCCTTTTTTGTCACATCGAGAATGGATCATGTGGGCTTAGGGAGTTTCAATAGTCATATGATTTTCATCATGAATCTCCACAAACCAAAGAAACATCAACATATAATCCCCGATGAGTGGTATCATATGATTTCCTCTATATGCAAGAGTGTAGCTTGAGTCTAGTCCTAAGGGAGTGAACAAACTACGAGAAATATGATTCTTACAATAAAAAGGATATTTAGGATGTCATCCTAAGGCATGACCTCAAATAAGAATCCACTTCGGTGAAAGTCCACTCATGTCTCCTAAATTTCATCCATTGATACCAAATCAATACCAGTGGTGGATCCTTATACCTCTTCCATTAGTGGAATATTAAACTAAATTAACTACGATGACTCTAATTCTTTCCATAATCAGGATATGTAGTATGTCTCCTCAAGGCTCGATCTAGAATACCCAGTCCTCAAATTCCCACATATATTTCATTTCCACATGATGTTAAAATTCATGGTTTGAATGAAAAATGTGGGTTTTGATTCCTATCACAAATAGGAAGCATATGATTCCTCATAATGGCTCAATAACATCCTTAGAATATTAACTACCTCCATAAATGGGAAAAAATTACAATGTGCCTGGTTATACATCTTCATCGTATAAGAAGATACTCATTACTTATAAATGGATGAAGAAACAAGGATACATATTGATGGATTCACTAATCAAATCACCTTCTTCTACACATAAAATGGATTAACCTAGGATTATTCTATTAGGATAACTATTCCCACATTAGTATTTAGAATTGATTCACAAATATATCTTAAATCTATAAGAGAGTCTCATAGTAGGGGAAAACTACCCTTAAAAGGATGTGATGATCCCAACCTTCTATCCTCTTGACCAATGTGGCTCTAATGAAAAAAAGGTTATACCCATAGTTTTGAAAAAACACATGTGTATATGTCACCCTTATACTCACATTTTTCCAAAAACTATGGGTATAGGGTTTAGTTCAGAACTATACCCATGGTTTTGAAAAAATATGGGTATATGGTTTGTTTCATGACCTATACCCACTTCCCCATAAAAAACATGAGTATATGACACCCCTATACCCATGGTTTTGAAAAACCTTGGCTATTGGGTTTGGTTCAAAACGTATACACACGGTTCTTCAAGAAACCGTGGGTATACATCAAACCTATACCAATGGTTTTCCAATTATGGTGGTTATAGATCATCCTTGTAGCCACTATTTTTTTTATTGTGGCTTTAGATTTCCCACATAAGGACGGGAAACAAATCCCTCGATAATACATATTTCGACATTTTTTAACCTATATTAAAAAATATAAGTAAATATATAATATTATACAGATAATCATAGGTGGGGTAGTGGTTAATCGCTTGGATTCTATAGTGGTAGTCCAAGGTTTGAATTCAGAAGTAGGAAATTTTTTAAATCCTATTGCCATGGTTTTAGAACCATGGGTATAGGGTTATTGACATGATGGACTCAACTATTCCCATAGTTCATGACCATGGAAATTACTTTTTTAAACCATGGGTATAGCTCGTAGCAATAACAACGTCTTGAGCTCCTATGGTTCTCCGAACTGTTGGTATAGCCTATACCCATGGTTGTATGGGCTATACCCATGGTTCTAAATCGTGGGTGTATGGAATTTTCTAGTATTGTGAGTTCTTAAGCCTAATTTGGTCTGAAACCAAGAAAGGCAACCTACCATTGGAAATTAAGTCCGTACCCAATTATGGATGTGGGAACCATTGGGATTATCCATTAAGAATGACTATGTTGTCCCAACATCGGGGGTTGTGCAAGAAATACGACCCCCCACAATCCTCCATTGGATCAAACCGAATTCACACAAAACAACGGTGTCAAAGAATCTATTCTTCATTGAAGAAACTATGGTGAAATCGATATTAAGTGATTTAGCCATGACATATCCTTTACAACACAAAAATGAAAAACATACTAGTTATCATCAAACCATTTTTTTCATTATATTTGGGTTTCCAGGTCGTATCTTTTCCAACAAAACAAAAATGGTGAACCCGACATGAATATCTCAAATAACATAATGATTGGTTAATAATGTGTTAGTTAATTTTTATTTTCATATTCTATGCATGTAATGAGACTGACGTAAAATCATCAAATATCAAGATGTCCATTTTTCTATGTGTTTAGCCACTTTGTTGGAATATCAAACCAAGATGATAAGCCTGACATAAAACTTACACAAGATCCTCTATAAGTGGGGTTCTCATGAAATAAGTACATCCTTCCTTTGAAAATTCCACTATAACACCCTGATATTTTATTTCATGTCTCTTTTTATATTTAATTTCTTCGACAGCATAAGTTTTTCACAACACCAAGCATAAATGAATAATGATATGTAATTTAATATCAATATTTTAAAACGAAATTTACAACCAGGACATTAAATTGGAGGGAATGAAAAGTATTGAATAAATTATTAAATTTCTATATTATATATTTAATCAATTTTTTTTAAATTCGTCTGAATGATTTTTTAGTAATAATTTAAGAATGAATCCAATTTTACACATTAAAATGCAATTTTTTTCTAAAGGAAATTATATTTCCTTTTAATGAAACACTTGTTTTAAAACTAAATTTTTTCAATTTTATAAATTATATTGAACAAAATAAACCTCACTTCTGAAAATTTAATTTTAAAATTAGATTAGGGTGAAATTTTAGTATTTTTATGATAATATTTATTCTCTAGTGAACAGAGAAAAATACCTTTTTTTATAGTCTCAATTTAATTATATTAAAAGACTATTTATTATTTGAATTATATCTCAACAATGTAAGTAAAAATAAAATTTCGGCATCTCATAAATTATAATATAATATATTTACATCATGTAATATGTAAATAAATGTTTTAAAAATGATAAATTAAGTATCAGTGCTTTTGTGTGACGTAAATATTTATTTACTATTTTATAATTATTTATATGATTTAAAAGAAAATTAATTTCAGAATATAGATTCATAAATTAGTATTTTTTTATCTTATGGTTATAATATATTTTTATGGAATTTAATTAATTTTTCAACGTGTCAAAAAACCAGTTATAATTTTAAAATATGTATTTCTCGAGTAAATGAGGTCCTTATTTAGAATTTAAATTTATCATATTTAGAAAATTATTTTCATAAAATGGAGTCAATTTTAAAATTCTACATGTTAAAAAATTCTTAGGGTGAATTTTTGGCATTTTTCCAAAATAGTTGAAATTTTAGTGAATAGAGAAATACGGAAATTTATGTTATTTAACATTATATGTAAAAAAAATGTATTATTGAGTCATGAATGATGTATGGATGAGTAAAGAACCCATTTATTAGAAATAAAATTCAATAATTAAGGGATTTAGTCATAATAACCAACACTATTCACAGTCTTGAGCCAAAATAATAAACAAATAAATTAAATAATAAAACATCTCCCCTCTCCTCCACTATAAATACTACCTATCAGCACCCCTTCTACTCACAAATCATCATATTTTATGTTTGATTATAATATACCCATTTCCTATCCCATACCTTTCCCCCATATTTTGGGATTTCTGGTATCACCAAAAGACCATTTTCAGGTCCCTTAAGGAGGTTTACAAGGAGGAGACACTCAAGAGGTAAAACCTTCTCTCTCTCTCTCAATTTATTTTCATTTCTCATCCTTCCCTCACCATCAATGACCAAAGTGACATGAAAAATATATTATATTTTATATATTTTAATTTTACTATGTAAATGGTATATAAATAATCAATGCTTCTCTCTATCCATTTTTATTCTAAAAATAGAGACATCGTCCGTGAGGTGCCGATTTACCACCTTCAAGGATGATTAGTTTTTTTCCATTCCACCTGCTATTCATGTCATAAATTAGTTTTTATGGTTAAAAATATTTTAATATATATAATACAACTTATTTAATGTTATTTAACCAATATATATACATAATATTAAATCATAAGACAAAACTATTTTGTGATGATAAAAAAACGCCAAAATAATCTAAATGGTTATCATTAACGCTTTATCTAATGAATAATATTCATATCTAGAAAAAATGACATATAAGAAAATTAAGTATTATATATCTTAATAAATAACTTATAATTTTAATTCTGGATAACTATTATCATTCAAAAAGATCTTTCATACATGTATATAAGTGAACCAATCATGAATACAAAGGAAACGAAAACTCTCGAAAGAAGAAACTGAATATTATAACCCATTAAAAAGGCTAAAAAATAATATAATAGAATTATAATAAATCAAATACATGTATAAAATGTCATAAATTTAATTTTTAATTAATCTAATATCATTATTCAGGACGTTAAATACAAGTTCAGAACGCTTTCGTACACAAGATAAGGGATTCTTTCCTAGCTTCCATTTTTTCTTCAGGTTACACTTTCTCTCTCCTTACCCCAATGAAATTCTTAATTATTTTTATATACATCTTATAAATTCTGTTTATATGCTCCAAAATCATGTATCTAGATCTGTTAGTCATTATTTTAGGATGAAATACATGTTTTATAAGGTTCTATTTTAAATTCTTTTTGATAATCAAGCTCGATATAAGGGAACTTTCCAATATCATAACCATTTTCAAGTACAACCCGTAATATATTTTAATACACAAATATTTTTTCTAAAACAATTATCATGAAAAAATATATTATTTCATTTATATTTTTATGTCAAAATTAATCCTGTTTTAATTTTAAATACTCTATAAATTTTTCCCTCTACCTGCACTAAAGAGGACTATTTCTAAAGATACTTAAAAACTCTTTTTAAATATTTTCTCTCAAGTTAGAAATAATTTATTCCTAAAAAATAATTTCATCTTCCTTATATTGTTATTTTCTGGGATATTCAAGTTTAAAATCAGATTTTATGAAAAATACAATTGCTTTTCCAAAAGAACACGTTTTTATAAAGTAAAAGGTTATTTATATCAAGAGTTTGTCAATGATTTTATTAGACTATTTTTATCTATGATTATGATTCTAATATATCAAAGTGGTATAACACATTTTCATTTAAATATTTTCTTTTAAATTGATTATTCTACGTATTAGTAATGAATTGAACTTAGTATGTGATATGTGGATCCTGTTATAACCCCTCGATGCATCGGTAGATCTCACAAGACAAACTAGACCAGATTTTTACCCATTTATGTATGGTGTCTTAAATGAAGCCTTGAAGGTATGTTTATTGTGTCTGATATTATGTATTCCCTCATTATTATACTACCAATTGATATTCCATTTGATTATTCAACTATTAAAATATCAATGGTTAAGTTTCTTTCTCGTGTCATTATTTATGGTGTTTTTTAATCTAATTTTATTCCGACCATATTATATTCTAGATTATTTTTTAATGGAATATATTTTTCATTATTATCTATGAATTTTTATGTACTTTTATTTGTAATAGATTCCACTATTTTTATTATGATTAATAAGCATCAATACTCACTTATTTCTTATGTTTTATTCTTCCCCAAGAGACGAAGATGTATATTATGAATAACTCATAGGGATAATCTTGGAATTTATGTCTGTTTCCAATGGAGTTTCTATGTTTTTTGTTTCGAATTTATAATGTAATTTTTTTTTGTTTTTGTCGAATTTCTAGATCTACTAAGCTATTTTTTCTTTTAGTATGTGAACACTAGTTTTTAGTAAACATATAATTTAGTAAGGCCCCAACTCTAGGTTGTTGGGGTCAGGGTCTTTATAGTTGGTTCGAGTGAAAGTTTAGTAGAATCCTTTGAAACTCGATTTATAAAACATATATTTGGGAACATAACCCTAACAAAAATGTTGAGGATAATCATAGAATAACATCTTATCATTAGAACAATAAAGATTGTGTGGGTATTCCTAGAAATATATCCATTTTTGGGTATTAGAAGTGGAAGTGGATATGAAAAATATGTACCTTGGGGTAGAAACTCAGACAATGTGCCTCAGGCCCGAATCAGCGTAACCTAGTACACAAAAATGGTGCTTACTGCACACCTATTTTGAAACTCACAGGGGATATTTTTAGAATAATTCCCATTTTCTTTACAAACTGTTATGAATTACTTAAAAGAAAATATGTCCCCAAATAAACCATGTTTCTAATTATGAGATTAGCTGTGCAAAAATCTTCAATTTATGTTAAGTGTTTCTCTATTTAAAATTTTTTAATTATCATCAATAAACTAATTTAGTGTATTCCATTGTTTATAAAAGGAGCCTAGTGGGAGGAATGGAACCTGTATCCATATATATAATGCATTTCTGTATTTTCCTATGGGACCACTAACTCAGGTTATGAACAATAACCTTTGTTGTATGGAGCAGTCTAATCCACAATGTCGTTCAATAATGTTATACATATTTATGAAAAAACAAACTCCATCATTAAATGGGTCTAGAAAACCATTTGTATATGAGTAAGGGATAATTTTATCAGATAATATATTTCTCCATTTGGGAAGTAACTAATGAGAGATGGTTATTGAGGGAATTTTTCATCTATTAGGATATGCATGTCAATGGTGGTCATTAATTCAAAACACACAGGAAGAGGTAGAAATTTTAAAAATGTAATGGAATTATTTCAAGAAAATTTTCTTAGAAACATATTTCCATCATGAAAAAAATGCGGGTATAGAGATACAATTAATGAGTCATTGACAAAAATAGGAAGAAAAAATTTCCATGTATGAATCCAAATTTCTAAAGTTATTAAGGAAAACTATGGCTTACGTAAATAATCCAAAGAGAAATATTTATCATTTCTTTGATGGGTTAAAATAATTCCTTTAAAGGGTACTAGTTTCCCAAAAATTATCATCATACAAGGATATAGGTCCACCTGCTGTTAAGAAAGAGAAATAATTCTATAAGTTCTATGACTTTAAGGGAATGAAAGATAATAAGAGAACAGTAGAGAAACTTAAAGATAATGTGAAAAATTGTAAGAAGTTTTTTTCCCACATATGATAATTTTAGAAATAAACACCCTTGTACTTTCCTAAAAGGAATGAGAGTTTGTTACAAGTTTTTAGAGAAAGGTCACTAGGCTAAACAAATGTAAGGGGAGGAAAAAATCTATAATTGTGAAATGTTTCAATTGTAAGGATATGGGGAACTATGCGAATGAATGTCCCAAGTATTAAAGAAATATGGATTATAAAAAGAAAAGGGATCAAATTAAAGTGTATACTATTACTATAGTGTAAGTGGGATGATTAATTTCTTCTTATTTTATGGATTTAAGAATTATGTTTTGATTTTCTAGTTTTAAGAATCGTGAGATATATAGGGATTATACAATATCACTTCTTCATTATGAATTTCGAATCATGATTTATTTCATTAAGGTTTTATGGTGATCAAGGTATTCATATATTTTCTATGTGGGAATAAGAGCTACATTATTTCAGGATTCTTATATTAAGTTAATTTTAGAAATCTAGTGACCTTCCTTCTAAATTTCTGTTCATGGACATACATGATTTAGATGATTTAATATATTAACTACTTGTGGAGTACATAATGTTAAACAATAGAAATTATTGTTCATATGATAAACTTATTGGTTTCAGTAAATATTTAAAGGTTGAATGAATGTCTTAAGGAATATATGATTCCTTAAAAGTTATTAAAGAATGAAAATTAAATTTTTAACATTCATTTCAAGGTGTGAGGGATGTAGTGAAAATAGATATAAGAAAAACCAAAGGATGGAATTATGCTTACGACATGGAAAGTATTCAAGTAAGTTTATTTTCTCATGTGATTATCTGTATACTAAAAGAATTCCTCAACTAAAGGAAAATTATTTTGAAACAAAAACATTATCATTTGCTTTTATTTCTGACAAATAAATTTTATTTTAATTGATCATAAGATTTATAGTTTTGTGATAATTAACATTATAATGAAAATGTTCTATATCACTCTCAATAAAAATATTATAGTTAGATTACTCTTTCATGTACATGTTATCTCTTTCCACAAATTATTTCCTACCTTAAATAAAAGTTTTGTAGAGACCTTCACATTTCCCTTTCCCTCTTATTAAGAGTATATTTTATTAACCCTATTTCGGATGTGGGTTTCCCCCACAAGAATTTTGAAGTATCAACCTTTGATATTCAAAGTAAAATTTTAAATTGTGAGGATGAAATTTATTAAAGTGGGGAGAATGTTACACCAAAATATTTTATGGTATGCATATTTTAAAATTTAATTTCCTTGAAAACATTGGTTTCACACGACACCAAACTTAAATGAACAATGATATACAATTAAATAACATTATTTAACAACAACCATTATAACCTAGCTGTTAAATTGGTGGGAATGAATAATATTGAACAAATTATGAAATTTATATATTATATATTTAATTTTATGTCTTTATATTCATCCAAATTATTTTATAGGCATAATATAATAATAAATCCCATTTTACACATTGAAAGGCTATATTTTTCTAAAGGAAAATTCACCGCCTTTTAATGATGTACTTATTCTAAAAATATTTTGTTTACACTTTTATAAATAATATTGATCAAAATAAAATTTATTTTTAATATCATAATTTTAAAATTATCTTAAGGTGAATTTTTTTTATTTTTATGAAAATATTTATTTTCCAATGAATAGTGAAAAATACAGTTTTTTGTTATACTCTCAATTTCGTTTCATTAAACTTCTGTTTATGATTTTAATTATATCTTCCCTATAAAAAAAATAATTTTTTTTATCTAATAAATTAAATATATAGCATATTTACAACAAACAATAAGTAAATAAATGTTTTAAAAATGATAAATTATGTATTGGTATTTTTGTGAGAAAAAAATGTTTATTTAATATATTATAATCAATTTAATGATTTAAAATAATATTTTTTCAAAATAGATTCATAAATTTATATTTTATTTTATTATGATTATAATATAATTTTTTGAAACCTTAATTAAAATTTCAAAGTGTCATCAAATTAGTCGTAATTTGAAAATTTGTATTTTTGATTAAGTGATGATTTTTAAAAAAAATTAAATTTATAATATTTTGAAAATTATTTTCATAAAATAGAGTATGTTTTTGAATTCAAAAAATCAAAAAAAAAATCAATTTTAATATTTGGTATTGTTATAAAGTAGTGGATGTTTTTGTGAATAGTAAAATACGGTAATTAACTATATTTAACATTATATGTAAATAAATCAATTGCTGTGTCATGGATGATGTATGGATGTGGTAAGAACCCATTGGATCAATATCACATGAAATAGTTACTTTATTTAGTCATGAGAACCAACACTATTCTTTAAGAGTTGGTGTCCTAGAACCAACCGGTTGTACCTTGATTACATGGATATTTAAAGTATTTAAATATTAAACAACTTATTACATATTGTTCACTATTATGCATGAATATGATGTAATAATGTTCTAGAGTATTTGTTTCATTGATATGGTCATGGAAGTTCCCCTGTATGATGAAAACCTTGAAATGGTATAACAATATTCTTAAATATAGTTCTACATTTGGATCACATACTATAAAGGGACACATAGCATGCATACCGTCAGGTGCGATTACTCATAAGAAGATGAGACTTCCTCTCATTAAGTTCTCACATGGAAATCTCTAAGATATGAGATTATAATAACAGACCCACTAGTAGCAATTCTTCCTATTTTGGTGTCATCACATATTTCTATCTTTGAGCGTGTGTAATGATCCTTAGACTTCAATATTATCATTAATACATGTCATGACTCGCACACTTTGATTTTCTGATGAAAACCATCACACAGATAGTTTGCAGGAAGTGGGGTACGTTGGGTGCATCATTAGTGACATGATATTAATAGATAATTCGAGGAAGGATTTTTCCCTTCCATTTATGGAACTTGATATCTCGGCCCTTTGATTGAAATATAACTGTCACGTGAAATTTCGTGACTATGGTGTAATGACAATTTTATTTCATGTAGTCAAAGAATGATGTATCAAGTATAAAGGTTGATGACACTATCATCAAACCTTTTTGATGAGATATTGAGACGAAAGGGTTATATTACACAATGGTCGTTCGTATGTGGATGTCATTATTGGGACTTTATGTTCTTTCTCTAGGGTGCCTTAACCCATTGATAGATAGTACTCTTCGATATTAGGCAAGCCTTCCAAATGCCAATGAAAAAAAAATCCTAGTGGGTCACAAAATAAGTGTTTTTGGTGGTCTTGGTTCAATTCTATTTGAATTTAATTAATAAAATAAATATTATTCTCAAGACCTTGTAATAATTTTATTCAAGTTAAGATGATCTCATAAATTAAATAAAATATATTTATTTATTTTATTGAACATTTAATAAATATTTATTTTCTAGTTTTTAAATAAAATATTTATTTAATAGAATAAAATATTTATTTATTTATTCAGGTGTACAATAAATGGAAGTAGAATTCGAGTGGACCAAGGCCGGTCCAGTAGTAAAATAATTATTTGCAAGACGGTAAATATTTATTTTTTGGCACATGTTAAAATAAAAATGGTGTTTCCATTATTTTGTGATGTAGAATTTTATTCATAATTTTGTTTCCCGCAAGTTGGCGCAAAATAAAAAATGACACGGTATTGTTATTATGAGCATGTATTTTCTTTATGTTTACAAATGTATTTAATTTCTGTTGTGCAATTAAATACTGTAACTGAAGTTCCATGAATATAAATAGACATGTACATCTATTGTGCCATAGTGAATACACCGCACGCTTGGTGAATTGAGAATTGTTGAGCTAAACAATTTCTATCTCAAATTCTCTTATAACCTCCCTCAAGAACGAGATACATTCTTCTAGGATGAATAACAAGTGATGAAGAATGACTGACATAGGACACTCGCCTCGCTGCACTATCACTCGAAGAACGAGTGGTGTCGATCTGAGGCCATCGTAGCACGTGTGGATCGTCACTGTAGGGATTCTTGTTTAGAACCTCAAAAGTGCAACAAGATAATCTAGAAGGGTCATTCTGAATTATCAATATCATCAATGAAGAAAATACCAAAGATCCAGGTATAAACATGATGTGTAAGATCCTCTCTAAAGCTTTCAGGCCTCTTCTTTCTTTATCTAAATCTTTGATTCTATTCTGTGGAGACTGGTTTTCATCGTCGTATTGATCCCGAAATAATCATTTATCATGGTAAAAATTAAAGTTTTGTGTTAGCCCAATCACTCTTCCACTGCACTCAGAACCTTCATATTCCAAGTCTTGACCTAGAAAAATAAATAAATGGATTTAATAATAAAAAAACAACCTTCTCATCTACTATAAATACCAACCCTTCTCATAACACCTCCAAATCCTTGAATATTTATTATATTTTGACCATTTACTCTCCCATAACTCTCCCTGACGTTTTGGTATTCGTGTTATCACAAAAATACCATTTCCAAGTCCCTTAAGAAGGTTCTCAAGTATGTCACCCTCAAGAGGTAAAACCATCTCTCTCTCTCTCTCCCTCTCTCAATTTCAATTTCTTTTATTTTCAATTCCTTCCCACACATACCCTGTATTAAGTGATATGATAACTATAGACTCTTTTATAGATTGGAAAGTTATTATGTTAGTGGTATATCAACCACAAATTCCCTTCTCTTCTCATAATTATTCAAAAAAATGAAAACATTGAAAATGAGGTGTAGATTTATCACCTTCATGGACGATGAATTTTCATTTTTCAATTCCCACATCAAGGCTAGTCATAAAAAAATTTTTATTGTTAAAACAGAATTTAATATTTTTAATAAAAATTATTTAATTTTTTAGAACCAGTATATATACATAATATTAATACATAAGACAAAACTAGTTTGTGATGACTTAAAAACACCAAAATAATCTAAATGGTTATCATTATCAATTTTTCTAATGAATCATCATCATATATAAGAAAAATATTATATATAAGACCATTAAATATTATATAAGTTCATTAATGAAATATACATTCAATTATGGATAACTATTTTCATTTTACAAGACCTTTCATACATTTATACAAGTGAACCAATCATGAAAACCGAGGAAACAAATACTCCCGAACAACAAAATTGAATCTTATAACTCATAAAAAAGTAATTAAATGAAAGTAATAAAATTATAATAAATCAAATTAATTTTGAATAAGTTTTTAATAAATTATTAATAAGTCTAATTTCATTATCCTGGATGTTAAGTACATGTGTAGAGTGCTTTCAGACATAAGGTGAGGTATTCTTTCCGAACCTCCATTTTTCTTATAGGTTATGGTTTCTCTATCTTTACCCAAATTTAATTCTTCATTAATTTTATATAATTATTCTAAATTTTGTGTATATGTTCAATAATCATGTATCTAGATCATTTGATCTTTCTTTTATTGGTAAATATATGTTTTATAATGTTCTCTTTTCAATTCCTTCTATAAGCAAGCCTAATTTTAGGGAACCTTCTAGTTTTATAGCCATTTTCATGTAAAATACACAATATAGTTTAAGACACCAATAATTTTCTCAAATAACTATTTTTATCATGAATAACTATTTTAGTTCATTTTATGGTATTATGAAAACAATTAATCCTTTGTTTTTCTTAAAGCCTCTTTAAAATTATTCTTTAAACTGCACTAAAGTGGGTCATCTCAAAAGATTCTTGAAAACTATTTTTACATGTTTTCACATTAGTTGGACATATTTTGTACCTGAAAAATAATCTCATTTTCCTTATATCTTTATTTTATATGATATTCATGTTTACAATCCAATTTTATGAAAAATACAAATGATTCTTCCAAAGAACCCTTCTTTCCAAAGTAAAAATGATATTTCTCTAATGAATTTTTTAATGATTTTATTAGATTATTTTCATATATGATTATGATTCAAATACATCAAAGTGGTATGAGACACATTGATTTAAAGATACATTTTTTTAAATCGATTATTCAATATATGAGGAATGTATTTGACTTAGTAAGTGATGAGTGATGCCTGCTACCGACCCTCAATTTATCAATAGGTCTTATGACACAAACTAGAAAAATTTATTACCCATTAATGTATGATGCCTTGGATGATTCCATGATGGTATGTTTGTGATGTTTGACATTATGCATTCCCTTATTATAATAATAGTAATTGATATCCCTTGTGATTATTTGAATAGTTGAATATCAATGATTAAGTTTTTTCCCATGTGATTATTTATGGAATTATTTAATCATATTTTATTTCTACCAAATAATGTTCAAGATTATATTTTAATGGAATATGTTTTTAGTTATTTACCATGCCATATTTTTTATGTTTATTTATAACAGTTGTTATTTTATTTCATACCCTTACTGATCATTTTATATCAACCCTTTCATATGTTTTATTTTTACTAAGGATGAGAAGATTTATATTATGAATGACTTGAAGGCATAATATATGAGTTTAAGAGTGTTTCCAATGGACTTTATATATTGTTCCTTTCAAATTTAAAATGTAACAATTATTATTATATCCATTTTTCCAAATCTACTAGTGTAATTAGTACTTTTTTATATGAATGCTTGTTCTTAGAACCAATGTAATTAAGTCTGGAATTGGATATAGGATAATGGGGTTGGGTTCTTTACATCCACGAGAGAAAAATAGCTGGATTGATAATAAAAAGGAAATTATGTTAACCGTGAATATTTTATTGAGCACATATCATGCTTATGATATTGAACTAATCAGTGACCTTGTTCCTTGTTGTCTGTGTGACTATAGATACTACTGTCATTAATTGCATCTCTATATGAGATAATTTATTCATATAGTGACCATTCCGGAAAATCACATACGGCTGGAACCACTATGGGTCAAAAAATGATGTCACCTACCTGAAAGCTTCTACATCATCTGGAGACCACAATGTTCTAGGAATAAAAATTACATGGTACAATCCCAACCCTTGAAGATACCAGTGAGGGTCTCTAAGTGTTGAAAATGATGATTCCACATCATCCAAGGAATGTTTCAGCTAATCTAGTGGCCCTTATTTCAACAAAAAACTGGATCGATAACATATACCCAGAGTGTTAAAATCATCACGTTCAGTATCTGATGAAGGTGTACCTAGGAGTTTAATACATCCCCCTTATAGTTTAAAGGCTATTGAGGAGGGATCCTGTCAACTTCCATTTCAAGAACCACCCCACTGATACCCATCAGTCTCATACTAAGGGTACCACCCGACACACTGCCACCACAGATACCCATGCACGGATGACCAGGAAGACACATAGGATGATGAAGGATCTGGATAACTATGAGCGGTCTTATATCCCCACTCCTACTGATGAAGTATTCTGACATAGCCTAGAAGTAACCAGTGAGAAATTTCATATCCCATCTCACTCGAAGCATGTCAAGAGGAATATTCCTATAATAAGCTTATGGGAGACACATATCCCTTACATTGTGCAAGAAGTCCATCGACATATTCCAGTGAGACAAGGAGGAAAGAAGTGGATCATATCCCCTCTTAAATCAAAGATATGTACCACTATATAGTAGAGACATAAAATGTGAAGGCTTAAATCCCTGCACACACTTTTTAAAAATGCCATTACATCTAAGAAACAATATAAGAACTTTTCCAATATATTTTGACACTGGTAAAAATACAAGGACTTGCACATATTTTTATCTCTATAGTCAGGGAAACTCAACACTCTGATCATTATGTACAAGTGGTTTCTCTGAAGCAATCACACATTTTTTCTCCCTTCCATTAGGATTATCTGCATATTCTGATAACGGATGATGTGTCATACCCTGATCAAATGTTTGTTCTAACTAGGGATCACCATGTGAGTGTCTCATGCCTTTGGATAGGAGCACATTCCTATAAAAAAAGTTTTGTGTCATATTAAAAAGTCCTATGATCAGGATCATATCCCTATTCTGGTCAGGGCTCACCATGTGATAGGGGAACAATCCTCGGGACATGCTCATATTAATGTTAAATAAGACTAGTGAAATACTCCAAAGGCCCAAGATTGGGACCATATCCCCATTCCGGATTGGGATAACAAAGTGAGAATATAACATTTCTTAGGACATGCTCATATTCATGTCATTGAATCTTCTTCGCATATTCGTGCAGATCAAGGAAGCCATGGGCATATTCCTACTTCCACTGATGAATAACTACACTGACATACTTTCGAGGAAATACGTGAGGATTCTCATATCCATTCTCCATTTCATGTGTCCCATAAACATATTTTGGTCAGTAATTCATATAAGAACCATGATCATATTATTATTTCAAATGGGTTTCACCTGGTAAGAGCAATATGTACCTTGGGATTGGCTCATATCCCTTCCAAAAAAGACCAACAACATATTCCAATGGCTCGAAATGAGGATCATTACGACCGAGACTCACCACATGAGAATGGATCATGCCAAAGGAGAGGCTCATATTCTATTAGATAATGAGGAATATCATTGGAATATTCCAAAATCTTCTTATTAGCTAGCTCATACTCCCACAATAGTTGACTTTTATAAAAAAAGGTCTAAAAAATATCATATTGAAGGCTCAAATCTCTTAACAACTCTAGAAGGCAGGTTGAAATATTCTAGCCATGACGCAGAACAAGGCTCATATCCCTAATATTGTCAATGCCAGTGTCATTCAGGTTGATCTAGACACAATCTCAATACCCCAAGGGTCCATCAAATCTTCAACTAAAGCATAATATGACCATTAATATGATAGTCCTCGTGGTAGTGTGGACATGGATTATAAGAACCCTACTACTAAAATACACTATGGTCAACCTCCTCATAGAAATATCTTCCATATAAGGAAATACTTACCTTTCCCAGATACAATAGTATATATAGGTCTCAAAAAACCATACACCTTCATATAGAGATTTTCTTGAAATATCAGTGTCAACCACATATAGTTTCCCATCAACTCCCATTAACAATTCACTCTAGTTAGCATGTGACCCTGAGAAGCATCTCCTCTGGTTTTACTTGATGGAGTCTAGTATGTTTGAGGAAGTCAAGGATGACATTGAAATATAGATAGAGTTATCCAGAAACAACCTCCCCATCATGTTCTGGCCCCATTCTACTTCTCACTATGAGGTCCCAAATAAAATATAAAATGAGTGAATGCCTGATATACACCAAAATATATGGGATACTCATTAGCAACCAAAGGATATATATATTCCCTATGTATGATATGAGTATCACCTTTATCAAATTATTACTCTCTATTTTCAACTAGATATTGTCGTATTTTCAATATATCAAAACATAGGAATAGAGAATCACTACAGGATCATGCATAGTGTTTGTATCTGCACCCTAAAAACTCTCTACCAAATGATTTCCATAGCATCTCCAAGCATGTGTATCCTAGGATGGGAAAAATATTGATCATTTAACTTCACTATGTCCATAGAAACGAACCCTTCATATCTGACGTCCTATAAGGCTATAGCATCCATTAAAATTAGAGGACCAAGTAACATGTGTGCCAATTGGTCATTACAATAGAGTTCCCCAACTTCACTGATGGCCAGAAATCATGAATGGAGGGAGAGGATAGCCAATAATTATTTGAAATAGGCCCCTAGAAGAAAAAATAACGAACTTCTAACAAGTAATTAAATGTTTTAACCAATCCAATGGAACTATGTAGATTCTTACTCCCATCATGGGTTGTCATTGCACCTGGATCGTATGCGTTCAAAACTACACCACATGAAAAAGACTGTAGTAGTAGCTTTCTTAATAGCCATTGAGGAGCTAACCAGGATAATAAAGCGAGTGGAATATCTACCACCACTTCCACATCTCAGATCATCAATTCTCAGTAGTATTCTAAACATATCATTAGTAGCATCAAAAAACCCCAAATCACTAGGGTGGGGGAATTTATATCTCAATTACCATCACTAGGTTCATCATCCCTTGAAGGGGTCTTGTGGAAATGAAAGAAGATTATAGATCAACCCCATACCACTAGTTTGGGGACATTTATATCTCAATTTCCATCATGGGAGTCATCAAATCCTAGACAAGAATCATTGGATCCTCAACAACAGGATGAATTAATTCCAATTGTGGACCTGAATAACCCATAGTCCATAGGGATGGGGGAATTTTCATAATCATCATCATCATCATAGAGAGAATCAATCTTCTCCATGCTAGTTGGTAAATTTTGATAGTTTAAATCCCATACATTCCTCCCTCTACAAGAAAAACCTCTATTATTCGGGACCCATTCAATAATCATGGTCATAAACTCCCCCAAGATCATTAATCATACGTCAGGACCAAAAGAATGTACAAAGAAGGTAGTCAAACCACAATGAGGTCACAAGAAAAAACTGACCAATATGGCTAGGGGTTTGAAGAATGTCCCAAATTAAGGAAGTGTAGAATTATAATGTTGCATTGAAAGTAATAGAAAACCACCATTTCTCAATAAACCTCTATAAATTTCATCATTGTAAAAAACAGATATTTTGGATCAAGACACAAATGTAGAGGGCTGCAACATGGAAATCATACCATGAGTGGTGGATAATCTGGATACACCAATCAAGGCTATATTCACCTAGAACCTTTGTAGGCTCTCAAACCTAGCACCTGAGTTTCCACCTCTATAGTGGAGAACTAACAATGAAAATGAGAAAGGTTTGGCTACATCCCAATCACTACCCTGTATATTCAGTGTTCCTTCCAATGGAGGAACAATTTTCATAATATTATAATGCATTAAAAATTCTCATACAACTCAATTAGGAGGTACTTATGGGAAATATTCTCACCGGGTATGATCTTTAGGTAGAGATTAAAATCATCCTTCACATAGTTGATCCAACAGAAAGAGAAGCATCTAAGCTTCAGAATAGATATGGATCTAGATAGTCGATCTACATAAATGAGGAAGTAAAAAAATATCATGGCTTACACCCTTTATAGGGATAGAATATCCCTCTCTAGGGTGATCATTATTTCTTAGGAAGAAACTAGAATTAGTGGGAGACAAAGGGGGGAACATCATTGACCCCCACCCGCTCTATACAAATGTTAGGCATATCAGGGAACAATAACCCAAGATATACTAAATATCATTGAGTCCTTGGCTCGTCAAATAGAATCCATGGAATGGAGACGCGCACTTGTGAATCCTTAAAGGAATCCATATCCCAAGAGGGTGGATGGAACCTTTTCGCCAACCCAATTTCATAAATCCAACATTTTTAATCTTTTACTGTGTAAGAAACCCTAAAAGTAATCACACCCACTTTGTATCAAGATTATGGATGATGATGGTCCCTTGAGATCAACCTGATACTACAAAAGTTGAGAAGATTTTTAAAAAATTTGATAGGGCCTACCATTGTCTGGTAGAATAGTTTTCTTGAAGGATTAGTTGAAACATGGGAAGACCTTTATCATCAATTCCTTTATCACTTCATCTCAATGCCGAGGAAAATGATAATCATCAACCTAATAAACTATAAACACTGAAAAAAAGAGGGTGTTTGGATTCATAGCTAGATGTAATGATTTAACCTATTCACTTGACATCCCTTTCACACAGAAACTGATGGATCTCCATTCTAAAAATCTCACTGATGAGCTAAAGATGCCTCTAATCCAAACGAATTATCCAGGTCGGTTCTGTGAGATCACAAAAATGGAACAATGATTGGAAGATTCCATTCGTTGAACTCAATCTAAATTTTGACTCATGCCCATAGTATATGGGAAGAGGCTAGACAAGGCATAAGATTCAAATTTCACTCTCAAGCCATCATCAGTGCCCATCTAAGCACCCAGGTTGGTCCCAAACTATCCATCACCTCCTATCGACTAGAAACCACCTCAAAATCTCCCTCAACTAGAAGCATAGAAAAATTTTAATCTTCTAGTATTTGAAGAACATATGAATAAAGAACACACCTTTTGAAATTAACAACTCCCAATTTATTTCTTGGTAGCTATGAAAAATAATCTAATTAAGATTCCACATCCCTAGAAGCCTAATGAGGTCAACCTCACTGACCATCAAGACTACCACCCTTTCCAAAGAAGGTTGTGTCATAATATCCATAACTACTTCATCTTCATATATTTATTTCAAGGGATGGTCAATTATGGATAGGTGGTGTTAGATAACTCCTCAAATCATGTGTAATGTATAACTTCTGAATAGTTAGAAGAAGAGGGTGATTGGAAGAATGTCTCTTCTTGATGTGAAAGGAATTTCATAAACTACATGACTTGAAATACAGTCGATCGAGATCATTCCATCCAAATAGCACTACTACACAGACCCACAATAAATTCACCACCTAAAAAGGTAACATTAGATATATCTTCTAAAATTAGTAATGGACATTAAAAGCAAGGATAAATAGAATAGTAGGATTAATATTTTTCTCCAATGAAAGATCTAACTCTGGAATATTTATTCCCTAAAATATTCTGAAGCACAGGCACCACCCCACTAAACGGAACCCTCATCGGACGAAGAGCTCATTTTTTTTCAATGTGAAAAAAATGTAAAACCCCTTCTTTGATAACGAATGTGCCACAGAATATGAGTTTCCCATACATAACTAGAGAACATGAGGACATATGCACAGAAACCGAGGATAGAGGGGACATCATGAGGGTGGTTATACCCAATTTTTGGTCACATCCCTATAGAGGACATATATGCAGATGAGACCTATGGGTAGGAAATCCATTAAGAACAATAAATACATGGAGGTGTCTCAAAACCTTATAGTGGTCATCCACACCATGTTGTCTTGCATGAACTCCTTGAGTGGGTACTATTTTTTGATTAGTCCAGAAAAAGGGAAAGGTAGGCATGACCCACACCACTGGAAGAAGAATCCTCCATAACCTTTTAACAATTAACAAGACTATATAGCTCAAATTACATAATTACTAGACCACATGTTCGTGAGAAATACCACCTTAGGAATTACTGACCTCCGACATGAAATTACATCATTCTGAAGTAGTTGAAGGTTGTCCCATCCAAGCTCTCAGTCCTCAATGTGCTCTATCATTCAAAATAACACAATGATTCACTTGTTAATGCCTTCCAAATCCCATAATAATTTGATACATAATTCCCTATATCCAAGGTCTATCAATTAGAGACCATGCCAGTTGAAGTCCATGTGGACATATTATTCAAAGAACATGATCAGGAAGATATCATATGGGGTCAAATCAGACCACTATAAGTTTTAGGAATACTCAATAATGTTTAAATATGAATTGATATGATTGATAATGGCTCGAGGATCAATGTTATCCCAACTCAAACCCTCCAATTTTTTGGATATAGTGAGGGGGATATATCTCCCACAAATATGAGTAGTCAAGGGATTGATAAGTTTGAGAAAAGGCCTCACGAGAAGATCACACACAAAACTCTGTTTGGGTATCTCAAAGCTTAAACCAAGTTTATGTTTATCTATAAATTCACTACATAAAATTTCCTGCTCGGAAGGCCCTGGATCCATAGCCACATGGTGGTACCTGCAACATTCCATCAATGTATAAAATACTCTGTGGATGGAAAACTAGGTACACTACATGTTGATACTTCAAACTTCAATACTTTTAAAGTCATATATGTTGAATCAAGTTTCGATAAATGGGGAGGAAAATAACTAATGGTGGATGATGAAATACATGTTTCATCCCCCAATAGCTTGGGGACCTCCCCAGAAAATCCCTGGAGTATGCTCAATAGTGAACATTCACTCCACGTAAATCTATTTGAGGTGATAGACCTGGTCCCAGGGATACAAGATCCTCCTATCCCCATCAACATTGAAAACTAAAATAATTTTTTACCTCTCTCTATAGTGATATAGGAAGTATGAGATTATAATGTCTCTTTTCATGGCCTCTCTTACCTTGACAGTGACAGAGAAGCCCCCATATTTCTAACATCTTATGTAAGTGTATCCACAGAATCAAAAGTGTAAAAAGATGAGGATGAACTCAGGAACACTCCTCATTCAATCGAGGATGGTGTATCCACCACCATTGATAATCTATTATAGGTAAATATGGGAAAATAGGAATACCCACTGCCTATACTGATTAGTTTTAGCATTCCCCTTGAAGATAAAGAGATTTAAACCACATTTTTTAAGTAACATCAATATGTTTTTTCTGGGAACTATACCGAAATTACCTGATTGAATCCAGATGTTGCTACACACTATATCATCTTACCCAATGAGGATTTAGGCATCATGCAGATATTAGGGAGGATTTACCTTTCTCATGTAACCAATATAGAGGATGAAGTATACAAATTTATCAAATAAAAAAAATCTGAGAAGTGAAATACCTAATATGAATTTCCAACATCATGCATGTTAAGAAAATGAATGTGAATATTAGGGTATGCATTGATTTTAGAGACATTAATAGAAACTTCCCAGATGATGATTTCTGATTTCTAATTATAGAACTATTGATTGATGAAACTGAAGCCTTTTAAGCCCTTTACTTCATGGATGGGTATTCAAGGTACAACCAAATAAAGAAGGACCATGAATATGAAGAATCCACCTCTTTCAGAGCTACCTAAGGGATATTTTTCTATCAGGTCATTCCCTCTAGATTAATGAATATTGGTTCCATGTATCAACACACCCTAAATCTTAAATTTAATCTATTCCTAAGAAGGATGGACTAATATTACATAAAATCCCTAGTTTTTAAATCCGGATAGTGATTTGATCACTTCATGGATCATCAAACAATATTTTTCAAGATGTGACAATGCAATATGAAGATGAATCCTTTGAAATGTGCTTTTGGTGTAACATCTGGGACACTACTTGGCTTTGTGGTATGCCACTATGACATCAAAGTCAATACAGGTAAGAAAAGTTCTATTTTAGTATTTCCATCCATATAAATATCAAATTAATGAGGGAGATCCAATGGAAACTCTTCTATATTTGGTGTTTTATACACAAATTGGATGGAAAATATATCCCTTTCACTAGGATAATGAATAAGGGGATCACCAATAAATGGGATAATAACTATTAGAGAGCCTTCAAAAGTCTCAAAGAGTATGCACTGCACCCACGTATTCTGATTCTCTTAGTGGAAGGGAGGCCACTCTTCTTGTATCTGGGCAACATGGAATTCTCATTAGGTTCCCTCATCACACAAAAAAAACGATTCAACGAGCGATAACAATCTTTACCTCATCAGTTAAATGATTATAGGTACTGACACCCAATAATATGAGGTTGCGAAAAACTTATTTTCACTCATCTACGTAGTTCCAAGGTTGAGGCATTACATGCATCACTATAAAGTCTGTATGTTGCTAGGTCCACTAGGCTAGATACCCTAAGAGTAGGGTGAATCAAGGTTTGACAGATTAAAACAACTTCCCTTTTGATATTGTTTCTCTATTAGACAAAACCCTCTTCTCTCTCCTTCCTGTTGCAGAGTATGAATAAACCTTAAATCATGAACATGTCACGGAAAGTTTTACTTGGTTCATCCTCACTGGGCTATGTCCAAGGATCATACACCGACAATGTGCCGATGTAGGAATTCCACTATAAGCGTAATGCTGTTTACAAATTTGAAGAGAACTCACTGTCCCTCCTGGTTTACAACCATTCCCAAATTGAGAACACACTGCTCTCTCAACTGATGTTAGCTCTCTACTTCTTTAGAAGATCCACTCAAAATTTATAGACTTGTTGGTTTCTTCATTATCACTAATGAAATTTTCATCCTTAACTGTTGATAGATTCTATGTTAAATTTCAACTTTCACCCGCAGATGATTCTCACTCTGAACCGGGTGTACCAGGAAACACCAATTTTTACACACAGCCTCTACATTTCCTTGTGCATAATTTCCTACTTTTGTGAAAAATACACTTTTCACGCAACACCAATTTTATGTGCAACCACTTATTTTACACGCAACAACCTTCTTTTACGCGCACCTTTTTCTTTATGGGAAACAACCATTTTACGTGCAGCCTGAGATTTACGCACAACCTATTTTTTTACATAGACCCTTTTATTTATGTGAAAACACCTGACTTTACATGCAAACTTGAAGTTTATGCGCAACTCCCTTGCATATTCCAATTTGGCGCGCCAGAGCTCGGATACTCTCTAAGTCTTGAGATACTTCGAATGAGAGGGTTCACTTCATATTTATAGGCCAAATTGACCCCAGCGCGAAAAACCCTTCTTCCACGCGTAATCCTTTTTGAGTGCAAAAAACACATCTTCCGCGCAACACCATATTTCGTGCAATCCTCCAATTTTTTGTGCACCTCATGCCTTTTCCAATTATCAAGCTTCTAATCTCGAAACACCTCTTGTGTGAAAAACATCAATCTTCTATTTCATGCACCAAGCCAATATTTCGCAAACCAATTTATTTTTCGTGCACCAATATAATTTTACATGCACTACCCTTTTCCAAAAACACATCTCTCAATTTTTTAATTTTCATGCCCAAATATTTGGAAAACACTGGAAAATGGCACCACCTTGTATCTGCTCTTTTTGTATCGCCTCCAGATCATCTGTTCCTTTGTCAAGGTTCTTCTATCAAACATGGATAGCCAACAACATCTCTTGAACATGAAAAATCACAATGTAAACCCCCTTGGTCAACAAATTTGTACATAATGGTCTTCTTTGTCAACAAACACAATATAAAGGTCTGATTTTTCAACAAACACAATCACCTCAAAAAATGATTCAATGATACATTGAGGGATTTTGGCCCAACAATCTCCCCCTTTGGGTTTGTTGACAACACTTCTCATAAGGATTATTTGCACATTGATACCTCATTGAAGCTCCTTCCAACCACTTCCACTATTTTCCTCTTGCGATTCTGATAGCATTCAAGAATTCACTTAGCATGTACTCTAATCCCACATGAGCAATGCTCACCATGAGAAACAATAATAAATAAAAAGATCCTCAAGGAATTACTTCATTTCAAAAAGAAACTTTTGAAACCAAACTGATACCAGTTGCAAAACTAATACCAATTGTTGATACCACATTGATACCAATTGGTGATAGCTGGAAACCTTATAACACCATTCCAACACCACACTTCTGCTTTTATCACGATCCTCAACTGTCGTGATATCTACTCTTTTATCGATCAATTCTAGCATCATCATATTTACAACTCATACCCCCTTTCTTGTTTCTCTACCCCTATCTAATTTCTCCATATGTCAGCTTCTCCCCGTGTATTTAACAAAGACATTTTCTCCCTTTCTTAGCCACAGTTTCTCCCCCTTGAGGAGTCACTATTTCTCCCCCTTTGTCAACAAAACCAAAGGTCACTCCTCTGTGGTCAGAGACATTGGAAATAACATTGATTAACACAATAGATAAAAACACACCACAACTTGAGGAGAGGGGGTGGGGTTCCACATCTACATTTTTTCAAGTGCGGGGAGTCGACTAGACTGCTAGAGCCAGCCGATGCCTCTCAAAAGCTTCCTTGGGTAAGGCCTTTGTTATAATGTCTAAAAATTGTAGTTATTTAGGCACATACTCCAACTTCACGATTCCCTGATTAACCTTAAACTTGATAAAATGATAATTTTTCTCAATGTGATTTGTCCTTGAGTGATGGACAAGATTTTTGCTGAGATTTATAGAACTTGAGTTATCACACTAGATTCCGATCAGATATCTCACTTCAACTCCCATATCATCAAGCTACTGCTTCATCCACAATAAATGTGTTGATGCTTGAGTGTCGCAAATATACCTAGATTCTGCAGTGCTCAATGAAATATATTTTTTCTTCTTGATCATCCAAGAAATACACAATCCACCAAGATAGAAATAACCTCCTAACGTTGATTTCCTATCATCCGTTGAACTGGCCTAATTTTCATCAGTATATTCCAACAGCTCTGACTGGTATTTTTCAGTATATATCAAGTAGAGATCCATCATTCCCTTGATATAACAAAGTATTCTTTTCACTGCAAGCATGTGGATTTACAAGGGAATACTCTGATATCTTGCTGCTTGGATTGTGGAAAATACAATGTCAGGCCTTTTCGCAGTCAATAATAGAAAACATCCAATGATTTGCCTATATTCTATGATATTAATTGCCTTATCATTCTAATATTTGGATAGTTTCATCTGGGCAGCAACCGAAATCTTCATCTCCTTGTAATTTTCCATTCCAATTATTCTCAAAACCTCCTTGGCATATTTTGATTGATAAATGAATGTTCCATTCCTTCCATGTGTCACCTTTAGACCAATGAAAAACATTAGCTCTCTAATCATTGACATTTCAAACTCACTTTTCATGAATTCAAAAAACTTTTTGCACTAAGCTTCATTAGATCCACCAAATATTATGTCATTGAAAAAACCCAAGACCATCATCCTTTGATTACTATTGGTGTTGAAATAGATATTGCAATCAACTCCCCCACGCTGGAAACCAAGCATCTTTAAGTACTGATCAAGCCTTGAGTACCATGATCTTGGTGCTTGTTTGAGCCCATAAAATGCCTTTTTCAGTCTGCAAACCTTGTTCTCATCCTCATGAATGAGAAAACCATTTGGTTGCTCGATATACACTTCTTCCTCTAGAACCCAATTCAAAAATACATATTTGTTATCCATCTGGAAAACTTTGAACTTTCGTTGCACTGCAATGACTAGGAATAATATGATTGTATCTAGTCTAAAAAATGGTGCAAATGTCTCATCATCATCTATTACCTCTATCTGAGAGTATCCTTTTTCACACTAGTCATGCTTTGTTTCGAATCACTATTCAGTCTTCATTCATCTTGTTGCAATATATCCATTTAGTCCCAATGACATTCTTATCTTCTAGCCTCGAAACAATCTCCCATGTCTGATTTTTCTCAATATGATCAACCTCTTCATTAATTCCTTGAAGCCAGTTTTCATCTTCTGCTGCATTAGCGAAGCATTTCGGATCAACCTAGGATAGGAAAGATGTATGCTACTACTATTTCATTCTTCTTGTCTGAACTGAAGCTGACTGATCACCAATGATATTTTTCCTATCAAATTAATCTCCAATCCTTGTATTTTGTGCAGATACATATTTCACTTCCTTATTCTTATCATCAGTATATCCTTCTAAATCAATATCATCCATTTCTTCTCCCCCTGCATTGTTTTCTTCCACTTCACTCTTATCAGGAAATTATTCACTTTAGTGTTGAATAATCTCCTCATTCTCCAATACAGTTACATTATTTGTCTCAATTACTTTTCCTATCCTTTTTATAAAGCATTTATATGCCTTGATTTTTCTTGAGTATCCAAGGAATATCCTCTCATCTCCTCGTGACTCATATTTCCTATGTTTTTCCTTGTTGACGATAAATAAATTACATCCAAATATTTAAAAGTATTTCACAATTGGATTATTTCCATACCACATCTCGTATGGAGTATTTCCTTCCTTCATACAGAACAGAGACCTGTTAGAAATGTAGACTGATGACAAAACTGCTTCCTTCCAAAAATTTCTATGGTAGGTCATTTTCAATTAGCATCATTATGGAAATGTTTTTGATGATTTGATTTATCCTTTAAACCACTCCATTCTATTCGGGAGTTCTCACTGAGTAAACATGATGCCTTATCCCATGTTTCTCAAGATAGCCTTCCACCTGAATGTTTGTGAATTCCATACCATTGTCTGTACGAAGCTTCATAATTTTCTGTTCGAGCATCCTTTCGCACTCCCTCTGGTACTGTTTTAAGCAGTTGAACACATCCAACTTATGGGAAATAACAAATAACCATTCCATTATAATATCTTCATCAATTAAAAGAACATAGTACCTCTTTCCATCAATTTATCTTGGTGTGATAGGACCACAAACATCAGCATGCTCAAATTTCAAGCAGTCTTGTTGACTTATTTTCATTCACCTTATACATCTTTCTGATGATCTTTCCTTGTTGGAATGCATCACACGTGTGATTATGATAATGTGATAGCTTAGGGAGGTCTCTTGCTACATCACACTTTACCAGATCTTCCAGGGATGGTTGGCATAGATGACCAAGTTGTTTATGCCACAACTTGTTTTGTTCTTCTTTGGACAGAAAACACATATCTTCTTCTCCACTTACCTGGTAGAGATTTCCCTTTGTTTATTTTCCCTATAGAACCACTGCCTCATCTATTCAATTGAAAATACACATATTCTTAGTAAACCTCATATAATTTCTTGAGTTACATAGTTGACTGAAGCTGAGCAAATTGTGACCGAGGCCTTCTACTACTAAGACATCAACTCATCTCATCTCTTTTCCCCCAAACTTGGTCTTTCTCGAGCCAATATTCTTTAGGTATTCATCATTTCTAAACTTGAAAACTCCTTCTTTGTCATATTTTATGCCTGTAACAAGATCTTTATTACCTTTCATGTGAGATGTGTAACAACTGTCATGGATCCACACACCCGAACAATCTACTACTTTAAGGGAAATTTCTTCCACCACTTCCTTCTCCTCCTTCTTCTTGGTCCATATTTTTGTCTTCACACTCAGCGTGAATTGAGACTTCTATTCTTTCTCAGAGTATAATGGGCCAGATTCATCTCGAAATGCTGCAAATCCATTTTTCATTTTCAACTCACTTGTTGGTTCATTGATCTTATGCTTGTAAACATTTTAATTCTTCTTTGGCACATTCCTATGTATAGTCAAAGTGCAGTACCTAGAAATGTTCCCAAATCCTCCACACCAAAAATAGTGTCCTTCAAAATATGTTATGTAGAACTGTTCTCTGTTTGGCTTCCACCTCTGTTCTTGTGCCCTCCGATATCTCTTAGCTATGGAACACACATACTGTGAATGTCCCATCTTTCCATAACTATAACAATTGATATAAGGTTCATTCCTTCATGTCACTTCTGCACTGTGAGTTTCCCCTTGGGAACTCTGAATATTATGATTATTCTTTTGTGAACAAACACAACTTGGAGGCTCACATTATCAACAAACACAATCACCTCAAAAATGATTCAATGGTACCTTGAGGTATCTTTTTGCCAACATATATTCTCTCGTATTGATCTTCCCATGTACATTATAGGCCATCCTATGAAACCAGGGCATATAGCGCGATGGGAGTTCATTCTTCAATAGTATGACATCCAATTCATGTCACAAAAATTGGAGAATTAGAAATCCCTAGATGATTTCCTCATGGGAAATCATGTCTTAGAGAATTCACTGGTTCAAACTATTCTTAAAGATGAGGAGGTCTTCTATACCCATGAAACACCCCAGGCATGGGAGATTTATTTTAATGACACCTCCCGAAGTCATATTGGAAAAAATATGGAAAACCATAGAATCAATTGGGTTTTCATATGGATTAAATTTTTATCTCTAAAAAATTTAGTTTTCCCCTACTCACTATCTGATGGATGCAAAAATAATGTGTAAAAATACCAATCTCTAATTGTTGGCTTGAAACTATCCCGACAATTGCATATAGGATACTTGAATATCAAAGGGGATTCAACACTAGTGATAAAGTAGATAAATGGAGAATATTCTATAAAAATGAATAATTATACCCTATCACTTACAATATCGGGGAACTGATAATAGAGATCCCTTTTGAGTCCACATTGTATCACGTTCCCCAATCACTGAATGTTTGTGCTGACACATTGGATAATGCAACCACAGTCCTGGCTAACCCCTATAAGGAGGAAGTAATTTTCGTATCACGCTATGAATAATGGTCTCATAGATATCTATATTTGATATGAAAGAAATAAATCAGGTAAACCCCACCCATGAGCATGATGAACTGATATCAACCCCTAGATAGATGGATCCCATAATTGGTAATCTCTGAAACATATCTCTCCCAATAGACTTAGGTGGAAGGGAATGAATTTGGAATCGGTTAGAAAACATTAAACTATTTAGTGTTCAAAATGAACAAAAATTCCTCTATAATAAATGCTTTTATATAATCCTCTACATATGAGTAAAATAAATATATATTACCACTCTCATTCATGAAGTCTATACAGGTTCCTGCGGCACTCCTCAGTCTGGGACCAGGCTCTCCAAAAAATTTATGAGGCTATGTTTCTACTTGAAAACCAAGTTATTGATATGTGTGGAATTCACCAGGAAAATTCATGCATTCTAGATCAATGAAAAATTCATCTGTTATCCCCCATAATTTCAACATACAACTATATATTCCTATCTCTTTTTTTGGGGGGGATTGATGTCGTGGGACCATATCCCCTAGCCATACTTACGAATTTCAAGTAAATATTTACTATCACCAACTTCTTTTAAAAATGGGTTGATGAAATTCCCCTAAAGAAATTTTATAATAGGAATATCATCAACTTTGTAATGTCCCATATCATCACTTGGTTCAGAGTACCTCACATGATATTGACAAATAATGTCACTAACTTAAGTTCTACAGAGTTAAAGAAACTATATATAGAGTACAACATTTATTCTAATCACTAAAATATCAATAATGAAATAGAAAATAGAAAAAATAGGTCTTCAATAATAATATATCAAATATACTATAGAATATGGTGAACATGGATAAGATGTCCTAACCAGAGGAGAACCTCCATGCTTTATGGGCCTACAGTACTTCAATGCATACTACTAAATAAGAAATTCCATAATCATTATTTTAAATGACTGAGTAAGTGTTACACATAGAAGTCGGGTGACCTCCACTCCTAATATTCATTAGTATAAAGCTCTCAGATGATGATAAATTGAAAAATTAGCTAGAAGAATTGAATCAGTTCGATGAGAATATGTGTGTAAATTTCACAACTATGAAGTATATTAAAATCAGACTGCACAAGCCACTAATAAGAAGGTTTTCCTATATTAATTAATACCAATAGAATTGGTATTGGATATCATGACCCCAATGATTATAGTTAAGTATCCTCCAAATCTCAAACCATAATTTGAAGGACCTTACATCATACATAAGTTCTATCATAATGTAGCTAACTCGTTGCCCAAGATGGATGAGGAGTATGTCACACCCCCTTCAAATTTAACATTTCTTATGAAATACATTCCATTTATATCACCATGTTATTCTCATCCTAACCACATGAAGTTAAACTATACGATGCCATCCTAGAATAAAAAATTTATATAGCATAGTGTCTCTCATCCTAGAAATAAGATGATAAACTGTTGGACTCCTCATGTATTAATCATGTTTTAATGATCACAAATCCTATTAAACCTAGTTAAATCAAGTCAATTAGATCACAATTATGTTTATTCGTGTGTATTGTTGTTTAAGCAGTCTCATACTTTAAGAAGTGCCATTCAAGATTTTAATTTATCAACATTCAGTTTACTTAAATTATACTATCTCTGATCTACTCTCATAATACCTTCTTTGACAAATTCTTAAGTCTAATCCATTCAATTATCATCATTTCTTAAGTCTGAAATACAGTTACTTTTAAAATTCTGAGACACCGTAAGTTTTCAACTGGTTATGTCTTTCTGAAACCGTGCATCGGACACCGTGAGGAACAAGACACCGTTACCACAAGACACTGTGAACAACACACCGTGACCACATGACACCGTGAACAAGACACCATGACTACAAGACACCGTGTAGCAAACACCATGAACAATACACCATGAATGCGAAACATTGTGATCGTGAGACGCCATGACCACAAGACACTGTGATCAATCTAAACACCGTGTGAAGAAGACACCATTTCCATGACTTACTGTGACACTATTTCTTAAAATATTTTGTCATTTTTCTATTAAATTTCAAACAGTCATATTTGAATATTTTAATTCACTGACATAATTATTGTTTCTTTGTAGAAATATTATCTGATAGTACGAGGTACAAGGTGTAGCATCCATGAAACCTATCGGATCCAACACATTAATTTACAAGATAAAAGAGAAGTGTGGCCAATAATCAAGGCGCGCAATACTGAACGAAAACAAGGATGTGAGAATGAAAATGAAGAACACTCAGAGAATTTATAAAGGAAATATTATCACATGCATGAAATGCAACTCTGTTGAAGAACATATGAAGTTCACTTGAATCCAGATAACATCTTCTCATTGTCGAACCTCACGAAGAACACAAGCTGAATTGCGACACTCTGTTTTACTAACGAGGACTCGAGATCTACATCCGCTTCATCTCAAGAAGTCCAGAGCAGAAAAGACTAACACTCAGAGCACTTCTAAACCCATATCCATATTTCTGCTATGTTGTGTATCTGTTTATTACCTTTCGAGCAGAGTGTGTACATGTAGAACAACACAATATGCCTCCTACATTAAACTGAATGATATAAGATATCCTTACTCAAACCTTTATTTACTCATGGATACCTACTGAAAACTGTGGAAGAGGTCCCTGTGTGACCTGGTTATTTATACCCATGAAAACTATGGAAGAGGTCCATGTGCGGCTAGGACAGTCTGTGCACTTTTGTTAACCCCAATCTAGGGTGTGGATCAAAGTTTATTTATATAAATTTCTTTGGGGCAGATGATCACCATGTGGAGTGGATTAGGACTCGGCTGGAGACTAAACCACTTGTTTCTTATCTGCTGTGTTGTTTAATTTAGTTTTCTCTATTTTACTGCTTTTCTATATAACCCATAAATCACTAAATTAACTTTGATAGTTAGACTTGGAAAGATGTTATAACTAATTTGTCTTAGTATAATAGCTTCAAAAGTAATATTAATAACTGATATTAAGATTACTGAGAACTAATCAATATTCTAAGAAGTTATTCAAATAGCCAATCTCTTATAACCATATGACCTTGATTAACTGGGTTGTATTTAATTTTTGGAGAAATATTTTAAGAAATAATATTTACAGAAATTTTTATAGTTACTCAATTCACCCCTCCCCACTTGAGTAATCTACTTCGACCAACATTTGGTATCTGAGGATTGCTTATAAGGACTCTATGTAATCTTATTCAACTATGATTGTAGTTGTACTTTAAAGATCTATAAATTTCTATTAATTCTAAATTTCTAGGTATTTTAAAGTAATACACTATTACGGATAATAGATTGGAAGGTACTACAACCAATAGACCACCATTCATTAATGGAACCAACTATGTTCAATGGAAAATTAAAATGAAAATGCATTTAGAGTGTATAAGTTTTGAAATTTGGTCTTCCATTATAGATGAATATAAGATTCCTACTAATGATAGAATAACATGGGATTAACCTTCCAAAACTGCCCACAATAATAATTTCAAAGTTATGAATTCTTTATACTACTTTTTAGGAAATGAACAGTTTAATAGAATTTATGTTTGTAAAACTGCCCATGAAATTTGGGATACCCTATCTGTCTCGCATGAAGGAACATCTAGTGTAAAAGAAATGAGACTTAATACTTATACTATCAAATATGATAATTTTAAAATGAAACCTGATGAGCCTATTTCTGACATGTATCTTAGGATCAATGAGATTGTCAACACACTAATTTCTCTTGGAAGAGAAGTCACTACCAAGGAAAAATCATGAGAATTCTTAGATTTCTACCTGACAAATGGAGGGGAACCTCTATCTCTATTAGAGAATCATGTGACATTAGCAAGATAACTATAAAAGAACTCATTGGGAAACTGATGATGTATGGGGAAGAGATGATAGTCAACCAGGAGGAAGAGGATGAACCAAAGAGTAAATTTGTTGCATTCAAGACCACCACCTCTAAACTAAAAGACAAAGGGAAACTAGAAGCTTCTGTAGAAAGCTCCACCAGGGAACAATCATCACCTGAAAGTGATGAGTAGATGGCTTAACTAGCCAAACGATTCAAAATATTTTAAAAAAAGAAGAACTTTTTCAGAAATCCTAACTTCAATGGAAAATATAAATAAAAAGTAAACTGGAAGGACTGGAAAATAAGGGATAAAACTAATGAAATTTTCTTCAATGAATGTAAGAACAAATGACATATAAAGTTTGACTGTCCAAATCTCAAGTACAAAAATAAATATGAGTACAAGGTTAAAAAATATAAAAATACCATGAAAGTAACCTGGAGTGCTTTTGAGGATAGTTCAAGCGACTGAGAGACATCACATGATAAAAAATCTAACAAAGCCAATATGTGTTTTATGACAAACACATCTGAGGTAACATTGTACTACTCTATACATAATTCATAATATTCTAGAGATGAAAGTGACTCTGAAAAAATAACTAATGAATAAATGTTTGAATATGGTAACATGCATGAGGAAACATGCAATGAACTAAAAGACAAATATAAATCATTAAAGAAACAACATGCTCTCACGGTGAAGGTAAAATCTGAACTCATAACCGAAAAAGAGAAAAATTATTAACTGCTCAAAGAAAAAAATTAATTTAAAATGACTAATGAGAAATTGAAGAATGACCTTGAAAAGTTTACCAATATGAAGAATACCCTCACTCAAATGCTGGGAAAATAGATTACCCCTAAATACAATAGTGGTAATGGTTATCAACCAGGTAAAAGAAACCTTGGTCGAACAAATTTTGTTTCAAAATCTATGAAATACATTTTTACTCCCAGTTCTAGACTCAAATCAACTAATTCAATCCATGATACATATTCTATTGTTTCTTGTTTTAGTGGACCAAATATAGTTTATTTTTAAAATACTTTACATAATGCTTATAGGAAAACTATGCGGAAAATATGGGTTCCTAAAGCACTTATTACTAAAATTACTGGACCCAAACAAGTATGGGTACCAAAATCTGTTTTTGATTGATCATCTTGTAGGAAAACTACTTAAAGAGTTCCTATAAAAGTCTATGGTACCTGGACAGTGGATGTTCAAGGCACATGATAGGAGACTACTCATGCTTCAAGAACCTGATAAAATTAGATGGAGGACATTTCACATTTTTTGACAATGCCAAAGGAAAGATTATTGGCCTTGTCCAAATAGGTAACTCTAACTCAGTTTTAATTTCTAAAGTACTATTTGCTGATGGTTAAAAATATAATCTGCTTAGTATCTCAGAATTATGTGATGATGGATTTCAAGTTATATTTGAAAATGACAATTGTAATGCCTTTAATTCAAAATATGAATTAGTATTTTCTGCATTATGAATTGAAAATGATTATTATGTTAATTTAGACTCTTTAGCTTCTCAAAATGCTTTATGCTTATGTGTATTACATAAAAAATCTTGGATATGGAATAGGAGACTAGGACACTGTAATGTTCACTCCCTTAGATAGCTAACTAGAAAAATCCTAGTTAAAGACTTACCCAAACATGAGTTTCCAAATGACAAAGTGTGTAATCCCTATCAAAAGGGAAAACAACACAAATTTTCCTTCAAAACAAAGAAAGAAGTTTCAACTTCTCATCCACTCGAACTGGTTCACATGGATTTGTTTGGACCATCTAGATTTTCTAGTTTAAATGGGAAGCATTATGTTTATGTTCTTGTAGATGAATTTTCTAGATATACTTTGACCTTCTTTATGGATCAAAAAAGTGAAGCCTGCTCTTATTTTACCAAATATACCAAGTCTGTAGAAAATCTAAGTGGACTTAGAATTAAATCCTTTATAAGTGATCATGGTTGTGAATTTTATAATCAAGAGTTTGAGTCCTTTTTCTCACAAAATGGTTATAGTCACAATTTCTATACCCCTAGAACACCTCAGCAGGATGGAGTTGTAGAGATAAGAAATAAAACCCTGAAAGAAATCTCTAGAACAATGCTTAGTTAATATGACCTACCTATTTATTTTTGGGCTGAATCTATCAATACAACATGTTTTATAATCAATAGACTGTAGATCATACCTATTTTTAAGAGGACTCCTTACGAATTATGGAACAATAGAAAACCCAAGGTTAGCTACTTAAATCTTTTTGGTTGCAAAGCCTATATTCTTAATACCAATGACAATATTGAAAATTTTGAATCCAAAAGTGATGAAGGTATATTTTTAGGATATTCCATGTCTAGTAAATCCTATAGAGTGTTCAATAAAAGAACTAAATGTGTGGAGGAATCTATTCATGTCAATTTTGATGAAACAAATCCACATGATCCTAAATACATTCTAGAGAATCTGGAGGATGATGTATCAAATCTGGATATCAATTCAAAATCCTCAAATTCTTCTGTGAAAGAATCTGTGAAAACTTCCAACTCTGGAAATTCCTTAGAATCAAGTCACAATGAACCTGAATCTATTGATGAACCAGAAATAACTAGTCCCTTTTTTTCTAGAACTATTAAAACCCTTAAGAACCATCACTTAGATGTTGTTTTAGGATACTTAGAACAAGGAACTCAAAATAGAGATTTTCTTAGAAATCATGTTGAACATCAATTCTTCTTGTCACAACTTGAAACTAAAAAAATTAATGATGTTATTAATGATGAATTTTGGGTGATGGCTATTCAAGAAGAACTTAATCAGTTTGAAGGAAACAAAGTTTGGAAACTTGTTGAAAGACCCAAGGACACATTCACCATAGGCACTAAATGGGTGTTTAGAAATAAGGTAGATGGAGCTGGTAACATAGTTAGAAACAAGGCTAGGTTAGTTTCACAAGGCTATAGTCAAGATGACGGAATTGACTATGAGGAGACCTTTCCACCAGTAGCTAGACTTGTAGCCATCAGGATCCTGCTTACCTATGTTGCACATATGAATTTCAAACTATATCAAATGGATGTTAGGAGTGCATTCTTAAATGGGTATATAGACGAGGATGTTTTTGTTGAACAACCCCCTAGATTTACAAACCCCTATTTTCCAAATCATATTTTTAAACTATTAAAAGCTTTATATGGTTTAAAAAAATATCCAAGAGCTTAGTATGATATATTGAGTACTTTTCTTATTTCCAAAGGTTTTAAAAAAGGTATAGTTGATCCTACCCTTTTTATAAAACGAATTTCAAATGATGTTTTAGTTGTTCAAATCCTTGTAGATGACATTATTTTTGGATCTTAGAAGAATTCTTTTATGTTTTGATTTTTCTAAAATGATGAAAAACGAATTTGAAATGAGATTAATGGGTGAACTAAAATTCATTCTTAGATTTCAAATATTTCAAAATAATGATGGAATTGTTTTAACTCAAATTAAATATACTAGAGATCTTCTAAAATGTTTTTGATTGGATAGCACTAAAAATATTAACACTCCCATGAGTACCACTTGTAAGTTAGATCTTGATGAAGATGGAAAATCTGCTGATCAAACCACTTATAGGGGAATGATTGGAAGTTTACTCTACATAACTGCTAGTCATCCAAACATTATGTTTAGTGTGTGTAAGTGTGCTCTTTTTCAAGAAAATCCTAAGGAATATCATTTAAATGTTGTAAAGAAAATTTTCAAATACCTCAAGCTTACACCCAATCTAGGACTATTTTATCCTAAAGGACAATCATTTGAATTAGTTAGTTATTCTGATGCTGACTTCGGTGGCAGTAAGTTACATAGAGAAAGAACCTCAGGAACATGTCACCTTTTAGGCAAGTCACTATTATCATTGTGTAGTAAGATTAAAAATTCTATTACATTATCTACTGCAGAATATGAATATATATCTGCTGGTAGTTGTTGGGCACAAATTTTGTGGATGAAACACACATTACTAGATTACGGGTATCAATTCAGACATGTACTTATAAATTGTTAGAACACAAGTGCTATTAACATCTCAAAAAATATTGTTTCACATTTTAGGAAAAATCACATTGATATAAGACATCACTTTTTGAGATATCATTATTAAAAATGTGATATCACTTTGGAATTCATTGGTACGGAATATCAGCTTGCTGATATATTCACCAAACCATTTAATTCTAAGAGAATAGAATACATCATACATGAACTAGGAATGATAAATATAAAATAGATATCTTACTTGTTACTGTTTCATGTCCTAATGTTCAATATCTTACTGTTTTATTTTTACGGTCTCACAGTTAGTATTTTTTGGTTACTGTCTGACAGTTACTGTCTCACCGTAATGCACATTGAGAAGTTCGTTCGTTGTCTCACTGTGACGTTCGTTCACTGTCTCACCATGAAGCTCATTCACTGTCTCACCGTAATGTGCGTTTACTGTCTCACCATAATGACCAGACACTGTCTCACCATTAAAATCCTTTATATTTTTTCTGTAAAAACCCGTATCGCGGTAATTATTCTTTTCCCTTCTTTATTTTCCCTCGTTTTTATTTTTTGCGATATTTGGTATTTATAAATGATAAATTAAGTTAAGTATCACTCGATTATTTACTCAGGGTTTCTTCAACTTACTCATTTTGAACCCTTCTTCATCCCTGCAACCCATCTCTCTCTTGAACCTTCAGAGAAGTTCAAGAATGATACGTCCTTCATCATCGACACCTAAAAAGCGCATCTCAAGGAAGAAGAATATTACACGTAAGTTAGCACCCGAAGGACCTTTAAATCCGAATATGGTAAACCACGTTGTCGTACCTGAGAATGATAATTTCCCCAAATGTATTATGTCTAGTAAGTCTCTGGTATTGAAATTGTTAGAATAGCAAAGCTGGTTAGAGTGGTTCTCGAAGGAAGATAGACCCATATACCCTAAGTTAGTGGATCAGTTTTACCAGTATGTATAGTTCTCTTTTGATTCCGGTGATAGTTATGTTTTAAGAAGCTGGGTCAATGGCCAGATATTCTCATTCTCTTTGAGGTTATGGGATGCATGCCTTAGAATACCTCATGAAGGAATCTTTGAGGATTATCATAGAGGACCTCCACCTTCAATCAAATTCATTGATTTGGAATATTCTCTGAAAGCCTTAACAGTAAATTGCACCAAGAGGAGGGCCATTGCTACTGAACTAGATGGAGAATCAAGGTTCATGTTCAAGTTTATTCAGAATCTGGTTAGCCCATGAAAAGGTGATTTTGATGTTTTGAAATATCAAGATGTGTTTCGGATCCACCTTATGAAAAATGGGCATAAGATCAACCTTTGAGAGTATATCATTCATCATATGTGTGAGATGATCAAATCCACATCCAAGTCAACTTTCATGTCTTACTCTTGTCTTATCTCAGTCATGTTGTATGCAAAAGGTTTGGTTGGACCTAATGAGGAAGTTATAAAGTATTGTGAGTACTGCCTTTCAAAAGTAACCATCAAGAGGATGAAAATAAACTGGAATCCTTGGAAAAATGAATGGTTGGAATAAAATGATAGATTTTATGAGAAATTCAATCCTGCGGATTATCCCTCAAGACCAAGAGATATTTATAATCTTGGTTTAGAACCAGATGATATTGTTGAGTATCATGAAGAAGAAGCAGAAGAGGCTGAAGTGCCACCTAGGGAAGCTGTTTTTGTTGAGGAAGATAGGAATACTGTTCCTCATTAAGTTCTTGAAGAATAAGTCCCTTCTCCTAAAGAAGTTTTTAATATGGAAACTCAACCCGTGGCTGAAACAGAATCAGTTGCTAAAGAATCTGAAAAGCCTTCCATGGAAGAACCTATAGTGGAAGAGATACCTGTTATGCAATAATCCAATCATGAGGAACTCCAAGTGTAAAAATATGTTCCTAAAATCATCCCTTCGGCTGAAGAACAGATGGAGCATTCTTATCAGCTGGCTAGACAATGATTGAGTGAGGAACTTATAGCTGAGTCTGTGGAATTAGACTGAGATCCTACGATTCTGAGTCCTAAGAAGGAGGCACCTATTGAGGGAGAGTAAACCCCAAATCTCGAGTCTATTGAATCTTCAAATCTGACTGAGTCAAGTTCTTTAGACACTCGGTATAAGTTCCCCAGTTTCTATGATGTGGATGAATCTCAGCTGGTTTCAGCAATCAGCCCTGATCTTTCCTCAATATTCCAGTTGAAATAAATCTCCAATATCACACCTGAGAAGTAACCTGAGCATGTTCCAGTCCCTATTCTTGAACCTGTATCTAAACAACCATCTTTTTTTGAGTAAGGATGATCTGAAGGAATTTGGTGTCACCCTCTTTGTCTGGAGTTGAGAAACTCTTGAATAACCAACCTCTTCATGTGACCTATTCATGTGAGAGATATTCCTCACTATTACTAGAGAAAGTTATTTGGAAAATACAACGTAAAATAATTCTTGATATTTAGGAAGTAAGAGTTGAAAATAAGCTACTCAGTAATAAAGTGAAGACCCTAAGAAGTATAGTTGAAGACATGAAGGGAGCGCTTCATTTGAGATCAGATCATGTTGCTCCTTCTGTAGAACCAGATGTTACTCACACCCCATAGTATGTTGTGTCTCAGATTCAACCTTATATAGCTTCCTTAGATAAAAAGATTGCTGAAAGGAACAAACAAATTGTGAAGGTGATGAGAGAGATTTTTTTAAATCATAACAAACTCATTACTAAATATATAGGGTGTCTTCAAAAGGTGATAAATCAACTAAAATCTCTAACCACAACTGTCAATGCCTCTAAAGACTTTGGTCAATCCTCTAAACCCTCCTTAGACAGTGATCTGCTCAAAACTGTAGTCAAATAATATCTTCATAATGTACTCAGTGGTTTCAATATGGCTTTTCTATCTGACGTTGTCAAGAACAGTGATGGAGTTCTTGACCTAGCCTAAATCCACTCAAAAATTACTAATGATGCTCAACAAGTGATTGCCAAGAATATGGATTTCTACTTCAATAGAATCATCTCCAAGACTGATATGAAAAATCATTTCAAGTATCTTGTAGAAAATCTGTGGATTCATCCTATGAATCATCCTTTCAAGACCCAAGTCCAAAATCTCACAGAGTTTACTCGATTTTTGGACAAGTTTACGAAGAACAATGATGATTTTGAGAAATCCATGCAGTATGGTGGAGAGATCATTATAGATTTCATCAAACTCCTGAGGCCCTATCTTCATGTCAAGAGTACAACCAGTGTTGCTCCAGCGGATTCACCTCTAAGACTTGGGCTGCCTACCGTCACCTCTTCCCTACCCTCCACTATTATGTCTATCGGGCAAGCAAAGTCAAATTAGGCCTTTGATTCTTGACAAACAACTTCCTAGATCTTCTACTGCTCCTACTTTGGCTCCATCAGTCTTTGAAGGCCTTCCTTTACCCTCTTTATCAACCACCTCACTCCCTTATTCTACCTCAACCTCTGCCCCTATGGCTTCCTCTTTTTCCACTACAGCTAAAGGCAGAGAGAAAGCCATCCCCTAAAGAAGAATAGTGATTAATCATTTTTATAGGAATGATATTGTTTTTGTTTTGATCCATTCTATTTGTATTGGATCTTGTTTTCTTTAATGAAATATACACTTTTTCCTAACTCTTCTTATTCTATCTTTTTGATAATCCCAAAAGTGGGAGAAAGTTCTATATGTTAGCCATTTATCTCCATAGTTGAATCCAAAATACACTTTAGCTTTACATGATTTGTGATCATCAAAAAGGGGGAGATTGTTCGACTCCTTATGTATTAATCATGTTTTAATGATCAAAAATCCTATTAAACTTTGTTAACTCCTGTCAATTAGATCACAATTATGTGTATTCATGTTTATTATTTTTTAAGCAGTCTCATGCTTTAAGAAAATCCATTAAAGATTTTAATTTCTCTACATTCAGTTTACTTACTTTATGATATCTTTGATCTACTCTCATAATACCTTCTTTGACAAATGCTTAAGTCTAATCCATTCTATTATCATCACTGCTTAAGTCTGAATACATTTACTTTGAAATGTTTGAGACACCATAAGTTTGCTACTGGTTATGTCTTTCTGACACTGTGAATCAAACACCATGAAGAACAAGACACCGTGACCAAAAGAAACCGTGAACAAGACACTGTGACCACAAGACACCATGAACAAGACACCATGACAGCAAGACACTGCGAAGCAGACACCGTGAACAAGACACCGTGACCGTAAAACACCATGACCACGAGACACCGTGACCATAAGACACCGTGATCAATCTAAACACCATGTGAAGGAGACACCATTTCAAAAGTAATAACTGATATTAATATTACTGAGAACTAATCAATATTCTAAGAATTTATTCAAACAACCAATCTCTTATAACCATATGACCTTGATGAACTGGGATGTATTTAATTTTTGGGAACATATTTTAAGAAATAATATTTACAGAAATTTTTATAGTTACACAATTCACCCCTACCTTCTTGAGTAATCTACTATGACCAACATAAACTGTAAAACATCTAAATTCCTGGAAGCAAGGCATTAAACTATTTTGTACCCCACATCCTAACCACATGAGGTTAATCTGTATAGAGTTTTATGCAATATTCTAAACTGAACAACATACCAAGTCCTATCTAAAATACTTTAAGCTGTACAATATCCCACATACTAACCACATGATGTTAAATAGCACAGAGTCTTAATGGAAGCATGACTTTAAACTGTAAAATTATCTCGTCTTGGCATCAAGATTCTAAACTGTACAACATCCCATGTCTTTTCAGAAAAAATTTAAACTGCACTGTATCCCATGTCCTGAAAATATGAAGATAAACTATATAGAGTATTCATGGAAGAAAGTTGTTAAATAGCATGGCATCTCTCATCTCTATGGCAAGAAGTTAAACTCCACAACATCTGAAGTCCTAGAAGAAAGACCTTAAACTACTCATTGATCTTTATCCTTACCTTGTGATGTTAAAATTCATGAAAATGGTCTTTACCACATAAAATAAAATTACATGGATCCCTGATATCCATCTTCATTCACATCGGGTAATCCTCATCCTGATCATAAGATGTTAAACTGCATAGTTGATGATATTTCCACATGAGATTAAACTGTATAGGTTTAGTTGAACTATTTATGTGTTGATTATCATTTCAATGAGATATATAAAAATTCCATGATCCTTTACCTTGTTCTAGCCACCACATGATACAAAATTTCATTTTCATATCCTTAATCTATACAACATGGTGAGAGAAACCCTTTCAATTTTTTTTCTCACACAAAGCATAGCTCACGTAAGCTAGGTAATTTTATTAATGGATTACCCAAACAAAAAGGGATAAAATATCATGAAAGAAACATCATGGTCCTGAATGAAATACCATAAAATGAATACCATGAGTCCTCTACTCATGAAGTTAAAACCGCATGGTTGATGTCCCTTGCATGATATTAAACTACGTAGACCCATTAACCCTACCTGAGAGGACCAGTATTTTTGGTGTTGGTCCCCTACAACACCTCCATTCTAGAACTACATGTCACTTGATTATATACATCATACTATATGTAGTGATGACATGATCTTTCTTATTGGTTTCATTTACAACAAGTTTAAAAATTCCACCTCCTTGCATATATGAAGACTTGCGTTGGAATATCCTTCCTCAAGAACTATGTATGAATCGATTCCTATTACTATAGAATATATATAAATCCTAGAGATTACCATCCTTGGATATAGAAAAAATACATATTTTCACATTGAGAAGACAACATAATTACAACATGACGTTAAACTAAAATATTACTAAATAAATACAAATGTATTGATTCATATCATTAAAGGATACATAGTAATAGATGGATCTCTAATCCGGATAATAGCTATAACAATCAGTGGAATTAATACCCCCCACTATGTAACGGTCATTCCTTCATAGATTGTTTACTATTCTAGAACTATATGTGTCCTGATTCCTATCGCCATAGGATACATAGTGATTCTTGGATCTCCATTCCTAGGATTAGCTACATTAATCGGGGGAAACAATTACCACTTATACATATAGGTTAAACATGCATAGATAGTTTCCCATTAAAGAACTGCATGTTTTTTTATTCATGTTTTCATAGTATACGTAGTAATTTCTAGATCTCTAATCTAGGGCCTAGTTATAACAACCGATAAAAAATTGACCCAAACTACAAAAGGGATGAGTCATTCAACTCATTTCACCTATGTAGGAGTTAAATCTAAAAATTACCTTCTTGTTTACATAATATATCATGCAAAAATTTTCACATCATTTTCCACATTATTACCGCATGACATTAAACTGTAAAGAAGATTCCAAGTTTCATTACATTAAAGCTACACAACAAAATATAATTACTGCATGACATTAAACTATAACGAAACAAAAATGTCCTTACCACATGACGTTAATCTAAATGGATAATTTATTGTTTTCACAACATTAAAACTAAAAAATATTCCCACTACATGATGTAAAAATGTGCACCATCATACATCATCATTCTTTATCAAAGGACCATAAGAGGTTTCCCCTTTCAACCAGAGTGTGGAGAGATTATTCTTTATTTTAAGCACCTTGATTCATATACCACACTTCATTTCATGAAAGAATTAGGTTGCAGAAACCCATTCATTCCCCTTATAGAGGGATATATATATATCTTCTTGAACATTCTATCGATGCATAAGGGATGAAAACTACCAATCAGATATATATTTACTCAATAAGTAGGGATTTCCAATCCTTGTGGGACTGACATCACCGGGGAAGAGCCCAACACCTGAGGGTATTCTAGGCCATCTATATTCTGATTGTCCCATATCATTACTCATGTCTTAAGAAACTCGACCATTGAATTACAAGATTTTCATCTCCTGCTCCTAAGTACATTGGTGTACTCTTAACCCTAGGTATCCTAATTAATATTTTGTATAACGTCCCCCATATTAGTTTCAAGTGCATCATGGCCTTAATCTTCTTGTACTATTGATCAATAATGTATGACCTTAAACTCTACCCAATAAATTTTACAATTTTCAAGACCATAAACTACTAGAAAAGGAGAGACAAAACTTTTCAGGTTGAAAACCCACAAAGGGAGGCTTATGAAAAATTAAATTCTTCACTTGAAAAACTCTTCATATCCAGATATTATGAAAAAATTATGGCACAAATAAATAAGGAATAAATATCATAAGGACTACTCCATAGCCCTAGTAAAATCATAGATAAGCTCGCTAGACCCCCTAGTTTATGAAAATGTTAGAGTAATGGATTCTCACATATCCTCAACGTGATAATATGTTCTCTTGGTAGTGACACAATATTAAGGGTTCTCCAATCCTTCATGAATGTTACACATCTCATGAACCACTTTCAGGCCTTAGATATCTGATTTGGCACAACCTCCCAATTCTAAACTAGTAATAGGGAATTTCTATTCTAAATATACCCTCAAATCCCAGGAAGCCCCCTCATAAATTCAAAAGTAATCACGTTGACCTCGTAGAATATTTGAGGCTCATCCCATCTCCAATCATTGACTAGTACCGACCAGTTCCCATCTCAAGTTTACTCATAAATTCCAAGACCATGATTAAAAATATACAAAACTAAACCATTCATGTTGATTTGACATCCTTGATGTTACATCACAGTGTTTTGTACCATTTCTCAAGAAAATAATGCAACACTCCATTCCCAAACCTTTTGATGGCCCAAACCTCCTGATTCCAAACCACAAGGTGCAGGTATCAAGTTTCAAAAATTAATAGCTAAGTTTCATTATGGTACCAAAACCCTTCCTTAATATCTTTTCTTTCATACCCAACTTCATTGGCCTAGTGAATGAATCTTCACAAATCTTCCATTTCCCTTGGAAAATAACCAGGATACCTCTGTTTGACCAATAAATTGATATATAAATGGCTTAGAACTAAAACCCGAGGCATACCCTCCTTATAAAAAAGGAACTTCATGATCATGAGCCCTAGTGACTCCGCATAAGAACCTGAAACATTAGCGTATCTTGGTTCATCCTTGGTATGTATTCCCCATTACATTATCCATTGATTCAAGCTACTGGTTACATGATTTTCACCACTCATATTCCAACTATCTAGGTCGGCCTAGATTCCCAATTATTTCTCCCTCAACCAAAATTACCACCATAAAACTTCCCTGACCCATGGAATAGATTATAGACACATCTGTTTGAAAATGATATCGACACATAAGGGCTTTGAATTACCAACTAGTGAAATATTATCCTTGCAAGAAGGGATATCTAATACTCATGGGCCTCGACAACACCCTGACAGAATATAGCATCTTAGTATGATTTTTGTCATTCCTGATGAGTTTTAACCATATTCCATGATCATTTATCATGTCATTACAATAATAATTTAAACTACATGGCATCCTATTTTCTGAGCTAAAAGATCCTAAACTATGGTGATGTAAGTGTTGGAACCACGACCGTTTTTTGCAAGTAATGGAGCTTGGTTTGTTTTTTTCAATCATATTTGGAAGTTCAAAATATTTTCTAGGAAAGGGATCATACAATTCAAGCAGACAATAATATTGAAGGTGGTGTCATTTCCCAGCATTTTCCAAATTTGTTGGCCTGAAAATCAAAAAAATGGAGAAATGTGTGATTGGAAAAGGAAGTTGTGCACCAACTTGTTGGTGTTTTGGAAACTTGCGTGCAAGGCACGTTTTGATATCAGAATGTCAAAAAATTGGAAAGGCATGAGGTCCGTGAAAAATTTGAATATGTGAACGAAAAAGGGTTTCCATACGAAAAGAATTGCGTGCAAAATGAGAGTTTTTCCATGACACAGTGGGTTTTGCGCATGGGGGTCAACGACACTAATAAATAAGAGGTGACCCCATCATTCAGTATGACTGAAGGCTTAAAATAGATCTGAGTTCAGATAAACGTAAATGTTTCACAAAGATCGGGTTGCGTGGAAAAGTTAAAATTGTGCGGAAAAGTTGAGGTCACATGGAAAATTTAATGTTTCCCGAAAAAGTTAAAAGTTGAATGTAGAGGGTGTGGTTGCACAAAATATTTTCCATGAAAAAAAAGAAAATATTGTGTGCACAAGGTAGGTGTTGTGTGAAATTGTCAATGTAGACTGAATACATGTTCTTATTATCTGGTTCAGTGGTTCAGTGCTTTCAGGTGCATCAATTCAGGACTTTGATGCAATTAGTGTCTCATGTTGAATAGAGATGAAGAATTAAATGAAAATATATTGAAGCAACCTTCATGTTGATAAACTAAGTTATACTTCTCACAAGGTAGTGAGCAAGGTGGAGTCGACATAAGTGATCCAAGGGACACAATGATATTTCCCTAAACCATTGTAATGGTAGTGTGCCTGGAACCGAGTGATTGTGACCAAACTTTGTAATCCACAAACTAGTGAAGATTAGTTGATTTAGGTATGACCCACACACTATCAGACTGTGCTCCTTGGATGTATCCTTTAGGGGTGAACCAAATAAAAGTGTTATGTGGTCTCAATGAATGTGATTGTTTTCTCTCTATTCTCATCAGTCAGATAGTTTTAATGAGTTCCTACCAACGTGGGAACAAGATCCATGTTTTAAAAGAAGAATTTGACACCTTGATTCACCCCTCCACTATCAGTGTGCCCCAAGGTCTTACAGTAAGGTACAATCTAAAAGACCCTAATCTAAATCAATAGATTGCCCAAACTAAAAGACCCTAAACTACAATGATAGAAGGTACATGCTAAAATAAACTAAACTACAATGATAAATGGTCTAAGCTAAAAGACCCTAAACTATAGTGATAGAGGGTTCAAGCATAAAGACCTATAGATAAAGCGATATAAGGTTTAATCTAAAAGACCCTAAACTATAGTGATTGAAGGTCTAAGCTTAAAGACTCTAAACTACAAAAAATAGTGATTTAGTATGCAAGAATACAAAAACTTGTAAGGCCCACAATTAGGAACTAGAAAAAATCAATCTATGCTCATCAAGACTATTGGATTTTAAAAAAGATAGAGAAATATCCCTTCAAGATATATATTCTACCCAGTTAACATTTTTTGAAATAGGTAATCATATGATAACAAGAACTAACATATCTGTAAGGAGTCTCATGTTAGTGAGCAATAATGAGAACTTATCGAGAATAATCTATTTTTGATTTAAATATTCCAATCCAGACAATATAATTTTATTGATTTTATGAAAAGGATGGGTATTGTTAGCGATTCATATACCATCAAAAAAATCATGCACATCATGAATGAAATAAAACTGGACAAAAAATGATAGGTTCACAAACTATATTAAATTATTGAATGAAATAAGAGAAATCTCCAAATTTATGAGTCTCTCAAAGAATGAAACCAAAAATAGAGTGAATCAAAATACAATAATATTTGATCTTCCAAACTAGCCAAGTTGGAAAGAGTCTAGAGAGAAGCGTCAATTGAACATTGAGGTGCCGCTCACCATACCTTTTTGTATTCTACCTCTGGATGGAGAGTATGAAATAAATAATTCTAATACTCACCTATATTTTGAGTTTTTTCCAATGAGGATGATGAAATTTAATGTTCACACCTCAGTAGAGCTATGATTTCCTCATATCATACCCCCAATGCCTCCTCCTTCTATCCAGCAAGGAGATCCTTATTTTGGAAATCGTGCAAGACCCTCTCATTGGTATCCAATTCCTAATGAAATAAGGTAACTTGTATCATGATTTCATGAAGTTGTTTGAGGTTCAAACCATTAACCCCCAACTCATTAAATATCTAATGAAGTCATTCCCCTTGGTCACAAAATGTTTTCAAATGAGTCTCTTTAATCATGGTGTGTATCTATTTCCATATCAGCATCTTCCATATATAATCTTCTACAACTAACAAGATAGAAATGAAAAAAGTATGAATGGAAATATTATATGGAAATGAAATAGGAGAGGATGTTCCATATATCCTCCCATTAAAAGTGGAATCATCTATCACTTTTTTGGGATGGCTAATTTCCTTGATATATTTAATATCATTATCAGGATGGTCATCAACAGGATGAGGAATCTTTCTCAGAGTCTCACTTAGTCTAGAATAAACTCCATAATTTCCACGGATAGATGGGTTGGGTAAGAAATGTATTTTACACATGATGAACAAGTTGGCCTACAACACCATCTGGATAGGCTTCTACACAATCTTTGGCATAATACTATGTAAGATAGGTGGGAGAATCATCTGACAGTGGAATGATCTCACCATTAGTGTCTTGACATGCCAAAATCCTCCAAAACTAATAGATGATCCAAGGTTTTCACTGTCATCGCACACAAGCCTAAGAATATGAGTGACCCTTTGGGTACTTCCAAATTGACAAGAAAATTGATAAGGTGCATATATATCACCAAAAATCATCTCATCCATCACAGCTGCAAAAACACCATCCTGAAGGGTGATCATGTACAACCTTGCATCAAGAGAGTCACTATTATTGTCAAGGATCGGCCTAGTTGGTGAAGCATAAAGGGTGAAAACAAAGCTATCGGATTAGATCAACATATCTATAACCTCATCTAAGCTTAGTGACATATCCCCAACCCTAGATATGTTCATTAACATTGTATGAGACAAGGCATCAGAGATCATAGTGTAATTGTAATACTTATAGTGATAGAAATGATCCCCTATATAGAAAAATTAAAACTATAATGGACCACTGATCCTATAGGGGATTCTACCTTGTTGAATGTGGACTAATATTTGGTAATGGTGTGTAAGTATTCCCACAACCCTATTAATGTATCTTCCCTTAGCAAGTTGTGCTTCCATTACCAACATACTGACCCAGATTCCTAAATGCACGATCCTAGCTAGGATAAGTCATATGTTCTGAAACATGGCCACAATTACTAATACCCTAAGGATCGGAAATATTTATCACTTTTCTTCATATCACCATCAATTATGATCACCAGCTTCTTAAATGTCCCAATATAAGCTATCATTGTCACAAACTTTTTGGGAAGGTCACCGATGGGGGAGTATAATAGTTTTCTTAAACCCAATTTAATAAAGGAATATGTTGACCAAATATTTAAAGGTGATAAGTGAGCTCGTAGTCAGATCCTTTCTTAGCTTATCCTTCATGATGATAAAAATGACCCTCACTAAGACTGGGTTCTACAAAGGGTCATCCCAGACATTTGCGGCAGGGAGAAACTCATCGTACATATCTCAAAGAGGGAGGATACCACCTAGCTGGTATATGTCCCATAGGATGATACCAACCTCATCATGGTAAATGTGGAATGATTTGTTGATAAGGAACCAATAGGTGACTAGTTCTCGAAGAATATGATGCTATTGATAGAAAATAAATTGGAAAATCTATACTTCTTTATAAAGATGGACCCTATATAACTAGTCAGCAAACTCTTAGAAACTTTAGATGACCCAGTATGGCCTTTCCCATTCATTAAAAAAATTACCTCCAAGATGAAGTTCCCATTTTGAGCCCCATATACCAGCCAGGTTGTTTATAAAAGAGATGAATATAATAGAGTAACTATAAGAAATAGACTGATGACACAATCACTGCCATGTAGACCCAATTGAGAGTCACTAATACAAAACAAGGTTTATATAGTTCTTGGTCTTTAATAGCACTTTCTAAAAGGGATTTTAAATTCCTCCTTTGTCAGTTCTAGAAAAAGAACTATTAAAGGGGGTCTTTAAAAACGCTTTTTTGGGAATTTAAAGTGGTTATTTAATAATGATAGTGAAAAATCACTAATAAAGGTGTCCCATTATCAGCACTTATAAAAAAATTGAGGTGGGGGTGGCTTTATCAGTGCTAGTAAAAAAGAATTGATAACAGGGGGTCTTTATCTATGATATTTTGTAAGTATTGACGAAGAACCCTCTCTTTTATCATTGGTTTTTACTAGCGCTGATAAAGGGTCTATTTAAAAAAAATTAATTTTCATTAAAAAATAATATACTAATATATAAATATATCTATTTGAATAGAAATATAATATATATTTGTTAAATATGTTTTAGATAAGTCTAAATAGCCATTACCATATAATATATAAGATATTTAGTGAAATGGATTATGAAATAATTAAAAAATTATTTTTAATTAATAATTTTTTATTATTATCAAGTAATAGTCATTTAATAACAATTCGAATATAAAAAATATAAAAAAATTAATAAAAGATGAAAAATAAGTTTAAAATGTAACTCGAACTTCAAAAAACCCTGACTTTTTATCCAGGTGTCCATTTGGGTTATACTATAAATAAAATCAAATCATGTGGAGAGCTCTATGCCCTAGCAACCGGGGACACCCCAACCGTATTTTTTATGCTAAGAAAGGTCCAAAAGGCCACCAATATAGAGTTTTTAGTTGGGGTATCCAAATTTTTTAACATTTGATGAATTTGCAGCCTCGTTTGAGGGGGTCTTATTTACTTTTTTGGGTGGTGACTGAATTTATTCATAGATCTTACATTTATATTGGTATTAAGGTTTTAAAATTTTATCATTTTTCATATTATAGTTTTATTTATAATTGAATATATGCATATTTTCTTATATTAACTGATAATAAATCATTTGTATAAATACATATATCAACATATTTATTTAAAAATTTATTTTAAAATTTATAAAATAAGTATTTATTATTCATTTTTTCAATGTAAGAAATTTATCCATTTTATTTACCATTTAGAAGTGAAATTAAATGCATGTATATACCTATAAAATTAATGTCTATATATAAATATCCATATATCAATAATTATAATATATATATATATATATATGTGTGTGTGTGTGTGTGTGTGTATGTGTATTATAATATATGTAAATAAATACATATTATAAAAATGTATCTAAAACAATATCTTTCCATTTTTTTCAATACAAAATTTATAATGTTTATATATACATATATTTTTGTATTAATAAAAAGATATATGTTTATATTATATTCTACTATATATAAATGAATATAATATGTCATAAATTTAAATAATTATAAGTATATATATATATCACAGACACATATATATTTTATAAATGTGTTTAAAAAAATTATATAAATATATAAATAAACAATATACATAAAAATAAACAGAATTATCATTAAAAAAACAACAAAATAATATGGTGTAGTTTTAAATTCATTCCATCATCAATAGAGAGGTACATTGTTCAAATCTTGGTGGACACATGAGGCTACAGGTTCATAAATAGCTGTTAAAAGTGGTAGTGGGGTTAGAAGCACAGATAACGAAGGATGTTGCATTGTTAAAGGTGTCTTGTTAGCGATGATAAATGTGTATTGATCATATATTTCCAAAAAATATATATTTTTACCCCCTTTAATTTTTTTTCTTTTATCATAGATAAAAAACGTTGTAAAAGCCCTCCTTTAAAATTGCAACAAAAGAGCTATTAAAATGGTCCTTCAACAACGCTAAAAAGGAACTGTTAAAAGGGTCCTTTAGCTATGCTAAAAAACATCTAAAAAGGAGTTATTTATAAGTTATTTTTTAGCACTTATAAAGGACACTTTTATCAGTGCTTTTTTAGTAATGAAAAAATACCATGTCTTTTAACTACTCTCTGGTAGTCATTTCTTTTTGAGCACTGATAAATGCATATTCTTGCGCAGTTAAATGCCTCTTTTATAGAATTAATTTTTCCAACATATAATACAACCCCTAGTATTGTGCTATAACCAGTCATCGATTATTTTAATTTGTCATTTGAATACAATCAAGGGAACTTGACACCCAACAAGATAGAATATTGAATGTGGGACGTGGAATGACAACATCCTCTAGCAAGCTAAACCCGTATAGAGGAAGTGAGTGTGATAAAGGATAAGTTTGAATCTAAAATGGAGGAAACCATTTCATAATATCATTATTAAAATTCAAAAAATATCAAGGGTTATCATTGTAGTTTCTAGCATTAATGGTCCTTTGATCTGCTATAGCAGAGGAACCTTGATGAGAGACGGAATCAATCTGAGCTAATGTAAGTGGAATCTATCAGATAGATAAAATAAATTATATTCAGTTGAAATATATAAAATTTTACAAATATCATGCTCATCACATGTATCAATAAAGTTATTCATGGGTCATATAAAGTATTAACGAACCACCTGACTCCTCAAGATCACTGGTGTCGCATAAACCCAAAAGGCATCACACAACCGCATGTCCCCATAAAATACTAAAACTCATGTGACATTGACATGGTCATGCAAGATATATAATATTAAAATGATAATGTGATTTAGAAAGATGATCTAGTGGAAAACATAAGAAAATAGATCATCCCTATATCAAAAGATCAAACAATTACTGAAATTCAATTTATTGTTGATTCAAGTGGGATCCTAGGAGAATGAGGTCATGTGAAGGGGTTCTCGAAAAATGAGATCATGGAGAAGTATCATGATGGGTTCTTACATGATGTTCATGTGATGAGGATATGTGATGAAAGAAGGTATAAAGAGATTTGGAGAGATGAGTGGTTGATGAATGATCCCCTCTCAGGTCCCCTATTTATAGAGCATTCTGTGGAATACCAACCATCGCCTAGTTGGCCAAATGTCACCCAATACACAAACTAGAGATGGATCTAAATACTTAATATGGTAGTTAATTTCCTAAAAAATGATCCCTTGTCCCCACATATGTCACTCCTAGGGGAATTTTTTTATGCTTTCCAAATGAGCAGTAGAAAAATCACAAAGGAATACATGTACATGTGTATTATTTTCCCATAAAATCAAAGGAAGAATAATTTTTCTATGCTCACATAGATCATGTGATCCATCAAAAGACACATGATCACATAAGCTTATAATGGACATATAGATGGTCTTGTACAGTCCATAACCTATGAAAGACCCTCAAAAGTCCCTTTGATAAGTCCTGCTCTTGTAAAGGAATCCTAGAAAAAACAACGACCACAAAAAGGTATCCAAATAAGATCCCTTGAGTCACATGGTTTTTCTAATGGTAGAATAATAAAAACCACAAAAAAATACTTCAAAAATATGGGGATAACATCTAAAATACAAGACCCTATTGCAGCTTTAAAACTCACATGTTGCATCCCGGATAAAGAGAATGATTTTCATCAAGAAAATTTCAGCAAACTAAAAAAAACTCATGCCTTCATAAAAGAAATAATGTAAATAAAAATGGGATTATTTGGGATCCTACTATAGTCATAAACATCATAAAACACACCCATGGTGATTCGCGTGACACCATAAGAACCCAATGACATGTCTTCCTCATCATGTGAAAGTCCTCTAGCATGATATCCTCATCAAACGAAGGGAATCAGACATGTCCAGGAGACCTGGATCTCTATCTTTGGCTCTATGAGGACAAAAAATGGAATTTACCATTTATTTCTATCACATATTTGTAGGACCATTTATTTGTTAGGTGACTCATCATAGATGAGGAGAGTGATTTTATTTGACAATAGTCATGAAAGCTCTCAATATTTCTAATCCTTTGAAAAATAAAATAACAAAATAAAATGAAAAAGTAGGGAACCACTCACATTCATAAAACTCACATAAAAATCATAATCTATCGACATCATGGTTTTTCATGAACCCTTGAAAAGTGGGTTTGAATTCATGAAGGCCCCTTGACAAGCCATCCTTGTCTCGAGAGAAGTCCTAGATAATCCTACGAAAATCACATAAAGGCCTTTTTAAGGGGCTCCCTAATCTCATGAAGGCCCTTGTAAATGTCGGTATGAATATATAAAAATCCCTTCATAGGTTTTCATGATAAAAAATACCCCTTTGATTGGTAATAAAGGAGGTGTTGATGAGATGGTCTCCTGGTCACCAAAAATAATGTGAAGCCCCCTGAGATGACCTATAGAATGACTGGTGAAGAGGATTATTTCTGAAAAACTCTAAAGAATCTACCCAAGATCTACATGATACATGCCGTGAAAATATCCAAACAACTAGGGTGGTGCAGCCTATAAACCCCCCACCCAAGTTTGAAAAATGTAGTCTAACACAGACTAATGGATGAATCCTTCGAACCTCACACCAACATGCCTAAAAATCAATGTATATTTCTTAGATTGGTAGATATCACAACCAGTAGAGTTTTACATCTGGTAAAATCTGTTGAACAACCATTGTAATCATAAAACATGAATAGTTACTTCACATGATAACTCATAGATCACGTGAAGATCTCATGGAGAAGCATGCAAAGAAAATCACACATAAATGATAAATCATGTGATACTTAAAGAAAGATAAAAACAAATAAATCTATTAATTTTTCAATAATATTTTGGAAAAAATACTAATAGATGGAAGACTTATGTTAAGAACATATATAATCATGCTAATGAGCATCACATGAACTTCCCGGTTCATATGACAACAAGTGGGCATGTTTCCAAGATCAAAAGATGCTCCTTTGGTATACTAGTTTGATCCTGAAAATTCCCTTGGACATGTCAAATAAAGTATCATGTCACCCACAGGAATCCCTCCCAAGTATTGATAAACCCTCTCGGTGATCCATCTAAGCCTCGAAATGTCCTCTAGACATGTCACCCATATCATATGGTGGAATCAGAAAATGTCAGCTGAGTCTCACTGTATCACCTAGGCATGTAAAATGGAACTTCTGACATATATTAGACATGTCAAATGACTTTCATTATGACATCTAAAAATATAATCCTAGTTCATGCATCACCCTCCTAACATGTTTCATTGACTCTCACGACCCCCCCAAACTATATCAACCAACTTTCTTGATGAAACCAGGGAAAGTATGCTGAATCATGTAAAACCCTATAGAAAAGACATATAATATCATGTGATACATTACGAGACAAGTTGAAAGGGTTAAGAGATTTACTAGAAACAAGTCAGAATTGATTATACGATAACCATCATACATGCCATCCAGACTATGAAACGCCCCTTGGACAAGCCAACTGGATCATGAAATTTTATTTTGACATGTCAGAAAAAATCTACAACATGTTAATAAGATAAAAAAGGCATATAAAGAAGACAAAAAATGTATTTCAGGTGCACAAGAAGGCCAGATCAAACATGAATCCCAAGACTTGATAACCTTATCCATGTTTAGTGTGTAAGCCCTAACCAATTGAACTATGAGAGCTCTGATTCCTACAATAACTAAGGTACATTGGATTACTTCCTAAGGACATATCTCTAATAGGAATCCACTTTGGTATAAGGACCCTTGTATTCAACCATTAAACCATTGTGTCTCAATCATTACCATGAGATGATCATTCTAACTCATCCATCAGCAGACTAAGAAACCCATTGAACTACGAGAACTTTGATTCATACTATAATCAGGTCATGTAGTACTCCTTCCTAAGACCTAATCTCTGTATTAAATCTACCAAGGGATGTGCCAACACATAATTATATCACCCATATTTTGGGAAACTGATTACATATTATCCCTTTTTTCTCACATCGTGCATGTATCATGTGGGATTAGGGAGCTGAAAGAGTCATATCATTCACATCATCAATCTCCACTATCTAGGGAAACCTTAGTGTGTAATCCCCAAAGAGTTGTATGATATTATTGCCTCTATATTAGGGTATCTACCTTGGGGATAGACTTAAAGTCTTGAATAAATTGTGATAACTCTAATTCATACATTGAAAATGATATGTTGGATGTCGTTCTAAGGCCATAGATCTAATAGGAATCTACATCAGGGTAAGCCCCATCATTCCTCTAACATTTCAACCACAAGGATCCAATCATTATAATGGGATGATCAATCTACATCACCCATCAGTGGAATGAGAAACTAAATGAACTATGAAAACTCTGATTCTTTCCACATTTGGGACATGTAGGATGTCTTTTTAATACTAGAGCTTCATTACCAAGTGTCTAAGCGCCCGCATATATTTCCTTTCTAAATGATGGTAAACTGCATGGGTTTAAAAAACTACATGGGTTTTGATTCCTACCATAAACATGATATGTTGGACACCTCATTATGGCTCAATGCCCTCCTTAGAATATTAACTACCTCCATTCATGTCTATAACTTTTGATGTTCCTAGTTATACGACTTCAGCATATAAGAGTCTACCCATTACTGGGAAATCAATGAATAACCTTTGATACATACATATGGATTCCCTAATCAGGTCCCCAACATATGCACAAAAAAGGTTAACCTATGATTTTTTTGTTAGGGTAACCAATACTACATCAGGATTAAGAAGATATTCAAAAACATATCTTAAATCTACAAGAGAGTCCTAGAGTAGGAAGAAACTACCCACAAAAGAGGGAGATGACAAAGATCTCCCATCCTCTCTAACAATGTGAGTTAATAATAGTCATTTGGTATAAAACCCCAATAGACCACCTACCATTGGAAATCAGAAATGTACCCAATTACGGATGTGGGAACCATTAGGGGTTTTAGTTAAGAAAAATTATGATGGACCAACATCTGTGATGTTACAAGTAATTGAACCCCATACAATCTTTCATCAGACGAAACCAAATTTACCCCAAATGATGTGAATGACAGTATATAATCTATCAACAAAAGAAATATGAAACTGTTGTAAGATGATTTAACCACTACATCTCTGTCACAAAAAAATATTTACTTCCCAATTCTCATCAAACAATTTTTTTGACAAATGAGTTTTTCCAGGTTATATTTTTTCCATCAAAAGATACATCAATAATTCATCACTTGATAAAGAGAGTTTTTGAACCATGTAAAAAAATTATTATTCAAGTTCCATCTATATCCATCTTTATCTCAAGTCACCTTTGATTTCTTTAATTCATTAATCCTGTATTTAACTATAATAAAAATAACTTTCTTTGATAATTTATTTTTTTGGTGGCCAATGATTTACCACCTTAGTGGTCATCAAATATATCACTTGGGGAAAATAATTTATCCTTATAATTTAAGAATAATTAACATTATATTTATTTTTTAATCAATGTTATTATTTTCCTATTTAAGTTATAAAGATGTTATTTTTAATAGGATATCCAATTATGTATAGAACTATGATTCTTCTTGAAGATTTCTTTATGGATAAATATGATTAGTAGTGGGATATTCCCTAGTAGAACACAAACTTGTGACTATGATCATGTAAGCTATTTAGGTGATTAAGAGGAAATATTACCTCGATCATCTAAGATATATGGATTAAGAATCAATTTTTTAGTTACAGAATAAATCATCATTTCATGGTCACTTCAGACTTCATCATGTATAAAAAAATTTAGAAGATAAATTATATTTGTTAATTTCAACAATCATTATAGAGATCAGTGGTTTGTTTGTATCATATATATTATGACTCTTGATGAGAAACTAAGAGATTATGATTATTGAATTAGGGTTGAATAATGATTTGGAATGGAATATTTAACAAATTTTATTCTATGATTAGTACTATCCCAATGAGTTTTAGTTGTTTTAATGAAACGAAATCCAAGAACTAGATTTATTGAACCTTATAGTAATATAGTGTCTGATTAAGACTTCTAATATTTTTTATTTTTTGATTGAGTTGAAAATTAATGAGAGTTCCAAATATTATATATTTTATATTTGAAACAAAAACAATATTAAATTGTGGATTAATTTTTAATTAGATAACCATTAATATAATATAGTTGTAAGTTGAAAAGGGTGGATGCCAATATATTGGAAACTCAGAATGTGAGTATTATTCTCCCTCAACATTAAAATTGATAGAGTTCTCTTCACAGAAATAAGAGGAAGAAAAAACTCTACTAGAAGAATAATAAAAGTGTATCATTATTTATCTCAGGGGTACTGATTCCACTAGAGTGTTTATATTGGGATAATATAGGACATGTGAAGACTCTGTGCAAAACTACATCTTGACCATTCTTTTAATGGGAGAGAATGGGTTTCTTGAAGAAATATTCTGTGTGTTTTTTATATGAGTTTAGAAAGGGTGTATATAATTAAGTTCTTAGATTATGTAAATTGATGAAAAAGATAATAATTATTGTTTTAGGGTCCTATAATGGAGTGGAAAGGACCAAAAAGAAATGGATACATTAACCATAAAAGGAACACAAACTATATTTTTTATCTGAGTTTATAGTTAAGGAATTTAATTTTGGGGAAGGTCCTTCCACTATAAAATGTACTATTTTGATTATTTGTTAACATATTTCAACATTGTTATATTTTATAGAATCACATTAATTTATCTCTATATAAATATTGTACTAATTAGGGTTGCAAGTGGAGCGCATGTAATCCATTTTTAAGATTGATAAACGTTTTGGTGATAATCATGGATAATTATTTAGGTTTCCATCTTACATGATGATGATCAATAGTGTTAAAGTATATTAGGATTTTCTAATACTTAAGATGAAGAAGAAGGATCTCTTCATTGATAGGGATTGACTTATAAAATAAAAATCTCAAATCTACTATTATTATCAAATATTCCAATTTTCATTTGTTTATGGACTTATTTATACACTATAAAGACAAAGGGGTGTTAATATTGGTAGAGAAAATCCAATTTATCAATACACTATATTTATATCCTCATATGTCCCTTGAGGTAGGTAGTTTGTATAAACGCGTAGTTAAGTGAATTGGATCATAAAAAATTTATCCATCCCAGAATTTCACATTTGAAAACATTACTATAATTTTTTGAGAATGCTAATATTATATTACATTAATGTGTTGACTTCCAAAAAAGTGAATCCATAATAAGTATCCACTACTTGATTTGTGGCATTTTTTTCAAATATATAAAGTTTGATCTTTTTTAAAAATTTCTTTATAATATAAGTATAATAAATTATGGGTAATATAGAATGATATAAAAAGGTAATTTTTTAATCCTATGAGATAATAATGAATTTTTTGTGTTTCCATTTATTATTACTAATTATCCTGTAATTTTCACTGACTTGAATAAAAGAATTCAAAAGTTTTATATACCATTATTTTTGTTTTTATATATAATATCAAAATTAACTCTAGATAAAATTAATATCATGAGAGAAATTTATGAGTTGTTTTCATAAATATAATTTAGCACAAATTGAATGAAAATATATTTTAATTTCAATTTTAGATTATAGATATGAATTTTCCATAGTCTTCTGTTTTAAATAGTAAAATTTATGTAGAAACTGATAATCTAAGAGTTGTATTGTCTTTATAAATAACAAGGAATGTCTTTGAAATCCAAATTTTTCATTGAGTGGTTAGGTATTGAAATTTTTTTGTGGACTTATTTTAGATTTATTTAACTTTAAAAACATTTACTAAGAAGGGAGTAAAGTTAATATAGAATAACTACATCCAAATGTATTTAATGAATATACTAAGAGACATAATTTAATTATAGTTACTATTTTATATCAATTTCATGATGGCTATATATTATATTACAATTTTTACGGCGTAGGTTTTGGTTATATCCTTATGAATGGAGAATAATGTTTTGTAGATAGATTGAGGTTATTGAAATTATATGATAATATCCATACTTCATGTGATCTAAATTTATTTACAGGGATTCATTCCTTGAATATTTAGTGGCATTATTTATGTTTGAAATTTTTATTATATATGTCAATCCTAATAGTAAAAATTATATCTTTTCAAAATGAGATATCAATGTAACTTAGTGAAGGTGGTTTGAATAAAATTTATTGAATTTGAAATGACATAAAATATAGGAAATGGTAATGTTGTAGCTGATAATTTAAGTAGTAATAATTCCATTTAATAATTTATATAAGCTAAAGTGTAGTGGTATTTAATGTCTATATTAGATTACTTCTATATATTTTTGGAAGAAAATTAGTATTTTGGAATTATTTTTAGTTTGAATACGGAATATTTTGTATTAGACTAATTGAAAGAGTCGTAGCTGTTTGCTTTGGTGTTTAAGACTATGAGTGTCCCCATGAATTGTATAGATAAAATTAACATATTATACATGAAATAAAATTTGAATATTTATTTAAAAAAATGAGTGGTTATTGTTATGTATTTTTAGGAAATAAAGTTTAATAAATTTTATTTTATAATTTCTTCGATATATCATGGGATCCCAAAGATATTCCACGGTACTGGGTGACTGTTTCGGAGGATGACTATGAAGAATATGATTTCTTAGTAATTTTATTTATTATGAGATAATATCTATTTTAAGGTAGGATATAAATATTTTAATAAGTTTTTACAACCTTTACCTATACCAAAATGGATATGGGAAGAAATTTTCTTGGATTTTATGATAAGATTACACAGATCCCCATAGAAGAATGATTTTGTTTAAATAGTGGTGGATACTCTCATAATTTCAAAACATTTTGTTACATATTTCTAAAAAACATTCATTTGAGGATATTGAAATTTCATATGTTAAAAAAGTGTTCAGTATTTATGTGTTTTTAATTCATTTATCACAAATAAATATCCTTATTTTATATATTTATTTTAAATTGAAATTAGAAAGAAATGGGAAAACTATGAGGTTAAATAAGGAATATCATCGATAAATAGATTAAACAATGGAATAATGTATTTTAATTTTAGAGGAAATTATTTCATCTTATGTCCTTGAATATAGAAAAGATTGGAATGGTTACTTATCTTTGGTGGAATTTTCCTATAATTTGATTAATCAATATATAATTCATATTGACTGATTTCAATCTTTTTTTTATAAAAACATTTAAATAAAACTTAAATTGAATGGAAAATGATGAAAAATTACTTTTTGTACCATGTTTAGTGTATAAAACAATGAATACATTTAATGTTATTTATAAGTATATAGGTATATCATGGAGTTGATAGAATTCTTATACAGATAGGCAATGATTTCCCCTGAAATTTATTTTTGGAGATAATGTCTTTCTGTTATTTTTTATCCATTTGGTTTACCATAATATTGGGTTGAAAAGAATGTTGGTATCATGATAGATTGGGATATTTTAGATTTTATAATGTATTATTTAGGTGTTGTATCAAATTTAAATGTCGTTGAATTATTCTAAGATTCCTAATGTTTTTAATGCTTCTCAATTACAGAAGTAACAACTAGAAATATCTCACATCCTGGATTTCAATTCGGTTCACTTAGAGAAAGGAGATATATATGAAGAGTGACTAGTTATAGTAATTTATTTATAAGAAAATGATTTTGGGGGATTTATTATTCCCTTATTATAAATCTTATGGTAATATTGGATGATTGATGATGTGACTATTAAGTGAGAAAACCATATATGACAAACAAGGTTAGCGTTGTTCGATAAGGATAGTGCCCAATAAGTTTTTAAAGAAATTAAGGATTATAATGGGGATAATTGTGACACCATAAATTTACTAAGTATGTTTAATTTTGATTTTTGGGGAATTCTGGATAAAAATTAATTTTTTTGGAGGGTTTTGGTAGATGCAAGGTTAATTTCATGACTCGTAAAATCATTCAAGATTTACATACATTTTTGTTTTTCAGGTAGGTACTATTTCATGATAAGGTGTTTCATTATCATATATATTCATTCATGTTATAGATTTATGAAATATTAGATATATATTAATGTTTTGTGAGGTTCATGATATGGGAAACCAAAAATAATATATTCAGTTTGGTAAAAGATCCATGATTTTAATTTTTATTCTCTTATTTGAGTCCTTTTATATTCATTAGTGAGGAAATTTATTTTTACTAAACTATTTACATCCATGGTCAATTATTTTGTATTTTCCATCATACATCAACAATATTCTTTCTAAAATTTGGCTTATCTACACCAGATTGAAGAAAAGAGTTCTCTTCTCTCATTAAATAATGATTATATCATCTATCTCTTCTATATATCCATAGATCACTATGGATGGTGGAATAAATTTATGTGAAATAAAATTATTATTGGAAATTAATACATTATTATAAAAATCATAAGATTATATCAATAACATAGATGGCGTTCATTAATTTATGAAAATGAAAAACCTAAAATATAGGTGGGTTCCCACAATTTTTTTATTTGGTTTGGATACAAACTAATTATGATGTAAATTGTTAATAAATCATAATTTTAAACATAGAAAAATTAATTTATATAAATATTGAATATTTTTTTGGAAACAACAAATTTAGAGGAAAGGGTTGTTTTTGAAAAATTGGAGATATTTATTATCCACTGAGCCTGTTTAAATCAAATTGGTGATTTCAATTTAAATAAATATTATTATGATTTATAAATATTTATTTTAAATGATTTTAGTGGACTCATTTATTTTTTAATAGTGAAAACTTTCAATGAAATTTATTTTAATGAATTTTGGTGTTTTTTATATTTCACTCACATACTTTAATAAAAATTTTATTTTTTAATAATTTTTTTCCCGATGAGTATGTTAGCATGATTTTATAATACATGTACCTATGTATTAGTGTACAATTATAATGTAAATGTTATGAAGTGTGATTATTGGTTAGATAAATTCATAAATTACTGGGGTTGTAAGGATAACATCATTTTTTGTCTTAGTTTGGTCATTATAATGGATGGGATATAGGCTATATTTTGATGGGTGTTGAATTGGTATATACATTTGGTTGGGTGAAATATGAGACATTCAAGATAGGTTTTAGTGATAGTAATTGGGATCATTTATTTGATTATTTAGTATTTTAATAGACAAATTTTGATGATGTTATTTTTTAAAAATGAATATTTCCGGAAAACAAAGTTACTAAGTAATGGAAAATAAGGATATTTCCGAGGAAAGTGTTTCCTTAGAGTAAAACAATGATTTTATAAAGTAGAAAATGGGTTTCTTTTAAAAAGTGTTTTCAATAGATGAAATTTATGTTTTAATTTTTTAAAATGAACTTATATATATTATATGATTGATAAAAATACTTATTTTAAAATTACATATTAATTGAATTATTTTAGAAATATTTTTTATTTTTTTAAGGAATCAATATTAAATTTCTTATTATCAGATTTAGGGTTATATATTGATGTTATTATTGAATTAATATAGAGTTTTTTCTAACCCTATAGATGTACACATTAGTGTAGATATATATCTTATTAATCCTAATGTTGGTTTGGAGAATACTTTATTATTTATCAAAAGTGATTCATAGATCCCATGAAAGGATTATGGTTTTGGAAATGTCTATGAGGAGACTAAAGATATTTTATTTGACCATTTGTCCTAATGAGACAATCTGGGTAATTTTAAATTATTAGTCACTTTTTTATTTATATCACATCACATCCTTTGGTTTTTTTGTATAAATATTTTAAAATTTAATTATTATATAGTATGGAATCCATGGTTGAGTTGATTTAGTAATGGGAAAATCATTCCCAATTGTTTATTTAATTTATATATAGGAGTTACCATCATTTGGAGATTGAAGGATATACTTGTAATTATGTGAATATCATGATTTTTTCTCAAGATTAAATTATCCATGATGGGTTATTAAAATTTTCTTCTTAGTATCCCTATAGTATTCATTTTAGACCATATGGTATTTAATAAATTCATCTCTCCACATCATCAATGTGTTAATATAATTAAGAAACCTTGATTTTCATCCCTCAATTTATTCTACTTATTTTCAACCTCACTATATTGGTCCTTTTTTATCACCTCATATAGATCCACTTTAACCATAGGAATCCAAAGTTCATAAGAATATAGAGGTTCTCTACATTAAAATATTGATCACTTTATGTTTAATTTTTTGTTTCCAACATCATTTTTTGAATACTTTTAGAGATTTATAGTTTGATCTAGAGTGATTCAATGTCATATGTGAAAATTTGTTTCATGTAGCCTTCCTCATATTCATTGTCCTTGACACATGATAATTTTACAACTTCCTTTTTTCTTAAACCATATTCATTTAATTCAATACGATCCATGAATTTTCTTATCTTGTAATTTTCATCTTCTCATATTGTCTTATTTTTTTCATCCTCCTTTTCTTTCTTCCTCAAACAAATAATAATTTTAACGAATATGTTCATTAAATTTCCTACCATATTTCCATTCCTAAAATTTTATATCATTCCAGAATTTTCATTGAGACAAACGCCCCATGATCATCATTATTGGGATCACCATACCATATTAGATTAAGTATTTTTTTAGATAACCAAAAAAAGATTCAAGTACCATCAAATGAAAAAATATTTCATTGGAAACATATAAAAATACATATTGTTACAAATTTTGAAGATATTTTAAATATGAAACACCATATTATTAACATTCTCATCATTTTTTCCATATTATTAAAAATAAGTTGATAAATTTTCTTCCTTTTTTCACACCCATGTGATACTTGGGTGAATTATTTTATAATATTTTAAAATATTTTATTTTAATTTTTGGAAATTTGTTTTTTTTTATTTTTTGAGTTTCAATTTTGAATTTTCATTAAGGTTTTCAAGAATCGCAGGGTTTGAAATTTCATGCATCAACTACACATTTAAAAGTGTCACTTGATATATCAATTTGGTATGGTTATTTAATGGTTAGTAAACTATGTAGGGCCACATAAGAAACTTTTCAAGAACATTTTATCCTAGGTAGTGAGTGTCACATGATTACTACATGGTTTGGAGAATGTGTGGGTTGCCCGAATATTTTAATGTATTTTTTAATTATAATTTTATTTTTTTATTTAGTTATTTTAGTTTCCTCCTAGTCCTAGGTCATGTGATCTCCTCCCGGTAAAATCCTCATGCATTCCTCCCCCTCTCCCAATTTCCCTCTTCTTTTAGAGACTCAACCCTGATTCTTCATGGTTTACGGCCGAAACTCAATGGTGATTCATCCTATTCCTTATTTTCTCTATTTCATCCAATTATTTTCGTCTATCTTTCCCCATATGTTTTTTATGAACCATATGGTTCTTGGTTGACTTAATTTCATGTTTTTTATGATTTTATGGCTTTTTGGTTCTTTCTTACTTTCTTGGGAATTCTGCATCAAAGGCAATGTATTTCAGACCATCCACCAATGATTCCATGTAGTTTTACATATTTTCAAACCTATCAATTTAATAAATATAAATTTATTTTATTCTAATTATGATTTTAATTATTTATTATTATTATAAATTATATTTCCTCAATTTTTAATGATAAAATTTTATCTTTTCAGGGCTTTCATTAAAAATAATTGGTTAAAATATTTTAATCAAAGGTTTAATTTTTTTTATTAAACTGTGACCCCTGAATTTTATTGTGGTATCTAGATGGATATATAAATTTTATATTGAAGTTATTTAAAATGTGTTTTTTATTTCAAAATAATTACACAAATAATTTTACTCAGTATTTTTAGTGGTACTTAAAATTCCATGTATTGTTAAACTATCTAAATAATTTCTTTAAATAAATCAGGATTTATAATAGTTCTCTAATGTCATTGGTCTAAAATAATAAAAAAATAATGTGGCTTATGATTTGTAAATGTATTTCATAATTATGAATTCTTCTTTCTAGAATTTCATTCAAAGTGTGTCATGAATTTGACCTTCACAAGATATAATTTTTGAATACATTTAGAATTTATAAAGGGTGGAAATGGAATCCCAGTTTGATTTCTATTAAGGAATATTCAAAACATCAAAGTTGTTTATGAAATGTGTGTAAAAATTTGTGAAACACTATCATATATTTTTATGGTTCAATTAATATTAATGGTGGACCTTGAGGAATGTTTTACATTTTTTCCCATATGGTGGATGTCTGATTGGGGCCTTTCTTAAAGGGGGGCGGTCTATAAGTGAGGGTGAGTTGTTTGTTATGCATGGAAATTATTGTTTTTATTACACTTTATCTTCGGGTTTATTATTAAAATTTCTTGTTTCTTACTCACCCATACTTTACTTTGGATATGGGAACACTAGTTATAGGGTAATATAATTTAGACGAGTTAATCTACCTTACCACTTATTATACTAGTGAATTATACTATCTCTCCAATGGGAAATAATACAATAATAATCATTCCACTAGACTCTATCAAAGTCTGTTTTAGGTTACCTAGATTTAATAACTATTATGTAGATTCCATGGCACTAATCTTTTATCTCGTTATTTTAGTTAGGATATTTACTTGGATTCCTTAGGTTACCCTATTTTTATGACTTCTATGGAACCTAAATTTGGCTTCATTTATTTTATTTATCTACATATGATATGGTGACCAATTTATTAATTATTGTATTCATGTATTATGTGTGTGTTTTTATAACGTATTTTATCAAAAAAACAATAAAGGGATAACTAAATGGTAATGGGTTATTTCACATGGTGTTTTTGATTTTTATATATTTTCTTTTATATGATTTTTTTATTTTATGAAAAAAATGGGAAACATTAAAATACCATTTTGACTTATTATAGGTTTAACATGTAATTAATTATAAAAGCAATATTTTTTTTCCAAATTTTAAATGATATTAAAATGGAAATTTTATCATAATCATGGAATGTATAATGGAGGGGGTGGTATAAATAGGAATTTTGTGCTCACACCTATATTATATTTTAGTTTTTGCCACTAATCTGGTTCTTGTTCATCTTGGGTCACATTTATCCTCAAAGATGATTAGTGAATATCATGGGTTGATTTTAGTCTCCAATTTATAATCTCACTCAAATATGTGTTCTAATTATATTAATTTTTAGGTCATTCCATAATTTTCATAGAATATCCAACCATGTGTTCCCTTTAAATAATTACATTTAGTTATGGTTACCAATGGACTACATTATTTATGTGTAGATTAGGTGATTTGGGTAACTACAATATATTGAGATGGTCAAGGGTGATATGTGGGTGATTCATAGGTGGGGGAGTTCTAAGGATGAGGATAGATATTAATTTATATATATTTATAACTATTTTTTTCTTATATAAACTAATTAATTTTTGGCATGGATGTCTGACCTATGGATGAGGCATGCCAAAATTATGATAGAAATTTTTAATTATTTATTCTACGATTTTATTTATTTGATGGGTGAAATCATTCCCAATTTTTTTTCTTTATTCCTATGATTCTTGTTACAATCCTTTGGGGATCGTGGACACCCCTTTGGTATTTTAGGCTTTGGTTCGTGCATATGATGGATTGATGGCTTTGATCGGTTAGTGAAAAATGGAATTAAAGGGAGATTATTTAGAGTTCCTAGGTTTCAAATCTCCCATTCGTATTTCAAAATAAAGTGTAGGGTGGATTTATGTTGATGGTACTTGAGTGGTGCACACATGGGAATGAGTTGCGATCTCTCTTTCACATGTAGCCTCAAGTTTCCAAGGAATTCTTGGACCGAGTCTAGTATTTTTATTTTTATTTTTATTAGTTTGAAATATTAAATATGGAAATTATAACTTAATTTCTAAATAATTTGAACTAATTTATAGGTTCTCCTAAGCTTGGGGAGATGGAAGACGAAGATCAATAGCTACATGGCTAGACCCCATGGTCTAGCCAACCATGTGGGCCACTTCTAGAGGGTTCTAAGGACTCCTCTAAACCATCATGTAGTAATGTAATTCATCTAGGACTTTTTGATGATTTATTTTTAATTCATTAATTACTCTAAATATTAATTCCAACTTAATGGAGTAGAACAAATAGTGTTTGGTGGTTTTTGATGTTATTTGAAAGATTTTGAAGTGGAATTTTTCATTTTTCTTTGGAGAAATTAAATGTTTGTTTTATGTGAAAAAATGTGTGTTTTATATTTTTAAAAGAAATTTTTTGTTTAAAATTGGTTTTAACAAGTTCATTAAAAAGTATTATTTTTCCGAAAATAGTTTTTAAATTTTTTTTTATTTCATTATCGTTTTTCAGAAAAAAATTCAAAAACAAATTAGATTTTAATAGAATTGTTTTAAAATAAACTTGACTTATTTAAAAAATAAATTAAATGTAAATAAAGCATTTCAAATGGTTTTTTAAATAATGTTTGGTTTTGTAAATTAATTTATTTCATTTTACATAAATTTATGAAAATGAGTTTAATAATTTATAGATTATGGGTTTTGTTTTAGGAGTTTAAGATTTTTAATTTCTTTTGCGGTCTCATAGTGTTGTCTAGCTTCATATTTGGGAAATTAAATTTAATAGTTCATGTATTGTGTCATTTAAATTATTCTTCTTGGGTTGGTAAAATAAAATAATAAAGGGGTTTTCTCCTTGAAATATCAACTCGGTAACTTCTCCCATCATTTTCCGGATAATACTATTTTTTTCAATCAACTAGAAGACTCTAAATCATGTTCCTAACTTAGAACCTTATTGATATAAAACACTGTATTAATATCCTTATTTTATGGGTGTAGAACTATTTTAGCCAGGTGAATCTAACAGACAGTTCATTTATGAATGTGAATGGATTTTCTCCAAAGTGTGCCTCATTATTTGGGTATACCCTTCTTCATGTTTTTTTATTGAGGGTCTTGAGGAAATTTTGGAGTCATATGATTCATTGGGGTGTTTTTTAGAAGTTATTTTTTAATGGTGGTTTATCATTATTGAGGTTGGGGTCTATTTAAGGGGAAAATGAGATGTTATATTTTGCCCGATGGTTGATTATGGGGGAATTTTCCTCTACTCAATCATTCACATCGGGTTCACAATTTTTCATTCCATGGAAACCCCCAATGGTTCCAATATTCATAATTGAGAATAACCCTTATTTAAAATTATATGATGTCCTTTGGGGTTTCAGACATAATGGTGCTTATGGAATCACATTGGTCAAAAGGATGGGAGTTCAGGCTCATCACACCATTTTTTTGGAGAAATTATTCCACACTCTAGGAATCTCATATAGATTTAGGATATGTTCCCGAATCTCTTCCTAATATTTATACATAATCTATTACAACAACAAAAATTATCATGTGTTGAATCCTATTATGTTTTAAGAGGGATCTGTTAATGATTCCATCTTTATGTGTCTAAGGTTATTTATCTATTTCCCCTTAATGGGTAGCTGATTATATTTTGAAACCATATTTCATGGAAATCCAAATTTTACTTCCATTTAGGGAGGAAATTAATATCTTGATTATGGGATTTATGCTTTATGAGGCATCGTATCAATCCTGTTTATAATAGGAATCAAATCCAATAATGTTTTCTGAACCCATGCAGTTTAACATCACATGGAAAAGACTAATATAGCAAAATTTAGGCACTAAATGTTGGGTTCGATCCTTAAAAAGTCATCTGATGTGTCTTGGTTATTTTAAAATCTCATGTTTTTATAAAAAGAATTATTTTTACCATTTTTTAAATAATAACTCTAGGTTAGTAATAATAATAATAATATAAAATTGTATGTGAATGTTAATTTAATAAATAATTAAATAAGACATAATAATAAATTATTGATTAATATTTTTACTAGGTGACACCATTTAAAATAGGTTTTAATTTAATTTCATTAATTACTTAATTTTTAACATGGAATAATATAAAACTTTTGGAATTATAATTTAACATTTTAAATAAAATGGTTTAGAATTATAAATACTTAATTTTATATAAACCAACTGTATTAGGTAACTTTGTAAATAAAATTTTATACTTACATATATAACATTATAAAACATTGATAATGTTATAAAACATATAGATGATAAATAAATTAAATAAAAAATATGTTATTTTTAAGGAATAAATATTAATAATATTTCTGTGAAAATGGAAGAGATAATCATATAAATTGACTTACTTTTTAATTAGGAATTGAAAATGATTATAAGAATTTTTTTATTCTTTAACTATATAAATGATAACAAAAATTAAAGGTAATGTAATTTATTATTATTTTTACATAGAATAATGATTTTGGTTTATAAAATGATTAAAAATATAAAATTTTTAAACAAATTATAATTAATATAATTTCATAATTTTATGAATATTAAAAAAATTAAATAGATAATAGCCGATTTAAAATATCAAAAAAATGAAATGATAATAATAATAATAATAAAACAATATAATAATTTAAAAGTTGAAATAAGAAAATAAATTTTTGAAATAGATTGGATATTTGTGTTTTATGGGAGGCTAATTGAGAAATGGGAAAGGGGTTCATCTTTGGGAGTCTGTGGGATGATGGGAGGTGAGGTCTTGTGAAGTTTGAACACATAGAGGGATGATCAGAGATTTCCATGAAGTGATGCAAGATTCAAGGATGGAGATCCAAGAGGAAGTTGGGGTCGAGGTAGAACTAGTAATCATGGACCAAGAGATTGAGTTCGGTTGAGTTTCTTTGACTTTTGAATGAAGATTGATTCGCTGAAAGTGAACTTCGGGCATGGAGATCTAGGTGTATCTTACTCAAATCTTCAAGTATGTGTTTTTTTATTCAATTTTTATGTAACCGAATCTGATTTATGGATACAATTTTCGGTTTATTAATTTCACTCTTTTTCTTTTTCAACCACTATTCTTCCATCGAACTAATTTTCAATTAATTAAATATCTATGTTGTCCTTTTCCCTAACCTTTCTTCCTTAGATTATGGATATCCATAAGTCAATTTGAAATATGTGCATTTTTTTCTTATGATTCATTGATTGTATCTGTTGATTTTTCTTTTTGGATATTAAACCAAGCTTTATCTGAGGAAAAATATTTATTATTTTCCATTATTAGTCCTCATATGATAGATTCATTTTGGTATTTTTTCTTATAAAATATGTATATATTCATCTTTCTCTGAAAGCATTACTCCAGAACCAAAAAAATAGAGAAAATCGAATCCTTCATTTATCTATTTCAATCTTTCGATAGTGATTCATCAAATAATAAATCCATATTAAAAATTATTGTAAATTTACAACAGTATCAACCCACATACCCAATTTCAATCCATTTAGACACTTCTGTAAATTTAAAATATTTATTTATATACTACTGAGAGCTTATAAAAGAATATTTTCTACTCAATGTATGTCTATTAGAAATTATTGCACACCCAAATTGAGAGAAAATAAGTCTAAAGGTAGGAATTTTAGTTTTCCAATTGAATTTTGGTAATGGAATATATTTAATTTTGAACATTTCAATATTTGAAAATATTGTAGTCTAAATAATTTCATTATTTGAAGCTTTATTTGTTATGTATTTATTATATTAATCCATACATTTTTGATAAAATCATTTTTATGTGAGGATTATGATCCACTATTTTATTTCAAGGATGCATAGATATTTTTAAAAATTATGTTTTCATTTTCAAGGTACTAATTCCCAAAGCCAAACATGTTTTTCAGTTTTTTTAATTTATGTCTTAAAGTTTATGTTTAAGTAAAATAAATTCTATATATATTATCATAAAATTTATTTCATCAAAATTATGTAGTAGTAAGGAAAAAATATTTAACTGTTTATATATGTTTATGTTTATTTTAGAATGGAAGATTGTTATTATTTAAAAAAAGAGTAATTTGTATAAATGTCATACATAATATGTCCATGTTCTGTGTATACTCATGATATGTCATACATTTATATTATTTTCACTAATTTTTATTTTATATATATGTATGCATGTATGTATGTATGTATCTATATTGTATACAATAATGGTTTTTATGATTCATGAATATTAATTTTTCATTATTTAACATTAATTGTATTTAAGCAATGCTTAAAAGTGGTAAGATTTAGTTGTTCAGAATATAGTAAAGGATCTCCTATGATATATATATATATATATATTTGTATATGAAAATGATGCAATGAATTTAAAATTATAAATCCCAGGGAATAATGTATATAAATGTAAAGAAAGCATAAAATTATTTTCATAAAATCCAGCACATGAACGTTGTAAATATGGTAGGGAATTTGGGAGTGAACCCATCGCTTGAAAAGTAGGTAGGGCCAAGACACTCTTCCAAGCTTCAAGTGGCCTCATTTTTCTTATTTCAAAATCTTGTGTGATGTTTTTAAAAAATCATAGTATTATTTTTTGAAACAATTTTTTAGTGTAATTATTTTCAAAATTTTGTGGTATTTTCAATACGTAAATAATTTCAATATTATTTTCAAAATTTATTTCTAAAAATATTTTTATGGTATTATTAAAATCCTTTCAAAAATAATTTCTCAAAATTTATTTTCAAAGGAATATTTCATAAAAGGTATTTAAATGATTTTTAAACAACTTAAGGGGAAATTAAATGTGCATACCATGTTTTAAATTGATTTTCATTGGTATCCTAGAAGTTCTATTTCATATGTCTCTGCTTTTTGAGTTACCACATGTGAAGAAACGTAGATATTTTTTTGTTCAAATCTGAAAATATGTAAGTTAGTGTCTAATTCTCCAGAATCTAGACTAGAAAAATGTCCTAGATTTTAATAAGTGTTGTGTATTTAATTTTTTTTATTTTATTAAAAAAAATACATAGCATTTTAAAGGACTGAATCTAGAAGCATGAGTTCATGGAGTTATAATTGGTATCATAGCATTGGTATATACAAAATTGGAGAATAAATATTGTATTTTGAGGAAAATATTAATTATGCAATAGAATTTGTTTTTTCTTGGTAATTAAGTGTGATTAGATGTTTTAATTTTCTAATTCTGAATATGGAAATTCAGAAATTTTTTATATTCCACTAACGAATTATGAGGGCATAGAATACATAATTGGGAGAGAATGTAACATCCCAAGTTTTGATTAAAATATTTATTTTTGGAATTTTAATTAAACAATAACACAAAGTTAGTAATAATAATACAATAAAATTATAAATTAATATTAATTTCTTAAATAAATAAAAAATACATAACAAAAAATATTAAATAAAAATTTTACTAGGTGACAATAACTGAAATATGTTTTACTCGAATTTTTTTAATTATTAAATTATGAACATGAAATATTTTAAAACTCTTGGAATTATAATTTAACATTTTTAAAAAATTATTAATATTATAAATACATAATTTTATATAAATCAATTTTAATAAGTAACATTGAAAATAATTTTTTTTACTTATATATTACATTTTTAAACATTGATAAATTTATAAAACAAATAGATTATAAATAACATAAATATAATATATATTATTTTTTAAGAATAAATATTAACAAAATTTCTTGAAAATAAAAGAGATAATAATATAAATTGACCTACTTATAAATTTTAAATTAAAAATTTTTATATGAATTGTGTTATTCTTTAATTATATAAATGATAAAAAAATTAAATTTAATGTAATTTATTATTAAGTTTATTTGGAATTATGATTTTTTTTAATTAAATTATTAACAATATACAATTGTTAAATGAAATTATAATTACTAGAATTTTATAATTTTATGAATATTAAAGGAAATTAAATAAATAATAAAAGATTTAAAATCATAGGAAATTTGAAATGATAAAAAAATGACAATAATAAAATAAAATAATAATTATAGAGTGTAAATAAGAAAATCATTTTTTGAAATCTATTAGGCCTTTGTGTATCATGAAAGGTCAAGCAAGTAGTGTGAAAGGGGTTCATCATTAAGAGTATGTGGGTAGATGAGAGTTGAGGTCTTGAGATGTTTAAATGGGAAGAGGGATGATCTGAGATCTCCATGATATGAAACTTGCTTCAACGAAGGGCATCCATTAGTGGGTTGAGGTTGAGGATGAATGTGGAGTCACAGACAAAGAGATTGAGTCCGGTTGAGCTTCATAGACTTTCGAATTAAGTTCAATTCATTGAAAGGGGGCTTCAGGTGTGGTGATCTAGTCCAATATTCCTTATATATGCAAGTAGGTGTTTGTTAATTCAATATTTAGGTATCTGAATCTAATTTCTATATTCGATTTTCAATGTATTAATTTCCCTCTTTGTCTATTTCTATAAATTTTATTCCATCGAACCGATTTTCAATTCATTAAATATCTATGTTATCTTCTTCCATGTTTTTTCTTTCTTTGACACTTCTAGAAAACAAGGCTATAGCCCCAGTTTTATTAGTTTGTGGCTATATCTTTTTTTATATCCACACTTAAATTAAAATTGTGGCTAAATCATTGTTTATAGCCACGCTTAAAAAATTATTATCTAAGTTTTTTTTGAGCTTCTATCGGGATCTTCCTCCCCCGACCCCTTGAGAAACACATTATACCCGCGACCGCGGCCCTCTCCTTTTGTCCTTCGCGACTTCTCCTCTCGGCCTTCGCGACTTCTCCTCTTCGCGAATTCTCCTCTCGGCCTTCGTGGCTTCTCCTCTCTCGGCGACGAACTCTCGGTGGCGACATATCCTCTCGGTGGCGACGCTTCTTCCCCGACAGCCTTGGCGACCTCTCCTCTCCCCGATCCTCATCCCCTGAAAGTTCTCAGGGGGACTTCGTGAAGCTGCCCCATCTTCATCCCCCTTGCGACGCTGCCCATCGATGTCACCGAACGAGGCAACCCGGTCTCCTTCATGGTAACATCTCACCTCTCGTACCTCAAAGTTGATCGCCCTTGGCCATTATCTTAATTACATACAAATATTTCTCTCTACTAGAATTATTCAAACTAGAAATTAATTCCAATAGAAAAAGGATAATTTCATATCTTGTTGAAATCACAAGAGGATCTATAGAGATTTTGGAGTACTAGAAACCTCAATCTTAAACTCGGTTTACTCATAATTTCTAATTGGGACTCTAACTTCAATCCGCACACACATAGGAATACATTGGCCAAAGTATGGTTCAAACTACATGGTCTTAATTGGTTCTTTTCGCACCCAAAAGTTCTGAATGATATTGTCTCCTCCTTAGGAACTCCCCACAAAATTTATCATAGAAGATTAAATGCCGACTTATGTCTCTTTACTAGAGTTATGGTGGAAATTATACACGATTCAAAGCTGCCCACCACAATTAATTTCAACTTAAATGACTAAAAACTAAAATTAGAATTGAATATGAGAGGAAACCTCCCTTTTCGAACATTGTAAGATCATTGGTCATAAAATTGTCAACATTAGAGTAATTAGAAAATAAGTAACACAACTAGTTGAAAATTATTGGAAGGAAATTATGAGAAATAAAAAGGATAAAGACCCTATGATAGATATACCTATACCCCATTCAAAGAAATATAAAACATGGGTGAAATAGTCAAACAAATTGATACACATAGGGGATAACTCAAGTACTAACTGGGCTGATATGGCTTAATAAGAATAAAACTCCACAAAAGATAAAGGCCTCTTAGAAGAAATTGAAATTTTGGTTTTAGACACTATTATGATATCCAATAAGGACGAATCTAATACATGATCAGCCGAACAAATTTCAGAATCTAACCAAAATTCTGAACATAGCCCAGGTAAAAACTTTAAGTGCAATGAATTCAATGCATACACTACACCCCCTCATAACTATGTGTGCACTAGATCATTTCCTATTAAATCTATGGATGATCATTCATCATCTTTAAGTACTTGAAAAATCGAGTACCCCTCCCAATTAAATGCCACTATTTCATTAGGGACATAAATTTAGACCAACAGTAAAAAAAATGTACCTGATAATTGCTCTAAAACTATAGATTCAACTAGCCATTCTATAGATTTTGGGAATATAATGTCTATCCCAAAATCTGCTCAGGATATCAGACATACTAGTAGTATGACTGCAATGGTTTCCATGGATTTGGAAACTGTTAAATCAATGAAGGTAAGTACACCCTTGGTACAGGTGACTAAAATGCAGGATCTCGTTGGATCCATTAAAAAGATTCAGCCCATGGAGGATACCAGGGTGGAGAAAAAAAAGGATCCAGTTTCAACCTATTCTTCTACTTTATAATCTTTTTATGGTTCTCAACCTGCAAATAGTGTTGATGTCATTAGTTCTCTGATGTTTTGTAATGTGAATCCTAAAGACCCAACCATTTAAACTTCATTAACTCATGCTGCTATGAGATCTGTTAATCACTTCTCTGTCATATCTAATAATAATACTACTCTTGAAATGAAGTTGGTAACCAAAAATTTTGAGAAGGATTTAGCTCCTTCTCCCCTTGTGCACTCTAAATCTATTACCAGTTATGTAGAATCAGGGAGTCATATGTGTAACAGCCCGAGAGTTTATGAAAAATGTTCCTTTTAATTTTATTTCTGTCTGGTGTTGTGCGCTACACCAAAAGGAGCTTGCACAACACACATCCTTGACTTGCCTTGCATTACACGCAATCACGACCTTCCTCGATAGCGTGTGTTGTACGCAACGCCAAGTTTCGCTAAACAACGATATGCTATTAAGATATTATTAAAACTAGCTGTTGTGAATAGTAATAACCACTTTTTGAAATTTTGTAAATTTTATTTTTCAAAATGGACTTCATTTATGGATTCGGAGTATCGAATTTAGCCTAAGGTGAAATTTTGGTACTTTTCGGATAACTTTCATATTCTGATGAATAGTGAAAGTTACTAAATTATAATTAAAAACAACTTTTTTAATCGAAATAATTAATAGTGATAAATTATTAATTTGAGTGGTTTTAAAGTATATTTAGAATATATTTTTACAATTTAATACAATGTTGGTCATTGGTTGTAATTTCAGATTTAAACCAGACATAAACAAATGTCAATCTTTTGATAGATATTGTTTCTTAAAAACACGCTATTTGTTTTAACAGCGGGATTTAATTATAAAATTAATTAATGCAACTTTTATGTTATGAATTTGGTAAAATAGACTTCATTTTTGAATTCGGAATATGAAATATAGCTTGGGATGAAATTTTGGCATTGTTCTGAAAAACATTAATTCTTGATGAAAAGTGAAACTACTAAGTGGTAGGTTAAAAACTGAATTTTGCATAAAACTTAATTTTACCGCTTCTGTGAATGGAATTTCAAAAATCCGAGAGACACGGTTAATATCAAGGACTAAAATGTGGTTCAATGAGATGAAAATAATTTTTTGGTGAATAGTAACTTTTTACTATTTTTACCGCGGTTAATAGTAAATAGGGTAACTAAGGGTAAATATGATATTAATATTACCCTAACACATGTCCTAATTCTATTGGACAAGTGTAATTCGACCAAAAACAAACTTAGGAATAAAATATGACCATTTAGGCCCACTTGGATTAGATTAGGACATTTATTATTAATTTATTTAAAGAAGGGTTAAAATAGTTAAAATCAAAGTTTAATAAGTAAATCATTTTTAATATAGGGTTATACATAAGATAAATTCGATTGTAAATATTCATTAGAAAGCTAAAAAGATTTCCTACATGATGGTATTTTATTTGTAATTTTTAGACATCAAATAATATAATTTATTTATGACACAAAGATGATGCAGTAATTATCTTATAAAAGAAATATTGACATAATTGATAATATAAATACCAAAATAAATGTAATTTAAGACTTTTTATGAATTCCACTAATTTTATAGGTTACTATGATATATTAGTGTTGATTTAATCAACTTGGTTCGAACATATAATTCTGTTATGACTTTCACAAAAATCATATATCAAATAGTGTCAAAATTGACACAAAATAGTTTTTAAATCAAATATTATATTATTAATTGTTATTTTATTCCTAAAAATCTAAGGTTCGGACAAATGACTTAGATAAGGATATATGTATTAATAATATACAATTTGGGGTTCGTTTGGCATGTTATAATAATTTTATTAACCATATAGTGAAAGAAAACAAAAAGACACGGTAAAAGTTAAATTATTTAACTTAGAGTTAAATCTAATTGATAAGGTTAAAATAATACCCTAAACTTGTCTAAACCCTATTGGTTGATAGGATTTAGACCCATCCCCACTTTAGCTTCTAAATAAGACCCTTTGGAACCATTATAAACCGATTTTGACTTTAATATAAAATAATATTTTGAGATATTCCTAAGGTGCCCCTCTCCTCCCCTATAAAAGGACACCTCCTCCCCCTCCTCCTCACACCAATTTGAGCACTCAAGCTCGGACAAACCCTGCCAAAATCTCTTCTCCACTTCCCTATCAACATCATAGAGGTTCTGGTCTTCCTCAAAGACCAATTCTAGTGCCCTAAGAGGAGGTCTCAAAGAGGCACTTCAAAGAAGAGGTAATTACCGTTACCAATTCTTTCATCTTTATTTCTTCTTCCACTTCTTCTTCTTAGGTTTTTTCATTATGAAGTAATAACATCAGTATCACTCATATACTGATATGTTATTATAAGTATGAAACAACCCTATTTCACCATCTATCTATCCTACGGAAAAAGAAATCACCGCGCGTGCGTACGTACGGAATACCGTCTCCACGCCGTGGTGTAATCTATTTTCCACCACCACCTTACATGGATGGGTATAATGGTGTAAAGAATAACTATACATAGTTATTACAACATCATATTGATTATGATATATTGTATAATCCACTCCACTCCAATTCAATATTTATAGAAATGATATCATCGCTCGTGCGTACGTACGGACTACCGTCTCCACGACGCGATGAGATTCATTCTCCATGTTAACCATTTAAGAATGATTAAAAAGTATATATAAGAAATAATAATGAAATATATGACATTATAAAGCTACTGGATTTATGTATATATGTATATGTATGTCATCTACTTACTTCCATTCAAGACAATAAGGAAAGGAAAACAGCGTTCATGCGTACGTACGGACTACCGTCTCCATGAGCGGTGTTTTTCATTTCATTTATCTATCTATTATATATATATATATATACTGAATATATATGATATATAAATAATATTTTATATTCTGGAAGTAATTAAATCATGATATAAGTAATAATAATGTCAAGAACAACAAGTCAAAACACCTACGATAAATGAAACGATTTTACCCAAAACGCTTCTTTAACATAGAATTTACAAAAGAACGGGTAATATAAAGTCATAAGTGAACCATATATGATATCATAAAAATGAATATGATTCTGTAATAAGTCAATGACATTATTTAAATCATTATACAGGAGGTTCGGACACATACGAAGCAAATCGGACCTAAGGTAAGGGAAATATCACAATCTCATTTTTATCCGAGATTGTTTATTCGTAAGTATTCACTGGGGTGTATTTTATCATCCACATCCATGTTTCATCAATATGTAATATTATTTCCATCCACCTACAATTGTTTAAATCCATTTTTACCCTTCGGTGTGTTTTTAGTAATATGTATGAAAGGAATCTTTTGTCGTACGAGGTACTTTTTGACTTTTCCGACAAAAGTACGAAGAATGTTTTTTTTAACTTATACGGCACGAACAGATTTTTACGGTTTTATAAAGCCTTATTTTCATGAACCTTCCTCCAAAATATTTCATGACTATTTTCAATAAAATCTCTTTCTTTTAAAATTGCCTGATGTTTTGTGAAAAGAAATTGATTTTGAAGAAGAAAGGATATTTTCCTCAAGAATTCAATTCAAGTGTTTTATCAAAATTATTTTCCATCTAAGATAATAAAGGGTTCTGTTTCTATCCATATTTTTACATTGATTTGACTATGTTGTGATGGAATTATGTTTATGAATTCCTTTATCTTATATGAATGGTTTTATGATGTCATGTTGTTTAAGAATCCCATTTTTATTACATGGGTTATGCGATGATGTATGATTTATGATTATGTGGCACACATAAGAAAGGATTCATTATAAGATGGGTGGGACCTATATATCCCTCCAATGCATTGGGTAAAGATTTTATATCTCATGAGATAGACAGGGCTAGAACGGTAGGTTATACCGGTTCAGTGAAACAGGACTGAAACGAGGGTTACTCGATTCAGAAAGGGACTTTGTCCACTAAGATAGTCTTGGCAATGAGTCATGACTAACAAGAAATGATTTTCCATGATTATGTGTGCATGCCACAAAGTTTCAAGTTTTATGTTATGATTATGGGGATCTCATTTTCACTTCTATGATTTATCCCATGTTATGATATTATGATCTCTTTTGCAGGTTAAGATTTCCAAAAGCTATGTTCTTATGTATATGATGTGATTGATATTTATTTTGTTTACCCTTACTGAGCATTTGAGCTCACCCTTTTATGTTTTCTTTTCCCCAGGATATAAAGAAAGGTTTTTAGGTAAAAAAAAAAGGGAAGATCTTTATGGGAGATATTGAAGATCTTTCACCACGATTAGAAGATTACGTTCCGAGTTTCCAAAGACACTAAACTATTACGATCCTTGTGTGTGTGTTTTTGTTATGTACTAAGTATTCCGCAAATGTAATGTAATGTCCATGTACGTCAAGATACGGGTCTCTACAGTTGGTATCAGAGGAAAGGTTTAGTCAACCTTTGGAAACTAGGATGCGAAAACGTTAGTGAGATCCCTAGAGATATTTCTAAGGTATGTCTAGGGATGCCCCTAAGGATAAGTATACGTATAGGATATAGTTCTAGAACTATGGTAACGATATTAGATTAAACCAAAGATGATAGATATTTAAGTTACTCCCCCTTTATTATGATTTTTGCATCTAACACTATTCTGTTTGGGTTTTAGAAAATGGCTGGAAACAAGATGATTCACAATAATGGAGGATATGATGGACAATGGAATGATATTCTTCATGAGCAACCAAATGAAATGGGATTTGGAAGTCCAAACATCATTATTATGCCGAATCAGCAATCTCATAATATGATCAATAAAGTAAAATTTGGTAAGTTTCCTGACTCGACTAATAAGAGAAAGATGGAGTTCCATGATGATCATAGAGGAAAGAAAGTTCAATTTCCCCAATGTAAATCATGTGGGAAGAGGCATCAAGGAGAATGTTTCAAGGGAACTGGAAGATGCTTTGGGTGTGGAAAAGAAGGACACAAAGCAAGTACGTGCAAAGGAAAAGGGTCGGTTAACACCATGGATGAGGATAATGGTAATGCTACGACATCAAAAATGGTTAAGTGTTTTAAATGTGGAATGTATGGGCATTATGCAAACAAATGCCCTAAGGGAAAGACTCATGAAGAGAATCAGTATGGTCATATGGGTAGTATTTATGTGGATGATGACGAAGAGACTACAAATTATATGTGAGATGAAAGAATTTTTGAAGCTCGGTCAATGGTTTGAGAATGTAGTGGAATGATTACATGTTTATCATGTGTATTTTTGGAATAAAGAGACATCTATGGATTGTTACACTGTTGTCTTTCCTTGTGTTTTGAAAGTGTATGATTAATGTTACCAGTATCCATGAAAGGTTATTCAGATATTTTTGGAATGTAGATGATATGTGCATAATGAAGGGATAAGGAGAAAATTAAATGTTTGATAGTATTCATGAGCTCATGATTGATATAAGGACTAAGTGATATCATGGTTTGAGTATATAGAATTTTGAGGATTTCGGTATGTGAAAAGTGTTAACTTTTAACTGCATTCAAGTTTTCACTAAGGTTCAATGGGTATTCAAGAGAGTACGAGATTAAGTCCTTTGAATGTTTGGAATGTGACCAACAAGATATATCTTATGATATATGGGGATCAACGATGGTATTAAATCTCTGGTAATCGTTTTCACTATGTTATGAGAATGGACTGCAGTATTATGGATAAGCCTAAAGATTGGAATGGATTATGTTGGACATAAGTTAGTATTGTTTAAGGATAGAAGTTTTTTTGATATTATTGATGGGATGTTATAGTAATATAGTTTTATAAAAAGGACAACCTGCAGGACGGGCGACAGCCCATCGCTTCGGACAAGGCTGTGGGAATCGAACCCACAACCGAAGTGCGACTGGCCTTTATCGCCTACCACTGGCCTACAGGAAGTCCCTGTTTAGTAGAAACTAGTTTTATTATATTAAGTAGTATGATATATGAAGTATAAGTCCATTTTAGGAACCATATATGATTAATCTCACTATAGAATGACTTATAACTTTTGCTAACCTTTTGTTTGAGACAGATGGAATGAACAGTCATTCTATCACATGATCTGCTAACACTTCACGAATAACAAATTCAACTTCATTTATTTAAGAGATGAAGTGGAAATTGTTCAAGGCACGAACAACAGTGAGATTGTACCAAAATAAAGTAAGTATTTATTCTAATTCAAATTTTCAACTTTAGGGAAATGATCTTGAAAACCAAAAATGTTGTCCTAGTGATCTTATACCTGATGAATAAGATGTTACCTTAGATCTTCACAAATTTATGGATTTGTGATTACTGGTTTTTCCATAGCCATGTTCTCTACCACTCTCCATCAAAACATGATGGTTAGATTTCTCTTCCATATCCATATTTTCACCTATGTGGAAACCCAGTGATTAGTTTATTTGGGTAATCGTTACATTTCATACGTTAGTTTTTAAAGCCAAGTTTTGGTATTCCTTTTTACGATGTGGGTTTCTATTAAAGAAACTTTCGAATAGTAAACCATTTATAACCCCGACGAATTTCAAGGGCGAAATTCATTTTAAGGGGGGTAGAATGTAACAGCCCGAGATTTTATGAAAAATGTTCCTTTTAATTTTATTTCTGTCTGGTGTTGTGCGCTACACCAAAAGGAGCTTGCACAACACACATCCTTGACTTGCCTTGCATTACACGCAATCGCGACCTTCCTCGATAGCGTGTGTTGTACGCAACGCCAAGTTTCGCTAAACAACGATATGCTATTAAGATATTATTAAAACTAGCTGTTGTGAATAGTAATAACCACTTTTTGAAATTTTGTAAATTTTATTTTTCAAAATGGACTTCATTTATGGATTCGGAGTATCGAATTTAGCCTAAGGTGAAATTTTGGTACTTTTCGGATAACTTTCATATTCTGATGAATAGTGAAAGTTACTAAATTATAATTAAAAACAACTTTTTTAATCGAAATAATTAATAGTGATAAATTATTAATTTGAGTGGTTTTAAAGTATATTTAGAATATATTTTTACAATTTAATACAATGTTGGTCATTGGTTGTAATTTCAGATTTAAACCAGACATAAACAAATGTCAATCTTTTGATAGATATTGTTTCTTAAAAACACGCTATTTGTTTTAACAGCGGGATTTAATTATAAAATTAATTAATGCAACTTTTATGTTATGAATTTGGTAAAATAGACTTCATTTTTGAATTCGGAATATGAAATATATCTTGGGATGAAATTTTGGCATTGTTCTGAAAAACATTATTTTTTGATGAATAGTGAAACTACTAAGTGGTAGGTTAAAAACTGAATTTTGCATAAAACTTAATTTTACCGCTTCTGTGAATGGAATTTCAAAAATCCGAGAGACACGGTTAATATCAAGGACTAAAATGTGGTTCAATGAGATGAAAATAATTTTTTGGTGAATAGTAACTTTTTACTATTTTTACCGCGGTTAATAGTAAATAGGGTAACTAAGGGTAAATATGATATTAATATTACCCTAACACATGTCCTAATTCTATTGGACAAGTGTAATTCGACCAAAAACAAACTTAGGAATAAAATATGACCATTTAGGCCCACTTGGATTAGATTAGGACATTTATTATTAATTTATTTAAAGAAGGGTTAAAATAGTTAAAATCAACGTTTAATAAGTAAATCATTTTTAATATAGGGTTATACATAAGATAAATTCGATTGTAAATATTCATTAGAAAGCTAAAAAGATTTCCTACATGATGGTATTTTATTTGTAATTTTTAGACATCAAATAATATAATTTATTTATGACACAAAGATGATGCAGTAATTATCTTATAAATGAAATATTGACATAATTGATAATATAAATACCAAAATAAATGAAATTTAAGACTTTTTATGAATTCCACTAATTTTATAGGTTACTATGATATATTAGTGTTGATTTAATCAACTTGGTTCGAACATATAATTCTGTTATGACTTTCACAAAAATCATATATCAAATAGTGTCAAAATTGACACAAAATAGTTTTTAAATCAAATATTATATTATTAATTGTTATTTTATTCCTAAAAATCAAATGTTCAGCCAAATGACTTAGATAAGGATATATGTATTAATAATATACAATTTGGGGTTCGTTTGGCATGTTATAGTAAGTTTATTAACCATATAGTGAAAGAAAACAAAAAGACACGGTAAAAGTTAAATTATTTAACTTAGAGTTAAATCTAATTGATAAGGTTAAAATAATACCCTAAACTTGTCTAAACCCTATTGGTTGATAGGATTTCGACCCATCCCCACTTTAGCTTCGAAATAAGACCCTTTGGAACCATTATAAACCGATTTTGACTTTAATATAAAATAATATTTTGAGATATTCCTAAGGTGCCCCTCTCCTCCCCTATAAAAGGACACCTCCTCCCCCTCCTCCTCACACCAATTTGAGCACTCAAGCTCGGCCAAACCCTGCCAAAATCTCTTCTCCACTTCCCTAGCAACATCCTAGAGGTTCTGGTCTTCCTCAAAGACCAATTCTAGTGCCCTAAGAGGAGGTCTCAAAGAGGCACTTCAAAGAAGAGGTAATTACCGTTACCAATTCTTTCATCTTTATTTCTTCTTCCACTTCTTCTTCTTAGGTTGTTTCATTATGAAGTAATAACATCAGTATCACTCATATACTGATATGTTATTATAAGTATGAAACAACCCTATTTCACCATCTATCTATCCTACGGAAAAAGAAATCACCGCGCGTGCGTACGTACGGAATACCGTCTCCACGCCGTGGTGTAATCTATTTTCCACCACCACCTTACATGGATGGGTATAATGGTGTAAAGAATAACTATACATAGTTATTAAAAAATCATATTGATTCTGATATATTGTATAATCCACTCCACTCCAATTCAATATTTATAGAAATGATATCATCGCTCGTGCGTACGTACGGACTACCGTCTCCACGACGCGATGAGATTCATTCTCCATGTTAACCATTTAAGAATGATTAAAAAGTATATATAAGAAATAATAATGAAATATATGACATTATAAAGCTACTGGATTTATGTATATATGTATATGTATGTCATCTACTTACTTCCATTCAAGACAATAAGGAAAGGAAAACAGCGTTCATGCGTACGTACGGACTACCGTCTCCATGAGCGGTGTTTTTCATTTCATTTATCTATCTATTATATATATATATATATACTGAATATATATGATATATAAATCATATTTTATATTCTGGAAGTAATTAAATCATGATATAAGTAATAATAATGTCAAGAACAACAAGTCAAAACACCTACGATAAATGAAACGATTTTACCCAAAACGCTTCTTTAACATAGAATTTACAAAAGAACGGGTAATATAAAGTCATAAGTGAACCATATATGATATCATAAAAATGAATATGATTCTGTAATAAGTCAATGACATTATTTAAATCATTATACAGGAGGTTCGGACACATACGAAGCAAATCGGACCTAAGGTAAGGGAAATATCACAATCTCATTTTTATCCGAGATTGTTTATTCGTAAGTATTCACTGGGGTGTATTTTATCATCCACATCCATGTTTCATCAATATTTAATATTATTTCCATCCACCTACAATTGTTTAAATCCATTTTTACCCTTCGGTGTGTTTTTAGTAATATGTATGAAAGGAATCTTTTGTCGTACGAGGTACTTTTTGACTTTTCCGACAAAAGTACGAAGAATGTTTTTTTTAACTTATACGGCACGAACAGATTTTTACGGTTTTATAAAGCCTTATTTTCATGAACCTTCCTCCAAAATATTTCATGACTATTTTCAATAAAATCTCTTTCTTTTAAAATTGCCTGATGTTTTGTGAAAAGAAATTGATTTTGAAGAAGAAAGGATATTTTCCTCAAGAATTCAATTCAAGTGTTTTATCAAAATTATTTTCCATCTAAGATAATAAAGGGTTCTGTTTCTATCCATATTTTTACATTGATTTGACTATGTTGTGATGGAATTATGTTTATGAATTCCTTTAACTTATATGAATGGTTTTATGATGTCATGTTGTTTAAGAATCCCATTTTTATTACATGGGTTATGCGATGATGTATGATTTATGATTATGTGGCACACATAAGAAAGGATTCATTATAAGATGGGTGGGACCTATATATCCCTCCAATGCATTGGGTAAAGATTTTATATCTCATGAGATAGACAGGGCTGGAACGGTAGGTTATACCGGTTCTGTGAAACAGGACTGAAACGAGGGTTACTCGATTCAGAAAGGGACTTTGTCCACTAAGATAGTCTTGGCAATGAGTCATGACTAACAAGAAATGATTTTCCATGATTATGTGTGCATGCCACAAAGTTTCAAGTTTTATGTTATGATTATGGGGATCTCATTTTCACTTCTATGATTTATCCCATGTTATGATATTATGATCTCTTTTGCAGGTTAAGATTTCCAAAAGCTATGTTCTTATGTATATGATGTGATTGATATTTATTTTGTTTACCCTTACTGAGCATTTGAGCTCACCCTTTTATGTTTTCTTTTCCCCAGGATATAAAGAAAGGTTTTTAGGTAAAAAAAAAGGGAAGATCTTTATGGGAGATATTGAAGATCTTTCACCACGATTAGAAGATTACGTTCCGAGTTTCCAAAGACACTAAACTATTACGATACTTGTGTGTGTGTTTTTTTTATGTACTAAGTATTCCGCAAATGTAATGTAATGTCCATGTACGTCAAGATACGGGTCTCTACAGTTGGTATCAGAGGAAAGGTTTAGTCAACCTTTGGAAACTAGGATGCGAAAACGTTAGTGAGATCCCTAGAGATATTTCTAAGGTATGTCTAGGGATGCCCCTAAGGATAAGTATACGTATAGGATATAGTTCTAGAACTATGGTAACGATATTAGATTAAACCAAAGATGATAGATATTTAAGTTACTCCCCCTTTATTATGATTTTTGCATCTAACACTATTCTGTTTGGGTTTTAGAAAATGGCTGGAAACAAGATGATTCACAATAATGGAGGATATGATGGACAATGGAATGATATTCTTCATGAGCAACCAAATGAAATGGGATTTGGAAGTCCAAACATCATTATTATGTCGAATCAGCAATCTCATAATATGATCAATAAAGTAAAATTTGGTAAGTTTCCTGACTCGACTAATAAGAGAAAGATGGAGTTCCATGATGATCATAGAGGAAAGAAAGTTCAATTTCCCCAATGTAAATCATGTGGGAAGAGGCATCAAGGAGAATGTTTCAAGGGAACTGGAAGATGCTTTGGGTGTGGAAAAGAAGGACACAAAGCAAGTACGTGCAAAGGAAAAGGGTCGGTTAACACCATGGATGAGGATAATGGTAATGCTACGACATCAAAAATGGTTAAGTGTTTTAAATGTGGAATGTATGGGCATTATGCAAACAAATTCCCTAAGGGAAAGACTCATGAAGAGAATCAGTATGGTCATATGGGTAGTATTTATGTGGATGATGACGAAGAGACTACAAATGATATGTGAGATGAAAGAATTTTTGAAGCTCGGTCAATGGTTTGAGAATGTAGTGGAATGATTACATGTTTATCATGTGTAATTTTGGAATAAAGAGACATCTATGGATTGTTACACTGTTGTCTTTCCTTGTGTTTTGAAAGTGTATGATTAATGTTACCAGTATCCATGAAAGGTTATTCAGATATTTTTGGAATGTAGATGATATGCGCATAATGAAGGGATAAGGAGAAAATTAAATGTTTGATAGTATTCATGAGCTCATGATTGATATAAGGACTAAGTGATATCATGGTTTGAGTATATAGAATTTTGAGGATTTCGGTATGTGAAAAGTGTTAACTTTTAACTGCATTCAAGTTTTCACTAAGGTTCAATGGGTATTCAAGAGAGTACGAGATTAAGTCCTTTGAATGTTTGGAATGTGACCAACAAGATATATCTTATGATATATGGGGATCAACGATGGTATTAAATCTCTGGTAATCGTTTTCACTATGTTATGAGAATGGACTGCAGTATTATGGATAAGCCTAAAGATTGGAATGGATTATGTTGGACATAAGTTAGTATTGTTTAAGGATAGAATTTTTTTCGATATTATTGATGGGATGTTATAGTAATATAGTTTTATAAAAAGGACAACCTGCAGGACGGGCGACAGCCCATCGCTTCGGACAAGGCTGTGGGAATCGAACCCACAACCGAAGTGCGACTGGCCTTTATCGCCTACCACTGGCCTACAGGAAGTCCCTGTTTAGTAGAAACTAGTTTTATTATATTAAGTAGTATGATATATGAAGTATAAGTCCATTTTAGGAACCATATATGATTAATCTCACTATAGAATGACTTATAACTTTTGCTAACCTTTTGTTTGAGACAGATGGAATGAACAGTCATTCTATCACATGATCTGCTAACACTTCACGAATAACAAATTCAACTTCATTTATTTAAGAGATGAAGTGGAAATTGTTCAAGGCACGAACAACAGTGAGATTGTACCAAAATAAAGTAAGTATTTATTCTAATTCAAATTTTCAACTTTAGGGAAATGATCTTGAAAACCAAAAATGTTGTCCTAGTGATCTTATACCTGATGAATAAGATGGTACCTTAGATCTTCACAAATTTATGGATTTGTGATTACTGGTTTTTCCATAGCCATGTTCTCTACCACTCTCCATCAGAACATGATGGTTAGATTTCTCTTCCATATCCATATTTTCACCTATGTGGAAACCCAGTGATTAGTTTATTTGGGTAATCGTTACATTTCATACTTTAGTTTTTAAAGCCAAGTTTTGGTATTCCTTTTTACGATGTGGGTTTCTATTAAAGAAACTTTCGAATAGTAAACCATTTATAACCCCGACGAATTTCGAGGGCGAAATTCATTTTAAGGGGGGTAGAATGTAACAGCCCGAGATTTTATGAAAAATGTTCCTTTTAATTTTATTTCTGTCTGGTGTTGTGCGCTACACCAAAAGGAGCTTGCACAACACACATCCTTGACTTGCCTTGCATTACACGCAATCGCGACCTTCCTCGATAGCGTGTGTTGTACGCAACGCCAAGTTTCGCTAAACAACGATATGCTATTAAGATATTATTAAAACTAGCTGTTGTGAATAGTAATAACCACTTTTTGAAATTTTGTAAATTTTATTTTTCAAAATGGACTTCATTTATGGATTCGGAGTATCGAATTTAGCCTAAGGTGAAATTTTGGTACTTTTCGGATAACTTTCATATTCTGATGAATAGTGAAAGTTACTAAATTATAATTAAAAACAACTTTTTTAATCGAAATAATTAATAGTGATAAATTATTAATTTGAGTGGTTTTAAAGTATATTTAGAATATATTTTTACAATTTAATACAATGTTGGTCATTGGTTGTAATTTCAGATTTAAACCAGACATAAACAAATGTCAATCTTTTGATAGATATTCTTTCTTAAAAACACGCTATTTGTTTTAACAGCGGGATTTAATTATAAAATTAATTAATGCAACTTTTATGTTATGAATTTGGTAAAATAGACTTCATTTTTGAATTCGGAATATGAAATATAGCTTGGGATGAAATTTTGGCATTGTTCTGAAAAACATTAATTTTTGATGAATAGTGAAACTACTAAGTGGTAGGTTAAAAACTGAATTTTGCATAAAACTTAATTTTACCGCTTCTGTGAATGGAATTTCAAAAATCCGAGAGACACGGTTAATATCAAGGACTAAAATGTGGTTCAATGAGATGAAAATAATTTTTTGGTGAATAGTAACTTTTTACTATTTTTACCGCGGTTAATAGTAAATAGGGTAACTAAGGGTAAATATGATATTAATATTACCCTAACACATGTCCTAATTCTATTGGACAAGTGTAATTCGACCAAAAACAAACTTAGGAATAAAATATGACCATTTAGGCCCACTTGGATTAGATTAGGACATTTATTATTAATTTATTTAAAGAAGGGTTAAAATAGTTAAAATCAACGTTTAATAAGTAAATCATTTTTAATATAGGGTTATACATAAGATAAATTCGATTGTAAATATTCATTAGAAAGATAAAAAGATTTCCTACATGATGGTATTTTATTTGTAATTTTTAGACATCAAATAATATAATTTATTTATGACACAAAGATGATGCAGTAATTATCTTATAAATGAAATATTGACATAATTGATAATATAAATACCAAAATAAATGAAATTTAAGACTTTTTATGAATTCCACTAATTTTATAGGTTACTATGATATATTAGTGTTGATATAATAAACTTGTTTCGAACATATAATTCTGTTATGACTTCCACAAAAATCATATATCAAATAGTGTCAAAATTGACACAAAATAGTTTTTAAATCAAATATTATATTATTAATTGTTATTTTATTCCTAAAAATAAAATGTTCGGCCAAATGACTTAGATAAGGATATATGTATTAATAATATACAATTTGGGGTTCGTTTGGCATGTTATAGTAAGTTTATTAACCATATAGTGAAAGAAAACAAAAAGACACGGTAAAAGTTAAATTATTTAACTTAGAGTTAAATCTAATTGATAAGGTTAAAATAATACCCTAAACTTGTCTAAACCCTATTGGTTGATAGGATTTCGACCCATCCCCACTTTAGCTTCGAAATAAGACCCTTTGGAACCATTATAAACCGATTTTGACTTTAATATAAAATAATATTTTGAGATATTCCTAAGGTGCCCCTCTCCTCCCCTATAAAAGGACACCTCCTCCCCCTCCTCCTCACACCAATTTGAGCACTCAATCTCGGCCAAACCCTGCCAAAATCTCTTCTCCACTTCCCTAGCAACATCCTAGAGGTTCTGGTCTTCCTCAAAGACCAATTCTAGTGCCCTAAGAGGAGGTCTCAAAGAGGCACTTCAAAGAAGAGGTAATTACCGTTACCAATTCTTTCATCTTTATTTCTTCTTCCACTTCTTCTTCTTAGGTTGTTTCATTATGAAGTAATAAAATCAGTATCACTCATATACTGATATGTTATTATAAGTATGAAACAACCCTATTTCACCATCTATCTATCCTACGGAAAAAGAAATCACCGCGCGTGCGTACGTACGGAATACCGTCTCCACGCCGTGGTGTAATCTATTTTCCACCACCACCTTACATGGATGGGTATAATGGTGTAAAGAATAACTATACATAGTTATTACAACATCATATTGATTCTGATATATTGTATAATCCACTCCACTCCAATTCAATATTTATAGAAATGATATCATCGCTCGTGCGTACGTACGGACTACCGTCTCCACGACGCGATGAGATTCATTCTCCATGTTAACCATTTAAGAATGATTAAAAAGTATATATAAGAAATAATAATGAAATATATGACATTATAAAGCTACTGGATTTATGTATATATGTATATGTATGTCATCTACTTACTTCCATTCAAGACAATAAGGAAAGGAAAACAGCGTTCATGCGTACGTACGGACTACCATCTCCATGAGCGGTGTTTTTCATTTCATTTATCTATCTATTATATATATATATATATACTGAATATATATGATATATAAATCATATTTTATATTCTGGAAGTAAGTAAATCATGATATAAGTAATAATAATGTCAAGAACAACAAGTCAAAACACCTACGATAAATGAAACGATTTTACCCAAAACGCTTCTTTAACATAGAATTTACAAAAGAACGGGTAATATAAAGTCATAAGTGAACCATATATGATATCATAAAAATGAATATGATTCTTTAATAAGTCAATGACATTATTTAAATCATTATACAGGAGGTTCGGACACATACGAATCAAATCGGACCTAAGGTAAGGGAAATATCACAATCTCATTTTTATCCGAGATTGTTTATTCGTAAGTATTCACTGGGGTGTATTTTATCATCCACATCCATGTTTCATCAATATGTAATATTATTTCCATCCACCTACAATTGTTTAAATCCATTTTTACCCTTCGGTGTGTTTTTAGTAATATGTATGAAAGGAATCTTTTGTCGTACGAGGTACTTTTTGACTTTTCCGACAAAAGTACGAAGAATGTTTTTTTTAACTTATACGGCACGAACAGAGTTTTACGGTTTTATAAAGCCTTATTTTCATGAACCTTCCTCCAAAATATTTCATGACTATTTTCAATAAAATCTCTTTCTTTTAAAATTGCCTGATGTTTTGTGAAAAGAAATTGATTTTGAAGAAGAAAGGATATTTTCCTCAAGAATTCAATTCAAGTGTTTTATCAAAATTATTTTCCATCTAAGATAATAAAGGGTTCTGTTTCTATCCATATTTTTACATTGATTTGACTATGTTGTGATGGAATTATGTTTATGAATTCCTTTATCTTATATGAATGGTTTTATGATGTCATGTTGTTTAAGAATCCCATTTTTATTACATGGGTTATGCGATGATGTATGATTTATGATTATGTGGCACACATAAGAAAGGATTCATTATAAGATGGGTGGGACCTATATCTCCCTCCAATGCATTGGGTAAAGATTTTATATCTCATGAGATAGACAGGGCTGGAACGGTAGGTTATACCGGTTCAGTGAAACAGGACTGAAACGAGGGTTACTCGATTCAGAAAGGGACTTTTTCCACTAAGATAGTCTTGGCAATGAGTCATGACTAACAAGAAATGATTTTCCATGATTATGTGTGCATGCCACAAAGTTTCAAGTTTTATGTTATGATTATGGGGATCTCATTTTCACTTCTATGATTTATCCCATGTTATGATATTATGATCTCTTTTGCAGGTTAAGATTTCCAAAAGCTATGTTCTTATGTATATGATGTGATTGATATTTATTTTGTTTACCCTTACTGAGCATTTGAGCTCACCCTTTTATGTTTTCTTTTCCCCAGGATATAAAGAAAGGTTTTTAGGTAAAAAAAAAGGGAAGATCTTTATGGGAGATATTGAAGATCTTTCACCACGATTAGAAGATTACGTTCCGAGTTTCCAAAGACACTAAACTATTACGATCCTTGTGTGTGTTTTTTTGTTATGTACTAAGTATTCCGCAAATGTAATGTAATGTCCATGTACGTCAAGATACGGGTCTCTACAATATGAGTATTTTTAAGGTTGTTTCAACTAAGACACATACCATGACTTCTAAAAATATTAAAAATGATGTATAACCTATCAAAACTACTTGCACATCCCTATTATAGGACCCTATGCATATGTAGGCTTGTAATCATTCTTTTACATTGAATCTGAACCATCCAATAGATCTGGATACTGCCTAACAACAGACAGTGGATACTTCAATGTTTTCAGGTACTCCTATTTCTACTTCTATAATTAATGATGATTTCTCTATGAAATATGGAAACTTGAATTCTAATCATAATATCAATTCATTGTCAATCTGTTCTAAGAATTATATTGACTCACCTACGAATGATTCAATTAGGAAACCTACAAAAAAGATTCTAGTCACATATATGAATGAACAAGAACATTCCACTAAAAAAACCTAGAGGTTAGAAGGACTACTAGAAAAAGGCTCTTGAATAAAGAGAAAAGGGTTTTCTAACTCGAAATTCAGGTTTAAATGATGATCTCATTTTGAAATTTTCAGGGTATCACTAACTATGACATGTTCATTGTTTTAAAAATAATGGTTAACAACCATCATCGTATGTTATTTTCCATCACTAAACCTAAAATTTGGTTTTCCTCTATATAATCACATTTATGCCAACATAATTATGTTTTTACTGGTGAAATTAATAATACACTCAATGCTGATTCTTTATAGATTTTTTCACACTCTTCTTTAAAAAATGTTAGTGTTTTCAATATCTCTGTCTAGATATTTACTTGCAACTTTAACATTTAAGGAACACATACATTCTGATCCTTTTTCAATTATAAAAATAGATACCAAGAAAGAACTATTTGGAATGATCTCTCATCCCTAGGAACTAACATAAGCACCCATAGTATCTAATTGGTGACTTTAATGCCATTCTTAACTCAAGTGAGAAAATTGGACATTCTCATGCTTCCATTTCAATGAAATAATTTAAAGCCTCGATTGAAGACACTAATATCATTGAAATTAATCTCACTGGTGTAAAATTCACTTGGTATAGAAGACATTACAACAAAGTGGTTGCCCCCAAATTGAATAGAGACTTCATGAATGTCCATACTATATATTTATGGGACACTATATCCAGCACCACTCTTCACAAGCTGAATTTTTATCATCATAAAATCTTTGTCAATGTCTCCTCTAATGTCATGAAACCTCGACTTCCTTTTATATTTAACAATTCTTGGATCTCTAATGATGATTTCACCCATATCATCTTGAACTATTGTTCTTAAATAAATCATAACAATGATTCCTTTACCTGAAACCTCATATTGAAACATCTCACAGAGACTCTAAAAACATGGTGCAGCTCTAAACCCAAACAAGTTAACAATGACATCATGATTCTTGAGAAAGTCATCAATGATCTGCAAAAAAACATGAGCTCTGACCTCATCACTGATCCTACTCAATAATTAAACACTATAGTCAAACTCAACTATTTGCTCACATTCAAATAAAATATGGGAAAACTAGCATTTAAAATTAAATGGTTAAACGACGGTGACAAAAATACCAAATTCAATAACTCTCTTTAATGAACCAGGAATGCTTGTAGGTCGTTAACCTTTTTAAAGGATAGGGACAACCTTCTTGATAATGAGGGGAAGGGGTGCAAGGGGAGGGGGGATGTCCAGGAGGGGGTGAAGGGGTTTGGGGGAGCGGGGCAGGGAGGGGGGAAAGGGGTGTGGGGGTGAAGGGGTATGGGGGCTGTCCAGGGGGGCGGGGGGGATGTCTTGGAGGTTGGGGGTGTCTGGGGAGGTGTCCAAGAGGGAGGGGGAGGGGTTTCCAGAAGGGGGTTCCCATCAGAGAGTTCTATAAAAAACAAAATAGGTATTTGTTCAAACATCTAGGTTTTAATGTGGGTGTTGGAGGTGCACCAAAATAATCTTATGTTGTCATAGAAAGGTTTGACTATTCATGATTTTTATAATTTGAAACATTTATGAATTCCCTTAACCATAATATTTGTTATGATTTTTTTATTGACATGTTATTGGTGGTTACTTATTATCTTATGAAACAATACATGTAATTTTTAGTCATTTTCTTGATTATTTATTTAATGTGTGTTTATATGCATCAGAATGGATAGATACTAGATGTACAACGTTTATCAGATCACTGAAAAATTTCAGAAGGAGTTATGACATTTCTTGGACTTTGTATTCACTAATGATTCATATGGTGGATTGATTTGATGCCTGTGATTTGATTGTGTTGGAAGATCATGGTTAACTCACGAGGGAGTGAGTTATCATATCTCTAAACAAGGTTTCAAAAAAAATTATCATGTGTGGTATCACAATGGAGAAAAAGTGCAAGTGGTGAATGACATCAATTCAGTAGAAAGTATTGGTATGAAAAATCTGATTTCCGATTGGTTTCCTTTTGTTTCTGAAGCCAACTCCTCATGTAGACCAGTGCAAGAGGAAATGAATACAGGAACACAGTTTTTTTCTATTAATCAGGATGATGATGTTGAGAGTGTTAGAAAGCTAATGGAAGATGCAAATACACTAGTATATTAGGCATATTGAAAAATTAGCAAACATGAGTTTTTAATGCGATTATATCATGGAAAAGAAAAGTATGGATTTAGTAATACTTTGGTTGAATACCTCCTTAAATTTATTAAGAATTTACTGGATGCTGATGCATGTATTCCAGAAAATAATTACATGGCATCAAAGTTGGTTGACAAATTTGGATTTCATCTATTAAGATTCATTATTGCCCCAAAAATTATTGTCTGTTCTTGAATAAAAATGCAGAGTTAAGTCAGTGAAAACAGTGTGGCACATCAAGGTGGAAGACTAATAAAGACAGAACACAATCTCACATACCAAAGAAAGTGATGTGGCACTTCCCTTTAATTCCTAGGCTTCAAAAACTTTTTATGTCATAACAAATGGAAAAGAATATGAGGTGGCATGAAGATGAAAGAAATAAAGATAATGATGAAATAGTGCATCCTACAGATGGGTTGGCTTGGATGAAATTTGATAGGTTACATCCTGATTTTGTAGCTGACCGACAAAATGTTAGATTGGGATTATCCTGTGATGGTTTCAACCCATTTCGCCAAATGCATACTGCACACAGTACTTGGCCTATTTTTATTCACATTTATAACTTTCCTTCATGGATGTGTATGAATAATCCATTTACTATCATGATTATATTGATATCTGGACCTAGTGATCCTAGAAATGGTATTGATATATACTTTCAGCCATTAATAGGGGAGTTAAAAGAGCTTTGGATTGTTGGTGCATAGGCGTACGATGCATTCAAGAAGGCGTAATTTATGTTTCATGCAGCTTTATTATGGACGATAAATGATTTCCCTGCCAACGGAATGATGTCTGGTTGGAGTACAAAATGGAAATTATCTTGCCTTATTTGTATGAAAAATACACATTTCCAAAGATTAAAGTTTCAATGAACCTTCAGCTTCATAGGGCATCGATAATTTCTACCTATGGATCATCCATATAGGAAAAATCAAAGATAGTTCGATAATGCTGTCAATACAGATGAGACACCTCAACGAATGTCAGGGAATGATATTGTTAAAGAACATGATGATTTGAATTATGTTCTTGGAAAAATTCAATCAAACATCAGAAATCGAAAACATGTTAATTCGAATTCCAATAAAAATTGGAGAAAGAAAAGCATGTTCTTTGAGCTGTTGTATTGGTCATCTAATTTATTGCACCATTGTTTGGATGTAATGCATATGGGGAAAAAATTTGAGACGTTACTTGGTACTATTTTAAATGTTAAAGGAAAAACAAAAGATGATTTTCAGTCTCATCATGATTTGATGGATCGAGGTATAAGAGTAAAACTTCATCCTGAGTTAATTTGTCAAAATAAGTGGAAAGTCCCTATTTCATGTTATTCGATGAAAAATGTGGGGAAGAAACAATTTCTTTAGGTCTTGGAAATTTTGAAGGTTCCAGATCGTTATTCAAGTAATATTTCGAAAAGGGTGAATAAACAAGATGTGAATCTAAAATATCTTAAAACCCATGATTACCATGTCTTGTTACATGAGTTGATTCATATTGTCATTCGACATTTACTTTCACATAATGTTAGAGTTGCTGTGATTAAGTTATTTCATTTTTATCGAGACCTTTGGGCCAAAAGACTAAGCAGAATTGTTGTTCATAAATTTCAGAGAGATGCACCGATTAATCATTGTGACTTGAAGAAAATTTTCCCACCGTCATTTTCACATGTATGTTACATCTGATTGTGCATCTTCCCACATAAGTTCTTTTTGGTGGTCCTGTTTCGAGTCGGTGGATGTATCCTACAGAAATAATTATTTTTACATTTAAATCTTATGTGAGAAATAAATATCACCCCGAAGGCTCTATTGTGAAATATTATTTCGCACAAGAATTCATGGATTTATGTTCATCATACTTGGATAACATCACCACGAGGTCTAATCAACTTATGAGAACTGAAGATGAGCAATATAATCCCATTGAGCCTACATTTTCTTCACTTCCCCAAATAGGGGGATATCTGGATTGTACTCGTTGTGTACTTTAAGCAGGGAAGAGTGGGAAATGGCTCATCGTACAGTATTTTTCAAATGTGGTGTGGTTGATGATTATATGAAGTAAGTAAACTAATAAATATCAATTTTTTCATTATGTTATTTCTTCATATCTTCTGACATTTTTAAGCTTTCATATTTGTAGATAAAATTTATAAATTATAAAAAAGAGACATTGCTCTCTATCTATTAAGAGGAAGGAACTGCTACACAGCAAATAATTTGCTGCTTTGTTAAATTCAAAGGTAATAGATTTTTTTTCTTCTTATAACATAATCACATGTCTCTATTTAATATTCAATGTGGGTATCTTTTAGCTTTTAACTCTACCAATGAATGACGTATCAAATGAAGTAAGATCATTATCATTTGGTTCGAACGACGTGGTACTTGATTGTAAATAAATGGTTGTCAATGGATTTAAATTTGTTATAAGTAGCTGTGCAAAAATAATGGCAACACGGCATGATGGTGTGACGATAAGCGCCACAACCGATTTTTATGTGAGTGCATTAGATAGATAACCTCGGTCATAAAATATATCATATTATAGTGTTATTTAAAGAATAACTTTATTAGATTAATATGCACATGGTCGCGTCGCAATGATGAAATGTAAGTGGTTTGATTCAATGACATGACAAGGAATGCATATTGATAACTGTGGATTTAGAGTGATTGATATGAATAGCCAGCTTCACACTAATAAACCTTATATTCTTGTGTCACACGCTAGACATGTGTTTTATGTAACTGAACTGTTACAACAACAATTTGGTGTTATTGTTGATGTCATTACCAGACATATTTGGCCCTACTCCAGCCACATCTAGCCCACACTAGCCCCCTTCCACCTTCATTTCATCCGGATGCCACCAGCCTTCCAGCCTGCAACAGCCCCCCTGCCACCTTCGAAGTAGCCCGCATCATCCCCCCCCCCCCCCAGAAACTACAACCAGCCCCCTTCCACCAGCATTCCAGCCCCCTTCCACCTTCATTCGAGCCCGCACCAGCCTCCGGCCACCTGCAATCCAGCCCACACCAGCCACCACCCCCCAGCCTCCTGCAAAAAACTCATGTCAGCCCTCTTCCACCTGAAAAATAGACCCAACCACCAATTCCATCCCTCACCAGCCCCCTACCTCCTACATCCCAGCCCACACCACCTACATCCCAGCCCGCACCAGTTCTAGCCCGCACCAGGCCCCTTCCACCTTCATTCGGTGTTAGAGAACCAAGCATTGTTAAACCTAAATGGGAGAGGGAGTTTCACAATTTTTTTGGACACATTAAACAAAATTGGATGATGATCAGAGTGGATATTATGGAGGGTGGTGCTGGAGATGGTGTTTCATTTATCTAAATCAATAGATTCGTAAAGGCTATATCCAATTTGGAGGTAACCACCATATTGTAAACCTTTTTATACCAAGTATATTTGGAACCTGTAAGATTTATTTAAATAACATTTCTATCGTCAATAGAGGTTTTGAATTCTCTTATGGAGATCATAGCATGTGAGGGACCAATTTTATCACTTGAATTGGGTATAGCATTGAAGTCCCCAATTAGAAATCAAGGTGTGCTAATACAGCAACCTAGATAGGTAAGGTCATCCCACAGGTTCCTCCTATCTTGATATTTATGCTTGGAATAAACAAAAGATAAAAAAATAATAGTTCCATCAAAAACAAAATCACATACGAAGGCTTGCTCCAATATGTTAAAAATTTTAACATTTTGGATAGAAGAGTGTGAAAAAATCCAGAGAGAATCGATAAAAGAGGAATTTTTTGTTGTTCTAGTAAACGAATAACCATCTTAACAAAAATGATGATATCTAGAAGAAAAATTAACTTTTTTTTTGTGATAGAAAACAAAATTGGATAGTGGGTGTTAACCATTCATTTTAAAACAGTAATGGTGTCAGATATAGAAATACCCTGACAATAACAAAAAAGGATCTTCATTTAAACCTAAATTTGGAGTAAGAACTTCCTTTTTGATTTGAAAACCCTTGTGTCTAGAAGATATTATGATCTTTTTAGTAGTGTTTCAGATCTTGGTCTTTTTCTGATTTATTTTAGAAGAAGTTGGGGAATTGTTTGAATTTCCTACCTTATTATTACCCTTGGAGGAATCAATGTAGGGGTTATTCACAAGTAAGTCCACAGAGTCCTTACTAATACAGGAAGTATGGTCAACATCTTGATGAGTAATCAGGTTATCAGATTTAGTATGCATATTAATGTTATCTGAAGTCTGAGAAATACCAATAGTATGATTGAGAAAAAGGGGAGGAGATGTACCTGAAATATTTGTAGCAAGGTTGTAATGTGAAGTACCAAAATGTTTTTCCAGCTTTTTTCTAGAACCTGGGGGAATCTGTGGTGTGTCCACCAGGTTCGATTGATCTTGATAAGATAAAAATATACACTTCTAATTCTTGACCAATTCAATAGGCAGATTTGGGTTGGCCTCTTTCTAATCTTTCAAACCCGAGGAAACCAAATTTTGATTTGGGTAACTATCCAGAGCAATCATTGAAACACCCAGAACTTCAGGTGCCATGGCCATCTCCTTGGGAGATGCACTATCCTAACCAAGTGGGGGTTAAGGGGTTTGTTCAGAGCTAAAGTTATTCTCCACATAAGTGTCACTTCTCAAGTGTAAACACCCAAGAGGGTTTCATTTGTTCTACTTAGAATCATTATTCAAAATCGGCTTGGTCTGGTCATCCTGTCTGTCAAGAAGTGTGCCAACCAATTTTGATTCACATCCCAAAGATTAAGAAGCGTATGAAGATTGACCATTGTCAATCTTCATACCATTAAAAATATCATTATAAATGTGATGTGCTTTATTACCTTTAGAGGGGTCCAAAAGAGTATCCCCTACAGCTAAAACTGCCATGGCATGGTTTGTCGTAATATGCAGGTCTCTAGGTAGTGATGAGCCTGTATGATCACCTGCATTCAAAGCCGATTTAATATCCCTATCTAGACCCAAAGGTGGGTTTGAGTGGCCTTGCATGCTGGGTGAATTGGTAAACATGATCTAAGATATCAACAAGTTCTATAAACTATAACATCATTGAGTAATTCAGTCAGTTGAAGCGAGTTCCATGCCATGAAATTATTGAATTGAAATGTATACAACATCAAGATATTCACTGGGAACATCATTGATAGAAACATCAATAGAATTATGTTTCAAATTAGAAAAAATTTGAAAAAATATTATAGAGAATGTATCTTTGTCTCTGAGCATCTTTTTTATCAGTAGAAATTGATAGAAACACTATAATAGGAATTTATTGAAAAGATATTCTGAAGATAAATATTACACACCCATAATCTATTCAATAATAATGATCATATCTGTAACAGTTAAAAAATGAAACATTGACTACTTCTATAATTAAACCTCAAAAAATGGAAGTTCATAGGCAATCACATTAGAAAAATTAATATTACTAAATCTCCCAAATAAGTGATATGACCTATATAAAAGTGTTTTGACTCAATAATATCACTATTTTTTAAAATAAAAAATAATGTATCACTAATGATTAATATATATGTTTGAAAATAATTTAAAATAATACAACCAATAACATCAAATAAATATTATCAAGATATAACATCTGAGAAACTAAAATATCTCTTCTAAAAAGTGTTATTGTTAAAAACACTTACCCTTAACAATAACTCTCCTCTATTAACAAAAATAAAAACTACTGAAAAGAAAACATATCGACTATAGTTAAATTTCCCAACATTTTACTTTTAAAAAAGAATAAAATAGAGAACTATCATATTAATAATTAGAATAACTATATATATAGAAGTTAAAATAAGAAATATTATAAACTTACATTAATATTTATGAATCTTATTCCATTTGAGATATGAAATGAATAATAAAATGTAATTTCTCTATGTTTAATTTTCTATTTCAACCCATGATATTCTATTCTCGTCATTATTGAAAAATAATAAGTAAAATAAACTTCTATTAACCTTTTGGGATTACAAAATAAATGATACTTATTCATATAAGATAATAATATAATAAGTAAGCCTACTTGAAGTTATTTTATGGTTCATGAAAATGATATACTTCTCATGAATATGGTTCAAGAAAATGTTTTAAATAATTTTTCTCATCTTACCTATAATTTACTTGAAAACATTAAAACTTTTATATAATGATATGAAAAACAATTATCCCTTTCTGAAGGGTTTTATTATAATAATGATCAACTTGTTTTAAAAGTCATAAATATTTTTTAAGCGTGAGAATTCCTTAAAATGATTAAAATATAAATGTAAATTTTTAAAAGTTAATTCATAATTAAATTTAACCCTCATGGTTAAATTAAATTATACATTGTTATTGAATAAGTTCATATTACATCTGATACATTGTATTCAATTATCTTCTAGAGAATATAATGATCCAGCATTAAAAGTTAGCATTGTTATACATACTGAATTTACTCCCCCATTCATAATGGTTTTTTCAATTCTTGTGGACAGTAAAATAATAAGTTAAACATATTATCACTTTTCATTAATCATACCTAAAAAACTATTTAATATACTCAAATAATTTACCCCCGCTTGAGTCCTTTCAGCGCTACGTTTCGTCCTGGGGCCTTAAGTCTCCGGTGGAGGTCTCGGCTCTCCACCGGTGTTCCTTTAGCATCATCCTTGCCTCGATGGAGGATTTCCTCCATGTCTGGTGTAGGGTTCCTTGATCTTGGGGGTGTTGGTCCTTCAGCCTCTACAGATGGTCGTTTGATGCCCGTCGTGAGAAGGAAAGACCTTCCGCGGCCGTCTGGGTCTGCATGTCGAGGTTGCCCCTCCCCTTCCAGAATGAAGGCCTTTTACGGGCGATTGGTGACTCCATTGGGGGTTTTCTGTGCTCGGCTACAGCCACGAAGACGGGATGCTCGACCTCGGAGGCTCGTATTTGTGTAGAGTTGGATCTCTCACGCCCGGTCCCCGAGAAAGTGGATCTTCTTGTCAAGGATGTCCTGTACTGGACTCAGGAGGTGGTCTACCCAGTGTTCCCTCGTTTCTGCTCGCAGTGCTGTCTCCAGGGGAATTCGCTGCAGGTCTGTCGTCAACAGGGGAGAAAGGGCACAAGGAGGGCCAATAAGAGGGGTCGGATGTGGGAGCTTCGGTACGTCCCTCTTCTTCGGTTCAGGCAGAGCAGGTTGCAGAGGTTCTCCAGGCGGATCTCCCCCAAGTTCTCTCTACTTCTATCTCACCGCCATCCCCCCCCCCCCCTCGTTGCCTTTTGGCAGTGCCCGAAAAGTCCTAAGCAGGGACATGGTGTCATGGGTCGAGGAAGGCAGCCCCCTCTCCTCTACCTCTTTTCTGGTTTTCTTCCTGCAGTATTTTAACCCGATACTTGATAAGTGCATTCTGGTCTCTTGTCTATCGACCCCTCCCTCTGGGTCATCAGGCATCCTGGCCTCTGAGTAACTCCTGTGCTCGAGGCCGGCTTCAGTAAGGTTCTTAGGGGAACCTCCGGAGGCAGGTTCTCCTTCAAATCTGGTGGAGGTTTCCTCTTCACGCACTAATCTAGACAGCCTCGGAGAAAAAGGGGTGGGTGTATCCACCCCCTTGGCTCATCACAAGTGGGATCACAAAACTCCTAGGCCTCGCTGCCCCCCCCCCCCTCTCTGGTGGTGCCCAAAGATCAAGGGTCTGGGGTACGCACTAGATCGTATTCCAAGGGAGATCGCATCATATCTCCTAGCAATGGCTCGAAGGCGAAACGCTCTGGCGCCAGTTCCAGGGCGGCACTTTTTCAATGATTCCTTTACTCGTCTGGAATGAAAGGGGGCTGGGAGCTTGTATTAAAATGGACTTCCTCGTGTCTGAGATCGCTAAACACAATGTCGCAGTGGTGGTCATCCTTGAGCACAAGCAGAAACCCTCTAAAATTGTTGAGTTCTCCAGAAGGCTTTGCATGCATGGCTCTATGCAAGATGACTCTACCAAAAAACATATATGGGTATTCCGGAGCAAGTAATGCTCGGTATCCTTAGTTCAATCCAAGGAACAGTTCCTCACAGTTAAAGTGAGTACTGGGAATGCTTCCTTTCTCACGTCTTTTGTGTATGGGAGCTGCGACCTCCATATCCGGGAAGGGTTGCGGAAAGAGCTGGCGAAGTTCGACCCGGGACCGGAGGCCTGGATTGTGGGAGGGGACTTCAACGTGGTTGCGGACCCGAGTGATCGGAAGGGGAGAGGCCCCTTACCCAGGAAGGCATGTTCAGCATTTGTTAGCTTCATGGATGGCATGGGATTGTCATATCTGGGGTTTGTCGGGGACAAATTCATGTGGTGCAACAATCAGCAGGGGGCTCGGCGCTCGTGGGGTCGTTTGGACCGCTGTCTGGGTAATTTACATGACATCTCTCTCTTTGCAAGCACTAAGGTCACTCATCTAGTTAGGGGGATCTCGGACCACTCCCCGCTGCTTATTTCTCTGAGTTCAACGGCCGAGCCTCCTGCTTCTTTACTCTTTAACAAGCTCTGGATTGAATTATCGGGCTATCATGACCAGGTTTCTAAGGCCTGGGATACTCCTTTTGCTAGAAACAAGTGGATCATCCTTCATGATAAATTGAGGAGAACTAAGTCATACTTGAGAGAGTGGGAAAAAGATCAAAGGTCTCCGGATGAAGATCTGTGTGCAGCCATGAAATATGTGGAAACTCTGGAGGCCTCCCTGGAAAGTGCTTGTGGGCAAAGTGTGTATGAGGAGCTCACAAGGAAGAAAGAGAATTACAAGATTACAAAAATGAAGAACACAAAAGTAAGTGAAAACAAAGAGAGGAGGAAAGGTCTCTCAAGTGAAAACTTGAGTATGGAAGGTCCTCCCAAGCCTTTTTAAAGGCTTTGGTCGTGCCAATATGATATCCTCTCTTCTGAAATGCCAACCCCTCTCATGGTGAGAAGGGGAGAGTATTTATAGCCCAAGGAGTGGACTGTTTGCATTCCTAATCTGTCCATCCGCTTGCATCGCCAATTTGGCTATTCAGAAAGACGAATCTCCACATATCTCCTTCTTCAAAGTTGTAGACAATAATGTTTTCCGACTACTGTCAAAATATGGAGGAATTTGGAAAAGTGGATCCAATGTTATAGCGGTTTTAGTAAACTAAGGTAAACTGTCCATTTCTATCCATGCTTTTTCGATTGCCAAAATGTGAATGGATTTTTGAACAGTAATATGTCTTCAAATCCGAATGACTTATTCAAAAAAGACGGCCGCCTATATCTCCTCTTTCCCACTGAAAAATATCAGCTCGATTTGATGCTTAAATCATGAGATATTTCATGAATAGTATACTGATTTTAATTCTCGGACAGAATGGTGGGCTGGACTTCAAAGATTCATTTGGGCCCCTTGTACTTGGATTTGGGCCATGAAATTTTTATCCAAGATGACATGTAGTGTCCCCCGAACTATGGTGGAGAGTTAATGTTTTTGGACTTCTGTATTGAGCCCAGTAAATCAATCTTCAAGGCTGGTCCAGTTTGTTCACAGATTCTTTGGTCTTGTTTGTGAGGACCATATGACCCTTCAAATGGAAGAATTGGATCATGGTTCCTTCTAATAAAATGTTGTATATTGAAATTATAATCCTACAATACAAGAACCACACAATTTGGATCAGTATAGTGATAGTTATAATTAAAACATTAAACTGACTCAATTGGACTACTTCTAAAAATGCTCAAATATTATACTTAATATTAAAACATTAATATTTCAACAAATTATGCACATTTCATATAAAATAAGTAAAGGGGGAATATAATAAGTCATGAAAATATTAATAACATAAACTCCCCCACACTTATATTTGCGTGTTTCCTCATGTGCAACAAATATAAAAAGATGACAAAATCATTTTCACTCACCAACAAATATTAAAATTTTGTTTTCTCCATCAGGGGAGGTTTAGACTATTTCACTCATCCATTTTGAAATCCACCACAAGTTGTTACAGAAACAATGTTCCAAAACTAATTCATTTTTCCATGCTCAAATTTAGAAATGGAGAATGTGGACACTCGAAACTCACACCTCTCAAGATGATTTATTTGTGGAGGTTCACTCTTTCACCAACCAAAAGTGAAAATCTTAGAGTTTGAAAAGAGCTCTCAGCTTCCAATCCCTATCCAAAGTGCACAAGAATCAAGAGGTATTTTTAAGGGGTTTTTCTGTGGCTATGGGATGGTAGGAATATAATGTACAAGACAGAGAATAAGAGGGTTAAAATACCAACATAGAAAACAATGCACATTTTTTTGAAATAAAACATGGAAGGAAATGAAAACACATATTTAAAAGGGAATGATTGTGTGAAGAAAGACACAATAGAGGAAGAAAATATGAAGGGGATGAGAAGATGAAATATTTACAAACCACAAAACATCTCCCAATGATATAAGAATATAATGCAAGTGTTCTTTTTTTCCTTTTTTTTCTTTGTTTTTTCGAAAGTTGACCTTGAAACAGATCTCACACTCATATCCCAACCCATGTTTGATCTCCTCATGACACTAATTGTAATAGTTATAACAAGATCAAAGGTTGGGGAAGAGTGATTTTTGACCTACCCAAGACACAACCCATTTGTTTTTTTTTTATTTTGATTTTTTTTTTGAATTTTTTTTGAACACTTATTAATATCATTTGTACAATACATTCACTAATTGAAAACCTCCCCCCCACACTAAAATGGATGCTTTCCCTCAAGCATATGATAACACACCAGAAAGTAAGGAAATGATACCCAAAAATGAAATCCTTTCCCCCCCACACTTAAATTTCAAAAACTTATGCAATGAAAATCCATGTTGATATTAGGTGGGATAAGGTATTGGGCTTGTAATGTGGCTATCAAAGAAAAGGTTTTCATAGGCTTGAAGGGGCTTTCAAAAGGAGGATTAATGTAAGGGTTATGGGAGGCTATTTGGCTATTGTGATTCTCATGTGGTTCAGAAAATGCCTATATCATATTAATACACACTAAGGTAGGAAATTCAGCTCGAAGGTCCACAAACTCAAGACTCACAAATGGGGGTGAAAACACACATTTTTGAAAAGATAGCCATAGGTGGCCTTGGCATGAAAGAAAATGTTTGTTCTCACGGTTGGGGAAAATAATTTTCCAAATCAAAAATTGAGCATTCAAAATGTGTTGGTTTTGACACAAAATTCTTTATCCAAAGTCATAATGAAAATACAAAATTTTTGAGATGAAAACATGTCTATTAAATCTCCAAAATGGTTGGACAAAATTTCAAAACTCAATGGTGAGTAAGCATGACTCTCTTTTTTGTAATTTTTTTAAGTAATTGTGTTTTTTTGGTTTTTTTAGTTTTTAAGGTTTTTATAAAATACACACCCACACAAGAAAGAAAAAACGAAAGGGTTTGATGAATATAGTGGTAAAAAACTGAAAGAGAGAGGAAGAAGAAGAAATAGGTAGAGAGAGGAAGAGATAGAGAGAGAGTTAAAGGGAAAGAGGTGCCCCTTGGTTTGGATTTTGGTGGGTTGCCATCTCCATCTAGTGGTGGGTCGGCTAGAGAAGTTGGAGATTCGGTGGAAGTCGAGGTGGTTCCAGGACAGTGGGAAGTTACCTGAAAAAGAAAATTCATTATTCATCAAATGAAAAACTAAAAAGAAATTGAAATTTCATAAAAGTAAAAGAAAACATGGGTTGCCTCCCAAGAAGCGCTGCATTTATTTGTCTACAGCTGGACAATTACAGTGGACTACCCATAGTCTGACGGTGGCCATCGTATTTTCTCAACTCCAGTGTGCTTCCAGAAAAACTTTTTCTTTGGGAGGCCTGATGATTCATTCGATAATTTCTTCCCATCCTTGTTGGTGTGCTTGCAATTAAATGGGGGTGGAAAGAGAATATTTCTATCCTCACTTTGGTCTTCAACATGAGTAATGAAGTTATCCACAATGTTCTAGTTTTCTATGCTTGGAAATTTAGGAAGATGGTTCAATTCTGATGGTTCATTTTTGTGAGGATCAGATAACACAGAACTACAGTATGAGATCCCAATTGTTTTTGACTCATTTATTTCATCACTTACCGATGTAGAGTAATGGGGATCAGTGGATTCATAAGACTGAATACAATTTTCAATATCCTTTATTTCAATTTTGTTTGCCAAAGAATGGTCAATTTCAACCTCACCAGTGATCACTTTATTAATTAGGGTAAAAATATCACAAACATCACTACCATCAGGACAATATAAACACATTGGTTCAAGTTTCACTTCACATATAACATAATTTTCAAAATCATGGATAGGAAAGGATGAATGTGGAAAAATCTGATCTAAATCAACAAATGAGCATTCTAGTTCATTTTCCTCATTACCATCCATGTTGGAGCATTGGAGGTCAGAGGTGATATTAGATTCTAAAGATTTTTCAAGATCCTTTAGATCAATGGAGTTTGCATTTGTAATGTCAACATCAATTTCCCCATTAATCACTTGGTTAATGAGGATGAAATATTCACAAACTCCTCTATTAGTAGAACAGGAAGAACATGATGGATTAGGATTAAACACACTCTCAGTGGGAGTTTCAGAAACATGGATAGAGAATGCAAAGTGATCCTCAGATGGGGATCGCATGGCTTGGAAAATGTTGAACTTGACCAGTTGGTCACCGAATTCCATGGATAAGATGCCAGCATGGACATCAATTTTGGTTTTAGATGTCATAAGGAATGGTCTTCCTAGAATTAGGGGAGATAGAGAAGAGTTTGTCTCACCTTCCATGTCAAGGACATAGAAATCAGCAGGGAAGATAAGATTATTGACTCGGACAAGGACATCCTCAATACTCCCTCAGTACTGGTTGTGCTTCGATTGGCTAACTGAATGACAACACTCATTGGGTGCAAGGGACCTAGACCAAGGTTGGAGAAAATGGATTTGGGCATGACATTTATTGAGGCTCCAAGGTCTATGAGTGCATCATCAAAGTTGGAACTCCCGATTTGACATGGAACCGTGAAGGTCCCTGGATCTTTGCACTTCATGGGAATGGACTGTTGGGTTGAAACATTTTCAATGTTCCTAAGTTTCCTCTTATGGGTGCACAATTCCTTAAGAAACTTGGCATACTTATGGATTTGTTTGATGGCGTCTAAGAGGGGTATGTTCACTTCAACACGTCTAAACATGTCAAGCATTTCAGGATCAGGTTCAAAGGACTTCTTAGGCTTGGAGATGGCCTGAGGAAAAGGAATTGGGTTCCTTAGAGGAATGAAAGGAGGTGAAGGAGTGGATTCAAGTTCCTTTTCCAGCTTTTTGTTCTTTTAATTTTCTAGATCAACATCGAAAGGGGAGGTAGAGCAATCAGCATGGGGCATAGCAATTTGCTTTCCCGATCTAAGTGCAATTGCACTTACATTACCCTTAGGGTTGGGTAATGGTTGAGCTGGGAGTTGGGATGAATTGGATGGTTGTTGCCGGCTAAGGTGGGATGCAAGTTGACCTATTTGGGTTTCAATGTTCTTGAGGCTAGAATGGGTGAAGGAATCAAGATCCTCTACAGCACTTTCCCATGGTTGTTTAGAAGAAGAGGATTGTCACAAATTGGGTTGGCCTTGATTTTGGTTCTTGGGAAAGCGATTGTATTGGGTGGGGAATTGGGAAGGCTCGTTAGGATAGTGGAATCCAGGAGGAGGATTGTTCCTTTGGGGTTGAGGAACAAAAGGATAAGGTTGATGGATATTACCACCACTTTGACCATATTGGAACTGGTTTGGATTTTGATGAGGGAACTGAGGAGGAGGAGAAATGGGATTACCATACCTCAAAGGTGGGTTAAAGTTAGATGAGAAGGGCTCAGAGTGGGGTTGATTGGCATTTCAAAAGAGAGGATATCATATTGGCACGACCAAAGCCTTGCCAAAGGCTTGGGAGGACCTGCCATACTCATGTTTTCACTTGAGAGACCTTTCCTCCTCTCTTTGTTTTCACTTACTTTTGTGTTCTTCATTTTTGTAATCTTGTAATTCTCTTTCTTTGTAATTCTGTTTTAATGCAAGTTACTTCTTCAAAATCTCTTATTCTCATCCACTTTCTGTAGTTTAATATTTATGTTCCTAAAATAGTTTAAATTCATTTGAATCCCCTTCCATTCTTTTGCTTCCTCATTCAATCGAAAATCTGTTTTTAATTATCATCATTGTTCATGTGTGTGTTCAACGTACCACTCTTTTCTAATCCCTTTATTTTTCTTCTATAATTAATTTATCATCATAAGTATTATAACCAGAATATTAAACACCCAAATGTCTGAGTAAATATATCATTGGGGTGAGTCAAAATTTCAAAAAAAATGTAAATATGTGTTTCAATTTCCTTTCAAATCAAATTTCAAAAAAAATGTGCATTGATTTTTCCATGTTGGTGTTTTTAACCCATATTTTCCTTTGGACATTATATACCTACCGTCCCATAGCCACTGAAAAACCCCTTAAAAGACCTCTTGATTCTTGTACACATTAGATTTGGGAATGGAAGTTGAGAGCTCTTACAAACTCTAAGATTTTCACTTTTGGTTGGTGAAAGAGTGAACCTCCACAAATAAATCATCTTGAGAGGTGTGAGTTTCGAGTGTCCACATTCTCCATTTCTAAATTTAAGCATGGAAAAATGAATTAGTTTTGGAACATTGTTTCTGTAACAACTTGTGGTGGATTTCAAAATGGATGAGTGAAATAGTCTAAACCTCCGCTGATGGAGAAAACAAAATTTTAATATTTGTTGGTGAGTGGAAATGATTTTGTCATGTTTTTATATTTGTTGCACATGAGGACACGTGCAAATCTAAGTGTGGGGGAGTTTATGTTATTAATATTTTCATGACTTATTATATTCCCCCTTTACTTATTTTATATGAAATGTGCATAATTTGTGTGAAATATTAATTTTTTAATATTAAGTATAATATTTGAGCATTTTTAGAAGTAGTCCAATTGAGTCAGTTTAATGTTTTAATAATAACTGTCACTATACTGATCCAAATTGTGTGGTTCTTGTTTTTTAGGATTCTAATTTCAATATAAAACATTTCATTAGAAGGAACCATGATCCAATTCTTCCATTTGAAGGGTCATATGATCCTCACAAACAAGACCAAAGAATCTGTGAACAAAATGGACCAGCCTTGAAGATTGATTTACTGGGCTCAATACAGAAGTCCAAAAACATTAACTCTCCACCATAATTCGTGGGACACTACATGTCATCTTGGATAAAAATTTCATGGCCCAAATCCAAGTACAAGGGGCCCAAATGAAGCTTTGAATTCAAGCCCACCATTCTGTCCTAGAATTAAAATCAGTATACTATTCATGATATATCTCATTATGTATGCATCAAATCGAGCTGATCTTTTTCAGTGGGAAAGAGGAGATATAGGTGGCCGACTTTGTTGAAGAAGTCATTCGGATTTGAATCGATCTTCCTGTTCAAAAATCCATTCACAGTTTGGCCATCGAAAAAACATGGATAGATATGGACAGTTTACCTTTGTTTAATAAAACCGCCATAACTTTGGATCCACTTGTCCAAAGTCCTCCATATTTTGACAGTAGTCGAATAACTTTATTATCTACAACTTGGAAGAAGGAGATATTTGGAGATTCGGCTGTCTGAATAGCCAAATTGGCGATGAAAGTGGAGGGACAGATTAGGAATGCAAACAGTCCACTCCTTGGGCTATAAATACTCTCCCCTACTCTCCTTGAGAGGGGTTGTCATTTCAGAAGAGAGGATATCATATTGGCATGACCAAAGCCTTTACAAAGGCTTGGGAGGACCTGTGATACTCAAGTTTTCACTTAAGAGACCTTTCCTCCTCTCTTTGTTTTCACTTACTTTTGTGTTCTTCATTTTTGTAATCTTGTAATTCTCTTTCTTTGTATTTCTGTTTTAATGCAAGTTACTTCTTCAATATCTCTTATTCTCATCCACCTTCTGTAGTTTAATATTTATGTTCTTAAAATAGTTTAAATTCAGTTGAATCCCCTTCCCTTCTTTTGCATCCTCATTCAATCGAAAATCCATTTTTAATTATCATCATCGTTCGTGTGTGTGTGTCAACGTACCACTCTTTTCTAATCCCTTTCTTTTTATTCTATTCTTAATTTATCATCATAATAATTTTAACCAGAATATTAAACATCCAAATGGCTGAGTAAATCTCTCATTTGGGTGAGTTATAATTCGGGGATGTTAAGTGATTGAGAGTTTTTCTCGATGAGTATTTTTTAAATTAATATTGTGTATGTTAAACTTAATATGTCATGGATTAATGATATGTTTTGTTTAATGAGTGGTTTCCATGGATTATTGGAACCATAAATACACTACCATAAATAATTTTTTATTGATATTAGAACCCTAAGTTAAGTTAAGGCTTGGATTAAAGCCTTCACACTTAGGAATTCCAATCAACGTCAACTTATGACATGGGTGTTAATTTAATGCAATACAAAGTAAGGCTCAAGGATATCACATGCTTAACTCCCCAATAATGAACTCACCCCAATATTTATCAATTTGGTAAATAAAACATCATCCATAAATCATTTCAATTAAGCTCTACAAACAAACCCCCCAAATCAAAATACAATCAACTAAAAACAAACGACTATTACAAAGTATCATCATCGAGGATTCAACCCGAGTGCTGCTATACACATTAGCAGAGCACCAGAATTTTGACCGGTCGATAGGCGACAATCGGTCGTGCGTTTCAAATGGCGCCGTTGCCGGGGAAAAAATGTGCATTGATTCTTGTACACATTAGATTTGGGAATGGAAGTTGAGAGCTCTTACAAACTCTAATATTTTCAGTATTGCTTGGTGAAAGAGTGAACCTCCACAAATAAATCATCTTGAGAGGTGTGAGTTTCGAGTGTCCACATTCTCCATTTCTAAATTTGAGCATGGAAAAATGAATTAGTTTTGGAACATTGTTTCTGTAAAAACTTGTGGTGGATTTCAAAATGGATGAGTGAAATAGTATAAACCTCCCTTGATGGAGAAAACAAGATTTTAATATTTGTTGGTGAGTGGAAATTATTTTGTCATGTTTTTATATTTGTTGCACATGAGGACACGCGCAAATCTAAGTGTGGGGGAGTTGATGTTATTAATATTTTCATGACTTATTATATTCCCCCTTTACTTATTTTATATGAAATGTGCATAATTTGTGTGAAATATTAATGTTTTAATATTAAGTATAATATTTGAGCATTTTTAGAAGTAGTCCAATTGAGTCAGTTTAATGTTTTAATAATAACTGTCACTATACTGATCCAAATTGTGTGGTTCTTGTTTTGTAGGGGGGTTTGTTTGCAGAGATTAATTTAAATGTTTAATGAATGATGTTTAATTTAACAAGTTGATAAAGATTGGGGTGAGTTCATCATTAGGTTAGTTAAGCTTGTGATATCCTTGAGCTTTGCTTTATATTGCATTTAAATTAACACCCATGTCACAAGATGATGTTGATTAGAATTCCTAAGCGTTAAGGCTTTAATCCAAGCCTTAAATTAACTTAGGGTTATAATATTGATCAAATATTGTTTATTGTAGTGTATTTATGGTTCCAATAATCCATGGAAACCACACGTTAAACAAATCAAGTCATTAATCCATGACATGCTAAGTCCAACATACACAATGTTAATTCAACGAATACTCATCAAGCAAAAGCTCTCAATCTCTTAACATACATAAATTAAAACTCACCCCAATGATAAATTTACTCAGCCATTATGATGTTTATTAATTTGGTAATATATGTTTATGGTGATGAATTATAAAGAGAAGAAAAAGAAAGGGACAAGATAAGAGTAGTGTGCCGAACACACACACGAAATATTTTGAGAATCAAAAATGGAATTTCGATTGAATGAGGAAGAAAGATAAGGTACTGTAATTTAAAATGATTCAAACTATTTTAAGACCATGAATATTATACTACAGAAGGTGGAGGATAATAAGAGATATTGAAGAAGAAACTTTCATTAAAACAGAATTACAAAATAAAGGACTTACAAAATTACAAAAATGAAGAACACAAAAGTAAGTGAAAACAAAGAGAGGAGGAAAGGTCTCTCAAGTAAAAACTTGAGTATGGAAGGTCCTCCCAAGCCTTTGGAAAAGCTTTGGTCGTTCCAATATGATCTCATCTCTTCTGAAATGCCAACCCCTCTCAAGGAGAGAAGGGGAGAGTATTTATAGCCCAAGGAGTGGACTGTTTGCATTCCTAATCTGTCCATCCACTTGCATCGCCAATTTGGATATTTAGACAGCGGAATCTCCGAACATCTCCTTCTTCAAAGTTGTAGATAATAAAGTTTTCCGACTACTGTAAAAATATGGAGGCATTTGGACAAGCGTATCCAAAGTTATGGAGGTTTTATTAAACCAAGGTAAACTGTCTATTTCTATCCATGCTTTTTCGATGGACAAAATGTGAATGGATTTGTGAACAGGAAGATGCCTTCAAATCCGAATGACTTCTTCAACAAAGTCGGCAGCCTATATCTCCTCTTTCCCACTGCAAAATCTCAGCTCTCTTTGATGCTTACATCATGAGATATGTCATGAATAGTATACTGATTGTAATTCTCGGACAGAATGGTGAGCTGGACTTAAAAGATTCATTTGGGCCCCTTGTACTTGGATTTGGGCCATGAAATTTTTATCCAAGATGACATGTAGTGTCCCCCGAATTATGGGAGAGAGTTAATGTTTTTGGACTTCTGTATTGAGCCCAGTAAATCAATCTTCAAGGCTGGTCCAGTTTGTTTACAGATTCTTTGGTCTTGTTTGTGAGGACCATATGACCCTTCAAATGGCAGAATTGGATCATGGTTCCTTCTAATGAAATGTTTTATATTGAAAGGAAAATCTTAGAAAACAAGAACCACACAATTTGGATCAGTATAGTGACAGTTATAATTAAAACATTAAACTGACTCAATTGGACTACTTCTAAAAATGCTCAAATATTATACTTAATATTAAAACATTAATATTTCACACAAATTATGAACATTTCATATAAAATAAGTAAAGGGGGAATATAATAAGTCATGAAAATATTAATAACATCAACTCCCCCACACTTATATTTGCGCGTGTTCTCATGTGCAACAAATATAAAAACATGACAAAATCATTTTCACTCGCCAACAAATATTAAAATTTTGTTTTCTCCAATCAGGGGAGGTTTAGACTATTTCACTCATCCATATTGAATTCCATCACAAATTTGGTTCAAAATAATGCATCAGAAACAATTCATTTTTTTCATGTTCAAGGTTTGAATTAGAAAATGTAGGCACTCAAAACTTACTCCTCTCAAGATGATAAAAATGTATTTTAGGAGGTTCACTCATTCACCAACAAAAAGTGAAAATCAAGAGTTTGTAAGAGCTCTCAACTTCCATTCCCAAATCTAATGTGTACAAGAATCAAGAGGTCTTTTAAGGGGTTTTCAGTGGCTATGGGATGGTAGGTATATAATGTCCAAAGGAAAAGAGGGGTTAAAAACACCAACATGGAAAAATCAATGCACATTTTTTTTGAAATTTGATTTGAAAGGAAATAGAAACACATATTTAGAAGGGCATGAATGTGTGATGAATGAAAAGTGAGGGAGATAGAAAATGGAATAGGGTGAGATGATGGAATATGTACAACATGGAAGACTTCCAATAATGACACAATACAAGATGATTCAAGTGTTCTTTTTTTCTCTTTTTCCTCTTTTTTTTCGAAAGTTGTGCTTGAAACAAGTCTTACAGTCATCTCCCAACCCATGCTTGATCTCCTCATGGAACTAATTTTAGTAGTTATAACACGATCAAAGTTTGATGATGAATGATTTTTGACCCACCCAAGACACAACCCATTCCCTTTTTTCATTTTTTTTAATATAATTTTTTTCCATTTTTTTAACACTTTTCAATGACTTTTGTACAAATAAAAATTACACATATACACCCCAAATCTCACATAATTACAACCTCTACCCCACACTTGAATGGATGCTTGCCCTCAATCATATGAAGACACATTGGAAATCAATGAAAGTACGCCCAAAAATGAAGTCCACTCCCCCCACACTTAAATTTCAATAAATTGTACATTGAAAATCCATGAAGATGTTGGGTGGGACAAGGTATTAGGCTTGCAATGTTGCTATCAAAAGAAAGGTTTTCATAGGCACAAAGGGGATTTCAAAAGTAGGATCAATGTAAGGTTAACGGGAGGCTATTTGGCTATACTGATTCTCATGTGGCTTAGAAAATGCCTCTATCATATTAATGCACACAAAAGATGGAAATTCAGCTCGAAGGTCCACAAACTCAAGACTCACAATCAGTGGTGAAGACACATAATAAAAAAGATGGCCATAGATGACCTTGGCATGAAGGCTAATGTTATTCCTCACGGTAGGGGAGAATCATTTCCCACCAAAAATTGTTCATTCAAAATGTTTGTTATTGACACAAAATTGTTTACCCAATTTTGAGATAAAAATTCAATATATTTGAGTTTAAAACAATCCTTTTGACTCCCCAAAATGGTTGGACAGAATTTCAATATTGGATGATGAGTAATTATGACACCCCTTTTGTTTTAATTTTCATATTTTTTTAACTTTTTTTAATTATTTTATTTTTAATGACACATACACACAAAAGAGAAAATAGAAAAAAGGTTGTGGAAGAATGTTGTAAAGAAAATGAGAGGGAGAGAGGAAGAAGAAGAAATAGAGAGAAGAAGAGAGGGAAAAGAAATTGAGGAGAGAGAGTTAAAGGGAAAGAGGTGCCCCCTGGTTTGGATTTGGTGGGTCGCCATTTCCATCTAGTGGTGGGTCAATGGAAGTCTATGTGGAACCAGAAGTGAATGGCCTCCCATGGTGATGCTTTAACCGGTGTCCATTTACCGTGAATGTTCTTTTTGAAGAAGGGTCTTGTACTTGCACTACACCAAATGGGTAAACATTAGTAATAATAAAAGGTCCATCCCAACGAGAATTGAGCTTACCTGGGTGAAGTCAAAATCGAGAATTGAAGAGAATTACCGTTTCACCTTCATGAAATACCTTTTGAAGAATGTGCTTGTCATGGAGTGACTTTGCCTTTTATTTGTAGAGAATGGAGTTCTCACACGAATCAAGTCGAAGCTCCTCCAATTCAGTCAACAGCAACAATATTTCTTCACCAGATTTTTCACAATCAAAATTACAAGTTTTGACAGACCAAAATGACTTATGTTGGATTTCAATTGGTAAATGACAGGCTTTACCAAAAACTAGCCTAAATGGAGACATCCCAATGGGTTTCTTATAGGCTGTTCGATAGGCCCAAAGTGCTTCACCAAGTCTATCGGGCCAGTCTTTTCTTGTGGGCTTAACAATTCTTTCAAACACTCTTTTCACTTCTCTGTTAGAAAGTTCAACCATTCCATTTGTTTGAGGATGATATGCAGTGGATGTTTTATGTACAACCCCATTCTTTTTCAAAAGTGACTCCATGGTTCTATTACAGAAATGAGTTCCTAAGTCACTTATCAAAGCATGTGGTGTTCCGAATCGATGGAAGATATGGGTTTTGAGGAACTCACTCACAGTTTGAGCATCATCTTTCCTAGTGGGTTTGGCCTCGACCCACCTAGAAACATAGTCAACACCAAGGAGAATGTAGGATAATCCATTGGAAGGGGGAAAAGGTCCCATAAAATCGATGCCCCAAACATCGAAAAGCTCACAGAAGATTAATGGTTTTTGAGGCATTTCGTTTCTTTTGGAAATTGTGCCAAACTTTTGGCAAGTGGGACATGATTGACAGAACTCGTGTGAGTCCTTGAAGAGTGAAGGCCAAAAGAATCCAGAATCTAGTACCTTTCGAGAAGTCCTTTGTGGTCCAAAGTGTCCACCTCCAGGCATTGAGTGGCAGAATTCCAAGATGGAGGATTGTTCAGTTTCATCAACACATCTCCTAATTACCATGTCAGCCCCAGTTTTCCAATGTTTATTATCTTCCCAAAAATAATGCTTTGAATCACTTTTCATCTTTTCTTTTTGTTCTTTTGAAAAATATTCAGGGAAAACACCAGAAACCAAGTAATTGACAATTGGGGCATACCATGGTAACTTTGTAGTGAGAGATGAGAGGTGTTCAGTTTGAAATTCAGGATCAATTATTTCAGAATGAGAATAATTAGAAATTCTACTCAGGTGGTCAGCCACAGGGCTTTCTTTTCCAGGTTTATCTTTTATCACAAGGTCAAACTCTTAAAGAATTAAAATCCATCTTATTAGCCTTGGTTTGGAATCACTTTTCTTAAGTAAGAACTTTAATGCTGAGTGGTCCATGAAGATGATGATTTTGGCACCTAAGAGATAGGGCCGGAATTTATCCAAGGCAAAAACCACAGCTAAAAGTTCTTTTTCAGTCACAGTGTAGTGTGATTGAGTTTCATCCAATGTTTTTGAGGCATAAAAGATGACATGAGGAATGTTTTCTCTTCTTTGACCAAGAACATCCCCAATGGCCCTATCAGAAGCATCACACATCAATTCAAATGGTAAGGACCAATCTGGGGGTTGGATTATTGGAGCAGATGTGAGAGAAGATTTGAGTTAAATGAAGGATCTCTTGCAAGCCTCATCAAAATTGAATGTGACATCATTTTGAAGTAAACGAGTGAGTGGGAGGGAAATCTTGCTGAAGTTATGAATGAATCGCCGATAGAAACCGGCATGACCAAGGAAGGACCGAATGTCTCGAACTGATTTGGGTTCAGGAAGTGATTGGATCACCTCAATTTTGGCTGGATCAACTTGGATACCCTCTTGAGAAATTATGTTCCCTAGAACAATCCCATTTGAAACCATGAAGTGACATTTTTCAAAATTCAGCACAAGGTTGCACTTGACACACTTTTGAAGGACCAAAGAGAGTGAATGTGAGCAAGATTCAAATGACTCGCCATAAATGGTAAAGTCATCCATGAAGACCTCCATGCAATTCTCAATGAATTCAGAAAAGATTCTCATCATACACCGCTGGAATGTTGCAGGAGCATTACAAAGGCCAAAAGGCATTCGCCTATTGGCATAGGTTCCAAAGGGGAAAGTTAATGTGGTGTTTTCTTGGTCTTGAGGTGCGATTGGAATTTTGAAGTAGCCGGTGTAACCATCAAGAAAGCAATAGTGTGACTTTCCGGCCAATCTCTCAAGCATTAGGTCAAGGAAAGGAAGTGGGTAGTGATCTTTTCGTGTTTCAGCATTCAATTTGCGATAATCGATGCACACACGCCATTTGTTTTTCACTCGAGTTGTGACCACTTCTCCATGTTCATTTGTGACAACTGTTATCCCGCCCTTCTTAGGAACGACTTGAATTGGACTAACCCATTCACTATCAGAAATTGGTTAGATAATACCAGCTTGAAGAAGATTGGTAATCTCTTCCCTAACTACCTCAAGTATGAGTGGATTGAGTCTTCTTTGAGGTTGCCTAATTGGTTTGGATGATTCCTCTAGATGGATGTGATGCATGAAAAGGGCAGGGTTGATTCCTGGAATATCCTCTAGGGTCCAACCTAAGGCATTTTTGTTTTCCTCTAACACTTGAACAAGTTGGGACTCCTCAGTTTCAGAAAGTGAAGCCGAGATAATGACAGGGTAGGAGGGATCATGGAAAAGGAATGCATACTTGAGGTGTGAAGGAAGTGGTTTTAGATCAGTTTCAGCCTTGATTTGAGAGCTAGACAAGTTAGGAGCAGGATAAGGGATTCCAGATGGGTTTGGATCATTTTCATCAACACTATCCAAGGTGGAGCAGTAGAGATCAGAGTTGATGTGGGATTCAAGAGAGTTTTCAAGTTCCTCTAGGTTGATGGAGTCTATGAATGAGAGGTCCACATCAACTTCATCATTTATGACTTTGTTAATCATGGTGCATATTTCACAAGATCCATTATCATTAGAACATGAAGAACATGGTGGATTGGGGTTCGATTGAATCTTAGAAGTGTCCTCAAAAGCATGGATTGAGAATGCAGAGTGATCCTCAGATGGGTATCGCATGGCTTGGAAAATGTTGAACTTGACCAGTTGGTCACCGAATTCCATGGATCAGATGCCTGAATGGACATCAATCTTGGTTCTCGCAGTCATTAGGAATGGTATTCCTAGAATTAGGGGAGATCGAGAAGAGGTCGTCTCACCTTCCATGTCAAGGACATAGAAATCGGCTGGGAAGATAAGATCATTGACCCGAATAAGAACATCCTCAATTATCCCCTCAGGACTGGCAGTGCTTCGATTGGCTAATTGAATGACAACACTCATTGGGTGTAAGGGACCTAGACCAAGGTTGGAGAAAATGGATTTGGGCACGACATTTATTGAGGCTCCAAGGTCTATGAGTGTATCATCAATGTTGGAACTCCCTATTTGACATGGAACCGTGAAGGTCCCTGGATCTTTGCACTTCATGGGAATGGACTGTTGGGTTGAAACATTTTCAATGTTCTTAAGTTTCCTCTTATGGGTGCACAATTCCTTAAGAAACTTGGCATACTTAGGGATTTGTTTGATGGCATCTAAGAGGGGGATGTTCACTTCAACACGTCTAAACATGTCAAGCATTTCAGGATCAGGTTCAAAGGAATTATTAGGCTTGGAGATGGCTTGAGGAAAAGGAATTGGGTTCCTTATAGGAATGGAAGAAGGTGAAGGAGTGGATTAAAGTTCCTTTTCCATCTTTTTGTTCTTTTCATTTTCTAGATCAACATCGAAAGGGGAGGTAGAGCAATCAGCATGGGGCATAGCAATTTTCTTTCCTGATCTACGTGCAATTGCACTTACATTACCCTTAGGGTTGGGTAATGGTTGAGTTGGGAGTTGGGATGAATTGGATGGTTGTTGCTGGATAAGGTGGGATGCAAGTTGACCTATTTGGGTTTCAATGTTCTTGAGGCTAGAACGGGTGAAGGAAGCAAGATCCTCTACAGCACTTTCCCATGGTTGTTTAGAAGAAGAGGCTTGTCCCAAATTGGGTTGGCCTTGATTTTGGTTCTTGGGAAAGCGATTTTATTGGGTGGGGAATTGGGAAGGCTCGTTAGGATAGTGGAATCTAGGAGGAGGATTGTTCCTTTGGGGTTGAGGAACAAAAGGATAAGGTTGATGGATGTTACCACCACTTTGACCATATTGGAACTGGTTTGGATTTTGATGAGGGAACTGAGGAGGATGAGAAATGAGATTACCATACCTCAGAGGTGGGATAAAGGTAGAAGATAAGGGCTTAGAGTGGGGTTGGTTGAAGTTTATAACAAACTGACCTGATTGTTGAGGGTTGAAGTTTCGCTGACAATATGCCGCATTGAGCTCCATTGGACTAGATGAATCAGATGGATCGTCTTGAAGTTGTGGACATGTGTCAGTCAGATGAGATGGAGAGTTGTAGATTCCACAATTCTTGATAGGTCCAGGGAATAGTGACTGTGGAGAAGATGAGGTTGGGGCTTTGGTAGCCACCGCTAGTTGACGCACAAGACCTGTAAGTTCACTCATCAACTCAGTCATCTTGTTGGGCTCTATGGATTGATTCTCTTGGGCTTGTTTCACTTGAGCATGTGCGCAAGTATGGAATTACTGCATGTTTGTAGCCATGTTTCTTATGAGTTCTCGTGCAGCTGTAGGAGTTTTGTCAACAAGAGCACCGCCACTTGCGGCATCAATGAGAGTTCGCTCCATAGCCAATAACCCCTAATAGAAGTATTGGATCAGGAGTTGGTCTGGGATTTGATGGTGTGGACAAGTTGCCACAATCTTTTTGAACCTCTCCCAATACTCATGGAGTGATTCATTAGGTAATTGACGGATGCCGCTTATTTCCTTTCGGATAGAAGATGTTCGAGAATCAGGAAATAATTTCTCTAGAAAGAGACGCTTCATGTCATTCCATGTAGTTATAGAACTAGGAGGGAGGTAGTAGAGCCATGACTTGGTAGAGTCAGCTAGGGAGAAAGGGAATGCTCGAAGTTTGATTTGTTCTTCAGAAATCCCTTGAGGATTCATGGTAGAGCACACCACTTGGAACTCTTTAAGGTGGAGATGTGGATCCTCACCGGCTAGCCCGTGAAAATGAGGGAGAAGATGAATCAAACCCGATTTGAGTTCGAAGTCAGCCTCTATGTTTGGATATTGAATAAGTAACTTGCATTAAAACAGAATTACAAAGAAAGAGAATTACAAGATTACAAAAATGAAGAACACAAAAGTAAGTGAAAACAAAGAGAGGAGGAAAGGTCTCTCAAGTGAAAACTTGAGTATGGAAGGTCCTCCCAGGCCTTTGGCAAGGCTTTGGACGTGCCAATATGAAACGCACGGCCGATTGTCGCCTATCGACCGGTCAAAGTTCCGGTGCTCTGCTAATGTGTATACCAGCACTCGGGTCGAATCCTCGGCGATGATACTTTGTAGTAGTTGTTTGTTTTTAGTTGATTGTATTTTGATTAGGGGGGTTTATTGCAGAGCTTAATTGAAATGATTGATTGAATATAATTGATTTAACAAATTGATAAATATTGGGGTGAGTTCATTATTAGGGAGTTAATCTTGTGATATCCTTGAGCTTTGCTTTATATTGCATTTAAATTAACACCCACTTCACAAGTTGACGTCGATTAGAATTCCTAAGTGTTAAAGATTTAATCCAAGCCTTAACTTAACTAGGATTCTAAAATCAATCCGTACTTGTTTATGGTAGTGTATTTATGGTTCCAATAATCCATGGAAACCACATGCTAAACAAAATATGTCATTAATCTATGACATATTAAGTCCAACATACACAATGTTAAATTAACGAATCCTCATCGAGCAAATACTCTCAATCACTTAACATCCCTAAATTTTGACTCACCCCAATGATATATTTACTCATACATTTGGGTGTTTAATATTCTGGTTATAATACTTATGATGATAAATTAATAATAGAAGAAAAATAAAGGGATTAGAAAAGAGTGGTACGTTGAACACACACACGAACAATGATGATAATTAAAAACAGATTTTCGATTGAATGAGGAAGCAAAAGAATGGAAGGGGATTCAACTGAATTTAAACTATTCTAGGAACATAAATATTAAACTACAGAAGGTGGATGAGAATAAGAGATATTGAAGAAGTAACTTGCATTAAAACAGAATTACAAAGAAAGAGAATTACAAGATTACAAAAATGAAGAACACAAACGTAAGTGAAAACAAAGAGAGGAGGAAAGGTCTCTCAAGTGAAAACTTGAGTATGGAAGGTCCTTCCAAGCCTTTGGAAAGGCTTTGTTCGTGCCAATATGATATCCTCTCATCTGAAATGCCAACCCCTCTCAAGGAGATAAGAGGAGAGTATTTATAGACCAAGGAGTAGACTGTTTGCATTCCTTATCTGTCCCTCCACTTGCATCGACAATTTGGCTATTCAGACAGCCGAATCTCCAAATATCTCCTTCTTCAAAGTTGTAGATAATAAAGTTTTCCGACTACTGTCAACATATGGAGGAATTTGGACAAGTGGATCCAAAGTTATGGCGGTTTTATTCAACAAAGGTAAACTGTCCATTTCTATCCATGCTTTTTCGATGGCCAAAATGTGAATGGATTTTTGAACAGGGAGATGCCTTCAAATCCGAATGACCTCTTCAACAAAGTAGGCCGCCTATATCTCCTCTTTCCCACTGAAAAATATCAGCTCAATTTGATTCTTACATCATGAGATATGTCATGAATAGTTACTGATTTTAATTCTCGGACAGAATGGTGGGCTGGACTTCAAAGCTTCATTTGGGCCCCTTGTACTTGGATTTGGGCCATGAAATTTTTATCCAAGATGACATGTAGTGTCCCCCAAATTATGGTGGAGATTTAATGTTTTTGGACTTCTGTATTGAGCCCAGTAAATCAATATTCAAGGTTGGTCCAGTTTGTTCACAGATTCTTTGGTCTTGTTTGTGAGGACCATATGACCCTTCAAATGGCAGAATTTGATCATGGTTCCTTCTAATGAAATGTTGTATATTGAAATTATAATCCTAGAAAACAAGAACCACACAATTTTGATCAGTATAGTGACATTTATAATTAAAACATTAAACTGACTCAATTAGACTACTTCTAAAAATGCTCAAATATTATACTTAATATTAAAACATTAATATTTCACACAAATTATGCACATTTCATATAAAATAAGTAAAGGGGGAATATAATAAGTCATGAAAATATTAATAACATCAACTTCCCCACACTTAGATTTGTGCGTGTCCTCATGTGCAACAAATATAAAAACATGACAAAATCATTTCCACTCACCAACAAATATTAAAATTTTGTTTTCTCCATCAGGGGAGGTTTAGACTATTTCACTCATCCATTTTGAAATCCACCAAAAGTTGTTACAGAAAAAATGTTCCAAAACTAATTCATTTTTCCATGCTCAAATTTAGAAATGGAGAATGTGGACACTCGAAACTCACACCTCTCAAGATGATTTATTTGTGGAGGTTCACTCTTTCACCAACCAAAAGTGAAAATCTTAGAGTTTGAAAAGAGCTCTCAGCTTCCAATCCCTATCCAAAGTGCACAAGAATCAAGAGGTATTTTTAAGGGGTTTTTCTGTTTCAAGGTCAACTTTCGAAAAAACAACGAAAAACTCGTCTTCCTCTTAAAAATCATAAACTGAAAAAAATACAAAGGAAAACCCATATTCCTCATCCTTTCTAAATCTCTCTGAATGCCCCACAGCCTCCCAAACAATCTCTCGGATTTGTTTGACCCTGAAATTGATAGAACTCTTCGTCGACTTAGGAGGACCATTAGGGATAACCAAATCACTCAAGAACCAATCATTTCCCTACCAATTGAATTAGATATGGCCAATACTAGGGAAAAAACATTGAAAGAACTTGCTGCCCCTAATATGAATTACCAACCTCTTGGTATTCAATATCCAAACATTGAAGCTGACTTCGAACTCAAATCGGGTTTGATTCATCTTCTCCCTCATTTTCATGGGCTAGCCGGTGAGGATCCACATCTTCACCTTAAAGAGTTCCAAGTAGTATGCTCTACCATGAAGCCTCAAGGGGTTTCTGAAGAACAAATCAAGCTTAGAGGCAATGCAAAAAGAGGTTTTGGATACATTCAAGCGTGTCGATATCAACATCCCTCTACTTGAAGCCATCAAGCAAATACCGAGGTATGCGAAATTCTTAAAAGAACTGTGTACAAATAGAAGAGGGATAAAGGGAAATGAGAAGATCAACCTTGGAAGGAACGTATCTGCACTCTTCACACCAACCATGTCAATGCCAATGAAGTGCAAGGATCCTGGGACATTCACCATACCATGCACCATAGGGGAGTTACACTTTTTTGATGCACTTTGTGATTTAGGTGCTTCCATAAATGTGATGCCTCACTCTGTATTCTCTTCCTTGCAGGTTGGTGAGTTGAAGCCAACAAGAGTAGTGGTGCAATTGGCGAATAGAGCTATGACATATCCAGCGGGAGTCCTTGAGGATGTACTTGTTCGGGTAAGAGACATGATCTTTCCAGCAGACTTCTATGTGCTTAACATGGAGGATGATCAGGTAAGTTCTCATGCCCCCATTATCTTAGGTAGACCCTTCCTCAAAACTGCAAAAACTATCATAAATTTCAATGAGGGTACACTTTCCATGGAGTTTGGAGATGAAGTTGTGATATTTAATGTTATGGATTCCATGAAGTACCCCTCAGAGGACCATTCTGCTTTTGTTATCTCCCATTTTGAACCACAATGTAAAAACATCATGGAATTGGATTGTCCTATGCTTAGGGAGATTATGAGTATTGGTTCTAGTTTGATGTCTAAGAGTACTTCTACATCCGTTTTTAAGGAACAAGACTCTCTAAGATTTGATTTTGAAATGGAATCATATTCTGATTTTGATCATGTGAACTCTGATTATGACATGGCTACTGAGTATGCTGATGGATTTGGTGCTTTATTCTCTGATTGTGATGATTTTTATTCTGATACTGATGTTCATTGTGCAGATATTTTTGTTGCATCAATTTCTCCATCCATACTACACCCTCCTTCATTAGAACTCAAGCCATTGCCACCAAATCTGAAATACTCATATTTGTTGAATGGTGAGAGATTACCTGTTATCATTGCTAACAATATCCCTTTTGAACATGAAGAAAAGCTTTTGAATATTTTGAGGGAGAACATCAGGGCGATTGGGTGGACCTTGGATGACATATCAGGTATTAGCCCCTCCATTTGCATGCATAGGATTCTCTTGGAGGATGGGGCTAAACCGGTGAGACAACCAAAAAGGAGACTCAATCCCACCCTCCTGGAAGTTGTTAAAAAAGAAGTTGAGAAATTGCTCGATGCAGGTATAATCTTTACCATTTCAGATTCTCAGTGGGTAAGTCCAATTCAGGTTGTGCCTAAGAAAACTAGTTTTATTGTTGTTAAAAATGAGAAAGATGATTTAGTTCCAATGAGGGTGAAAAACAGTTGGCGTGTGTGTATTGATTATAGGAAACTAAATCAGACCACTCGCAAGGACCATTTCCCCCTCCCATTTATTGATCAAATGCTCGAGAGACTAGCTGGGAAAACACACTATTGTTTCTTGGATGGATTTTCTGGATATTTTCAGGTTCCTATAGCTCCAGAGGATTAGGAGAAGACTACATTCACCTGTCCCTTTGGCACATTTGCCTACCGGAGAATGCCATTTGGACTTTGCAACGCCCCAGGTACCTTCCAGAGATGTATGGTGAGTATTTTTTCTGATTTTATCGAGACTTGCATGGAGGTATTTATGGATGATTTTACAGTGTATGGGTCTTCATTTGATGAATGTCTAAGTAGTTTGGGAAAGGTGTTGAATCGTTGTATTGAGAAGAATCTGGTCCTGAACTTTGAAAAGTGTCATTTTATGGTAGAGCATGGCATTGTCTTAGGGCATGTGGTGTCAAAACATGGGATATAGGTTGATAGATCTAAGGTAGACATTATTTCATCCTTACCCTATCCTTCATGTGTGTGTGATGTTAGATCTTTCCTAGGGCATGCAGGATTTTATCAGCGCTTCATCAAAGATTTTAGTAAGATCGCTCTTCCTATGTCACGATTACTTCAAAAAGATTCTGATTTTGTGTTTTATGATTATTGTAGGACTTATTTTGATGATATAAAGAAGTGTCTGACCACTCCACCTATCATACAGCCCCCACGGTGGGACCTTCCATTTGAGCTTATGTGTGAGGCCTCCAACTTCGCGGTTGGAGTTGTCTTATCTCAGAGGGTGGAAGGACGTTCACATGTGATTTCCTATGCATCAAGAACATTGGATTCAGCCCAATCAAACTACAAAACCACGAAAAAGGAGTTTCTTGCTGTCATATTTGCTTTAGATAAATTCCGTTCATATTTATTGGGCTCTAAAGTAGTTATTTTTTCTGACCATGCAGCTTTGAGGTACCTCCCGAAGAAGCCAGATGCAAAGCCACGAATTATCCGTTGGATGCTCCTTCTTCAATAGTTTGACATCGAGATAAAGGACAAAAAGGGGTCAGAAAACATGGTGGCGGACCACATGAGTAGGCTTACTCACACACTAGAGGATGACACCTTGGACCAGGTACCACTTCGGGACACTTTTCCCGATGAGCATCTTTATTCCATCTCAGGTACGCATCCTTGGTATTCTGATTTAGTGAACTACATTGTTGCCTCTGAAATCCCTACAAATTTAAAGAAACATCTAGTCCAAAAATTGAAAAGTGAGTCTAGGTTTTATGTTTGGGATGATCCTTTCCTCTGGCGCATGTGCAGTGACCATGTAATTAGGAGGTGTGTTCCTGATCATGAGTTTGATTCTGTCCTACATTTCTGTCATACACTTGCCTGTGGTGGACACTTTGGACCCCAACGGACAGCTAGGAAAGTCTTAGACTCTGGATTGTATTGGCCTAGTTTATTCCATGATGCCCATGTGTTTTGTAAGTCGTGCTCTCGTTGCAAACACACTGGGAACATTTCTGGGAGACATGAGATGCCCCAACAACCCATACTATTCTGTGAGATTTTTGATGTATGGGGAATTGATTTTATGGGTCCTTTTCCTAGTTCATTTGGATTTTTTTATATTTTGGTTGTTGTTGATTATGTGAGTAAATGGGTGGAGGCCAAGGCCACCTGGACTGAAGATTCTCATGTTGTAGTGGATTTTGTCAAGGCTCAAATTTTCTGCAGGTTTGGAGTACCAAAGGCCATCATCAGTGACCAAGGGACACACTTTTGCAATAGGAATTTTTCTTCCCTCCTTCGAAAGTATGGGGTGATAGACAAAACATCAACACCATACCACCCCCAAACAAATGGCCAGGCTGAGGTTTCAAATCGTGAGTTGAAACAAATCTTGGAGAAAACCGTGCAGGGAAATAGAAAGGATTGGAGCAAGCGCTTGGATGATGCATTGTGGGCTTATAGAATAGCATACAAGACCCCCATTGGTATGTCCCCATTTCGGATTGTTTTAGGGAAAGCATGTCATCTCCCAGTGGAATTCGAGCATCGGGCTTATTGGGCTATAAAGAAATGCAACATGGATTTGGACCAAGCTGGAATCCAAAGGAAACTAAAAATTCAATAGCTTGAGGAGATTAGATTATCATCATATGAGAACTCAAGGCTCTACAAGGCAATATCAAAAGCAGCTCATGACAAAATTATCCAACAAAGGGAGTTTCATGTTGGAGAGAAAGTCCTTCTCTACAGTTCATGACTGAAGCTGATGCCTGGTTAGTTGCGTTTCATATGGTTAGGTCCTTATGTTGTGACTAATGTTTTTCCTTATAGTGAAGTGGAGATCACACAAGAGGACACTGGAAGGAGCTTTACAGTCAATGGGAAACGTTTAAAGAGATACATTGAGGGACTTCCTACTGATGCAGTGGATTTTATCACACTGCATGACCCCATCATCACTTGAGCACATCAGGCTGTTCCTAACCCTTTCACTTTTATATTATTTGTCCTATTTAAAAATTCTTCATTTCATGTGCATATATCATCTCATAGGTTCACATTGAAGACAATGAAATATTTTAAGTGTGGGGGAGGGAACCTTTTAGTTTAGTAATTTCAATTGCTTTCCTGTTCACAAAAAAAAATGTGTGTTTTTCAAATTTTGTGTGTTTATTTTACAATTTTCTGTGTGTTTTTGAAACTTTTGGGCTGAAATGATTCTCATCACCATTGTTAAATCCATATCAATAAGTGAAACAATTTACCCCTTGAAACTAAGCTTAAATGAATGCTGAAATGACTTTGTTTCAAGTTCAAATATTTAGTAATTTCATGAAAAGTACGCTGAATTTTGAATCCCATGCCAATCTCACTGTCTTTATATTTGAAATAACTTTCTTGTGAGGCTTCTAAACCATTATTTTCATATTCTTTACATTCACCTCACTTCTTGAGAGAACCAAACCATACTTGATTTAACCAGAATATGATCTATTCCTGTCAAAACTTGAGGGTTTGAGGTACTTATGTTTAAATGATTGAGGCATTTGTTTGGTATTAAAGCCCATATTTCAAAGAATCCTTTTTTATAATGGCCTACCTTGAATATTTAATCCTTTTATCCCTTAGAAGCCATGAAAAGCCTGTTAGGTTAGCCACATTACAAGCCAATTTTCTCTATCCAACCAACTCTTGAAGTGAAATTGCATAATCTAGTTGAGCTTAAGTGTGGGAGAAGTTGTCTTGTGTTTTGCCACCACATTCTGTGATACTTTGGGTGGAAAATTAAATTCTGAAGAGATGTTTTTGCTGCTAAAGAAAGTCATTATATTGAAAGTTGTGCCTTTTCTGGAGCTTTCATGACAAGTGAAGTTGTGCCTTTTCTGGAGCTTCTAATTGAGGTGGAAAGCTGTGCCCATCTGGAGCTTTCAAGAAAATCATATTTGAGAAGATTGACATTTTTTATGCTGAAATGATGAATGGTGTAAACCTTTCATGACTTTTCATGATGATGGAGCTGAATTGATACTATGGGGATTGAAGAGAAGACCATATTTAAGTGAAAATTAGATTAATGCAATTTTGCTTCAAAAGAGTCAAGCCCTCCTCATTCAGCCTCAGAGTTTTTCACATCTTAATCCTACCAACCGAAAGCCACAGAACAACCCTGAAAAGTCCTCATGATAAACATATGTCCTTGACTCACATCGGGTAGCGATGTAGGAATCTATCAAGCCTATGGTGACCCTTTTATGAGTTTGGATGAGAAAGACATTGCAAAAGAAAATTGATATTTGTGTGATGAGAGAAAATTCAAGTGAGGTAAGTGTTTTGTGCATGGGAGGATAAATGAAGTGGAAATATATTGAATAATATAAATGAAGAAATTTAAATAATGGTCTTTTATAAGGCATGATATCTTTTGTTTCTTGGTGTATAATTTCTTGATCTTAAGGATATGTGTTTTAAAATTGGTTTTGATTTGATATTGATGTTTACTTGACATGAGGTTTTGCCAAGGAGTGCAAAAGGGTAAGTATGGAGGAGTTGATAAAAAACTATTTTGTTGAATATTTTATTGCTAATAAATTACAAACTTTCCTCACATTGTGTTATATATGATCAATTATGGAATATTTGGGATTAGATCACTCAATTGAAAATTTGATGAAAGTTCCAGTTTTACCCTTTTAAAGTGAACTGTGGTATATTATGAATAAATATTTTTATTTCCCGAATTGGAACTTAATATTTTGTGACCGACTGCCTCACTAAATATTCTACAACTTTCATTCAGGCCATTGGAGCTAGATCGTGGGTTTACTTGGAGAAAATGGGCCATGAAGACAAAGCTGGACTGGACTCGCTGGGCTGGATAGTGCTTCTGTATTTGGGCCATAACTTTCTTATACGTGCTTTTCTGTGGCCCAAATTTGGAGTGCATCTAGAAGACAAAAATTATCGCAAATAAATATTCTGGAAGAGCAGCTGGATCGCGCGTTTTGGAGGTCAAACAGGCGGTGCAACTTGGATTAAAATATTTTCCCGAATTTCCACATTCACACTTGAAACCATTTGTAACCCTAGCCTTCCCCAACTCTATTTAAAGGACATTTTCACTCTTTGGGAGGCTTGTTAGGAGATTGGGAAAGGTGTAACCGAGATTTGGTTTCCTAGGAACTCCTCTAATCCCTTGGAAGAAGCGAGGCTTTGTGCAAGGATCTCTTCCAAGAAGGCTCTCCTCTCCCACCTCCACTTGTGTTTCATTGTTTTCATGCTTGTAACTTTTCCTTTTCTTCAATAAATATTCTTTGTTATTCTTTTACTATCTTCTTTTTTTGGCTTCTTGGTTCTGGAATCTTAGAGTGGAGACAAGATTGGGTATTTCCCTTTCAATCCGTTGCTTATGCAAAACGTCTCCACAATGAAAATTCCAACCATGGAAGAGTAGTTTTGTTCGTAGTCGATCTAATCCCTACCCCCTTCATTTATTCATTTTGAATCCATGAACATATTGTAATTCATAATTTGTGATCAATTAATTGAGATTTAAGTTGTAAGGAACTCACTCGACTTGCATCTGACCGCGAGGACGGTCCTGTGTGAATCGAGAGAGACAAACTTCAATTGTAAAATCTAATCAACTTGGGATAGAATTGTAGGGTTCAACTCTCATCCCTAAACTTAATTAATTATAAACTCTAGAGAGGTGGTTCTGCCCTAATTGACCATTGATCATAAGTTGGATTTGGACCACAATCAAAGTAGGGTACTGCGATTGGAAGTCTCAAAGACAACCTAGTGCTCATTTCTTCAAATACATGTGGTTGTGTCAAATTCCGTAGGGTTCGGGGGATGACAAGGTTAGGGGGTCACATTTTAATGAATTATAATCATATGGGATAATGATTAAAGAATGGTGAAGGGGTATATTAGATTGGCTACGACTTCTCATAGTAGTGATTTTAAAGAAACAGTGTTCGTGATTGTCTTTTACTCCTTGATTGCCTTGATTGTTTTGTTTCGTGTTCTAAAAGTCTTTCAATCAAACCACCCCCATATTTTATCATTTTGTTTCTTTTTTTTTGGTTTCTTAAAGCCTTCTAAGGGTTGTTAAACTAAGTCCTCCTCAAAAGAACGACCTAGGTCAGCCACTGTGCTGCACTTAGTAAAGAAACAATATCATTTGAAAGTTCCCACGGCCGATTGTCACCTATCGACCGGTCAAAATTCCGGTGTTCTGCTAATGTGTATAGCAGCACTCGGGTCGAATCCTCGGCGATGATACTTTGTAATAGTCGTTTGCTTTTAGTTGATTTTATTTTGATTAGGGGGGTTTGTTTGCAGAGCTTAATTGGAATGATTTATGGATGATGTTTGATTTACCAAATTGATAAAGATTGGGGTGAGTTCATTATTGGAGAGTTAAGCATGTGATATCCTTGAGCCTTACTTTGTATTGAATTAAATTAACACCCAAGTCATAAGTTGACGTTGATTGGAATTCCTAAGTGTGAAGGCTTTAATCCAAGCCTTAACTTAACATAGGGTTCTAATCTCAATCAAAACTTATTTATGGTAGTGTATTTATGGTTCCAATAATCCATGGAAACCACTCGTTAAACAAAACATATCATTAATCCATGACATATTAAGTTTAACATACACAATATTAATTTAAAGAATATTCATCGAGCAAAACTCTCAATCACTTAACATCCCCGAATTATAACTCACCCCAATGAGAGATTTACTCAGCCATTTGGATGTTTAATATTCTGGTTAAAATAATTATGATGATAAATTAAGAATAGAATAAAAAGAAAGGGATTAGAAAAGAGTGGTACGTTGACACACACACACGAACGATGATGATAATTAAAAATGGATTTTCGATTGAATGAGGAAGCAAAAGAAGGGAAGGGGATTCAACTGAATTTAAACTATTTTAAGAACATAAATATTAAACTACAGAAGGTGGATGAGAATAAGAGATATTGAAGAAGTAACTTGCATTAAAACAGAATTACAAAGAAAGAGAATTAAAAGATTAGAAAAATGAAGAACACAAAATTAAGTGAAAACAAAGAGAGGGGGAAAGGTCTCTCAAGTGAAAAATTGAGTATCACAGGTCCTCCCAAGCCTTTGGCAAGGCTTTGGTCGTGCCAATATGATATCCTATCTTCTGAAATGCCAACCCATCTCAAGGAGAGAAGGGGAGAGTATTTCAGAAGAGAGGATATCATATTGGCACGGCCAAAGCCTTGCCAAAGGCTTGGGAGGACCTGCCATACTCAAGTTTTCACTTGAGAGACCTTTCCTCCTCTCTTTGTTTTCACTTACTTTTGTGTTCTTCATTTTTGTAATCTTGTAATTCTCTTTCTTTGAAGTTGTGGACATGTGTCAGTCGGATGAGATGGAGAGTTGCAGATTCCACAATTCTTGATAGGTCCAGGGAATAGTGACTGTGGAGAAGATGAGTTTGGGGCTTTGGTAGCCACCGCTAGTTGACGCAAAAGACTTGTAAGTTCACTCATCCACTCAGTCATCTTGTTGGGCTCTATGGATTGATTCTCTTGGGCTTTTTTCACTTGAGCATGTTCTCGAGTATGGATTGGTTCAAGTGTTCTTTTTTTCCTTTTTTTCTTTGTTTTTTCGAAAGTTGACCTTGAAACAGATCTCACACTCATATCCCAACCCATGTTTGATCTTCTCACGACACTAATTATAATAGTTATAACAAGATCAAAGGTTGAGGAAGAGTGATTTTTGACCTACCCAAGACACAACCCATTTGTTTTTTTTATTTTGATTTTTTTTTGATTTTTTTTTGAACACTTTTTAATATCATTTGTACAATACATTCACTGATTGACAACCTCCCCCCCCCCACACTAAAATGGATGCTTTCCATCAAGCATATGATAACACACCAGAAAGTAAGGAAATGATACCCAAAAATGAAATCCATTCCCCCACACACTTAAATTTCAAAAACTTATGCAATGAAAATTTATGTTGATATTAGGTGGGATAAGGTATTGGGCTTGTAATGTGGATATCAAAGAAAAGGTTTTCATAGTCTTGAAGGGGATTTCAAAAGGAGGATTAATGTAATGGTTATGGGAGGCTATTTGGCTATTGTGATTCTCATGTGGTTCAGAAAATGCCTCTATCATATTAATACACACTAAGGTAGGAAATTCAGCTCGAAGGTCCACAAACTCAAGACTCACAAATGGGGGTGAAAACACACATTTTTGAAAATATGGACATAGGTGGCCTTGGCATGAAAGCAAATGTTTGTTCTCACGGTTGGGGAAAATAATTTTCCAAATCAAAAATTGAGTATTCAAAATGTGTTGGTTTTGACACAAAATTCTTTATCCAAAGTCATAATGAAAATACAAAATTTTTGATATGAAAACATGTCTATTAAATCCCCAAAATGGTTGGACAAAATTTCAAAACTCAATGGTGAGTAAGCATGACTCTTTTTTTTTGTAATTTTTTTAAGTAATTGTGTTTTTTTGGTTTTTTTAGTTTTTAAGGTTTTTATAAAATACACACCCACACAAGAAAGAAAAAAAGAAAGGGTTTGATGAATATAGTGGTAAAAAAATGAACGAGAGAGGAAGAAGAAGAAAGAGGTAGAGAGAGGAAGAGATAGAGAGAGAGTTAAAGGGAAAGAGGTGCCCCCTGGTTTGGATTTTGGTGGGTTGCCACCTCCATCTAGTGGTGGGTCGGCTAGAGAATTTGGGGATTCGGTGGAAGTCGAGGTGGTTCCAGGACAGTGGGAAGTTACCTGAAAAAGAAAATTCATTATTCATCTAATGAAAAACTAAAAAGAAATTGAAATTTTATAAAATTAAAAGAAAACATGGGTTGCATCCCAAGAAGCGCTGCATTTATTTGTCTACAGCTGGACAATTGCATTGGACTACCCATAGTCTGACAGTGGCCATCGTATTTTCTCAACTCCAGTGTGCTTCCAGAAAAACTTTTTCTTTGGGAGGCCTGATGATTCATTCGATAATTTCTTCCCATCCTTGTTGGTGTGATTGCAATTCAATGGGGGTGGAAAGAGAATATTTCTATCCTCACTTTGGTCTTCAACCTGAGGAATGATGTTATCCACAATGTTATGGTTTTCTATGCTTGGAAATTCAGGAAGATGGTTCAATTCTGATGGTTCATTTTTGTGAGGATCAGATAACACAGAACTACAGTATGAGATCCCAATTGTTTTTGACTCATTTATTTCATCACTTACCAATGTAGAGTAATGGAGATCAGTGGAGTCATAAGACTGAATACAATTTTCAATATCCTTTATTTCAATTTTGTTTGCCAAAGAATGGTCAATTTCAACCTCACCAGTGATCACTTTATTAATTAGGGTAAAAATATCACAAACATCACTACCATCAGGACAATATAAACACATTGGTTCAAGTTTCACTTCACATATAACATAATTTTCAGAATCATGGATAGGAAAGGATGAATGTGGGAAAATCTGATCTGAATCAAAAAATGAGCATTCTAGTTCATTTTCCTCATTACCATCCATGTTGGAGCATTGGAGGTCAGAGGTGAGATGAGATTACAAAGAGTTTTCAAGATCCTTTAGATCAATGGAGTTTGCATTTGTAATGTCAACATCAATTTCACCATTAATCACTTGGTTAATGAGGATGCAATATTCACAAACTCCTCTATTTGTAGAATTGGAAGAACATGATGGATTAGGATTAAACACACTCTCAGAGAGAGTTTCAGAAACATGGATAGAGAATGCAGAGTGATCCTCAGATGGGTATCGCATGGCTTGGAAAATGTTGAACTTGACCAGTTGGTCACCGAATTCCATGGATAAGATGCCAGCATGGACATCAATTTTGGTTTTAGATGTCATAAGGAATGGTCTTCCTAGAATTAGGGGAGATGGAGAAGAGTTTGTCTCACCTTCCATGTCAAGGACATAGAAATCATCAGGGAAGATAAGATCATTGACTCGGACAAGGACAACCTCAATTATTCCCTCAGGACTGGTTGTGCTTCGATTGGATAACTGAATGACAACACCCGTTGGGTGCAAGGGACCTAGACCAAGGTTGGAGAAAATGGATTTGGGCATGACATTTATTGAGGCTCCAAGGTCTATGAGTGCATCATCAAAGTTGGAACTCCCTATTTGACATGGAACCGTGAAGGTCCCTGGATCTTTGCACTTCATGGGAATGGACTGTTGGGTTGAAACATTTCAATGTTCCTAAGTTGCCTCTTATGGGTGCACAATTCCTTAAGAAACTTAGCATACTTAGGTATTTTTTTGATGGAATCTAAGAGGGGGATGTTCACTTCAACACGTCTAAACATGTCAAGCATTTCAGGATCAGGTTCAAAGGAATTCTTAGGCTTGGAGATGGCTTGAGGAAAAGGAATTGGGTTCCTTAGAGGAATGGAAGGAGGTGACGGAGTGGATTCAAGTTCCTTTTCCAGCTTTTTGTTCTTTTCATTTTCTAGATCAACATCGAAAGGGGAGGTAGAGGAATCAGCATGGGGCATAGCAATTTGATTTCCCGATCTAAGTGCAATTGCACTTACATTACCCTTAGGGTTGGGTAATGGTTGAGCTAGGAGTTGGGATGAATTGGATGGTTTTTGCTGGCTAAGGTGGGATGCAAGTTGACCTATTTGGGTTTCAATGTTCTTGAGGCTATAACGGGTGAAGGAAGCAAGATCCTCTACAACACTTTCCCATGGTTGTTTAGAAGAAGAGGCTTGTCCCAAATTGGGTTGGCCTTGATTTTGGTTCTTGGGAAAGTGATTGTATTGGGTGGGGAATTGGGAAGGCTCATTAGGATAGTGGAATCCAGGAGGAGGATTGTTCCTTTGGGGTTGAGGAACAAAAGGATAAGGTTTATGGATGTTACCACCACTTTGACCATATTGGAACTGGTTTGGATTTTGATGAGGGAACTGAGGAGGATGAGAAATGGGATTACCATACCTTAGAGGTGGGTTAAAGGTAGAAGAGAAGGGCTCAGAGTTGGGTTGGTTGAAGTTTCTAACAAACTGACCTGATTGTTGAGGGTTGAAGTTTCGCTGAGCATATGCCGCATTGAGCTCCATTGGACTAGATGAATCAGATGGATCATCTTGAAGTTGTGGACATGTGTCAGTCGGATGAGATGGAGAGTTTCAGATTCAACAATTCTTGATAGGTCCAGGGAATAGTGACTATGGAGAAGATGAGGTTGGGGCTTTGGTAGCCACCTATGGCCATCTTTTCAAAAATGTGTGTTTTCACCCCCATTTGTGAGTCTTGAGTTTGTGGACCTTCGAGCTGAATTTCATACCTTAGTGTGTATTAATATGATAGAGGCATTTTCTAAACCACATGAGAATCACAATAGCCAAATAGCCTCCCATAACCCTTACATTAATCCTCCTTTTGAAAGCCCCTTCAAGCCTATGAAAACCTTTTCTTTGATAGCCACATTACAAGCCCAATACCTTATCCCACCTAATATCAACATGGATTTTCATTGCATAAGTTTTTGAAATTTAAGTGTGGGGGGGAATGGATTTCATTTTTGGGTATCATTTCCTTACTTTCTGGTGTGTTATCATATGCTTGAGGGAAAGCATCCATTTTAGTGTGGGGGGGAGGTTGTCAATCAGTGAATGTATTGTACAAATGATATTAAAAAGTGTTCAAAAAAATTCAAAAAAAAATCAAAAAAAAAAAACAAATGGGTTGTGTCTTGGGTAGGTCAAAAATCACTCTTCCTCAACCTTTGATCTTGTTATAACTATTACAATTAGTGTCATGAGGAGATCAAACATGGGTTGGGATATAAGTGTGAGATCTGTTTCAAGGTCAACTTTCGAAAAAACAAAGAAAAAAAAGGAAAAAAATAACACTTGAATTATATTCTTATATCATTGGGAGATGTTTGGTGGTTTGTAAATATTTCATCTTCTCATCCCCTTAATATTTTCTTCTTCTATTGTGTCTTTCTTCACACAATGATTCCCTTTTAAATATGTGTTTTCATTTCCTTCCATGTTTTATTTCAAAAAAATGTGCATTGTTTTTCTATGTTGGTATTTTAACCCTCTTATTCTCTCTCTTGAACATTATATTCCTACCGTCCCATAGCCACAGAAAAACCCCTTAAAAAGACCTCTTGATTCTTGTGCACTTTGGATAGGTATTGGAAGCTGAGAGCTCTTTTCAAACTCTAAGATTTTCACTTTTGGTTGGTGAAAGAGTGAACCTCCACAAATAAATCATCTTGAGAGGTGTGAGTTTCGAGTGTCCACATTCTCCATTTCTAAATTTGAGCATGGAAAAATGAATTAGGTTTGGAACATTGTTTCTGTAACAACTTGTGGTGGATTTCAAAATGGATGAGTGAAATAGTCTAAACCTCCCCTGATGGAGAAAACAAAATTTTAATATTTGTTGGTGAGTGGAAATGATTTTGTCATGTTTTTATATTTGTTGCACATGAGAACACGCACAAATCTAAGTGTGGGGGAGTTGATGTTATTAATATTTTCATGACTTATTATATTACCCCTTTACTTATTTTATATGAAATGTGCATAATTTGTGTGAAATATTAATGTTTTAATATTAAGTATAATATTTGAGAATTTTTAGAAGTAGTCCAATTGAGTCAGTTTAATGTTTTAATTATAAATGTCACTATATTGATCCAAATTGTTTGGTTCCTGTTTTTTAGGATTATACTTTCAATATAAAACATTTCATTAGAAGGAACCATGATCCAATTCTGCCATTTGAAGGGTCATATGGTCCTCACAAACAAGACCAAAGAATCTATGAACAAACTGGACCAGCCTTGAAGATTGATTTACTGGGCTCAATACAGAAGTCCAAAAACATTAACTCTCCACCATAATTCTGGGGACACTACATGTCATCTTGGATAAAAAATTCAAGGCCCAAATCCAAGTACAAGGGTCCAAAATGAAGCTTTGAAGTCCAGCCCACCATTCTGTTCGAGAATTAAAATCAGTATACTATTCATGACATATCTCATGATGTAAGAATCAAATCGAGCTGAGCATTTGTAGTGGGAAAGATGAGATATAGGAGGCCGAATTTGTTGCATAAGTCATTCGGATTTGAAGGCATATTCCTGTTCAAAAATCCATTCACATTTTGGCCATCGAAAAAGCATGGATAGAAATGGACAGTTTACCTTTGTTTAATAAAACCGCCATAACTTTGGATCCCCTTGTCCAAATGCCTCCATATTTTGACAGTAGTCGGAAAACTTTATTATGTACAACTTTAAAGAGGGATATATTCGGAGATTCGGCTTTCTGAATAGCCAAATTGGTGATGCAAGTGGAGGGACAGATTAGGAATGCAAACAGTCTACTCCTTGGGCTATAAATACTCTCCCCTTCTCTCCTTGAGAGGGGTTGGCATTTCAGAAGAGAGGAGATCATATTGGCACGACCAAAGATTTGTCAAAGGCTTGGGAGGACCTTCCATACTCAAGTTTTCACTTGAGAGACCTTTCCTCCTCTCTTTGTTTTCACTTACTTTTGTGTTCTTCATTTTTGTAATCTTGTAATTTTGTTTCTTTGTAATTTTGTTTTAATGAAAGTTACATCTTCAATATCTCTTATTCTCATCCACCTTCTGTAGTTTAATATTTATGTTCTTAAAATATTTTAAATTCAGTTGAATCCCTTTCCCTTCTTTTGCTTCCTCATTCAATCGAAAATCCATTTTTAATTATCATCATCGTTCGTGTGTGTGTGTCAACATACCACTCTTTTCTAACCCCTTTCTTTTTATTCTATTCTTAATTTATCATCATAATTATTTTAACTATAATATTAAACATCCAAATGGATGATTAAATCTCTCATTGGGGTGAGTTATAATTCGGGGATGTTAAGTGATTGAGAGTTTTGCTCGATGAGTATTCTTTAAATTAATATTGTGTATGTTAAACTTAATATGTCATGGATTAATGATATGTTTTGTTTAAAGAGTGGTTTCCATGGATTATTGGAACCATAAATACACTACCATAAATAAGTTTTGATTGAGATTAGAACCCTAAGTTAAGTTAAGGCTTGGATTAAAGTCTTCACACTTAGGAATTCCAATCAACGTCAACTTATGACATGGGTGTTAATTTAATGCAATACAAATTAAGGCTCAAGGATATCACATGCTTAACTCCCCAATAATGAACTCACCCAAATATTTATCAATTTGGTAAATCAAACATCATCCATAAATCATTTTAATTAATCTCTGCAAACAAACCCCCCTAATCAAAATACAATCAACTAAAAACAAACGACTATTACAAAGTGTCATCGCCGAGGATTTGACCCGAGTGCTTCTATACACATTTTCATGACTTATTATATTCCCCCTTTACTGATTTTATTTGAAATGTGCATAATTTGTGTGAAATATTAATGTTTTAATATTAAATATAATTTTTGAGCATTTTTAGAAGTAGTCCAATTGAGTCAGTTTAATGTTTTAATAATAACTGTCACTATACTGATCCAAATTGTGTGGTTCTTGTTTTTTAGGATTCTACTTTCAATATAAAACATTTCATTAGAAGGAACCATGATCCAATTCTTCCATTTGAAGGGTCATATGGTCCTCACCAATAAGACCAAAGAATCTGTGAACAAAATGGACCAGCCTTGAAGATTGATTTACTGGGCTCAATACAGAAGTCCAAAAACATTAACTCTCCACCTTAATTCTGGGGACACTACATGTCATCTTGGATAAAAATTTCATGGCCTAAATCCAAGTACAAGGGGCCCAAATGAAGATTTGAATTCCATCCCACCATTCTGTCCGAGAACTAAAATCAGTATACTATTCATGACATATCTCATGATGTAAGAATCAAATAGATCTGAGGTTTTGCAGTGGGAAAGAGGAGATATATGCGGCCGACTTTGTTGAAGAAGTCATTCGGATTTGAAGGCATCTTCCTGTTCAAAAATCCATTCACATTTTGGCCATCGAAAAAGAATGGACAGATATGGACAGTTTACCTTTGTTTAATAAAACCATCATAACGTTGGATACACTTGTTCAAATGCCTCCATATTTTTACAGTAGTCGGAAAACTTTATTATCTAAAACTTTGTAGAAGGAGATATTTGGATATTCGGCTGTCTGAATAGCAAAATTGGCGATGCAAGTGGATGGACAGATTAGGAATGCAAACAGTCCACTCCTTGGGCTATAAATACTCTCCCCTTTTCTCCTTGAGAGGGGTTGGCATTTCAGAAGAGAGGAGATCATATTGGCACGACCAAAGATTTTTCAAAGGCTTGGGAGGAGCTTCCATACTCAAGTTTTCACTTGGGAGACCTTTCCTCCTCTCTTTATTTTCACTTACTTTTGTGTTCTTCATTTTTGTAATTTTGTAAGTCCTTTATTTTGTAATTCTGTTTTAATGAAAGTTTCTTCTTCAATATCTCTTATTATCATCCACCTTCTGTAGTTTAATATTTATGTTCTAAAAATATTTTAAATTCAGTTGAATCCCCTTCCCTTATTTTGCTTCCTCATTCAATCGAAAATCCATTTTTAATTATCATCATCGTTCGTGTGTGTGTGTCAACGTACCACTCTTTTCTAATCCCTTTCTTTTTATTCTATTCTTAATTTATCATCATAATTATTTTAACCAGAATATTAAACATCCAAATGGCTGAGTAAATCTCTCATTGGGGTGAGTTATAATTCGGGGATGTTAAGTGATTGAGAGTTTTGCTCGATGAGTATTCTTTAAATTAATATTGTGTATGTTAAACTTAATATGTCATAGATTAATGATATGTTTTGTTTAACGAGTGGTTTCCATGGATTATTGGAACCATAAATACACTACCATAAATAAGTTTTGATTGATATTAGAACCCTAAGTTAAGTTAAGGCTTGGATTAAAGGCTTCACACTTAGGAATTACAATCAACGTCAACTTATGACATGGGTGTTAATTTAATGCAATACAAAGTAAGGATCAAGGATATCACATGATTAACTCCCCAATAATGAACTCACCCCAATCTTTATCAATTTGGTAAATCAAACATCATCCATAAATCATTTCAATTAAGCTCTTCAAACAAACCCCCCTAATCAAAATACAATCAACTAAAAACAAACGACTATTACAAAGTATCATCGGGAGGATTTGACCCGAGTGCTGCTATACACATTAGTAGAGCACCAGAATTTTGACCGGTCGATAGGCGACAATCGGCCGTGCTTTCAAATGGTGTCGTTGGTGGGGATGATGCTTTAAGTAGTCATTCGTTTCTTGTTATTGTCAAAAAAACCAAAATAACCCAAAATTTAAAAAAAATTGAAAAAAAACACAAAGAAAAACCCGTCTTCCTCTTAAAAATCATAAACTGAAAAAAGAAAAAGAAAAAAACCGTCTTCCTCTTTCCTCTAAAATCTCTCTGAATGCCCTGTAGCCTTCCAAACAATCCCTCGGATTTTTTTGACATTGAAATTGAGCGAACACTTCACCAACATAGGAGGAACATAAGAGATACTCAAATAATTCAAGAACCAGTCCTCATCCAACCAATTGAAATTGAAATGGCCAATCCTAGGGAACAAACCCTAAAATAACTCGCTGCCCCTGATATAAATTACCAACCTCTTGGTATTCAATATCCAAACATAGAGGCTGACTTCAAACTCAAATCGGGTTTGATTCATCTTCTCCCTCATTTTCACGGGCTAGCCGGTGAGGATCCACATCTCCACCTTAAAGAGTTCCAAGTGGTGTGCTCTACCATGAAGCCTCAAGGGGTTTCTGAAGAACAAATCAAACTTCGAGCATTCCCTTTCTCCCTAGCTGACTCTGCCAAGTCATGGCTCTACTACCTCCCTCCTGGTTCTATAACTACATGGAATGACATCAAGCGTCTCTTTCTAAAGAAATTCTTTCCTGCTTCTCAAACAGCTTCTATCCGAAAGGAAATAAGCGGCATCCGTCAATTCCCTAATGAATCACTCCATGAGTATTGGGAGAGGTTCAAAAAGCTTGTGGCAACTTGTCCACAAAATCAAATCCCTGACCAACTCCTGATCCAATACTTCTATGAGGGGTTATTGGCAATGGAGCGAACTCTCATTGATGCCGCAAGTGGCGGTGCTCTTGTTGACAAAACTCCTGCAGCTGCACGAGAACTCATAAGAAACATGGCTGCAAACACGCAACAATTCCATACTCGAGCACATGCTCAAGTAAAACAAGCCCAAGAGAATAAATCCATAGAGCCCAACAAGATGACTGAGTGGATGAGTGAACTTACAGGTCTTGTGCGTCAACTAGCGGTGGCTACCAAAGCCCCAACCTCATCTTCTCCACAGTCACTATTCCCTGGACCTATCAAGAATTGTGGAATCTGCAACTCTCCATCTCATCCGACTGACACATTTCCACAACTTCAAGATGATCCATCTGATTCATCTAGTCCAATGGAGCTCAATGCGGCATATGCTCAGCGAAACTTCAACCCTCAACAATCAGGTCAGTTTGTTAGAAACTTCAACCAACCCCACTCTGAGCCCTTCTCTTCTACCTTTAACCCACCTTTGAGGTATGGTAATCCCATTTCTCATCCTCCTCAGTTCCCTCATCAAGATCTAAACCAGTTCCAATATGGTCAAAGTGGTGGTAACATCCATCAACCTTATCCTTTTGTTCCTCAACCCCAAAGGAACAATCCTCCTCCTGGATTCCACTATCCTAACGAGCCTTCCCAATTCCCCACCCAATACAATCGCTTTCCCAAGAACCAAAATCAAGGCCAACCCAATTTGAGACAAGCCTCTTCTTCTAAACAACCATGGGAAAGTTCTGTAGAGGATCTTGCTTCCTTCACCCGTTCTAGCCTCAAGAACATTGAAACCCAAATAGGTCAACTTGCATCCCACCTTAGCCAGCAACAACCATCCAATTCATCCCAACTCCCAGCTCAACCATTACCCAACCCTAAGGGTAATGTAAGTGCAATTGCACTTAGATCGGGAAACAAAATTGCTAAGCCCCATGCTGATTGCTCTACCTCCCCTTTCGATGTTGATCTAGAAAATGTAAAGAACAAAAAGCTGGAAAAGGAACTTGAATCCACTCCTTCACCTCCTTCCATTCCTCTAAGGAACCCAATTCCTTTTCCTCAAGCCATCTCCAAGCCTAAGAAGTCCTTTGAACCTGATCCTGAAATGCTTGACATGTTTAGACGTGTTGAAGTGAACATCCCCCTCTTAGATGCCATCAAACAAATCCCTAAGTATGCCAAGTTTCTTAAGGAATTGTGCACCCATAAGAGGAAACTTAGGAACATTGAAAATGTTTCAACCCAACAGTCCATTCCCATGAAGTGCAAAGATCCATGGACCTTCACGGTTCCATGTCAAATAGGGAGTTCCAACTTTGATGATGCACTCATAGACCTTGGAGCCTCAATAAATGTCATGCCCAAATCCATTTTCTCCAACCTTGGCCTAGGTCCCTTGCACCCAACAGGTGTTGTCATTCAATTAGCCAATCAAAGCACTGCCAGTCCTGAGGGGATAATTGAGGATGTTCTTGTTCGGGTCAATGATCTTATCTTCCCAGCTGATTTCGATGTCCTTGACATGGAAGGTGAGACGACCTCTTCTCGATCTCCCCTAATTCTAGGAAGACCATTCCTCATGACTGCGAGAACCAAGATTGATGTCCATTCAGGCATCTTATCCATGGAATTCGGTGACCAACTGGTCAAGTTCAACATTTTCCAAGCCATGTGATACCCATCTGAGGATCACTCTCCATTCTCAATCCATGCTTTTTAGGACACTTCTAAGATTCAATCGAACCCCAATCCACCATGTTCTTCATGTTCTAATGATAATGGATCTTGTGAAATCTGCACCATGATTAACAAAGTCATAAATGGTGAAGTTGATGTGGAACTCTCATTCATAGACTCCATCAATCTAGAGGAACTTGAAAACTCTCTTGAATCCCACATCAACTCTGATCTCTACTGCTCCACCTTGGACATTGTTGAGGAAAATGATCCAAAACCATCTGGAATCCCTTCTTCTGCTCCTAACTTGTCTAGCTCTCAAATAAAGGCTGAAACTGATCTAAAACCACTTCCTTCACACCTCAAGTATGCATTCCTTTTCCATGATCCCTCCTACCCTGTCATTATCTATGCTTCACTTTCTGAAACTGAGGAGTCCCAACTTGTTCAAGTGTTAGAGAAAAACAAAAATGCCTTAGGTTGGACCCTAGAGGATATTCTAGGAATCAACCCTGCCCTTTCCATGCATCACATCCATCTAGAGGAATCATCCAAACCAATTAGGCAACCTCAAAGAAGACTCAATCCACTCATACTTGAGGTAGTTAGGGAAGAGATTACCAAGCTTCTTCAAGCTGGTATTATCTACCCAATTTCTGATAGTGAATGGGTTAGTCCAATTCAAGTCGTTCCTAAGAAGGGCGGGATAAAAGTTGTCACAAATGAACATGGAGAAGTGGTCACAACTCGAGTGAAAAACAAATGGCGTGTGTGCATCGATTATCGCAAATTGAATGCTGAAACACGAAAAGATCACTACCCACTTCCTTTCCTTGACCAAATTCTTGAGAGATTGGCCGGAAAGTCACACTATTTCTTTCTTGATGGTTACACCGGCTACTTCCAAATTCCAATCGCACCTCAAGACCAAGAAAAGACCACATTCACTTGCCCCTTTGGAACCTATGCCTATAGGCGAATGCCTTTTGGCCTTTGTAATGCTCCTGCAACATTCCAGCGGTGTATGATGAGTATCTTTTCTGAATTCATTGAGAATTGCATGGAGGTATTCATGGATGACTTTACCATTTATGGCGAGTCATTTGAATCTTGCTTACATTCACTCTCTTTGGTCCTTCAAAAGTGTGTCAAGTGAAACCTTGTGCTGAATTTTGAAAAATGTCACTTCATGGTTTCAAATGGGATTGTTCTAGGGCACATAATTTCTCAAGAGGGTATCCAAGTTGATCCAGCCAAAATTGAGGTGATCCAATCACTTCCTGAACCCAAATCAGTTCGAGACATTCTTTCCTTCCTTGGTCATGCCGGTTTCTATCGGCGATTCATTTAGAACTTCAGCAAGATTTCCCTCCCACTCACTCATTTACTTCAAAATGATGTCACATTCAATTTTGATGAGGCTTGCAAGAGAGCCTTCATTGAACTCCAATCTTCTCTCACATCTGCTCCAATAATCCAACCCCCAGATTGGTCCTTACCATTTGAATTGATGTGTGATGCTTCTGATAGGGCCATTGGGGCTGTTCTTCGTCAAAGAAGAGAAAACATTCCTCATGTCATCTTTTATGCCTCAAAAACTTTGGATGAAAGTCAATCACACTACACTGTGACTGAAAAAGAACTTTTAGCTATGGTTTTTGCCTTGGATAAATTCCGGCCCTATCTCTTAGGTGCCAAAATCATCATCTTCACGGACCACTCAGCATTAAAGTTATTACTTAAGAAAAGTGATTCCAAACCAAGGCTAATAAGATGGATTTTAATGCTCCAAGAGTTTGACCTTGTGATAAAAGATAAACCTGGAAGAGAAAACCCTGTGGCTGACCACCTGAGTAGAATTTCTAATTCTTCTCATTCTGAAATAATTGATCCTGAATTTCCAACTGAACACCTCTCATCTCTCACTCCAAAGTTACCATGGTATGCCCCAATTTCAATTACTTGGTTTCTGGTGTTTTCCCTGAATATTTTTCAAAAGAACAAAAAGAAAAGATGAAAAGTGATTCAAAGAATTATTTTTGGGAAGATAATAAACTTTGGAAAACTGGGGCTGACATGGTAATTAGGAGATGTGTTGATGAAACTGAACAATCCTCCTTCTTGGAATTCTGCCACTCAATGCCTGGATGTGGCCACTTTGGACCACAATGGACTTCTCGAAAGGTCCTAGATTCTAGATTCTTTTAGCCTTCACTCTTCAAGGACTCACACGAGTTCTGTCAATCATGTCCCACTTGCCAAAAGTTTGGCACAATTTCCAAAAGAAACGAAATTCCTCAAAATCCATTAATCTTCTGTGAGATTTTCGATGTTTGGGGCATCGATTTCATGGGACCTTTTCCCCCTTCCAATGGATTATCCTACATTCTCCTTGCTGTTGACTATGTTTCTAGGTGGGTCGAGGCCAAACCCACTAGGAAAGATGATGCTCAAACTGTGAGTGAGTTCCTCAAAACCCATATCTTCCATCGATTTGGAACACCACGTGCTTTGATAAGTGACTTAGGAACTCATTTCTGTAATAGAACCATGGAGTCACTTTTTAAAAAGAATGGGGTTGTACATAAAACATCCACTGCATATCACCCTCAAACAAATGGAATGGCTGAACTTTCTAACACAGAAGTGAAAAGAGTGCTTGAAAGAATTGTTAAGCCCACAAGAAAAGACTGGCCTGATAGACTTGGTGAAGCACTTTGGGCCTATGGAACAGCCTATAAGACACCCATTGGGATGTCTCCATTTAGGATAGTTTTTGGTAAAGCCTGTCATTTACTAGTTGAAATCCAACATAAGTCATTTTGGGCTGTCAAAACTTGTAATTTTTATTGTGAAAAATCTGGTGAAGAAAGATTGTTGTTGTTGACTGAATTGGAGTAGCTTTGACTCGATTCATATGAGAACTCCATTCTCTACAAAGAAAAGGCAAAGTCACTCCATGACAAGCACATTCTTTGAAAGGTATTTCATGAAGGTGAAAAGGTAATGCTCTTCAATTTTCGATTTCGACTTCACCCAGGTAAGCTTAATTCTCGTTGGGAAGGTCCTTTTGTTATTACTAACATTTACCCATTTGGTGCAGTGCAAGTCCAAGACCCCTCTTCCAAAAGGACATTAACGGTTAACGGAAACCAGTTAAAGCATCACCATGAGAGGCCATTCACTTCAGGTTCCACATCGACTTACATTGACCCACCACTAGATGGAAATGGCGACCCACCAAATCCAAAACAGGGGGCACCTCTTTCCCTTTAACTCTCTCTCTCCTCAATATCTCTTCCCTTTCTTCTTCTCTCTATTTCTTCTTCTTCCTCTCTCCCTCTCATTTTTTTTACAACATTCTTCCACAACCTTTTTTTCTATTTTTTCTTTTGTGTGGCTGTGTCATTAAAAATAAAAAAAATTAAAAAAAATTTATTAAAAAAAATTAAAATTAACAAAAAAAAAGGGTGTCATAATTACTAATCATCCAATATTGAAATTCTTTCCAACCATTTTGGGGAGTCAAAAGGCTTATTTTAAAATCAAATATATTGAATTTTTATCTCAAACTTGGGTAAACAATTTTGTGTCAATAACAAACATTTTGAATGAACAATTTTTGGTGGGAAATGATTCTCCCCTACCGTGAGGAATAACATTAGCCTTCATGCCAAGGTCATCTATGGCCGTCTTTTTCATTGTGTGTCTTCACCACTGATTGTGAGTCTTGAGTTTGTGGACCTTCGAGCTGAATTTTCATCTTTTATGTGCATTAATATGATAGAGGCATTTTCTAAGCCACATGAGAATCAGAATAGCCAAATAGCCTCCCGTTACCCTTACATTGATCCTACTTTTGAAAGCCCCTTTGAGCCTATGAAAATATTTCTTTTGATAGCCACATTACAAGCCTAATACCTTGTCCCACCCAACATCTTCATGGATTTTCATTGTACAATTTATTGAAATTTAAGTGTGGGGGGAATGGACTTCATTTTTGGGCGTACTTTCATTGATTTCCAATGTGTCATCATATGCTTGAGGGCAAGCATCCATTCAAGTGTGGGGGAGAGGTTGTAATTCTGTGAGCTTTGGGGTGTATATGTGTAATTTTTATTTGTACAAAATTCATTGAAAAGTGTTCAAAATAAATGAAAAAAAAATTATATTAAAAAAATGAAAAAAAAGGAATGGGTTGTGTCTTGGGTGGGTCAAAAATCATTCATCATCAACCTTTGATCGTGTTATAACTACTAAAATTAGTTCCATGAGGAGATCAAGCATGGGTTGGGAGATGACTGTGAGACTTGTTTCAAGCACAACTTTCGAAAAAAAAGACCAAAAAGAGAAAAAAAAGAACACTTGAATCATCTTGTATTGTGTCATTATTGGAAGTCTTCCATGTTGTACATATTCCATCATCTCACCCTATTACATTTTCTATCTCCCTCACTTTTCATTCATCACACATTCATGCCCTTGTAAATATGTGTTTCTATTTCCTTTCAAATCAAATTTCAAAAAAAAATGTGCATTGATTTTTCCATGTTGGTGTTTTTAACCCCTCTTTTCCTTTGGACATTATATACCTACCATCCCATAGCCACTGAAAAACCCCTTAAAAGACCTCTTGATTCTTTTACACATTAGATTTGGGAATGGAAGATGGGATCTCTTACAAACTCTTGATTTTCACTTTTTTTTGGTGAATGAGTGAACCTCCTAAAATACATTTTTATCATCTTGAGAGGAGTAAGTTTTGAGTGCCTAAATTTTCTAATTAAAACCTTGAACATGAAAAAAATGAATTGTTTCTGATGCATTATTGTGAACCAAATTTGTGATGGAATTCAATATGGATGAGTGAAATAGTCTAAACCTCCCCTGATTAGAGAAAACAAAATTTTAATATTTGTTGGTGAGTGAAAATGATTTTGTCATGTTTTTATATTTGTTGCACATGAGGACACGCACAAATATAAGTGTGGGGGAGTTGATGTTATTAATATTTTCATGACTTATTATATTCCCCCTTTACTTATTTTATATGAAATGTGCATAATTTGTGTGAAATATTAATGTTTTAATATTAAGTATAATATTTGAGCATTTTTAGAAGTAGTCCAATTGAGTCAGTTTAATGTTTTAATTATAAATATCACTATACTGATCCAAATTGTGTGGTTCTTGTTTTCTAGGATTATCCTTTCAATATAAAACATTTCATTAGAAGGAACCATGATCCAATTCTTCCATTTGAAGGGTCATATGGTCCTCACAAACAAGACCAAAGAATCTGTGAACAAACTGGATCAGCCTTGAAGATTGATTTACTGGGTTCAATACAGAAGTCCAAAAAAATTAACTCTCGACCATAATTCGGGGGACACTACATGTTATCTTGGATAAAAATTTCATGGCCCAAATCCAAGTACAAGGGGCCCAAATGAATCTTTGAAGTCCAGCCCACCATTCTGTCCGAGAATTAAAATCAGTATACTATTCATGACATATCTAATGATGTAAGCATCCAATCGAGCTGAAATTTTGCAGTGGGAAAGAGGAGATATAGGCCGCCGACTTTATTGAAGAAGTAATTCGTATTTGAAGCCATATTCACGTTCAAAAATCCATTCACAATTTGGCCAAATTCCAATCGCACCTCAAGACCAAGAAAAGACCACATTCACCTGCCCCTTCGGAACCTATGCCTATAGGCGAATGCCTTTTGGCCTTTGTAATGCTCCTGCAACATTCCAGCGGTGTATGATGAGTATCTTTTCTGAATTCATTGATAATTTCATGGAGGTCTTCATGTATGACTTTACCATTTATGGCGAGTCATTTGAATCTTGCTTACATTCACTCTCTTTGGTCCTTCAAAAGTGTGTCAAGTGCAACCTAATCTGTCCCTCCACTTGCATCGCCAATTTGGCTATTCAGACAGCCGAATATCTACATATCTCATTCTTCAAAGTTGTAGATAATAAAGTTTTCCGACTACTGTCAAAATATGGAGGCATTTGGACAAGTGGATCCAAAGTTATGGAAGCTTTATTAAACAAAGGTAAACTGTCCATTTCTATCCATGCTTTTTCGATGGCCAAAATGTGAATGGACTTTTGAACCGAAGATTCCTTCAAATCCGAATGACTTATTCAACAAAGTCGGCTGTCTATATCTCCTCTTTCCCACTGCAAAATCTCAGCTCGATTTGATGCTTACATCATGAGATATGTGATGAATAGTATACTGATTTTAATTCTCGGACAGAATGGTGGGCTGGACTTCAAAGCTTCATTTGGGCCCCTTGTACTTGGATTTAGGCCATGAAATTTTTATCCAAGATGACATGTAGTGTCCCCAGAATTATGGTGGAGAGGTAATGTTTTTGGACTTCTGTATTGAGCCCAGTAAATCAATCTTCAAGGCTGGTCCAGTTTGTTCACAGATTCTTTGGTCTTGTTTGTGAGGACCATATGACCCTTCAAATGGCAGAATTGGATCATGGTTCCTTCTAATGAAATGATGTATATTGAAAGTATAATAAATATATAGAGCCCAACAAGATGACTGAGTGGATGAGTGAACTTACAAGTCTTGTGCGTCAACTAGGGGTGGCTACCAAAGCCCCAACCTCATCTTCTCCACAGTCACTATTCCCTGGACCTATCAAGAATTGTGGAATCTGCAACTCTCCATCTCATGCGACTGACACATGTACACAACATCAAGATGATCCATCTGATTCATCTAGTCCAATGGAGAAAAATGCGGCATATGCTCAGTGAAACTTCAACCCTCAACAATCAGGTCAGTTTGTTAGAAACTTCAACCAACCCCACTCTGAGCCCTTCTCTTCCACCTTTAACCCACCTCTGAGGTATAGTAATCCCATTTCTCATCCTCCTCAGTTCCATCATCAAAATCCAAACCAGTTCCAATATGGTCAAAGTGGTGGTAACATCCATCAACCTTATCCTTTTGTTCCTCAACCCCAAAGGAACAATCCTCCTCCTGGATTCCACTATCCTAACGAGCCTTACCAATTCCTCACCCAATACAATCGCTTTCCCAAGAACCAAAATCAAGGCCAACCCAATTTGGGACAAGCCTCTTCTTCTAAACAACCATGGGAAAGTGCTGTAGAGGATCTTGCTTCCTTCACCCGTTCTAGCCTCAAGAACATTGAAACCCAAATAGGTCAACTTGCATCCCACCTTAGCCAGCAACAACCATCCAATTCATCCCAACTCCCAGCTCAACCATTACCCAACCCTAAGGGTAATGTAAGTGCAATTGCACTTAGATCAGGCAAGCAAATTGCTATGCCCCATGCTGATTCCTCTACCTCCCCTTTCGATGTTGATCTAGAAAATGAAAAGAACAAAAAGCTGGAAAAGGAACTTGAATCCACTCCTTCACCTCCTTCCATTACTCTAAGGAACCCAATTCCTTTTCCCCAAGCCATCTCCAAGCCTAAGAAGTCCTTTGAACCTGATCCTGAAATGCTTGACATGTTTAGACGTGTTGAAGTGAACATCCCCCTCTTAGATGCCATCAAAAAAATCCCTAAGCATGCCAAGTTTCTTAAGGAATTGTGCACCCATAAGAGGCAACTTAGGAACATTGAAAATGTTTCAACCCAACAGTCCATTCCCATGAAGTGCAAAGATCCAGGGACCTTCACGGTTCCATGTCAAATAGGGAGTTCCAACTTTGATGATGCACTCATAGACCTTGAAGCCTCAATAAATGTCATTCCCAAATCAATTTTCTCCAACCTTGGTCTAGGTCCCTTGCACCCAACGGGTGTTGTAATTAAGTTAGACAATCGAAGCACAACCAGTCCTGAGGGAATAATTGAGGATGTCCTTGTCCGAGTCAATGCTCTTATCTTCCCTGCAGATTTCTATGTCCTTGACATGGAGGGTGAGACAAACTCTTCTCTATCTCCCCTAATTCTAGGAAGACCATTCCTTATGACATCTAAAACCAAAATTGATGTCCATGATGTCATCTTATCCATGGAATTCGGTGACCAACTGGTCAAGTTCAACATTTTCCAAGCCATGCGATAACCATCTGAGGATCACTCTGCATTCTCTATCCATGTTTCTGAAACTCCCTCTGAGAGTGTGTTTAATCCTAATCCATCATGTTCTTCCTATTATACTAATAGAGGAGTTTATGAATATTGCATCCTCATTAACCAAGTGATTAATAGTGAAATTGATGTTGACATTACAAATGCAAACTCCATTGATCTAAAGGATCTTGAAAACTCTTTGGAATCTCATCTCACCTCTGACCTCCAATGCTCCAACATGGATGGTAATGAGGAAAATGAACTAGAATGCTCATTTGTTGATTCAGATCAGATTTTCCCACATTCATCCTTTCCTATCCATGATTCTGAAAATTATGTTATATGTGAAGTGAAACTTGAACCAATGTGTTTATATTGTCCTGATGGTAGTGATGTTTGTGATATTTTTACCCTAATTAATAAAGTGATCACTGGTGAGGTTCAAATTGACCATTCTTTGGCAAACAAAATTGAAATAAAGGATATTGAAAATTTTATTCAGTCTTATGACTCCACTGATCCCCATTACTCTACATCGGTAAGTGATGAAATAAATGAGTCAAAAACAATTGGGATCTCATACTGTAGTTCTGTGTTATCTGATCCTCACAAAAATGAACCATCAGAATTGAACTATCTTCCTGAATTTCCAAGTATAGAAAACCAGAACATTGTGGATAACATCATTCCTCAGGTTGAAGACCAAAGTGAGGATAGAAATATTCTCTTTCCACCCCCATTGAATTGCAAGCACACCAACAAGGATGGGAAGAAATTATCGAATGAATCATCAGGCCTCCCAAAGAAAAAGTTTTTCTGGAAGCACACTGGAGTTGAGAAAATACGATGGCCACTGTCAGACTATGGGTAGTCCACTGCAATTGTCCAGCTGTAGACAAATAAATGCAACGCTTCTTGGGAGGCAACCCATGTTTTCTTTTACTTTTATGAAATTTCAATTTCTTTTTATTTTTTCATTAGATGAATAATGAATTTTATTTTTCAGGTAACTTCCCACTGTCCTGGAACCACCTCGACTTCCACCGAATCCCCAAATTCTCTAGCCGACCCCCCACTAGATGGAGATGGCAACCCACTAAAATCCAAACCAGGGGGCACCTATTTCCCTTTAACTCTCTCTCTATCTCTTCCTCTCTCTACCTCTTTCTTCTTCTTCCTCTCTCTTTCATTTTTTACCACTATATTCATCAAACCCTTTCTTTTTTTCTTTCTTGTGTGGGTGTGTATTTTATAAAAACCTTAAAAACTAAAAAAACCAAAAAAACACAATTACTTAAAAAAATTACAAAAAAAGAGTCATGCTTACTCACCATTGAGTTTTGAAATTTTGTCCAACCATTTTGGGGATTTAATAGACATGTTTTCATCTCAAAAATTTTGTATTTTCCTTATGACTTTGGATAAAGAATTTTGTGTCAAAACCAACACATTTTGAATGCTCAATTTTTGATTTGGAAAATTATTTTCCCCAACCGTGAGGAATAACATTAGCCTTCACGCCAAGGTCATCTATGGACAGATTAGGAATGCAAACAGTCCACTCCTTGGGCTATAAATACTCTCCCCTTCTCTCCTTGAGAGGGGTTGGCATTTCAGAAGAGAGGAAATCATAATGGCATGACCAAATCTTTGTCAAAGGATTGGGAGGACCTGCCATACTCAATTTTTCACTTGAGAGACCTTTCCTACTCTCTTTGTTTTCACTTACTTTTGTGTTCTTCATTTTTGTAATTTTGTAAGTCCTTTATTTTGTAATTCTGTTTTAATGAAAGTTTCTTCTTCAATATCTCTTATTCTCCTCCACTGCATATCACCCTCAAACAAATGGAATGGCTGAACTTTCTAACAGAGAAGTGAAAAGAGTGCTTGAAAGAATTTTTAATCCCACAAGAAAAGACTGGCCCAATAGACTTGGTGAAGCACTTTGGGCCTATCGAACAGCCTATAAGACACCCATTGGGATGTCTCCATTTTGGCTAGTTTTTGGTAAAGCCTGTAATTTACCAGTTGAAATACAACATAAGTCATTTTGGGCTGTCAAAACTTGTAATTTTGATTGTGAAAAATCTGGTGAAGAAATATTGTTGTTGTTGACTGAATTGGAGGAGCTTCGACTCGATTCGTATGAGAACTCCATTCTCTACAAAGAAAAGGCAAAGTCACTCCATGACAAGCACATTCTTCGAAAGGAATTTCATGAAGGTGAAAAGGTAATGCTCTTCAATTCTCGATTTCGACTTCACCCAGGTAAGCTTAATTCTCGTTGGGAAGGTCCTTTTGTTATTACTAACGTTTACCCATTTGGTGCAGTGCAAGTCCAAGACCCCTCTTCCAAAAGGACATTCACGGTTAACGGACACCGGTTAAAGCATCTCCATGAGAGTCCATTCACTTCAGGTTCCACATCGACTTCCATTGACCCACCACTAGATGGAAATGGCGACCCATTAAATCCAAACCAGGGGGCACCTCTTTCCCTTTAACTCTCTCTCTCCTCAATCTCTCTTCCCTCTCTTCTTCTCTCTATTTCTTCTTCTTCCTCTCTCCCTCTCATTTTTTTTACAACATTCTTCCACAACCTTTTTTTCTATTTTCTCTTTTGTGTGGATGTGTCATTAAAAATAAAAAAAAATTAAAAAAAAATTATTAAAAAAAATGAAAATTAACAAAAAAAAGGGGTGTCATAATTACTAATCATCCAATATTGAAATTCTGTCCAACCATTTTGGGGAGTCAAAAGGCTTGTTTTAAATTCAAATATATTGAATTTTTATCTCAAACTTGGGTAAACAGTTTTGCGTCAATAACAAACATTTTGAATGAACAATTTTTGGTGGAAAATGATTCTCCCCTACAGTGAGGAATAACATTAGCCTTCATGCCAAGGTCATCTATGGCCATCTTTTTCATTGTGTGTCTTCACCACTAATTGTGAGTCTTGAGTTTGTGGACCTTCGATCTGAATTTCCATCTTTTATGTGCATTAATATGATAGAGTCATTTTCTAAGCCACATGAGAATCAGAATAGCCAAATAGCCTCCCGTTACCCTTACATTATCCTACTTTTGAAATCCCCTTTGAGCCTATGAAAACCTTTCTTTTTATATCCACATTACAAGCCTAATACCTTTTCCCACCCAACATCTTCATGGATTTTTATTGTACAATTTATTGAAATTTAAGTGTGGGGGGAATTGACTTCATTTTTGGGCGTACTTTCATTGATTTCCAATGTTTCATCATATTCTTGAGGGAAAGCATCCATTCAAGTGTGGGGGAGAGGTTTTAATTATGTGAGATTTGGGGTGTATATGTGTAATTTTTATTTGTACAAAAGTCATTGAAAAGTGTTCAAAAAAAATGAAAAAAAATTATATTAAAAAAAATGAAAAAAAAGGAATGGGTTGTGTCTTGGGTGGGTCAAAAATCATTCATCATCAACCTTTGATCGTGTTATAACTACTAAAATTAGTTCCATGAGGAGATCAAGCATGGGTTGGGAGATGACTGTGAGACTTGTTTCAAGCACAACTTTCGAAAAAAAGAGCAAAGAGAGAAAAAAAAGAACACTTGAATCATCTTGTATTGTGTCATTATTGGAAGTCTTACATGTTGTACATATTCCATCATCTCACTCTATTCCATTTTCTATCTCCCTCACTTTTCATTCATCACACATTCATGCCCTTGTAAATATGTGTTTCTATTTCCTTTCAAATCAAATTTCAAAAAAAAATGTGCATTGATTTTTCCATGTTGGTGTTTTTAACCCCTCTTTTCCTTTGGACATTATATACCTACCGTCCCATAGCCACTGAAAACCCCCTTAAAAGACCTTTTGATTCTTGTACACATTAGATTTGGGAATGGAAGATGAGAGCTCTTACAAACTCTTGATTTTCACTTTTTGTTGGTGAATGAGTGAACCTCCTAAAATACATTATTATCATCTTGAGAGGAGTAAGTTTTGAGTGCCTACATTTTCTAATTCAAACCTTGAACATGAAAAAAATGAATTGTTTCTGATGCATTATTGTGAACCAAATTTGTGATGGAATTCAATATGGATGAGTGAAATAGTCTAAACCTCCCCTGATTGGAGAAAACAAAATTTTAATATTTGTTGGTGAGTGAAAATGATTTTGTCATGTTTTTATATTTGTTGCACATGAGGACACGTGTAAATCTAAGTGTGGGGGAGTTGATGTTATTAATATTTTCATGACTTATTATATTCCCCCTTTACTTATTTTATATGAAATGTGCATAATTTCTGTGAAATATTAATGTTTTAATATTAAGAATAATATTTGAGCATTTTTTGAAGTAGTCCAATTGAGTCAGTTTAATGTTTTAATTATAACTGTCACTATACTGATCCAAATTGTGTGGTTCTTGTTTTTTAGGATTATCCTTTCAATATAAAACATTTAATTAGAAGGAACCATGATCCAAATCTTCCAGTTGAAGGGTCATATGGTCCTCACAAACAAGACCAAAGAATCTGTGAACAAACTGGACCAGCTTTGAAGATTGATTTACTGGGCTCAATAAAGAAGTCCAAAAACATTAACTCTCCACCATAATTCGTGGGACACTACATGTCATCTTGGATAAAAATTTCATGGCCCAAATCCAAGTACAAGGGGCCCAAATGAATCTTTGAAGTCCAGCCCACCATTCTGTCCGAGAATTAAAATCAGTATACTATTCATGACATATCTCATGATGTAAGCATCAAATCGAGCTGAGATTTTTCAGTGGGAAAGAAGAGATATAGGAGGACGACTTTGTTGAAGATGTCATTCATATTTGAAGGTATCTTCCTGTTCAAATATCCATTCACATTTTGGCCATCGAAAAATCATGGATAGAAATGGACAGTTTACCTTTGTTTAATAAAACCGCCATAACTTTGGATCCACATGTCCAAATGCCTCAATATTTTGAAAGTAGTCGGAAAACTGTATTATATAAATCTTTTAAGAAGGAGATATTTGTATATTCGGCTGTATGAATAGCAAAATTGGCGATGCAAGTGGATGGACAGATTAGGAATGCAAACAGTCCACTCCTTGGTCTATAAATACTCTCCCCTTCTCTCCTTGAGAGGGGTTGGAATTTCAGAAGAGAGGAGATCATATTGGCACGACCAAAGCTTTTCCAATGGCTTGTAAGGACCTTCCATACTCAAGTTTTCACTTGAGAGACCATTCCTCCTCTCTTTGTTTTCACTTACTTTTGTGTTCTTCATTTTTGTAATTTTGTAAGTCCTTTATTTTGTAATTCTGTTTTAATGAAAGTTTCTTCTTCAATATCTCTTATTCTCCTCCACCTTCTGTAGTATAATATTCATGGTCTTAAAATAGTTTGAATCATTTAAAATTACAGTACCTTATCTTGCTTCCTCATTCAATCGAAATTTCATTTTTGATTCTCAAAATATTTCGTGTGTGTGTTCGGCACACTACTCTTATCTTGTCCCTTTCTTTTTCTTCTCTTTATAATTCATCACCATAAACATATATTATCAGATTAATAAACATCATAATGGCTGAGTAAATTTCTCATTGGGGTGAGTTTTAATTTAGGTATGTTAAGAGATTGAGAGCTTTTGCTCGATGAGTATTCGTTGAATTAACATTGTGTATGTTGGACTTAGCATGTCATGGATTGATGACTTGATTTGTTTAACGTGTGGTTTCCATGGATTATTGGAACCATAAATACACTACCATAGACAATATTTGATCAAGATTATAACCCTAAGTTAATTTAAGGCTTGTATTAAAGCCTTAACGCTTAGGAATTCTAATCAACATCATCTTGTGACATGGGTGTTAATTTAAATGCAATATAAAGAAAAGCTCAAGGATATCACAAGCTTAACTAACCTAATGATGAACTCACCCCAATCTTTATCAACTTGTTAAATTAAACATCATTCATTAAACATTTCAATTAATCTCTGCAAACAAACCCCCCCAATCAAAATACAATCAACTAAAAACAATCGACTATTACGAAGTACCATCGCCGAGGATTCGACCCGAGTGCTGCTATACACATTAGCAGAGCTTAATTGAAATGTTTAATGAATGATGTTTAATTTAATGCTTTGGTAGACACCGCTAGTTAAATTAGGGTTCTAATCTTGATCAAATATTGTTTATGGTAGTGTATTTATGGTTCCAATAATCCATGGAAACCACATGTTAAACAAATCAAGTCATTAATCCATGACATGCTAAGTCCAACATGCACAATGTTAATTCAACGAATACTCATCGAGCAAAAGATCTCAATATCTTAACATACCTAAATTAAAACTCACCCCAATGAGAAATTTAATCAGCCATTATGATGTTTATTAATCTGGTAATATATGTTTATGGTGATGATTTATAAAGAGAAGAAAAAGAAAGGGACAAGATAAGAGTAGTGTGCCGAACACACACACGAAATATTTTGAGAATCAAAAATGGAATTTCGATTGAATGAGGAAGCAAGATAAGGTAATGTAATTCAAAATGATTTAAACTATTTTAAGACCATGAATAGTATACTACATATGGTGGAGGAGAATAAGAGATATTGAATAAGAAACTTTCATTAAAACAGAATTACAAAATAAAGGACTTACAAAATTACAAAAATGAAGAACACAAAAGTAAGTGAAAACAAAGAGAGGAGTAAAGGTCTCTCAAGTAAAAACTTGAGTATGGAAGGTCCTCCCAAGCATTTGGAAAAGCTTTGGTCGTGCCAATATGATCTCCTCTCTTCTGAAATTCCAACCCCTCTCAAGGAGAGAAGGGGAGAGTATTTATAGCCCAATGAGTGGACTATTTGCATTCCTAATCTGTCTCTCCACTTGAATCGCCAATTTGGCTATTCATATAGCCGAATCTACAAATATCTCTTTATTAAAAGTTGTATATAATAAAGTTGTACGACTACTGTCAAATTATGGAGGCATTTGGACAAGTGGATCCAATGTTATGGCGGTTTTATTAAACAAAGGTAAGCTGTCCATTTCTATCCATTCTTTTTCGATGGCCAAAATGTGAATGGATTTTTGAACAGGAAGATGCCTTAAAATACTAATGACTTCTTCAACAAATTCGTCCACCTATATCCCTTATTTCCCACTGAAAAATATCAGCTTGATTGGATGCTTACATCATGAGATATGTCATGAATAGTATACTGATTTTAATTCTCGGACAGAATGGTGGGCTGGACTTCAAAGATTCATTTGGGCCCCTTGTACTTGGATTTGGGCCATGAAATTTTTATCCAAGATGACATGTAGTGTCCCCCGAATTATGGTGGAGAGTTAATTTTTTTGGACTTCTGTATTGAGCCCAGTAAATCAATCTTCAAGGCTGGTCCAGTTTGTTCACAGATTCTTTGGTCTTGTTTGTGAGGACCATATGACCCTTCAAATGGAAGAATTGGATCATGGTTCCTTCTAATGAAATGTTTTATATTGAAAGGATAATCCTAAAAAACAAGAACAACACAAGTTTGATCAGTATAGTGACATTTATAATTAAAACATTAAACTGACTCAATTGGACTACTTCTAAAAATGCTCCAATATTATACTTAATATTAAAACATTAATATTTCACACAAATTATGCACATTTCATATAAAATAAGTAAAGGGGGAATATAATAAGTAATGAAAATATTAATAACATCAACTCCCCCACACTTAGATTTGCGCGTGTCCTCTTGTGCAACAAATATAAAAACATGACAAAATCATTTGCACTCACCAACAAATATTAAAATTTTGTTTTCTCCAATCAGGGGAGGTTTAGACTATTTCACTCATCCATATTGAATTCAATCACAAATTTGGTTCACAATAATGCATCAGAAACAATTCATTTTTTCATGTTCAAGGTTTTAATTGGAAAATGTAGGCACTCAAAACTTACTCCTCTCAAGATGATAAAAATGTATTTTAGGAGGTTCACTCATTCACCAACAAAAAGTGAAAATCAAGAGTTTGTAAGAGCTCTCAACTTCCATTACCAAATCTAATGTGTAAAATAATCAAGAGGTCTTTTAAGGGGGTTTTCAGTGGCTATGGGACGGTAGGTATATAATGTCCAAAGGAAAGGAGGGGTTAAAAACACCAACATGGAAAACTCAATGCACATTTTTTTTTTGAAATTTGATTTGAAAGGAAATAAAAACACATATTTACAAGGGCATGAATATGTGATGAATGAAAAGTGAGGGAGATAGAAAATGGAATAGGGTGAGATGATGGAATATGTACAACATGGAACACTTCCAATAATGACACAATACAAGATGATTCAAGTGTTCTTTTTTTCTTCTATTTTTGCTCTTTTTTTCGAAAGTTGTGCTTGAAACAAGTCTCACAGTCATCTCCCAACCCATGTTTGATCTTGTCATGGAACTAATTTTAGTAGTTATAACACGATCAAAGGTTGATGATGAATGATTTTTGACCCACCCAAGACACAACCCATTCCTTTTTTTCATTTTTTTTAATATAATTTTTTTTCATTTTTTTTGAACACTTTTCAATGACTTTTGTACAAATGAAAATTACACATATACACCCCAATGCTCACAGAATTAAAACCACTCCCCCACACTTGAATGGATGTTTGCCCTCAAGCATATGATGACACATTGGAAATCAATGAAAGTACGCCCAAAAATGAAGTCCATTCCCCCCACACTTAAATTTCAATAAATTGTACAATGAAAATCCATGAAGATGTTGGGTTGGACAAGGTATTAGGCTTGTAATGTGGCTATCAAAATAAAGGTTTTCATAGGCTCAAAGGGGCTTTCAAAAGTAGGATCAATGTAAGGGTAACGGGAGGCTATTTGGCTATTCTGATTCTCATGTGGCTTAGAAAATGCCTCTATCATATTAATGCACACAAAAGATGGAAATTCAGCTCGAAGGTCCACAAACTCAAGACTCACAATCAGTGGTGAAGACATACAATGAAAAATATGGCCATAGATAACCTTGGCATGAAGGATAATGTTATTCCTCAAGGTAGGGGAGAATCATTTTCCACCAAAAATTGTTCATTCAAAATGTTTGTTATTGATACAAAATTGTTTACCCAAGTTTGAGATAAAAATTCAATATATTTGAGTTTAAAACAAGCCTTTTGAATCCCCAAAATAGTTGGACAGAAATTTCAATATTGGATGATTAGTAATTATGACACCCCTTTTTTTTGTTAATTTTCATTTTTTTTAATTAAATTTTTTTTATTTTTTTTATTTTTAATGACACATCCACACAAAAGAGAAAATAGAAAAAAGGTTGTGGAAGAATGTTGTAAAAAAATGAGTGGGAGAGAGGAAGAAGAAGAAATAGAGAGAAGAAGATAGGTAAGAGAGATTGAGGAGAGAGAGAGTTAAAGGGAAAGAGGTGCCCCCTGGTTTGGATTTGGTGGGTTGTCATTTCCATCTAGTGGTGGGTCAATGGAAGTCGATGTGGAACCTGAAGTGAATGGCCTCTCATGGTGATGCTTTAATCGGTGCCCGTTAACCGTGAATGTCCTTTTGGAAGAGGGGTCTTGGACTTGCACTGCACCAAATGGGTAAACCTTAGTAATAACAAAAGGACCTTCCCAACGAGAATTAAGCTTACCTGGGTGAAGTCGAAATCGAGAATTGAAGAGCATTACCTTTTCACCTTCATGAAATACCTTTCGAAGAATGTGCTTGTCATGGAGTGACTTTGACTTTTCTTTGTAGAGAATGGAGTTCTCATACGAATCGAGTCGAAGCTCCTCCAATTCAGCCAACAGCAACAATCTTTCTTCACCAGATTTTTCACAATCAAAATTATAAGTTTTGATAGCCCAAAATGACTTATGTTGGATTTCAACTGGTAAATGACAGGCTTTACCAAAAACTAGCCTAAATGGAGACATCCCAATGGGTGTCTTATAGGCTGTTCGATAGGCCCAAAGTGCTTCACCAAGTCTATTGGGCCAGTCTTCTCTTGTGGGCTTAACAATTATTTCAAGCACTCTTTTCACTTCTCTGTTCGAAAGTTCATCCATTCCATTTGTTTGAGGGTGATATGCAGTGGATGTTTTATGTAAAACCCCATTCTTTTTCAAAAGTGACTCTATGGTTCTATTACAGAAATGAGTTCCTAAGTCACTTATCAAAGCACGTGGTGTTCCGAATCGATGGAAGATATGGGTTTTGAGGAACTCACTCACAGTTTGAGCATCATCTTTCCTAGTGGGTTTGGCCTCGACCCACCTAGAAACATAGTCAACAGCAATTAGAATGTAGAATAATCCATTGGAAGGGGGAAAAGGTCCCATGAAATCAATGCCCCAAACATCGAAAAGCTCACAGAAGATTAATGGCTTTTGAGGCATTTCGTTTCTTTTGGAAATTGTGCCAAACTTTTGGCAAGTGGGACATGATTGACAGAACTCGTGTGAGTCCTTGAAGAGTGAAGGCCAAAAGAATCCAGAATCTAGGACCTTTCGAGAAGTCCTTTGTGGTCCAAAGTGGCCACCTCCAGGCATTGAGTGGCAGAATTCCAAGATGGAGGATTGTTCAGTTTCATCAACACATCTCTTAATTACCATGCCAGCCCCAGTTTTCCAAAGTTTATTATCTTCCCAAAAATAATGCTTTGAATCACTTTTCATCTTTTCTTTTTGTTCTTTTGAAAAATATTCAGGGAAAACACCGGAAACCAAGTAATTGACAATTGGGGCATACCATGGTAACTTTGGAGTGAGAGATGAGAGGTGTTCAGTTGGAAATTCAGGATCAATTATTTCAGAATGAGAAGAATTAGAAATTCTACTCAGGTGGTCAGCCACAGGGTTTTCTTTTCCAGGTTTATCTTTTATCACAAGGTCAAACTCTTGGAGCATTAAAATCCATCTTATTAGCCTTGGTTTGGAATCACTTTTCTTAAGTAAGAACTTTAATGCTGAGTGGTCCGTGAAGATGATAATTTTGGCACCTAAGAGATAGGGCCGGAATTTATCCAAGGAAAAAACCACAACTAAAAGTTCTTTTTCAGTCACAGTGTAGTGTGATTGAGTTTCATCCAATTTTTTTGAGGCATAAAAGATGACATGAGGAATGTTTTCTCTTCTTTGACCAAGAACAGCCCCAATGGCCCTATCAGAAGCATCACACATCAATTCAAATGGTAAGGACCAATCTGGGGGTTGGATTATTGGAGCAGATGTGAGAGCAGATTTGAGTTCAATGAAGGCTCTCTTGCAAGCCTCATCAAAATTGAATGTGACATCATTTTGAAGTAAACGAGTGAGTGGGAGGGAAATCTTGCTGAAGTTCTGAATGAATCGTCGATAGAAACCGGCATGACCAAGGAAGGACCGAATGTCTCGAACTGATTTGGGTTCAGGAAGTGATTGGATCACCTCAATTTTGGCTGGATCAACTTGGATACCCTCTTGAGAAATTCTGTGCCCTAGAAAAATCCCATTTGAAACCATGAAGTGACATTTTTCAAAATTCAGCACAAGGTTGCACTGGACACACTTTTGAAGGACCAAAGAGAGTGAATGTAAGCAAGATTCAAATGACTCGCCATAAATGGTAAAGTCATCCATGAAGACCTCCATGCAATTCTCAATGAATTCAGAAAAGATACTCATCATACACCACTGGAATGTTGCAGGAGCATTACAAAGGCCAAAAGGCATTCTCCTATAGGCATAGGTTCCAAAGGGGAAAGTGAATGTGGTCTTTTCTTGGTCTTGAGGTGCGATTGGAATTTGGAAGTAGCCGGTGTAACCATCAAGAAAGCAATAGTGTGACTTTCCGGCCAATCTCTCAAGCATTTGGTCAAGGAAAGGAAGTGGGTAGTGATCTTTTCGTGTTTCAGCATTCAATTTGCGATAATCAATGCACACACGCCATTTGTTTTTCACTCGAGTTGTGACCACTTCTCCATGTTCATTTGTGACAACTGTTATCCCGCCCTTCTTAGGAACGACTTGAATTGGACTAACCCATTCACTATCAGAAATTGGGTAGATAATACCAACTTGAAGAAGCTTGGTAATCTCTTCCCTAACTACCTCAAGTATGAGTGGATTGAGTCTTCTTTGAGGTTGCCTAATTGGTTTGGATGATTCCTCTAGATGGATGTGATGCATGCAAAGGGCAGGGTTGATTCCTTGAATATCCTCTAGGGTCCAACCTAAGGCATTTTTGTTTTCCTCTAACACTTGAACAAGTTGGGACTCCTCAGTTTCAGATAGTGAAGCAGAGATAATTACAGGGTAGGAGGGATCATGGAAAAGGAATGCATACTTGAGGTGTGAAGGAAGTGGTTTTAGATTAGTTTCAGCCTTGATTTGAGAGCTAGACTAGTTAGGAGCAGGTGAAGGAATTCCAGATGGGTTTGGATCATTTTCCTCAACACTGTCAATGGTGGAGCAGTAGAGATCAGAGTTGATGTGGGATTCAAGAGAGTTTTCAAGTTCCTCTAGATTGATGGAGTCTATTAATGAGAGGTCCACATCAACTTCACCATTTACGACTTTGTTAATCATGGTGCAGATTTCACAAGATGCTTTATCATTAGAACGTGAAGAACATGGTGGATTGGGGTTCGATTGAATCTTAGAAGTGTCCTCAAAAGCATGGATTGAGAATGCAGAGTTATCCTCAGATGGGTATCGCATGGCTTGGAAAATGTTGAACTTGACCAGTTGGTCACCGAATTCCATGGATCAGATGCCTGAATGGACATCAATCTTGGTTCTCGCAGTCATGAGGAATGGTATTCCTAGAATTAGGGGAGATCGAGAAGAAGTCGTCTCACCTTCCATGTTAAGGACATAGAAATCAGCTGGGAAGATAAGATCATTGACTCGAACAAGAACATCCTCAATTATCCCCTCAGGACTGGAAGTGCTTCGATTGGCTAATTGAATGACAACACCCGTTGGGTGCAAGGGACCTAGACCAAGGTTGGAGAAAATGGATTTGGGCATGACATTTATTGAGGCTCCAAGGACTATGAGTGCATCATCAAAGTTGGAACTCCCTATTTGACATGGAACCGTGAAGGTCCCTGGATCTTTTCACTTCATGGGAATGGACTGTTGGGTTGAAACATTTTCAATGTTCCTAAGTTGCCTCTTATGGGTGCACAATTCCTTAAGAAACTTGGCATACTTAGGGATTTGTTTGATGGCATCTAAGAGGGGGATGTTCACTTCAACACGTCTAAACATGTCAAGCATTTCAGGATCAGGTTCAAAGGACTTCTTAGGCTTGGAGATGGTATGAGGAAAAGGAATTGGGTTCCTTAGAGGAATGGAAGGAGGTGAAGGAGTGGATTCAAGTTCCTTTTCCAGCTTTTTGTTCTTTTCATTTTCTATATCAACATCAAAAGGGGAGGTAGAGCAATCAGCATGGGGCATAGCAATTTGCATTCCCGATCTAAGTGCAATTGCAGTTACATTACCCTTAGGGCTGGGTAATGGTTGAGTTGGGAGTTGGGATGAATTGGATGGTTGTTGCTGGCTAAGGTGGGATGCAAGTTGACCTATTTGGGTTTCAATGTTCTTGAGGCTAGAACGGGTGAAGGAAGCAAGATCCTCTACAACACTTTCCCATGGTTGTTTAGAAGAAGAGGCTTGTCCCAAATTGGGTTGGCCTTGATTTTGGTTCTTGGGAAAGCGATTGTATTTTGTGGGGAATTGGGAAGGCTCGTTAGGATAGTGGAATCCAGGAGGAGGATTGTTCCTTTGGGGTTGAGGAACAAAAGGATAAGGTTGATGGATGTTACCACCACTTTGACCATATTGGAACTGGTTTGGATTTTGATGAGGGAACTGAGGAGGATGAGAAATGGGATTACCATACCTCAGAGGTGGGTTAAAGGTAGAAGAGAAGGGCTCAGAGTGGGGTTGGTTGAAGTTTCTAACAAACTGACCTGATTGTTGAGGGTTGAAGTTTCGCTGAGCATATGCCGTATTGAGCTCCATTGGACTAGATGAATCAGATGGATCATCTTGAAGTTGTGGACATGTGTTAGTCGGATGAGATGGAGAGTTGCAGATTCCACAATTCTTGATAGGTCCAGGGAATAGTGACTGTGGAGAAGATGAGGTTGGGGCTTTGGTAGCCACCGCTAGTTGACGCACAAGACCTGTAAGTTCACTCATCCACTCAGTCATCTTGTTGGGCTCTATGGATTGATTCTCTTGGGCTTGTTTCACTTGAGCATGTGCTCGAGTATGGAATTGCTGCGTGTTTGCAGCCATGTTGCTTATGAGTTCTCATGCAGCTGCAGGAGTTTTGTCAACAAGAGCACCGCCACTTGCGGCATCAATGAGAGTTCTCTCCATAGCCAATAACCCCTCATAGAAGTATTGGATCAGGAGTTGGTCAGGTATTTGATGGTGTGGACAAGTTGCCACAAGATTTTTGAACCTCTCCCAATACTCATGGAGTGATTCATTAGGGAATTGACGGATGCCGCTTATTTCCTTTCGGATAGAAGCTGTTCGGGAAGCGGGAAAGAACTTCTCAAGGAAAAGTCTCTTCATGTCAACCCATGAATTTATGGAACCAGGTGGGAGGTAGTAGATCCAAGACTTGGCAGAATCCGCTAGGGAAAAGGGGAAAGCTCTAAGCTTGATTTGTTCTTCAGAAACCCCTTGAGGCTTCATGGTAGAGCATACTACTTGGAACTCTTTAAGGTGAAGATGTGGATCCTCACCGTCTAGCCCGTGAAAATGACGAAGAAGATGAATCAAACCCGATTTGAGTTCGAAGTCAGCTTCAATGTTTGGATATTGAATACCAAGAGGTTGGTAATTCATATCAGGGGCAGCAAGTTCTTTCAATGTTTGTTCCCTAGGATTGGCCATATCTAATTCAATTGGTAGGGAAATGATTGGTTCTTGGGTGATTTGGTTATCCCTAATGGTACCCCTAAGTCGACGAAGAGTTCTATCAATTTCAGGGTCAAACAAATCTGAGGGATTGTTTGGGAGGCTTCGGGGCATTCAGAGAGATTTAGAAAGGATGAGGAAGATGGGTTTTCCTTTGTATTTTTTTTCAGTTTAATGTTTTAATTATAAATGTCACTATACTGATCCAAATTGTGTAGTTCTTGTTTTTTAGGATTATCCTTTCAATATACAACATTTCATTACAAGGAACCATGATCCAATTCTGCCATTTGAAGGGTCATATGGTCCTCACAAACAAGACCAAAGAATCTGTGAACAAACTAGACCAGCCTTGAAGATTGATTTACTGGGCTCAATACAGAAGTCCAAAAACATTAACTCTCCACCATAATTCGGGGGACACTACATGTCATCTTGGATAAAAATTTCATGGCCCAAATCCAAGTAAAAGGGGCCCAAATGAATCTTTGAAGTCCAGCCCACCATTCTGTCAGAGAATTAAAATCAGTATACTATGCATGACATATCTCATGATGTAAGAATCAAATCGAGCTGCGATTTTGCAGTGGGAAAGAGGAGATATAGGCGGCCGACTTTTTTGAAGAAGTCATTCGTATTTGAAGGCATATTCCTATTCAAAAATCCATTCACATTTTGTCCATTGAAAAAGCATGGATAGAAATGGACAGTTTACCTTTGTTTAATAAAACCGCCATAACGTTGGATCCACTTGTCCAAATGCCTCCATATTTTGAAAGTAGTCGGAAAACTGTATTATCTACAACTTTGAAGAAGGAGATATTTGGAGATTAGGCTATCGGAATAGCCAAATTGGCGATGAAAGTGGATGGACAGATTAGGAATGAAAACAGTCCACTCTTTGGGCTATAAATACTCTCCCCTTCTCTCCTTGAGAGGGGTTGGCATTTCAGAAGAGAGGAGATCATATTGGCACGACCAAAGCTTTTCCAAAAGCTTGGGAGGACCTACCATACTCATGTTTTCACTTGAGAGACCTTTCCTCCTCTCTTTGTTTTCACTTACTTTTGTGTTCTTCATTTTTGTAATTTTGTAAGTCCTTTATTTTGTAATTCGGATTTAATGAAAGTTTCTTCTTCAATATCTCTTATTATCCTACACCTTCTGTAGTATAATATTCATGGTCTTAAAATAGTTTGAATCATTTTAAATTATAGTACCTTATCTTGCTTCCTCATTCAATCAAAATTCCATTTTTGATTCTCAAAATATTTCGTGTGTGTGTTCGGCACACTACTCTTATCTTGTCCCTTTCTTTTTATTCTCTTTATAATTCATCACCATAAACATATAATACCAGATTAATAAACATCATAATGGCTGAGTAAATTTCTCATTGGGGTGAGTTTTAATTTAGGTATTTTAAGAGATTGAGAGCTTTTTCTCGATGAGTATTCGTTGAATTAACATTGTGTATGTTGGACTTAGCATGTCATGGATTAATGACTTGATTTGTTTAACGTGTGGTTTCCATGGATTATTGGAACCATAAATACACTACCATAAACAATATTTGATCAAGATTATAACCCTAAGTTAATTTAAGGCTTGGATTAAAGCCTTAATGCTTAGGAATTCTAATCAACATCATCTTGTGACATGGGTGTTAATTTAAATGCAATATAAAGCAAAGCTCAAGGATATCACAAGCTTAACTAACCAAATGATGAACTCACCCCAATCTTTATCAACTTGTTAAATTAAACATCATTCATTAAACATTTCAATTAATCTCTGCAAACAAACCCCCCCAATCAAAATACAATCAACTAAAAACAATCGACTATTACGAAGTACCATCGCCGAGGATTCGACCCGAGTGCTGCTATACACATTAGCAGAGCACCGAAACCTTGAACGGTCGATAGGCGACAATCGGCTGCACTTTCAAATGGCACCGTTGCCGGGGATGGTGCTTTAAGTAGTCATTAGTTTCTGGTTATTGTAAAAAAAACCAAAAAAAATAAAATTTTTTGAAAAAAATTGAAAAAAAAACAAAAAGAAAAACCCGTCTTCCTCTTAAAAATCGTAAACTGAAAAAATAAAAAGGAAAACCCATCGTCCTCATACTTTCTATATCTCTCTGAATGCCCCGCAGCCTCCCAAACAATCCCTCGGATTTGTTTGACCCTGAAATTGATAGAACTCTTCGTCGACTTAGGAGGACCATTAGGGATAACCAAATCACCCAAGAACCAATCATTGCCCTACCAATTGAATTAGATATGGCCAATACTAGGGAAAAAACATTGAAAGAACTTGATGCCCCTGATATGAATTACCAACCTCTTGGTATTCAATATCCAAACATTGAAGCTGACTTCAAACTCAAATCGGGTTTGATTCATCTTCTCCCTCATTTTCATGGGCTAGCCGGTGAGGATCCACATCTTCACCTTAAAGAGTTCCAAGTAGTATGCTCTACCATGAAGCCTCAAGGGGTTTCTGAAGTACAAATCAAGCTTAGAGCTTTCCCCTTTTCCCTAGCGGATTCTGCCAAGTCTTGGCTCTACTACCTCCCACCTGGTTCCATAAACTCATGGGTTGACATGAAGAGACTTTTCCTTGAGAAGTTCTTTCCCGCTTCCCGAATAGCTTCTATCCGAAAGGAAATAAGCGGCATCTGTCAATTCCCTAATGAATCACTCCATGAGTATTGGGAGAGGTTCCAAAACCTTGTGGCAACTTGTCCACACCAACAAATCCCTGACCAAATCCTGATCCAATACTTCTATGAGGGGTTATTGGATATGGAGAGAACTCTCATTGATGCCGCAAGTGGCGGTGCTCTTGTTGACAAAACTCCTGCAGCTGCACGAGAACTCATTAGCAACATGGCTGCAAACACGCAGTAATTCCATAATCGAGCACATGCTCAAGTGAAACAAGCCCAAGAGAATCAATCCATAGAGCCCAACAAAATGACTGAGTGGATGAGTGAACTTATAGGTCTTTTGAGTCAACTAGTTGTGGCTTCCAAAGCCCCAAACTCCTCTCCTCAACAATCTCTTTTCACTGGGTCTGTCAAGAACTGTGGAATCTGCAACTCACCAACTCATCCGACTGACACATGTCCACAACTTCAAGATGATCCATCTGATTCATCTAGTCCAATAGAGCTCAATGCGGCATATGCTCAGTGAAACTTCAACCCTCAACAATCAGGTCAGTTTGTTAGAAACTTCAACCAACCCCACTCTGATCCCTTCTCTTCTACCTTTAAACCACCTCTGAGGTATGGTAATCCCATTTCTCATCCTCCTCAGTTCCCTCATCAAAATCCAAACCAGTTCCAATATGGTCAAAGTGGTGGTAACATCCATCAACCTTATCCTTTTGTTCCTCAACCCCAAAGTAAAAATCCTCCTCCTGGATTCCACTATCCTAACGAGCCTTCCCAATTCCCCACCCAATACAATCGCTTTCCCAAGAACCAAAATGAAGGCCAACCCAATTTGGGACAAGACTCTTCTTCTAAACAACCATGGGAATGTGCTGTAGAGGATCTTTCTTCCTTCACCCATTCTAGCCTCAAGAACATTGAAACCCAAATAGGTCAACTTGCATCCCACCTTAGCCAGCAACAACCATCCAATTCATCCCAACTCCCAGCTCAACCATTACCCAACCCTAAGGGTAATGTAAGTGCAATTTCACTTAGACCGGGAAAGAAAATTGCTATGCCCCATGCTGATTCCTCTACCTCCCCTTTCAATGTTGATCTAGAAAATGAAAAGAACAAAAATCTGAAAAAGGAACTTGAATCCACTCCTTCACCTCCTTCCATTCCTCTAAGGAACCCAATTCCTTTTCCTCAAGCCATCTCCAAGACTAAGAAGTCCTTTGAACCTGATCCTGAAATGCTTGACATGTTTAGACGTGTTGAAGTGAACATCCCCATCTTAGATGCCATCAAACAAATCCCTAAGTATGCCAAGTTTCTTAAGGAATTGTGCACCCATAAGAGGAAACTTAGGAACATTGAAAATGTTTCAACCCAATAGTCCATTCCCATGAAGTGCAAAGATCCAGGGACCTTCACGGTTCCATGTCAAATAGGGAGTTCCAACTTTGATGATGCACTCATAGACCTTGGAGCCTCAATAAATGTCATGACCAAATCCATTTTCTCCAACCTTGGTCTAGGTCCCTTACACCCAACGAGTGTTGTCATTCAATTAGCCAATCGAAGCACTACCAGTCCTGAGGGGATAATTGAGGATGTTCTTGTTCGGGTCAATGATCTTATCTTCCCAGCTGATTTCTATGTCCTTGACATGGAAGGTGAGATGACCTCTTCTCGATCTCCCCTAATTCTAGGAAGACCATTCCTCATGACTGCGAGAACCAAGATTGATGTCCATTCAGGCATCTTATCCATGGAATTCGGTGACCAACTGGTTAAGTTCAACATTTTCCAATCCATGCGATACCCATCTGAGGATCACTCTGCATTCTCAATCCATGCTTTTGAGGACACTTCTAAGATTCAATCGAACCCCAATCCACTATGTTCTTCATGTTCTAATGATAAAGTATCTTGTGAAATCTGCACCATGATTAACAAAGTCATAAATGGTGAAGTTGATGTGGACCTCTCATTCATAGACTCCATCAATCTAGAGGAACTTGAAAACTCTCTTGAATCCCACATCAACTCTGATCTCTACTGCTCCACCTTGGAAAGTGTTGAGGAAAATGATCCAAACCCATCTGGAATCCCTTATCCTGCTCCTAACTTGTCTATCTCTCAAATCAAGGCTGAAACTGATCTAAAACCACTTCCTTCACACCTCAAGTATGCATTCCTTTTCCATGATCCCTCCTACCCTGTCATTATCTCTGCTTCACTTTCTGAAACTGAGGAGTCCCAACTTGTTCAAGTGTTAGAGGAAAACAAAAATTCCTTAGGTTGGACCCTAGAGAATATTCCAGGAATCAACCCTGCCCTTTGCATGAATCACATCCATCTAGAGGAATCATCCAAACCAATTAGGCAACCTCAAAGAAGACTCAATCCACTCATACTTGAGGTAGTTAGGGAAGAGATTACCAAGCTTCTTCAAGCTGGTATTATCTACCCAATTTCTGATAGTGAATGGGTTAGTCCAATTCAAGTCGTTCCTAAGAAGGGTGGGATAACAGTTGTCACAAATGAACATGGAGAAGTGGTCACAACTCGAGTGAAAAACAAATGGCGTGTGTGCATCGATTATCGCAAATTGAATGCTGAAACACAAAAAGATCACTACCCACTTCCTTTCCTTGACCAAATTCTTGAGAGATTGGCCAGAAAGTCACACTATTTCTTTCTTGATGGTTACACCGACTACTTCCAAATTCCAATCGCACCTCAAGACCAAGAAAAGACCACATTCACTTGCCCCTTTGGAACCTATGCCTATAGGCGAATGCCTTTTGGCCTTTGTAATGCTCCTGCAACATTCCAGCGGTGTATGATGAGTATCTTTTCTGAATTCATTGAGAATTGCACGGAGGTCTTCATGGATGACTTTACCATTTATGGCGAGTCATTTGAATCTTGCTTACATTCACTCTCTTTGGTCCTTCAAAAGTGTGTCAAGTGCAACCTTGTGCTGAATTTTGAAAAATGTCACTTCATGGTTTCAAATGGGATTGTTCTAGGGAACGTAATTTCTCAAGATGGTATCCAAGTTGATCCAGCCAAAATTGAGGTGATCCAATCACTTCCTGAACCCAAATCAGTTCGATACATTCGGTCCTTCCTTGGTCATGTCGGTTTCTATCGGCGATTCATTCATAACTTCAGCAAGATTTCCCTCCCACTCACTCGTTAACTTCAAAATGATGTCACATTCAATTTTGATGAGGCTTGAAAGAGAGCCTTCATTGAACTCAAATATGCTCTCACATCTGCTCCAATAATCCAACCCCCATATCGGTCCTTACCATTTGAATTGATGTGTGATGCTTCTGATAGGGCCATTGGGGCTGTTCTTGGTCAAAGAAGAGAAAACATTCCTCATGTCATCTTTTATGCCTCAAAAACATTGGATGAAACTCAATCACACTACACTGTGACTGAAAAAGAACTTTTAGTTGTGGTTTTTGCCTTGGATAAATTCCGGCCCTATCTCTTAGGTGCCAAAATCATCATCTTCACGGACCACTCAGCATTAAAGTTCTTACTTAAGAAAAGTGATTCCAAACCAAGGATAATAAGATGGATTTTAATTCTCTAAGAGTTTGACCTTGTGATAAAAGATAAACCTGGAAAAGAAAACCCTATGGATGACCACCTGAGTAGAATTTCTAATTCTTCTCATTCTGAAATAATTGATCCTGAATTTCCAACTGAACACCTCTCATCTCTCACTCCAAAGTTACCATGGTATGCCCCAATTGTCAATTACTTGGTTTCTGGTGTTTTCCCTGAATATTTTTCAAAAGAACAAAAAGAAAAGATGAAAAGTGATTCAAAGAATTATTTTTGGGAAGATAATAAACTTTGGAAAACTAGGGCTGACATGGTAATTAAAAGATGTGTTGATGAAACTGAACAATCCTCCATCTTGGAATTCTACCACTCAGTGCCTGGAGGTGGCCACTTTGGACCACAAAGGACTTATCGAAAGGTCCTAGATTCTGGATTCTTTTGGTCTTCACTCTTCAAGGACTCACACGAGTTCTGTCAATCATGTCCCACTTGCCAAAAGTTTGGCACAATTTCCAAAAGAAACGAAATACCTCAAAATCCATTAATCTTCTGTGAGCTTTTCGATGTTTGGGGCATCGATTTCATGGGGCCTTTTCCCCCTTCCAATGGATTATCCTACATTCTACTTGCCGTTGACTATGTTTCTAGGTGGGTCGAGGCCAAACCCACTAGGAAAGATGATGCTCAAACTGTGAGTGAGTTCCTAAAAACCCATATCTTCCATCGATTCGGAACACCACGTGCTTTGATAAGTGACTTAGGAACTCATTTCTGTAATAGAACCATGGAGTCAATTTTGAAAAAGAATGAGGTTGTACATAAAACATCCACTTCATATCACCCTCAAACAAATGGAATGGCTGAACTTTCTAACAGAGAAGTGAAAAGAGTTCTTGAAAGAATTGTTAAGCCCACAAGAAAAGACTGGCCCGATAGACTTGGTGAAACACTTTGGGCCTATCGAACAACCTATAAGACACCCATTGGGATGTATCCATTTAGGCTAGTTTTTGGTAAAGCCTGTCATTTACCAGTTGAAATCCAACATAAGTCATTTTGGGCTGTCAAAACTTGTAATTTTGATTGTGAAAAATCTGGTGAAGAAAGATTGTTGCAGTTGACTGAATTGGAGGAGCTTCGACTCGATTCGTATGAGAACTCCATTATCTACAAAGAAAAGGCAAAGTCACTCCATGACAAGCACATTCTTCAAAAGGTATTTCATGAAGGTGAAAAGGTAATGCTCTTCAATTCTCGATTTCGACTTCACCCAGGTAAGCTCAATTCTTGTTGGGATGGACCTTTTATTATTAGTAATGTTTACCCATTTGGTGCAGTGCAAGTCCAAGACCCTTCTTCAAAAAGAACATTCACGGTAAATGGACACCGGTTAAAGCATCACCATGAGAGGCCATTCACTTCAGGTTCCACATCGACTTCCATTGACCCACCACTAGATGGAAATGGCGACCCACCAAATCCAAACCAGGGGGCACCTCTTTCCCTTTAACTCTCTCTATCCTCAATCTCTCTTCCCTCTCTTCTTCTCTCTATTTCTTCTTCTTCCTCTCTCCCTCTCATTTTTTTTACAACATTCTTCCACATCCTTTTTTTTTTCTATTTTCTCTTTTGTGTGGATGTGTCATTAAAAATAAAAAAAAATTAAAAATAAAATTATTAAAAAAATGAAAATTAACAAAAAAAAGGGGTGTCATAATTACTAATCATCCAATATTGAAATTCTGTCCAACCATTTGGGGGAGTCAAAAGGCTTGTTTTAAACTCAAATATATTGAATTTTTATCTCAAACTTGGGTAAACAATTTTGTGTCAATAACAAACATTTTGAATGAACAATTTTTGGTGGAAAATGATTCTCCCCTACCGTGAGGAATAACATTAGCCTTCATGCCAAGGTCATCTATGGCCATCTTTTTCATTGTGTGTCTTCACGACTGATTGTGAATCTTGATTTTATGGACCTTCGAGCTGAATTTTCATCTTTTATGTGCATTAATATGATAGAGGCATTTTCTAAGCCACATGAGAATCAGAATAGCCAAATAGCCTCCCGTTACCCTTACATTGATCCTACTTTTGAAAGCCCCTTTGAGCCTATGAAAACCTTTCTTTTGATAGCCACATTACAATCCTAATACCTTGTCCCACCCAACATCTTCATGGATTTTCATTGTACAATTTATTGAAATTTAAGTGTGGGGGGAATGGACTTCATTTTTGGGCGTACTTTCATTGATTTCCATTGTGTCATCATATGCTTGAGGGGAAGCATCCATTCAAGTGTGGGGGAGAGGTTGTAATTCTGTGATCTTTGGGGTGTATATGTGTAATTTTTATTTGTACAAAAATCATTGAAAGGTGTTCAAAAAAAATGAAAAAAAATTATATTAAAAAAAATGAAAAAATAGGAATGGGTTGTGTCTTGGGTGGGTCAAAAATCATTCATCATCAACCTTTGATCATGTTATAACTACTAAAATTTGTTCCATGAGGAGATCAAGCATGGGTTGGGAGATGACTGTGAGACTTGTTTCAAGCACAACTTTCGAAAAAAAAAGAGCAAAAAGAGAAAAAAAAAGAACACTTGAATCATCTTGTATTGTGTCATTATTGGAAGTCTTCCATGTTGTACATATTTCATCATCTCGCCCTATTCCATTTTTTATCTCCCTCCCTTTTCATTCATCACACATTCATGCCCTTGTAAATATGTGTTTCTATTTCCTTTCAAATCAAATTTCAAAAAAAATGTGCATTGATTTTTCCATGTTGGTGTTTTTAACCCCTCTTTTCCTTTGGACATTATATACCTACCGTCCCATAGCCACTGAAAAACCCCTTAAAAGACCTCTTGATTCTTGTACACATTAGATTTTGGAATGGAAGCTGAGAGCTCTTACAAACTCTTGATTTTCACTTTTTGTTGGTGAATGAGTGAACCTCCTAAAATACATTTTTATCATCTTGAGAGGAGTAAGTTTTGAGTGCCTACATTTTCTAATTCAAACCTTGAACATGAAAAAAATGAATTGTTTCTGATTCATTATTGTGAACCAAATTTGTGATGGAATTCAATATGGATGAGTGAAATAGTCTAAACCTCCCCTGATTGGAGAAAACAAAATTTTAATATTTGTTGGTGAGTGAAAATGATTTTTTCATGTTTTTATATTTGTTGCACATGAGGACACACGCAAATCTAAGTGTGGGGGAGTTGATGTTATTAATATTTTCATGACTTATTATATTCCCCCTTTACTTATTTTATATGAAATGTGCATAATTTGTGTGAAATATTAATGTTTTAATAGTAAGTATAATATTTGAGCATTTTTAGAAGTAGTCCAATTGAGTCAGTTTAATGTTTTAATTATAACTATCACTATACTGATCCAAATTGTGGTGTTCTTGTTTTTTAGGATTATCCTTTCAATATAAAACATTTCATTACAAGGAACCATGATCCAATTCTGCCATTTGAAGGGTCATATGGTCCTCACAAACAAGACCTAATAATCTGTGAACAAACTGGACCAACCTTGAAGCTTGATTTACTGGGCTCAATAAAGAAGTCCAAAAACATTAACTCTCCACCATAATTTGGGGGACACTACCTTTCATCTTGGATAAAAATTTCATGGCCCAAATCCAAGTACAAGGGGCCCAAATGAATCTTTGAAGTCCAGCCCACCATTCTGTCCAAGAATTAAAATCAGTATACTATTCATGAAATATCTCATTATGTAAGCATCAAATCGAGCTGATATTTTTCAGTGGGAAAGAGGAGATATCGGTGGCCGACTTTGTTGAATAAGTAATTCGGATTTGAAGGCATCTTCCTGTTCAAAAATCCATTCACATTTTGGCCATCGAAAAAGCATGGATAGAAATGGACAGTTTACCTTTGTTTAATAAAACCGTCATAACTTTGGATCCACTTGTCCAACTGCCTCCATATTTTGACAGTAGTCGGAAAACGTTATTGTATATAACTTTAAAGAATGAGATATTTGGAGATTCGGCTGTCTGAATAGCCAAATTGGCGATGCAATTGGATGGACAGATTAAGAATGCAAACAGTCCACTCCTTGGGCTATAAATACTCTCCCCTTCTCTCCTTGAGAGGGGTTGGCATTTCAGAAGAGAGGAGATCATATTGGCATGACCAAAGATTTTCCAAAGGCTTTGGAGGACCTTCCATACTCAAGTTTTCACTTGAGAGACCTTTCCTCCTCTCTTTGTTTTCACTTACTTTTGTGTTCTTCATTTTTGTAATTTTGTAAGTCCTTTATTTTGTAATTCTGTTTTAATGAAAGTTTCTTCTTCAATATCTCTTATTCTCCTCCACCTTCTGTAGTTTAATATTCATGGTCTTAAAATAGTTTGAATCATTTTAAATTATAGTACCTTATCTTGCTTCCTCATTCAATCGAAATTCCATTTTTGATTCTCAAAATATTTCGTGTGTGTGTTCGGCACACTACTCTTATCTTGTCCCTTTCTTTTTCTTCTCTTTATAATTCATCACCATAAACATATATTACCAGATTAATAAACATCATAATGGATGAGTAAATTTCTCATTGGGTTGATTTTTAATTTAGGTATGTTAAGAGATTGAGAGCTTTTGCTCGATGAGTATTCGTTGAATTAACATTGTGTATGTTGGACTTAGCATGTCATGGATTAATGACTTGATTTGTTTAATGTGTGGTTTACATGGATTATTGGAACCATAAATACACTACCATAAACAATATTTGATCAATATTAGAACCCTAAGTTAATTTAAGGCTTAGATTAAAGCCTTAACGCTTAGGAATTCTAATCAACATCATCTTGTGACATGGGTGTTAATTTAAATGCAATATAAAGCAAAGCTCAAGGATATCACAAGCTTAACTAACCTAATGATGAAATCACCCCAATCTTTATCAACTTGTTAAATTAAACATCATTCATTAAACATTTCAATTAATCTCTGCAAACAAACCCCCCCAATCAAAATATAATCAACTAAAAACAATCGACTATTACGAAGTACCATCGCCGAGGATTCGACCCGAGTGCTGCTATACACATTAGCAGAGCACCGGAACCTTGAACGGTCGATAGGCGACAATCGGCCGCACTTTCGGTGCAGCCATGAAAGATGTGGAAACGCTGGAGGCCTCCCTGGAAATTTCTTGGGGGCAAAGTGTGTATGAGGAGCTCACAAGGAAGAAGGAACTGATGGGGGAACTCCTTCTTAAACAAGAGCGTCTGGCCAGGGAGGCGGCCAGGATCAAGTAGTTGAAGGATGGCGACCAAAACACATCATTCTTCCACGCATGTATCAAGGAAAGGAAGAAGCGAGCTAGGCCAAACATCCTGATGGAAGATGGCACTTACACTGACAACAGAGACACTGTGGGGAGCATGGCATGTTCCTTCTTCCACAACCTTCTTGCCGGCCCGAACGAGTGCTTCCCACAGGGGTATCCCTCTGAGCCTTCAGAGATCTTTGATTCAATCCAGAGTCGTGTGTCAGATGATGATAACGCTAGCATGGGTTCAATGCCTAACAAGGAAGAGATCCACCATGCGCTCATGCACCTGAATCCGAAGAGCGCCCTGGGTCCGGATGGCATCCCTGCTTCCCTCTACAGGTCTTCTTGGTCCTTGGTGAAAGAGTATATGATGGAAGCCATTCAAGAATTCTTTCGCGGGGGTTACCTACCCAAAGTAGCCTGCGCCACCACTCTTTTAATTCTTCCCAAAACCAAGAACCTGTCCTAGATCTCCCACTACCGTCCAGTTAGCATGTGCAACATGCCTTACAAGATCCTTGCGAGTATTATCAACAACAGATTGGCCCTACATCTCCCTCGCTGGATCTCCCCTGAACAACACGGGTTCGTCAGGGGGCGCAATATCCCGGAAGCGGTCGCCCTTGCTTAGGAGATGTTGCACGACATCAACCGTAAAACAAGAGGGTCCAACGTGGCCATCAAACTCGACATGAATAACGCATTTGATTGTGTGGAATGGAGTTTCATCAACAAGGTTCTGACATGTATGGGTTTTAACTCTTGGAATGTCAACTTAATCTTCCGCTGCTTCAGCTCCTCCTGGCTCTCGGTGTTGTTCATGGGTAAATATTTCGGCTTCTTTAATCCCACTCGTGGCCTCAGGCAAGGAGACCCCCTTTCCCCATCCCTTTTCATCATTACTCAGGACGTTCTGAGTGGTCTCCTCGAGAATAGTATTGATCGAAGAGGAATTCTGCCATTCCGTCGATGCTTGAGGGTACAACCGATTTCCCATTTGATGTTTGTCGATGATTCCTTCGTGTTTATCAACAGAAGGCGGATTTCCCTTCAGAGCTTCCTCGAGGCGATAGAGACCTTCTGTCGATGGAGTGGGTAGAGTATTAATAAAGATAAGAGCGAGTTCTTTATCGGCAGTGGGTGTGATGCGACGAGGATGGAGTCGGTCAGCATCTTCTTAGGGATGGACAGGGGCGCGTTTCCGATGTAGTACCTGGGTGCGCCCATCTCAGCGAGTAGGCTCAGGATTCGGGACTTCGACGCCGTATCTTCAAGGATCAACGAAAAAATCTTTAATTGGAAGAATCGATTTCTATCCTTTGGCGGGAGGATCACCCTGGTTAATAGTGTTCTGGTGATGTCGCCCCTCCACGCCCTCGCATCCAACAAGGTTCCCAAATGGGTCATCAAGTCCATCGACAGATCTTTATCCAGGTTCATTTGGGATCCACAATCAAAGGGGAAGAATCAATGGGTGGCATGGAGCAAGCTGTCGCGACCGGTGGAAGAAGGAGGTGTTGGCATGCGAAACCTGAAAGATTCGATCTACTACTTGCATTATAGGTTTGCATGGAGTGATTTAGGAGTTCGGACGCTTTGGGGGGCTTCCATGCACTCGTATGTTAGCCTCTGCAATGACTCGGAGAGCGGGAGTCACCTCTGGCCCATCATCGCCCCCATCGTGGATATCCTCCGCCCGCTTTCTCGTTGGCTGATTGGGAGAGGGGACATTTCCTTCTGGCATCAGAACTGGTGCGGCTCGGAGTTGGGCTTCCCTGGGTGCCTGGCCCCGCTGATCTCCTTCAAAGAAGCCAGCCTCTTTTCCCCCTTCATTGAGGTCGTGTTGGAAAATGAGAAGCATGCTTTCTTCAACGACATTATCAGCAAATCAGAGGACGACAGATGTGTTTTCTCCGCGTCTCCTTCGGGGCGCTTCTCCTCAAAAGATTTTCGCTGCGCAGTCCATGAACAGAGCCTTTATGGAGGATGGGACGAGATCATCTGGATCAAAAGTGTTCCCACTAAGTTCAACTTCCTTTCTTGGAGACTCAGGAACAGAGCCCTCCCGACGGATGAGAACGTGAGGAAATGTGGTATTCAACTTACTTTGAAGTGTGTTTGCTGCAAGGTACACAGGGACGAATCCTCTGTCCACCTTTTCATCGGTAGCGATTGGGCGAAAGAGGTTTTGGAGGCTTTGGGGGAATTCACGGCAACCAACCCTCCATACGAGGATATTGGTGGCTTCCTGGATCAATGGTATCGTGGTACTGAAGGAGGAGGACTAGAGAGGATGGCTCGTTCGGTTCTTTTCAAGGCGGGCTGCTGGAGAATTTGGAGGGCTCGGAACTCATCCATCCATGAGGGTGCAGTGGTTTCAGCCCGCCTTATTATCACCTGGGCTATGAACTTGCTTATGGATCTCAACAAAGCAGTGAAGTCTCTGAAAGCAGCTCCTTCCTTGCGCCAATTCCAGGGTGCCACCAAGGATTATGATCTGCATGGGGACAAGAGAGGTTCCTGGGTAAAGTGGAGGCCTCCCCTCATGGGCCTAAAGATGAATACCGATGGATCTTGTCTACAGGGGACTATTAAGGGGGGAGGAGTGGTGCGGGATTATCACGGCTCTGACTTCCTGGCCTTCTCCTCCAGATTAGGAAATGGTACCTCTCTTCAGGTGGAGGCTAAAGCCTTGCTGACCGACCTCACCATATGCCACCAGAAAGGGATCACGACCTTAGAGGTGGAAATAGACTCCCTCATTGTTTACAATTACCTTGTAGTTTACGAGACTCCCCCATGGTCGATCTGCTATGAGATTAGGAGGTGCAAGAATCTGCTTGGCAATCTGACTCGTGTGCTGCATACCTGGAGGGAGGGGAACAAAGTAGCTGACCACCTAGCTGCCCTAGAAATGCCCAGGGAGGAGGTAGTGCTCATTCACACATCTCATACCATTCAGCCTAAAGGTCTAGAGTACATCAAAGGGGATGCTATGAGGTTACATTACTTTAGGCCACCTTGAACTCGCCCTTGGGTGGAGGGGTGTTCTCCATTCATGGGTCTTTTTGTTGCTTGTTGCTTTTGACCTTTTTTTACAAGGCAATAATAATATTAATTATGATGATGATGATTATACTCAAATAATTTACAATTTCAATATTTTGTAAAAATGTATACAAACTATTCTTTTATTTATATATATTGTGGAATAATATCTAGTTTTTATTTTTGATATCTAAGGATGTAGTGTCTTGATCAATATGTGTAGGTTTTAAATTATTTTTTGGGTTCATATACAATGAAATTGGACTTGATTTATAAAAAAGAATCAAATATTGTGTAAAATTCAATGTTAAGTTAGTAAGGGTGTGCTATATCCGAAAATATTGAGTGAAAAAACATCCATAATCCACCTATTCAACTTTAGTAGTAGAAGGGGAAAATAATTATTACTTATTAATAGACCATGAAGCTAAATCATCACTAGTAAAATGAAATATTCAAAAGGAAATATTTTAATCCATTCTACACCCATAGAGGTATTCATGAAAAATATTAAAGTAAAATTGGGTTTTTAGAGAAAGAAATATCCCATGTTCTGATGTTATATTAAGTAAATAGATGATCCATTGATCTAATTCCAGATTTGCATGGAATAAATAAGTCTGCGAGCTTCTCAAGGGTCTTCTCCACTCATCTCCCCATCGAGGAGACACACTATCTTCACTCCATCAAGGTAGATCTTTCCTTCTGATGTTATTTGGAATACCATTTGATAAATCATACCAAGATGGTGACTTTTTTTCAGATCTGGAATAGTTATTCCATCTTACATCCCTTAATTTTCTCTCCTCTTGAGAACTAGTTTCACCTTCAATTCCCTGCATTGTATAGCACACTAATAAAAAAAAAATAATAAATAATTAGGGATTAAGGTGGATGTCCTTGCTCATCAGTGTGAGCTGTTGGGTTGAGAAAATTTTATCAACCAATTTTTCCTTTCCAATTTAGCTCCATGTCTGGATGGACTCTTCATGCATGCACTTATGGATTTTGAAGCAGCTATGGGCAGCATGGATTTCTTTCTTCCCACCTCATGTGAGATTTTCTTTTCTAACATGATGATAGTGCACGTGATGCTCCAAGATATGTGCAAGGGATGTGTGGGGGTGGGGGTTGTTCTCCAGCAGGGGGGGGGGGCTGTCCAGAGGGGTCTAGCAGGGGGGGCTTCTGTCCAGGGGGCCTGTCCAGGGGGGGCTGTTATCCAGGGGGTTTAGCAGGGGGTGGGGGGCTTCTGTCCAGGGGGGTCCATCAGGGGGGGTAAAAGGGGTGTTCAAGGGGGGTGAAAGGGGGTGTGTACAAGGGGTGAAAGCGATGTGGGGGGGGGGGGTGGATGTTGTCCAGGGGGTCAATTAGGGGGGTCCAGCAGGGGGGGCACACTATTCTTGTTTATTGAGTTATATTCTTTGTGAATATTATAAGATGTTTTGTTTTACCATAATTTTAGGGGATGAGCACTACTATGTTCTACCTTGTGTGGTAGGTACTTTTGAGCTGGTTCCAGACTTCTTTGATAGTTTTTCTTATAGGGATACTCATGTAAGTGCAGTTATGTGATTTTTTTTTGAAAAAGGTGGGGAAAATCCCTTATATTGAAAATGAAAAAAGTCTGAAAACAAGGAGATGTGTAGGAAAGATCACATGAGTCATCAATGAACTCGTCAAGAGGTGTCAAGTTTCTTCCTAATTTTTTCCGCAATCTTGCGCTCTATATCCCGTAAAGCACCCCAATCAACTCATCTACCTTGTTCATGCTTGCGCCCCCTATTGTGAAGATCTTCCAATTTTTTTTCCTGTTGAAGAAGACTTTCAATATCCGAGTTGTCCGAGTCAAAAGCTTCAATTTGTGACTCATCTTTTGAAGTAGACCAGTCCGCTCTTCCATACCCATGTCCACGACTTTGAGCACGCCATCCTCTTTTCTAATTGGACTATTTCTAGGAGACTTCTTGATCAATCTCTTCTACAATAGAAATTTGTTTCCCCTTTGCATTATCCTCTTCTATTACCATCTTTGAATGCAACAAGACGGTTCTGTCCACTTTGACCTCCTTGTGTGGGTCAATGACTCCTTCTTCAACTGTGGTACTTGCATTATTAAAAATGATAGCACCAAGGGGGTTAGAGGGTGTCGACTGCATCTCATTGCTCTTTTCTTGAATCAATCTACATTCTAGGCTGCAAAACAGGGGGACAGTCCTTTTTCTCATTGCTCATAAGAGCAATTTGGGGATTGTATGACAAAGTAGACTTGTCCGGGAAGGGAGAATCGGCTGGGGAGCTGTCTCTTAAGATAGTATTGGCCTCCACCTTTAAAACAGAATCAGAACTAATCTATATTCCATGTTTCAAAGTAGGAGAACAGTCCTGGTTTGTGGTAGGTGAATTAGAAGTGGAATGCTCATCCTTTCTAACAACAGAAAAGGCAGGTTTAGAATCTTTGTTGACAGCAGAAGAGAATGGGACTTTAGAAAAGTATATCAAGGCACCTTCCTTACTACCAGAGGATTTCCCTAGGGAATATCCTACCTTTTTTGACCTAGATTTTGTGCTTTGTTATCCTCTGATGACTGGACCATAGAAGTTTTCCCTTGTTCAACGATATCAGCCCATGATTTATTGACATGATAACAAATGACCTCATTGGGTTGCAAACTTTTTTGAGGTGGAGGCACCAAAGGGTTTGCAGTGTGAGTTTCTTCACCACTGCATGCCTTCAGGTTTTTCTGGACATCCCCCCCGGCCTGAGTCTGGTTCTGGGAATTCACAGCCTTCATAAGTGCAGTTATGTGTTTTTTATATTTTGATTTTTTTTAATTCTTATTATGTAAGTATCTTTCCTGTATAATTTAATTTGGAGGGGATTGGTAGGGGAAGGGGGGAAACTGGTAGGGGGAGGGGGCTGGCAGGGGGTGCAAGTGGGTGCTGGTAGGGGGGTGCAAGTGGGGGCCGGTAGGGGTAGGGGGAGGGAAATGGGCAGGGTGGGTGGGGGGGGGGCAGGACTGGGGGGTGTCCAGGTTCTGGGGGGGTCTAGGGTCTGTATAGGAGGGTGGGGGTGGCTGTCTTGGGGAGTGGAGGTCTGGGCTATCCAGGGGGATCTGTCCGGGGTATGGGGGTGTCCAGGGTCTGGGGGTGTCCTGGGTCTATCTGGGGGTGTCCTAGGTCTGTCCGGGGGGTGTCCTGGGTCTGGGGGGGTGTCTTGGGTCTCTCTAGGGGGTGTCCAGGGTCTGTCCGGGGGGGGGGGGGTGCCCAGGGTCTATCTGGGTGGGTGTCCAGGGTCTGTTCGGGGGGTGTCTAGGGTCTGTCCGGGGGGTGTCTAGGGTCTGGTGGGCTGTTTCTTGGGTCTGTCTGGGGCAGGGGATTGTCCAGGGATTGTCCAAGAGGGGGGCTTTGTAGGGGGGCTGTCTAGGTGGGTTTATGTAGGGTGGGGGTTTCCAGTGTCCAGGAGTTAGGGGTCTATAGGGGGGTGTGCAAGGGGCTGGGGGGGCTACGTTTTTATGGTTTTTTGGACCCTATAGCCACAGTTTTTAACCGTGGCTATAGGTCTATTACCAGGATTTATAACCGTGGCTATAGGTCTAATGCCACGGTTTCTAACCATGGAAATAAATTTTGTTCCTCCTCTAGTTTATCCACATTTCTAAACTGTGGCTATAGAGATATTACCACGGTTTGAACTGTGGATGTATACCTATAGCCATGGTTTGAACCGTGTCTTTAGACCTATATCCACGGTTTGGAATCGTGGCTATAAGTCTAGGCCTATAGCCACACCAAACTTAGCCATGGTTTGAGGACCTATAGACATAGTTTTAAACTGTGGCTATAGCCCAAATTTCTAGTAGTGTGATATGGACATCCATCAGTCAATTTCTTATATGTGAGGTTTTTTCATGTGATTCATTGAATATATCAAATGAATTTTCCAATGAATTTTCTTTTCAGATAAGGACTAAATCTTGATCCAAAACAAAAAATTTATTATTTTTTATTCATAGTCTTCATATGATGTATTAGATTAGGTTTTTTTATTTAAAATATGTATATAGTTAGCTTGATCAGTAAGAGTTACTTCTGAAATTTTTTTTGGAGAAAATAAAATAATTTATTTTTTCGTTTCGATCTGTTGACAGTGATTTATTGAATAATAAATCATATTAAACATCATTGTACATGTAAAGTAGTATGAAACCATATACCTAAATCTCAGTCCATCTAGACTCTTATTTAAATATAAAATATATAATTATACACTGCTCGGAGTCTATAAAATCATATTTTCTTGTCAATTTTTTTCTATTGGAAATTGTTTCACACCCAGTGTGAGAGAAAATAAGTCCGAAGAAAAGAATTAGAGTATGAAAATTTAATTTTGGTAAGAGAGAATATTTATTTTCAAATATTTCTTTATTTTAAAATATTATTTTTTAAATACATACATTCTTTGAATCTTTATTTCTAAGGGATTAATTATTTTAATCCACATATTTGTGTGAAACTCATTTTTGTGTGAGTATTATGAACCACTATTTTATTTCAATTCTACAAGGATATTTTCTAAAATTCTATTTTCAATTTCATGGAACTAATTTCCAAAAGAAAACATGGTTTTCATTTTTTTAATTTATGGCTTCATGTTTATGTTTAAGTAAAGTAAATTGTATATATTATCAAAATCTTTATCTCTTAAATATTATGTATTAGTAAGGGAAAAAGGTAAATGATTTTTTAAAAAAGTTTAATTTAGAATGAAAGATTAATATTTTAAAAAATAGATGAATTTTAATGAATTTAGTAAATAATATGGAAATATTCTATGTTCACTCTTGACATGTCATACAATTATATTATATGAGATAATTATTTTTATTTTCATATATGTGTATTCTATATAATAATGGTTTTTATGAATCATAAATGTCAATTGTTCTTTATTTAAAATTCCATGTATCAAATCAATACTAAAAAGTGGTAAGACTTGGTTGTTCAAATTCTTGAAATATATCTACTATGATATATAAAAATATATATATTTTTTATTTGAATTTTATGCCATGAATTTTAATGCATAAAACCTAGTAAAAAATTTACATAAAAGTAGAGAAATCATAAAATGTTTTTATAAAAGTTATAATTTTATTGTAATAAAAATTATATGGAATTTTGGAGTGAAATAATCACTTGGTAAGTGGGTATGACCAAAGAAGTTTTCAATGTTTTAAGTGAACTTAGAGTTTTTTTTATCAAAATCTTGCGTAATGTTTTCTAAAAACAATTAGATTATTTTTTAAAGTAAATTTTTAGAGTAATGATTTACAAAATTATGTGTTATTTTCAATAGCTAAAGAATTTCAATATTATTTTCAAAAGGTATTTCTAAAAATATTTTGATGGTATTATCAAAACAATTTCAAAAGAATTTATGAAAAGTTATTTTCAGTGGATGATTTCATTAAAGATATATCAATGATTTTTAAACAACTTACTACAAAATTTAATGCTCATCCAATGTTTTAAAATTATTTTCATAGGTATTATATATTTTTCATTAGATATTTTTTTTTTGATTTTGGTGTTAGAATGCGTAGAGGAAACCAAATATTTTATTTTATTTTTATTCAACTATGAAAATATGTAAGTTCTTGTCTAATTATCAAAAACCTATATTAGAAAAATGTCCAGGATTGTAATGAGTGTTGTGTATTTAAACATTTTATTTTATTAAATAAAATAAATAGCATTTTAAACAAGTGAATCTGGAAGAATGGGTTCAGGGTGTTATAATTATGGTAGGAATAAGATTTATCATAGTTTGATATTGTCCCTAGGGCTATCGTTGAGGTGGATTCCCTTGTATGGGTAAGTCATATCATGCTATTAATATGAGATTACACACTATGGTTTACCTCAATGTTAATGGTTTATGATTCAAGTAAGATGATAATTGAAAATCCCTAAGCCCATATAATCCATGCTCAGTATGAGAAAATATGGATAGAATGTAATATGTTTCACCACATGAGGATGCAGGACTAATCCACTCTGGTGGAACTTATGGGGAGTTTGATATTGAACTTGATCCTTAGGAAGGGGCCTTACATATCCTGGTTAGTAAAAGAATCACTTTCATTGTAGTTCAATTTCCTTATCAACCCACTGGTGGATAAAGAAGGAAGATAAACCCATGGGAGATATTGCGTCCCAATTATAAGAATTTTGGATACGTAGAGGGATTTACATCAAAGTAGATTCATATTTGATATCATACTATAGAACAGTGTCCAACATATCCTGGTTTTGGAAGGAATTACAGTAAATATTGTACAGTTTCCTTTTCAATCTATTGGGGGATGAGGAAGATAGATAATCTTTTACACCCCAAGGTTTTGAAAATATTTTGAAATTAATTAAACTTTGTTTTAATTAGATATTTATAACTAGACTTTAAACATTATTTTTCTGATTTGATGTATTGAATTTCAAAAAACGATCATCTAAAACTGTGTTTAGTAAGTTATTTGGAGTCTGATGGAACCAACATGGTTTTTGGTGAATAATGACATACCCTTATGAATAGTAACATGAATAGTGATATGACCCTAATGAATATTAAATTGTATTAATCTTTTATTTTCTTAAGTCTTTAAGATAATGTCATCTTGTTCAATTTTATAATGTGATATAAAAGAAGTTATAAAATTAAAATTATTAGTTTTTGAATAAAGTATGATTTAATTTAAAAATTAAATTCATATTATTTAGTAAATTATTTTTAGAAAATGGTGTTCATTTTTGAATTCTACACGTTGAAAAATGTTATGGAAGAATTTTTGGGATTTTCCTGAAATAGTTGAATTTTCAGTGAATAGTAAAAAATAATGTTAGTGTTTCTGTGTGTTTAATGACATCATTAATGATGAAATAATGATGTAATAATTATGGTTGTATTTTGTACAGTATGATAAGTTATTATGTATCCCAATTGGAAAATACCATGGGCAAGCCCATGGTTTTTCATATACCACTAATGAGGTGTCCCTTGGAAATTAAAAAAATATTCCCTCACATTTTCTATAAATACCAACCCATTCCTTAATTCTATTCATTCCAAATTTCTCATAAATGAAGCTATTGTCTTGTTAATTTCCTAGTATTCCTCCCAAGGTGTCTTCAAGCCCCCAATGTCCCAGCTTTCTTGTTTTAAGAGTTACCCTACTAGGTAAGGGAATCGACCACCCTTCTCTTTTTCAAGCTTCCATTTTATGTTATTATTTTTAATTTCATATGTTTTATGCTAGTACATTCCATTCCATATCCCCTTACTGAAATATTATGTAATAATTATGAAAGAACCCTTTTCTCTCATCAAAATATTTTATGAAATTTTAAGCAACTCCGTTAGGCTGTTGAATTTTCATAAGGAATTTCTCAACATTTATTTTATTTCAACTTCCTTTAATTTATTTATATTTCCTCACCTCCCCATATAAAAGAATCATGAATGATGCAGTATCTTACATATTTTATATTTAATCATGTTTATGAAAGATTAACCAATATAATTTTTCTTTACTCCCACTTATTCCAGAAATAAAATCGACGTTTGTGATGTGTCGATTTACCGACATCATGGACAATGTGATTTTTATTTCTTTTACTTCCTTAATTACTAGTCATGAAACCATTTTTATGGTTTAACCAGATTATAATTTATGTATAATAACTTTTATAAGGTTCTGGAATCATTTTTTACACATGTTATTAATTTTTAATTCAAAATGAGTTCTTTACGATAGAAGAAACGCCAAACTGACTTAAACAAATATCAATAATGATTTTTCTTATAAATAATCCTCATGTAAAAAAATTATAATAGGTATAATTTTTTGTTATATAAACATGTAAATACTACTCCATAAAAATTATGGAGTTCCACTTCAAATCGACAAGAATATCTATCTTGAACTGACCATGGAAATCATGTAAAGAAGACACCCAAAAACATTGGAAGGAACAAAATACAAATAATTAAAGGGTCAAATGAGGTTATGAAATGATCATATAAGTTGTTATAGACATGAAAATGTCTCTTTAAAATACTAATAACACTCTTTTAACCACTATACAGGAGTTTTAAAAAAGTTTTGTGTAAGACAAACCCGGGGTAAGGGAATTCTTAACCTGGTTTCCATTTGTTGGGTTAACCTTCTACTTCATTATTTACATGGTATTAAAATTGTTTGTGTAATAAAAAATGTTTATATTATGATTAATTATGCGTATTTACACTTCATATTCATATTCCATTCACTCTATTAACTATCACTTCAATTGTATGATATTTTCAATGGGCTTTTCTTTTAAAATCCTATTTTAAAATTCTGTTTTAAAAATTTAAAAGCAATGTTTTTATGTAATTACTCATGTTGTATGATTATGTTATGGTTCATGGGAATTGTTTATGGTGAAGGGTTTGGCCTATATCTCCCACAAATTCATTGGGTATGTGTATGTTGGAGGTCGGCCGTATGGTTACTTCAAGAGTAACTACGATGGTTATACAAATTGTAAGGTAGCCATGAGGGTTACAAATTATACGGTATCCAAGAGGGTTAAAAGTTCAGGTAATTAATTTCCCAAGATACCTTTATGGTTCTATTTATGTTCTATATGTTTTTTGGAAATCTCATGGAAATCCCATGATTCGAAAGATAAGTTTATATGGGTGACAAGTAAGTATTTTTGAAAATGATTCATACGTTACCAGTATTCAAGGACTAATATGTTATTTCACTCTTTTAATATCCCTTAATAATATTTTTGTGCTCATCCCATGTTTCTAAATGATTTTCATAGGTTATAAGGATGTGTAAGACAAAGAGGAAATCCAAGATAAATGTTTGAAATTTTTTCAAATAAATCGTTTTTTTAAAAAAAAGATTTATATTTTGGATGAAATGAATGTTGTTTTTATGGATCCACTATGTATTAATGTGTAATGTTATGAATTTATTATGTAAAAATTCTATAAATATCCAAACTTGAAATTATCCTCAATGATAAAGGAAGTGTTTTATTGACGAAATTCAAGGTATCATGATGTAATAAGGTCGAGTCCAGATACTTGGTATTAGAGGATGGTTTAGATAAATTTTTTGTTTAGAGTGATGTTAATAGAATACCATAAATGGTTCTTACTCTATGATTAATTTCAAATGGTATATAAGTTAAGGATTACCATGTTTGGTTTGACTAAGATATGTTTTCTTAGAATGGTTGTCCGTAGTAGAAATAGGGAATCTAAAGAAGAGAGGCACCGACAGAATGATATCCTTCCGAATCTGTAGCCCAGAATGGTAGGGATTGGAACTGAGTTGTTTGTGATAGTAATGGATCAGATGATGCTGGAAATAAATTGTGGTGGCATCCATGTAAGAGAACTACTATAGGTAACACAATAGAATATGACAATAGTGTTACATTTTATGAGATAACACCCTCCTAAATTCAATGGATCTTATCACCCAGTAGCGGCTGAATGATGGATTAATGTCATTGAAAAGATACTTGATGTTATTATATGATTAGATAATCAAAAGTAAAGTCTTTCCATTTATCATTTTCAAGGTAAATATGATCAGTGGTGGTCAATGGTCAAGAATATCATAGATAAAGAGGATGTTGAATCCTTAGAGTGGGATGATTTCAAAAGTCTTTTTCTTGAAAAATAATTTCCTAAGGTGGTGCAACATAGGATGGAGAAGAAATTAATTGAATTAAATCAAATGGAGGAAGATTCAGTGTCTATTTATGAAGTGAAAATCACCCAACTCAGGACTAAATCAAAGGTATTGAAGGGCGTTGGCCTCCCATGAATTAAAAAGTTATGAGAAACTGGTTTGATGTGATTAGAGGGTTTGGGATGGAGTTTTCTGATGATCATGTGCATTTTCGAAACAATGATAAGAAGAGGTAGATATGGAAAGTGATGGGTAAAAGTCTACCAAATAAATCTGATGGTATGAAAGTCCAATTTCCAGTTTGTGAAAAGTGTGGAAAAAAGAACCCTGGGGAATGCCTTACCAAAACTGGGAGGTGTTTTAGATGTGGTATGTTGGGACATATAGCCCGAGATTTTAATGAAAGTGATCCTAAGACTAATCCTAATAAGAAAACTGTTAAGTGTTTTAAATTTGGTTAGATGGGTCATTATTCAAATGCATTCCCAAAGAGAGATCCAAATGATGCAAATAAGCCATACTATAAGTAGAAAGGTGTAGTGAGATCCTTTAAAACTACTTCAATATATGTCGGGCCATCTAATGAAGTTGTATTATGTACTTTGTTTGTTTACTTATATTTTACTAATGTTTTCTTCATACAGGGTCTACACATTCCTTTATTTATGAGGAATTTTCTGATAAATTAGAAATATCACCTCAATAGATGAGACCATAACTTGTTATTAAAACACAAAGATAAAATAGTATAGCAAAGAGGAATTATAATAATCTTTATATTGTGGTATGCGGAAAGACATTACCTATAAACCTTGTTGTTTTCCCTTAGTATATTTTTATTTCATTTTGAGAATGTTTTGGCTTTTTGTTTATCATACTAAGATTGATTGTAAACTTAAAGAAGTTGTTTTTCAGAAAGAGTTTCAATTTGTATACAAGAACGAACCCATAAAATTGATAACATATTAGGAAACTGAGAAACTATTGAAAGATGGAAATGAAATTTATATTGCACATATTGTTGAGGATAAGGGAACTGTTTAGTTTAATTATGTGTTAGTAGTAAATGAATACCTTGATGTTTTTACTAATGAGTTACCCAGTGTCATATTTGATCAGGATGTTGAATTCACAATTGACTTAGTTCTTGATACTAATCCAATTTCAAAACCCTCATATCGTATATATCAAATAGAACTTCTTGACTTGAAAATTGTTTTGTAAGATTTTCTTGATAAAATAATCATTCGTTCTAGAAATTCACCCTTGGGTGCTCTGGTTTTGTTCCATAAAAAGAAAGATGGTTCAATGAGACTATGCATTGATTATAGAGCTTTGAATAACATCACTCTTAAAAAAAGTATCCTTTACCTAATATTGATGGCTTGTTTAATTCACACTAGGGAGATATGTACTTTTCCAAGATTGAATTGAGATCCGGATACCATTAGTGGATGGTGAAGGAGGATGAGATCCCAAAAATAGCCAATTGTAATAGATATTCGCATTATGAATTTTTTGTTATGCTTTTTGGGTTAACTAATTCACCTACTGTATTCATGAATCTTATGAATAGAATATTTCATGAGTTATTGGATAAGTTTTTGGTTGTGTTTATTGATGATATTCGAGTATTTTCTATTAATAAATAGGAGCATGAAAAACATCCAAGGGTTGTTTTACAAACCTTAATGGAAAAGAAAATTTATGGAAAATTCAGAAACTATGATTTTTGATTGCACCAGATTTCTTTTCTTTTGATAATTGCAAATAAGGATGGAATAACAGTTGATCATTCCAAAACAAAAGTGTTTGATGAGTGGAAAACACCCACAAATGTTACAGAGATTCTAAATTTTATTGGATTAGTAGGTTTTTACTGACAATTTTTTAAATACTTTGCACAATTCTCTAGCCTGCTAATAATGTTAACGTGAAAAGGGGTAAAATTATTTGGAGAAAAGAATGTGATGTTTGTTTTCAGGAACTGAAGAAGAGATTGGTGAATGATCCAGTTTTGAACTTGCCTTTCTGAAATGGTGACTTTTTCATCTACGGTGATGCTTAATTGAAGGGAATTGGTTATGTTCTGATGCAGAATGATTAGGTAATTTCTTATGCTTCAAGACAACTAAAACCTCATAAGTTAAATTATCCCACAGATGATTTGGAATTAACAGCTGTGGTTTTTTCTTGGAAAATTTGGAGGCTTCATTTATATGGAGCCAAATTTCAAATATATATAGACCATAAAAGTTTAAAGTATATATTCACTCATAAGAAATTAAAAATGAGGAAGAGAATATGGATTGAACTCATAAAGGATTACGATTTCATGATCAATTACTATATGGGAAAAAGAAAAGTGGTGGATGCCTTGAGTCGAATACATCATGCATCATTAACCATGTTCCATTTGAAACATGATCCCTTGATTAATGATTTGATCAATTTTTTCTTTGAAGTTGTTGGTGATGAAAATACCTATGTTTTGTTTTAGGTTTTAGTACATTCATCATTATTAGACAGAATTATACAAGCACAGAAGGAAGACTGTGAGCTACAGAAAAAGGTAGAATTTCTAAAAATGGGTAAGTTTCTAGAATTTAACCTTGATAGAGATTGTTTTTTAAGATTTGGTAAATGGTTGTGTGTTAATTATGATTCCCAATTGAAGAAATATTTGTTGTGTAAAGCTAATAGTTATCCATTTTCAATTCATACTAGTATTAATAAGATGTACTACCTTCAAGAGTATTACTGGTGGGATGGAATAAAAAGGGATATTGTGGAATTTACTATGAAATTATTGACATGTCAACAAGTTAAAGCAGAGTAGAAGTTTCTAAAAGGGATGATTCAACCTTTTCTAGTTCCAGAGTAAAAATTGGATAATGTATCCATGGAATTTGTGGTGGGACTACCAAAGGCTTCTCGAGATAACAATATGCTTTGGATTATTTTTGATCAGCTGACAAAATCTACACATTTTCTTACTATTCGAGATATAATATCATTGGATTAGATTTCTTGAATGTACCTCAAAGAGATTATATGGTTAAATTCCATTGTATCTGACCATGATCCTAGGTTCACTTATAACTTTTGGAAGGGCCATCAGAAGTCATTGTGCACAAAATTGAATTTCAGTACATCTTTTCATCCTCAATCAGATGGGCAGTCAGAATGAACAATTCAAAATTTGGAGAATATGCTTCGAGCTTCTTCAGTGGACTACCACGGAAGTTGGGATCACCATCTTTATTTAGTTGAGTTTTCTTATAATAACAGTTTTCATTCAAGTATACAGATGGTACCTTTTGAGGCATTACATGGGAAGCGGTGTCAGACTCTAGCATTTTGGGATGAAGATTGTGAAAGAAAGTTGATGGATCCAGAATTAGAAGAGGAAGTGGCTTATAAATTGAATATGATCAAAAAAACATGAAGACAGCTTAGAGTAGGCAGAAAATTTATGCATATAATAGAAGAAAAGACTTCTCTTTCGAGGTAGGTGACCCTGATTTCCTTAAAATATCTTATTGGAAATGTGTGATGTGTTTTGGAAAGAAAGGAAAGCTATGTATGTGGTTCATCAGTCCTTTTGAAATACTGGATAAATATAATGACCCGTACTTTACATACATTGTTAGTACTTCAAAATTTAAGTACACTTATTACAACATATAAAAAAACCATGAAAGGACCATATAGGTATAGTGTCTTTAGAAACTGGGAAACATAAACAACTGGTTCATAAAGCATCTACACTGTCTCCCATTTATTTCATCATATCTATAGTCTCTTTTGGCATATCTTACTTAATAACCTTCTTCCTTACCTGGGGAAAGAAAACATACAAAAGGGTGAGCTCAAATGCTCAGTAAGGGTAAACAAAAGAAATATCAATCACATCATATTCATAATAACATAACATTTTTGAAATCTTACCTTGCAAAAGAGATCATAATTTTATAACATGAGATAAATCATGGCAGTGAAATGTTATCACAATAATCATAACTTAAAACATGATTCTTTGTGGTGTACACACATAATCATAGATAATCATTTCTTATTAGTCTAGACTCATTTCCAAGATTATCTTAGTGGACAAAGTCCATTTCTGAACTGAGTTCACTCCTCGTTTCAGTCCTGTTTCACTGAACCGGTTTAACCTGCCGTTCCAGCCATGCCTATCTCGTGAGATATAAAATCTTTACCCAATGCATTGGAGGTAGATATAGGTCCCACCCATCTCATAATGATACCATTCTTATGTGTGCCACAAAATCATAAACCATACATCATAGCATAACCCATGTAATAAAAATGGGATTCTTAAACATCGTGACATCATGAAACAATTCATATAAGATAAAGGAATTCATAAAAATAATTTCATCACAACATAATCAAATCAATTTAATAATAGGGACAGAAACAGGACCCCTTTATTATCTTAGATGGAAAATAATTTTGATAAAACACTTGAACTCCATTCTTGAGGAAAATATCCTTTCTACTTCAAAAACACTTTTCCTTTCTTAACATGATATACAATTCTTAACTAAAAGAAGTTGATTAAAAATAAACTTGAAAACTTGTAAAGGAAGCTTCTTGGAAATAATGTTTTAAAAATCCATTCATGCCGTATAAGTTAAATAAAACATTTTTCTTGTACTTCTGTCGGAAAAGTCAAAATGTACCTCGTACGAAAAACGACAAAATATTCCTTTCATATCTTTTACTAAAAACTCACCAAAGGTTAATATTGGATTTAAACATTTGTAGGTGGATGGAAATAATATTACATATTGAGGAAACATGGATGTGGATGATAAAATACACCCCATTAAATTCCAAAGTATAAACAATCTTGGATAAAAATGAGATTGTTATATTTCCCTTACCTTAGGTCTGATTTGCTTCTTAAGTGTCTGAACCTCCTGTATAATGATTTAAATAATTTCATTGACTTATTCCAGAATCATAATCATTTTTATGATATCATATATGGTCATATTCTTAGCTTATTATTAGTAATATTTCATTGTTACTTGTTATTCGGGTGTTTATTACTTTTTGTTCTTATGCGTGTTTTGTCGAATAAATTATTATTCTTCTTTTAGGTTATAGATACCTCATTTCCAGAATGTTATTAGTGTAATATATATCATATTTATTCACTCAATTCATTTATGTAATCATTATTCAATGAAAATCTTGTAGAATGAGTCTTATCACATCGTGGAGACGGTATTCCGTACGTACGCACGAGCGATGATATCGTTCCAATGATCGTGGAATTGTATTGGAGTGTATGTATACTATTTCAGAATCAATATCACTTTACAATGATCACATATATTTATTCTTTACACCATTATACCCATCCAAGTAAGGTGGTGGTGGAAAATAGATTACACCACGGCGTGGAGACGGTATTCCGTACATACGCACACGCAGTGATTTCGTTTTCCGTAGGATGGATAGATGGTGAAATAGGGTTGTTTAATACTTATAATAACATATCATTATATGAGTGATACTGATGTTATTAATTCATAATTAAACAACTAAAGAAGAATAAGTGGAAGGAGAAATAATGTTGAAAGAATCGGTAACGGACATTACATCTTCTTTGAAGCGCTTCTTTGAGACCTCCTTTTAGGGCACTAAAATTGGTCTTTGAAGAAGACCAGGACCTATAGGATGTTTCTAGGGAAGTGGAGAATAGAATTTTTCAGGGTTTGGCCGAGCTTTAAGGTTCAAAGTGGTGTGAGGAAGAGAGGGAGGAGGTGCCCTTTTATAAGGGAGGAGAGGGGCTCCTTTGGAAAAACTAAAAATATTATTTTATTATAAATCCATATTCAGTTTTAAATAGCTCCCAATTGATTTATTTAGAAGATTAGGTGGGTATGGGTCGAAATCCTCTCATACAATAGAATTTTTACAAGTTTACTTTACTATTTTAACCTTATCATTTAGATTTAACTTTAAGTTAGATAATTTTACTTTTACCGTGTCTTTTTGTGTTCTTACACTATAAGGTTAATAAACTTACAATAACAAGCCAAAAGAACCCCTAGTTGTTTAATATTAATATATATAACCTTATCTAAGTCATTTTTTTGAACCTTAGATTTTTAGGAATAAAATAACAATTAATAATATAATATTTGTTTTAAAAACTATTTTATGTCAATTTTGACACTATTTAGTAATTGATTTTTGTGAAGATCATAACAGAATTATTAATTCTAAAAAAGTTAATTAAATAAATAATAACATGTCATATTAACCTATAAAATTAGTGTAATTCATAAAAAGTCTCAAATTACATTTATTTGGGTTTTTATAACATCAATTATCTCAATATTTCATTAATAAGATAATTACTGCATCATCTTTGTGTCATAAATAAATTAAATTATTTAATGTCAAAAAATTACAAATAAAATATCATTATGTAGGAAATCTGTTTATATTTCTAATGAATATTTATAGTCGAATTTATTTTATGTATAACCCTATATTAAAAATGATTTACTTATTAAACTTTGATTTTTACTATTTTAACCCTTCTTTAAATAAATTAATAATAAATGTCCTAATCTAATCCAAGTGGGCATAAATGGTCATATTTTATTCCTAAGGTTTTTTTGGTATAATTACACTTATCCAATAGAATTAAGACATGTGTTAGGGTAATAATAATATCATTTTTACTCTTAATTACCCTATTTACTTTTAACCGTGGTAAATAAAAGTAAAAAGTTACTATTCACCAAAAATTGTTTTCATCTCATTGAACCACATTTTACTTACTGACATTAACCGTGTATCTTGGATTTTTGAAATTCCACTCACAGAAGCGGTAAAATTATGTTTTATGTAAATTTGCAAATTCTCCTAGGAGGTGGGTAAAAGACAGTGAAAAGTTCAATAAATTTTTTATATATCTAAAATTATTATAAAATGACTCCAATAAATTTCATTGAACTTATATAGGTATTATGTATCAATTTTGACCTAAAATAAATTTAAATAAAATAAATAATTATTTAAATAAAAAGTCGGTTTTTAAATAGTAACCTAGTGTTTTCACTATTCATCAAAAATTGAACGTTTCCAGAAAAATACCAAAATTTCACCCTAGGCTAATTTCGATATTCCGAATCCAAAAATGAAGTCCATTTTGAAAAATAAAATTTATAAAATTTCAAAAATTGGTTATTACTATTCATAACGGCTAGTTTTAATAATATTTTAATAGTATATCGTTGTTTAGTGAAACTCGGTATTGCGTACGATGCAAGCTATCAAGGAAGGTCGCGATTGCATGTAAAGAAATCCAAACTAGTGTTGTTTGTAGTGAAAGATTCCTTTGATGATTTATATAAAATAAAAACAAAATATTTCTTATAAAAGTCTCGGGTGTTACATTCTACCCCCCTTAAATGAATTTCACCCTCGAAATTCGTCACTTGTAACAAACAGATGAGGATACCTCTCCCTCATCATATCCTCAAGCTCCAATGTAGCTTCTTATAATTGGTGGTTCCTCCATAAAACTTTCACCAAGCAAGTGGTCTTGTTCCGTAGGACTTTTTCACTACGATTGAGAATCTCTATCGGTTGTTCATAATAAGAAAGATCTTGTTCCAGCGGTACAACTTCTGAGCTGAGTACATGTGAAGGATTAGGTATGTACTTTCTCAGGAGAGATACATGGAACACATCGTGAACTTGAGAGAGACTCGGTGGAAGCGCCAATCGGTAACCTACCTTCCCAACACGATCCAGTATTTCGAAAGGACCGATATACCTAGGTCTCAGCTTTCCCTTATTTCCAAATCTCATTACTCTCTTCCAAGGAGATATTCGTAAGAACACTTTATCACCCACTTCAAATTCTAAGTCTTTTCTTTAGTTGTCAGCATAACTTTTTTGTCGACTCTGAGATGCTCTTATGTGTTGTTGAATAGATAGGACCTTTTCTGCCATCTCATCAACAAGATCATGTACTAATAGATTTCATTCCCCAACTTCATCCCAGAAGGTTGGAGTCCTGCATTTATTTCCATAGAGAGCTTCATAAGGATCCATCTGAATACTAGAGTGAAAGCTATTATTAAAAGAAAATTACACCAAAGGCAGGTGTTTATCCCAACCACATTTGAAATCCCTAGAGCAAGCTCTCAACATATCTTCTAGAGTTTGAATTGTCCTCTCAGACTGACCGTCAGTCTGAGGATGATAAAGAGTGCTGAAACTCAACTCTGTATCCAGAATATGCTGAAGACTTCGCCAGAACATTGAGGTAAACCTCGGATCCCGATCAGATATAATAGAAAGTGGTACTCCATGCAATCTTACCACTTCCTTTACATATATCCTGGAAAGCTGATCCAGAGAGAAATCCTCTCTAATAATAATGAAGTGTGCAGACTTTGTAAGACGATCAACTATGACCCAGATAGCATTATTGCCTTTGGATGTTTTAGGAAGTCCTATGACAAAGTCCATATTGATGTTTTTCCATTTCCATTCGGGTATCGGTAATGGTTGTAACATCCCCTTAGACTTATGTCGCTTAGCTTTAACTTGATGACAAACCAAGCATCGAGAGACATATGCAGCGACATCTCTTTTCATGCCATCCCACAAGAAGTACTCTTTCAGGTCCCTATACATCTTCGTGCTTCCAGGATGAATAGATAATGAAGAACTATGAGCCTCATCCAGCAGCTCCTTCTTTAATTCGGGGATGGGAGGAACATAAACCTGATTCTTGAACTTTATTATCCCATCACAATCAAGGTTGAATTCAGGAACATTTCTCACCTTCTTTTGTAACTCTACATCTTCTTTTTGTGCCTCTTTAATCTTCACATGTATAGATGGTTGAACATTCATTTGAGAAAGATAGGATTTTCCCCTTTCATTATAATTCCAAGATCCATCCTTTGTAAATCAATAAATATTGGATCTTTTGTGATCCTCATCATGGATAAAATGGCATGGTCTTGCCGACTTAATGCATCTACCACCTTGTTTGCTTTCCCAGGGTGGTAATGAATTGAGCAGTCGTAATCCTTAATCAGCTCCAACCATCTTCTTTGGCGCATATTCAGCTCATTTTGTGTGAAAATATACTTTAAACTTTTATGATCAGTATAAATGTCACACCTTTCTCCATAAAGATAATGCCTCTAAATCTTTAATGCAAAGATTACTGCAGATAACTCCAAATCATGAGTTGGGTAATTTTTCTCATGGATTTTCAACTGTCGTGATGCATAAGCTATCACCATATCATTTTGCATAAGAACACACCCCAATCCCTTCTTGGATGCATCACTGTAGATCACAAACCTTTCTCCACTACAAGGCAGTGTGAGCACAGGTGCACTGGATAACCTTCTTTTCAACTCCTTGAAATTCTCTTCACATTCCTCCGTCCAAACAAACTTAACTCCTTTCCAAGTCAACCTAGTGAGTGGATTAGATAATCGTGAAAAATCTTTCACAAAACATCAATAATATCCAGCCAAACCAAGAAAACTTTGGATCTTAGTTACTGTTGTTGGTCTCGACCATCTTTCGATAACCTCTGTTTTTGATGGATCCACAGATATCCCCTCTTTTGAGATTATGTGACCCAAAAATGAAACTTTTTGAAGCCAAAATTCACACATGGTAAATTTGTCATAAAGCTTCTCCTTTATCAAGGTATTCAATATAATTCTCAAGTGATCTTCATGTTCTACCTTGCTCATTGAATATATAAGAATATCGTCTACAAAGACTACCACAAACTGATAAAGATAGTCTCTAAAGACTCTATTCATCAGATCCATGAAGATAGTAGGGGAATTAGTAAGACCAAATGGCATCACAATAAATTCATAGTGTCCATACCTTGTACAGAAAGTCGTCTTTGGTATATCATCCCTTTTGACCCTTAATTGATGATACCCTGAATGAAGATCAATCTTGGAAAAGTATTGAGCTCTGAGTAGTTGGTCAAATAAGTCATCAATGCGCGGGAGAGGAAATTTGTTCTTGATAGTGATCTTGTTAAGTTCTCGATAATCAATGCAGAGTCTCATTGATCCATATTTCTTCTTAACAAACAGAATAGGTGCTCCCCAAGGTGACGCACTAGGGCGTATGAATCCCTTATCAAGATTCTCATGGAGTTGCTTCTTCAATTCCTGCAACTCAATTGGGGCCATTCTATAAGGTGTCTTTGAAATAGGCAAAGCACCCGGTATGAGTTCTATTGAAAACTCAACTTCACGATTTTTTGGAAGACCCGGTAATTCCTCTGGAAAGACATCTTCAAACTATCGTACAATGGGCATATTCTTAATCGTGATTTTCTCACCAACCATTTGAGATAAATAACCTTCATTTAGTGGAATTAAGACCCATAAGATGGAAGAAATTTCCACTGGAAGGGTATGTTCATCCTTGCATCGATAGATGATCATAGATTGATCTGGAATATGAAATGTGACATCCCTTCTTTGGAAATTGATATGAGCACCATATAGAGAAATCCAATCCATGCCAAGAATCACATCAAATTCCACTATAGGATGGATCACAAGATCTGCAGGAATCACTTTCCCACAAACTTCAATCAGATTTGAATTATAAACTTTTGATGCGACTGTTGTGCCATTAGGGGTTGTCACAGCTAACTCAACATCTAATTTTTGAGGTAATACAGTGATACCCTTGGAAAATTATTCATAAATAAAAGAGTGGGTGGATCCAGAATCAAATAAGACATTTTCTACTTTAGAGTGGATGGTAAGTGTACCTTTCACCACTTCATTATCGTACTCCACATCGCTGATAGAAATTGCATGTGACTTTCCTTTTTCTTTATCCTTAAGAGTTTGTTGACATCAATCATCATCAACAACCCTTGGATTAGGGCATTTATTGGCATAATTCCCCATCTCCTTGCACATGAAACTTTGAAGTGTAGTAGGTTCATTCTGTGTATCCCTTCGTTTGTTTGCATCATTAGACATATTCTTCCCATCATTGTGGCATTCAAATGCCCGATGACCTTCCTTTACACATTTGAAACATTTACTTGTCCCTTTAAGACAACTCCCTCCATGTTTCTTTCCACACTTTGAGAATAAGGGAAAACTCATCTTCTTTTCAGTGTGCTCTTTAGATTTTCCTTTGAATTCCATTTTCCTCTTCTTATCAAACCCATATGACTGATGGGTTACTCCAATATCCATCTCAACATTGAGAGCACATCGAACGATTTCCTCATAGCTATTGAAGTACCTTATGGATAACACCCTTCGAAGACTTGGTTTTAAGCCACTAAAGAATCGATCGATCTTACTCTCAGGTTGGATAATAATACCAAAAGCGTACCTTTCAAGTCTTGTAAAATTTGATTCATAGGTACCAACAAATTCATCATCCTTTTGCTTTAGTTCAAGAAACTCCTTTTCCATATTTGTTCGGAGAATACGAGGGAAGTACTTATTTAAAAATAATTTCTTGAACTCGTCCCATTCCATGGACTCAATTTCATCTCTTTGCCTTGTATTCTTGATAAGATTCCACCATTGATCAGCATCTCCTTCCAAACGATACACTGCTAAGATGACTTTATCATGTTCAGAACATTGAAGAACTAAAAATATATTTTCAGTAGTACTAATCCATTGTTCAGCAACTAATGGATCAGTAGACCCGTTGAATAAAGGTGGACGCTGCCTCATGAAGGATTCAATAGAATATTACTCCTTCCTTTGCTCGTTTGGAAGTCCTGCATGATTCATAGCTTGAGAAAGTTGTGTGAGCATGGCTACAAGATTTTTCATTCCATCTCCCATAATGTTTGGTTGCTCAAGGGGACAATCATTGCATTGCTCGTCGCATTCCGCATTAACACGGTTCCTTCGGGTTCCAGCCATTGACTAAAACCAAGAAGAATAGTGTGAGAAACACTAATTATAATAGGAAAACCACATAATCAAGAATAAAATTTCACACTTAAGGTCTTATCCTAGGTTATTCATGGACATTTCTAAAACACTGAGATTGTGTTCTATGCTTAGACTTATCCTTAGGATTCTAACTAAGGCTTTCACATCCTAGTTTCCAAAGGTTGACTATACATTCCCTCTGATACCAACTATAACGACCCGTACTTTACATACATTGTTAGTACTTAAAAATTGAAGTACACTTATTACAACATATAACAAAACCATGAAAGGACCGTATAGGTATAGTGTCTTTAGAAACTGGGAAACATAAACAACTGGTTCATAAAGCGTCTACAATGTCTCCCATTTATTTCATCATATCTATAGTACCTTTTGGCATATCTTACTTAATAACCTTCTTCCTGTCCTGGGGAAAGAAAACATACAAAAGGGTGAGCTAAAATGCTCAGTAAGGGTAAAAAAAGAAATATCAATCACATCATATTCATAAGAACATAACATTTTGGAAATCTTACCCTGAAAAAGAGATCATAATTTCATAACATGGGATAAATCATGGTGGTGAAATGTAATCACAATAATCATAACTTAAAACAAGAAGCTTTGTGGCGTACACACATAATCATAGAGAATCATTTCTTATTAGTCCAGACTCATTACCAAGACTATCTTAGTGGACAAAGTCCATTTCTGAACTGAGTTCACTCCTCATTTCAGTCCTGTTTCACTGAACCGGTTTAACCTGCCGTTCCAGTCATGTCTATCTCATGAGATATAAAATCTTTACCCAATGAATTGGAGGGAGATATAGGTCCCACCCATCTCATAATGATACCATTCTTATGTGTTCCACAAAATCATAAACCATACATCATAGGATAACCCATGTAATAAAAATGGTATTCTTAAACATCGTGACATCATGACACAATTCATATAAAATAAAGGAATTCATAAAAATAATTCCATCACAACATAATCAAATAAATTTAATAATAGGGATAGAAATATAACCCCTTTATTATCTTAGATGGAAAATAATTTTGATAAAACACTTGAACTCCATTATTGAGGAAAATATCCTTTCTACATCAAAAACACTTTTCCTTTCTTAACATGTCATAAAATTCTAAACTAAAAGAATTTGATTAAAAATAAACTTGAAAACTTGTAAAGGAAGATTCTTGGAAATAATTTTTTAAAATCCATTCATGCCGTATAAGTTAAAAAAAACATTTTTCTCATACTTTTGTCGGAAAAGTCAAAAAGTACCTAGTACGAAAAACGACAAAATATTCCTTTCATATGTTTTACTAAAAACTCGCCGAAGGGTAAAATTGTATTTAAACAATTGTAGGTGGATGGAAATAATATTAAATATTGAGGAAACATGGATGTGGATGAAAAAATACACCCCAGTAAATTCCAAAGTATAAACAATCTCGGATAAAAATGTGATTGTGATATTTCCCTTACCTTAGATCCGATTTGCTTCGTAAGTGTCCGAACCTCCTGTATAATGATTTAAAAAATGTCATTGACTTATTTTAGAATCATACTCATTGTTATGACATCATATATGGTCACATTCTTAGCTTATTATTAGTAATATTTCATTGCTACTTGTTATTCGGGTGTTTATTACTTTTTGTTCTTATGCGTGTTTTGTCGAATAAATTCTTATTCTTCTTTTAGGTTATAGATACCTCATTTCCAGAATGGTATTAGTGTAATATATATCATATTTATTCACTCAATTCATTTATGTAATCATTATGCAATGAAAATCATGTAGAACAAGTCGCATCACATCATGGAGATGGTATTCCGTACGTACGCACGAGCGATGATATCATTCACATGATCATGGAATTGTATTGGAGTGTATGTATACTATTTCAGAATCAATATCACTTTACAATTATCATATATATATTCATTCTTTACACCATTATACCCATCCAAGTAAGGTGGTGGTGGAAAATAGATTACACCACGGCGTGGAGACGGTATTCCGTACGTACGCACGCGCGGTGATTTCATTTTCCATAGGATGGATAGATGGTGAAATAGGGTTGTTTCATACTTATAATAACATATCAGTATATGAGTGATACTGATGTTATTAATTCATAATGAAACAACTAAAGAAGAAGAAGTGGAAGAAGAAATAAATTTGAAAGAATCGGTAACGGACATTACCTCTTCTTTGAAGCACTTCTTTGAGACCTCCTTTTAGGGAAATAAATTGGTCTTTGAAGAATACCAGGACCTCTAGGATGTTTCTAGGTAAGTGGAGAAGAGAATTTGGTAGGGGTTGGCCGAGATTGAAGGCTCAAAGTGGTGTGAGGAAGAGAGGGAGGAGGTGCCCTTTTATAAGGGAGGAGAGGGGCTCCTTTGGAAAAACTAAAAATATTATTTTATTATAAAGCCATATTCGGTTTTAAATAGCTCCAAATTTATTTATTTTGAAGCTAATGTGGGTATGGGTCGGAATCCTCTCATCCAATAGAATTTGAACAAGTTTATTTTACTATTTTAGCCCTATCATTTAGATTTAACTTTAAGTTAGATAATTTTACCTTTACCGTGTCTTTTTGTGTTCTTACACTATAAGGTTAATAAACATAATATAACAAGCCAAACGGACCCCAAGTTGTTTATTATTAATATATATAACTGTATATAAGTTATTTGGCTGAACCATATATTTTTAGGAATAAAATAACAATTAATAATATAATATTTGTTTTAAAAACTATTTTATGTCAATTTTGACACTATTTAGTAATTGATTTTTTTGAAACTCATAACATAATGATTAATTCGAAAAAAGTTAATTACATCAATAATAACAGGTCATATTAACATATAAAATTAGTGGAATTCATAAAAAGTCTCAAATTACATTTATTTGGGTATTTATAACATCAATTATGTCAATATTTCATTAATAAGATAATTACCGTATCATCTTTGTGTCATAAATAAATTAACTTATTTAATGTATAAAAATTAAAAATAAAATATAATTATGTAGGAAATCGTTTTATATTTCTAATAAATATTTATAGTCGAATTTATCTTATGTTTAACCCTATATTAAAAATGATTTACTTTTTAAACATTGATTTTAACTATTTTAACCCTTCTTTAAATAAATTAATAATAAATGTCCTAATCTAATCCAAGTGGGCCTAAATGGTTTTATTTTATTCCTAAGGTTGTTTTTGGTCGACTTACACTTATCCAATAGAATTAGTACATGTGTTAGGGTAATAATAATATCATTTTTACTCTTAATTACCCTATTTACTTTTAACCGTGGTAAATAAAAGTAAAAAGTTACTATTCACCAAAAATTATTTTCATCTCATTGAACCACATTTTACTTACTGACATCAACCGTGTCTCTCAGATTTTTGAAATTCTACTCACAAAAGCGGTAAAATTAAGTTTTATGTAAATTTACAAATTCTCCTAGGAGGTGGGTAAAAGACGGTGAAAAGTTCAATAAAATTTTTATATATCTAAAATTATTATAAAATGACTCCAATGAATTTCATTGAACTTATATAGGTATTATGTATCAATTTTGACCTAAAATAAATTTAAATAAACTAAATAATTATTTAAATAAAAATTCATTTTTTAAAAAGTAACCTAGTGTTTTCACTATTCATCAAAAATTGAAAGTTTCCAAAAAAATACCAAAATTTCACCCTAGGCTAATTTCGATATTCCGAATCCAAAAATGAAGTAAATTTTGAAAAATAAAATTTATAAAATTTCAAAAAGTGGTTATTACCATTCATAAAGGCTAGTTTTAATAATATTTTAATTGCATATCGTTGTTTAGTGAAACTCGGTATTGCGTACGACACAAGCTATCAAGGAAGGTCGTGATTGCGTGTAAAGAAATCCAAGATAGTGTTGTGTGTAGTGAAAGATTCCTTTGATGATTTATATAAAATAAAAACAAAATATTTCTTATAAAAGTCTCGGGTGTTACAATAAAGTTGGACCAGTTGCATACCGAGTAGCTTTTCCTCCGACTTTGTCTCAGATACACAAGGTTTTCCATGTTTCGATATTTAGGAAGTATGTACCAGATTCAACTAATTTCATGATCCCAGAAGCAGTTCAGGTAGAAGAGAACCTTTTTTATGAAGAGAAACCAGTTCATATTTTTGATCAAAGGGAAAAATTATTGAGGAACAAGGTAATACACAAGGTAAAGGTTTTGTGGAGAAAGCACATGGTTGAAGAAGAAACATGGGACTCTGAAAATACTATGTGGGAAAGGTACCCTCGCTTGTTTAATAAGTAAATAAAATTACGAGGAAGCAATTTCCAGAAGGTGGGGATAATGTAACACCCCAAGGTTTTAAAAATATTTTGAAATGCACGTTACTTTGTTTTAGGTAGATATTTATAACTAGACATTAAACATAATTTTTCCTGTTTGATGTTTTGAATTTTAAAAAACGGTCATCTACAGTTGTGTTCAGTATGTTATTTGGGGTCTGATGGAAACAACTTGATTTTCGTTGAATAGTAACATACCATTATGAATAGTCATATGACCCAAATAAATAGTAAATTTTATTAATATGTTATTTCATAAGGTTTTAAGATATAGACATCTTGGTTAATTTTTCAATGTGATATAAAAGCAGTAATAGAATTAAAATTGTTAATTTTTGAATAAATTGTGATTTTATTTAAAAATTAAATTAATAATATTTAGAAAATTATTTTAAAAAAAATGGAGTTCATTTTGGAATTATACAAGTAAAAAAATGTTAAGGGTGAATATTTGTGATTTTTCTGAAACAGTTGAATTTTCAGTGAACAGTAAAAAAATATTTTTTGTGTTTCAGTGTGTTTATTGACATCATTAATGATGTAATAATGGTGTAATAATTCTGGTAGACTTTTTTATAGTAAGATATGTTATGAGGTGTCCCAAATGGAAAATACCATGGAAAATACCAAGGGCAAGCCCATGGTTTTGCAAATACCACTATTAAGGTGTCCTTTGGAAATTAATGAAATATTCTCTCACTATTGCATAAATACCAACCCGTAACTTCATTTCATTCATTCCAAATTCCACCTAAATGAAGCTATGGTCTTTTTACCTCCCTATTATTCCTCCCAAGGTGTCCTCAATCCCCCATGGTAACAACCATCATGTTTTAGGAGTTACTCTACAATGTAAGGGAATCCACCACCCTTCTCTTTTTCAAGCTTTCATTTTATGTTATTATTTTTAATTTTCATTTTATTATGTTGGGATATGTCATTCCACATCCCCTTACTTACTATATTATTTAATAATGATGAGATACCACTTTTCTCTCATCAAAATATTTTATGAAATTTTAAGCGATGGCGTTAGGCTGCCGAATTTTCGTAAGAGATTTATCAACTTTTCTTTTATTTAGAGTTCCTTTATTTTATTCTTATTTCCTCACATCCCCTTATCCAAGAATCATGAATGATAAAGTATCTTACATATTCTGGATTTCATCATATTTATGGAAGATTCACCATTATAATTCTTCTTCACTCCCACTTATTCAAGAAATTAAAACACCACATGTGATGTGTCGATTTACGAACATTGGAGACGATGTGATGTCAATTTATTTTACATCCCTCAAGACTAGTCATGAAACGATTTTTATGGTTTAACCAGACTATAATTTATGCATTATAACTTTTATAAGGTTCTATAATCATTTTTTACACATGTTATTAATTTATAAAACAAAATGACTTCTTTACGATCGAAGAAATTCCAAAATGACTTAAAAAATATCAATAATGATTTGACTTATAAATCATCATCATGTAAGAATTAAAAATGATAAAAGGTATAATTTATGGGTCTGGAAACATTTAAATACCACTCCATTATAATTCTATTGTTTCACTTCCTATTGACAAGAATATCCATCATGAACCGATCATGGAAATCGTGTAATGAACGCACCAAAAAACAATGGAAAGAACAAAATACTAATAATTAAATGGTGAAATGAGGTCACTAAATGATCATATAAGATGTTTTAAACATGAACATGTTTCATTAAAATACTAATAACACTCTTTTAACCATTATATATATGTTTTAAACAAGTTTTAAGTAAGAAAAACCTGAGGTAAGGGAATTTTTAACCCGATTTCCATTCTTTTGGTTAACCTTATACTTCATTATTTATGTGGTATTAAAATTATTTGTCTGATGAAAATTGTTTATATTATGATTATTTATGTGTATTTATAGTGTATATTAATATTAAATTCACTATATTAAGTCTCACATCAATTATATTATCTTTTTAAGGGTGTTTTCTTTTAAAATTCTCTTTTAAAATTCTGTTTTACATATTCAAAAGAAATGTTTTAAAGCAATTATTCATGTTGTGTGATTATGTTATAGTTCTTGGTAATTGTTTATGATTAATGTTTCAACCTATATCTCCTTATAATTCATTGGTTATGTGTATGTTTGAGGTCAGTTATATGGGTACTCGAAGTGTAACTCTGATGGTTACACAAATTGTAATGTAGCCATGAGGGTTACAAATTATAAGGTAGCTGAGAGGGTTACACATTTATATAAGTAATGACCCAAGATACTTTTATGGTTTTGTTTATGTTATATATGTTTTTTTTAAATCTCAAGTAAATCCCATGTTTCAAAATTAATGTTTATATTGGTGACAAATATGTGATTTTGATGATGATTCATACGTAACAAGTATTCATGGACTAATGTGTTGTTTCCTTATTTTTATATCCCATACTGAGATTTTTGTTCTCATCCTATGTTTTAAAATTATTTTTATATGTTATAAAGATTTGTTAGAAAAATAAGGAATCCAAGTTAATTTTTTTATGAATTGTCAAAGAAGTCATGTCTTATTTAAAAAGTTTTATATTTTGGAATAAATGAATTTTTTTATGGTATCCACTTTGTATTAACGTTTAATTTTATGAATGTATTATGTCCCAATTATCTAAAGATGTAAACTTAAAAATACCCTCAATGAGAAAGGAAGTGTTTTCTTGACTAAATTCAAGATTATGTAATGTAATAAGTTTGGGTCCTCATATAAGCCCATGGGAGATATTGGGTCTCGATTGTTCAGATGTCGGAGACATTGGGGGGGCGTTACACCAGGGTGAATGCCTATTAAAGATCATGATTTAGAAATTATTCTTCTATATCCTGGTTTTGGAAGACATTAGAGTCATCATAGTTTAATTCAGTTGGGGTTATGCATAAATATATACACTGGAAAAGTTTATCATGTCCTAAGATGTCTTCTTTACATGTCTTTGTTTCATTACGAATTTTTCATGATTGATTGTATTACATGTCCTAGTTTTATACTAGACATGGGTTGATAGTTTTTCTAACATGTTTCAGGATTTATGGAAATTCCATAGTTTTTTAACTGGCATGTCTACCAATAATCGCATGATCCAGTTTACTTGTATGGGGTACATCGCATGTTGAAAATGGAATGTTTGGATTCCATTGTATGATGAAGTTTGAAATTCCATTAGGGTGTTACATGATCAAGGATTACACTTCTAGAGGGTGTCATATGACCAGGTTGAAATATCAAGAGGATATCGCAAGACCTCTCTAGAAGTCCAAGATGACTTATCAAGACTTTGGTGGCATGTCTGAATGGTGTTATGTGACTTGTCTTGGTTTTCATCCGGGCATACCTGAGGATTTACAGAAATGTTTGAGGACAATTTCATAATACAATATGACATGTCTGGAGTGTGTCTCAGTACATGGATGACATGTCATTGTGACATCGTGAGGCCTAGATCACATTTCTCAGTGTCACCACATAACATGGGCCACATGTCTGGAAGTCATCACAAGATTTGGTTATAAAGCCTAGAAAACATCACATGAATCGAGTGGCATGCTCGGAGGGTGTCAGGTGTCTTTATTTGATATGTAAAAGGAATATCACATGATCCACATAACTTGTTTAAGGAGAGTTACTTGATTTGGGTGACATGTCTGGGAGCTATAACAGGATCTGGGTTGGTTATGTGAAGGACATGAAGATATTCATATCCATATTCACATAAGTATCCTAACTTTTTCACTCTTTATTCCAGACTTTATTAAATCTATGACTTAATTTTATGTAGTGTTGTATTATGTAAGGATTCATGTGACCTAATTAACATGTGGAAACTCCTTTTCATGATCTCACTGACAAGCCAAAATTCCTTCATGTTATATATAGATTGATTATGTGAAGCACATATCCATTTCACATGATCCATTACGTCATTACTCAGGTTTTACCTAGTGGAAGATCTTTTTGTCAGAATGACTAGTAGCTCTGATAATTCCTTTCCTGAGGTTTGATGTGCGATCGATGAATGATTTTTTTCAAAGAGGGGGAGGGATTTGTAGTCTTATCCACCCCAATTATACACTTCCTTTAATGGTTCTTACCTCTTGGATTTTATCTTGAGTCAGTGGAAGGTATTGGTGTCATGAACTTCATATGATTCTGTCATGGGTGATCTATAGAGTTTCATGATGATCAATTATCACTATAATGTTCTTATTTTTTCATTTTCATTAGATCCAAACCGATAAAAGTGATTTATCATATCACTATGGACATGTTAAATAAATTCCACAAGGCCATTCCAAAACGTTTATGGGTTATTAAGGGATCAGTATTCCAATTGTAAGGATTTTACATGATCTGATATGACTCATCTAGGTTCATTTTAAAGATGAAAATGGATGGTCAAGGGTCCTCCCCATGATCATGATGACATGTATCGTGGTCTCTGTGAGATCATGTTGTCTTTTCTAAGGGGCCTCATGTGATCAATAGGTATAATATGTGTAGTATGACCCCTATCACTTAAGGTCCAATGTATCCTCATTCTACAAGAAGCAACTTCCATTATCATTTTCATTTCCTTCTTTATTTTGTATGGTGTGTGTTCTCACACAGTCATGTGATTGTTATCAAAGATAATCACTATCATTGCATGTAATTCATCATAAATAAAATAGATGGTGTTTTGGTTATGTTAGAGAAATTTCATGGATATCGCATCATATTTAATATAGATCCATATGTTTAGTTCATAATTTAATGGACATTTCAAAGAACGTTCACATGACGAATGTGACATTCAAACAAGATATTCTGAGATAAGGCGGGAATGTATCCAAGATCTTCATAGCGTCTTGAAAGCCATATGAGCATAAATCATTAATATTATTAATGGAATAAGGTCTCCAGTTTTTTCATTTTTTTCATCCTTTATTTTACGAGGGGTTTTACAGCCTTCACCCACTAATTTTTGGTGAGGGCACTGAAAGATCAATTTGGGATCTCATGATATAGGGCAATCATTGTCAGGGAAAATAATTTTCTTATGGAGTTAAATGGGAATCTCATGATCAATGATGGATCATGAAAAATCATGTGATCATTATCAAATATAAACCCTCTACTTTTATTTGATTAGTCATGTATTCTATGATGGATCTCATGACAGTGTGCATACTTTTTTTAGGGAAAGTTGCATTGCTTCCCATTTCTATATCACATGTTAAATGATAGATCTCATAATGACATTATGACATTGTTAGGGGAATTTTCCCTTATTTACCTTGATTTCTCACATGTTCAATGATTGATCTCATTATGACATGTAGACTAAAACACCCCGATATTTAGTGAAATATTTTTTGAGTTAATTTAATGTTTCTGATACTTTGCATTTCACACAATACTGAATATATATTTTTTATTTTAAAAACACTATGTTTGTCTTGACGTATACAAAAATATATGCTTGGATTGTGTTACACTCAATTTCAAGTTCTTTCAAAGCTTTCATTACATGTAATAAATATTTTTATTGAAAAATAGTATATTTTTAAAATATTGTTATTTATTATAAAAAGATATAACCTAGATAATAAGTTAGAGATTATAAATTATATTAACTATAATATGAAAATATATGGTTTATAAGATGAATTTATAGGTTACAAATTATTATAAATTAAAAATATATAAAATTGAATATAAAGGCAATATGTTTATTTTTATTCTCCCAAAGCCGTTTTGTCTCAATAAATTAAACTAGTTACAATTGGTGAATTATATTAATGAAAAATATATGTTATATATTCAATAAAATATTTTTTTTATTCACCCAATAGATTATATAGGCACAAGATAATAACAAGCCCAATTTTACGCATAAAAACCCCCATATTTTTCAAATGGGTAATTTTACCACCTTTTAATGGAGAATCCATTTCAAATTGTTAATTTTGAAACATTTATAGTTTTTATATGAAAAAATAAACTAAATATTTTAAACATTAATATAAAAATGAACTTTGGTTGAATTTTTTGTATTTTTCTGATAAGTTTCATGTTTTGATGAATAGTGAAAAATACTAAATTTTAATTGAAATGAACTTTTTTCATTGAAATATTTTATAGTGTTAAATTATATTTATGACTGGTTTTGAAGCATAGATAGATTATTATTTATCATTTAATATAATATAGTTAATTGGAATTAAGTTAACATTGAATTTAGATACAATAAAATTTCAATCTTTTGCATGTTTTAACTTTAATAACATGTTTTCTCACCCCATCAATGGCATTAATTTTAAATAAATTAATGAAACTTCTTTGTTTTGAATTTTGAAAAATGGATTTTATATTTATAATAAGAGGTTCCAAATTTTGTAAATAGTTATTGTAGAGACCTGTATCTTGACGTACATTGACATTACATTACTTTTGCGGAATACTTAGTACATAACAAAAACACACACACAAGGATCGTAATAGTTTAGTGTCTTTGGAAACTCGGAACGTAATCTTCTAATCGTGGTGAAAGTTCTTCAATATCTCCCATAAAGGTCATCCCTTTTTTTCTATCTAAAACCTTTTTTTATATCCTGGGGAAAAGAAAACATAAAAGGGTGAGCTCAAATGCTCAGTAAGGGTAAACAAAAGAAAAATCAATCACATCATATACATAGCTTTTGGAAATATTAACCTGCAAAAGAGCTCATAATATCATAACATGGGATATATCATAGAAGTGAAATGTAATCCCAATAATCATAACATAAAACATGAAACTTTGTGGCATACACACATAATCATGGAAAATCATTTCTTGTTAGTCATGACTCATTGCCAAGACTATCTTAGTGGACAAAGTCCCTTTCTGAACCGAGTTCACTCCTCGTTTCAGTCCTGTATCACTGAACCGAAATAACCTTCCGTTCCAGCCATGTCTATCTCATGAGATATAAAATCATTACCCAATGCATTGGAGGGAGATATAGGTCCCACCCATCTTATAATGAATCCTTTCTTATGTGTGCCACATAATCATAACACATACATCATCGCATAACACATGTAACAAAAATGGCATTCTTGAAACATCATGACATCATAAATCAATTCATATAAGATAAAGGAATTCATAAACATAATTCCATCACAACATAGTCAAATCAATGTAAAAATATGGATAGAAACAGAACCCTTTATTATCTTAGATGGAAAATAATTTTGATAAAACACTTGAATTGAATTCTTGAGGAAAATATCCTTTCTTCTTCAAAATCAATTTCTTTTCACAAAACATCATGCAATTTTAAAAGAAAGAGATTTTATTGAAAATAGTCATGAAATCTTTTAGAGGAAGCTTCATTAAAATAAGGCTTTATAAAACAGTACAAATCCGTTCGTGCCGTATAAGTTAAAAAAAACATTCTTCGTACTTTTGTCGGAAAAGTCAAAAAGTACCTCGTACGAAAAACGACAAAAGATTCCTTTCATACGTATTACTAAAAACTCACCGAAGGGTAAAAATGGATTTAAACAATTTTAGGTGGATGGAAATAATATTACATATTGATAAAACATGATGTGGATAATAAAATGCACCCCAGTAAATACTTACGAATAAACAATCTCGGATAAAAATGAGATTGTGATATTTCCCTTACCTTAGGTCCGACTTGCTTTGTAAGTGTCCGAACCTCCTGTATAATGATTTAAATCATGTTATTGACTTATTACAGAATCATATTCATTTTTATGATATCATATATGGTTCACTTATGACATTATATTACCCGTTCTTTTGTAAATTCCATGTTAAAGAAGCGTTTTGGGTAAAATCGTTTCATTTATCGTAGGTGTTTTGACTTGTTGTTCTTGACATCATTATTACTTATATCATGATTTACTTACTTCCAGAATATAAAATATGATTTATATATCATATATATTCAGTATATATATATATATATAATAGGTAGATAAATAAAATGAAAAACACCGTTCATGGAGACGGTAGTCCGTACGTACGCATGAACGCTGTTTTCCTTTCCTTATTGTCTTGAAATGGAAGTAAGTAGATGACATACATATGTATATATATACATAAATCCAGTAGCTTTATAATTTCATATATTTCATTATTATTTCTTATATATACATTATAATCATTCTTAAATGGTTAACATGGAGAATGAATCTCATCGCGTCGTGGAGACGGTATTCCGTACGTACGCACGAGCGATGATATCATTTCTATAAATATTGAATTGAATTGGAGTGGATTATACAATATATCAGAATCAATATGATGTTGTAATAACTATGTATAGTTATTCTTTACACCATTATACCCATCCATGTAAGGTGGTGGTGGAAAATAGATTACACCACGGCGTGGAGACGGTATTCCGTACGTACGCACGCGCGGTGATTTCTTTTTCCGCAGGATGGATAGATGGTGAAATAGGTTTGTTTCATACTTATAATAACATATCAGTATATGAGTGATACTGATGTTATTACTTTATAATGAAACAACCTAAGAAGAAGAAGTGGAAGAAGAAATAAATATGAAAGAATTGGTAACGGTAATTACCTCTTCTTTGAAGTGCCTCTTTGAGACCTCCTCTTAGGGCACTAAAATTGGTCTTTGAGGAAGACCAGAACCTCTAGGATGTTTCTAGGGAAGTGGAGAGGAGAAATTGGCAGGGGTTGGCCGAGCTTGAGTGCTCAAATTGGTGTGAGGAGGAGGGGGAGGAGGTGTCCTTTTATAGGGGAGGAGAGGGGCACCTTAGGAATATCTCAAAATATTATTTTATATTAAAGTCAAAATCGGTTTATAATGGTTCCAAAGGGTCTTATTTCGAAGCTAAAGTGGGGATGGGTCGAAATACTATCAACCAATAAGATTTAGACAAGTTTAGGTTCTTATTTTAACCTTATCAATTAGATTTAACTCTAAGTTAAATAATTTAACTTTTACCGTGTCTTTTTGTTTTCTTTCACTATATGGTTAATAAACTTACTATAACATGCCAAACGAACCCCAAATTGTATATTATTAATACATATATCCTTATCTAAGTCATTTGGCCGAACCTTATATTTTTAGGAATAAAATAACAATTAATAATATAATATTTGATTTAAAAACTCTTTTGTGTCAATTTTGACACTATTTGATATATGATTTTTGTGAAAGTCATAACAGAATTATATGTTCGAACCAAGTTGATTAAATCAACAATAATATATCATAGTAACCTAGAAAATTAGTGGAATTCATAAAAAGTCTTAAATTACATTTATTTTGGTATTTATATTATCAATTATGTCAATATTTCATTAATAAGATAATTATTGCATCATCTTTGTGTCATAAATAAATTATATTATTTGATGTCTAAAAATTACAAATAAAATACCATCATGTAGGAAATCCTTTTAGCTTTCTAATGAATATTTATAGTCGAATTTATCTTATGTATAACCCCATATTAAAAATGATTTACTTATTAAACTTTGATTTTAACTATTTTAACCCTTCTTTAAATAAATTAATAATAAATGTCCTAATCTAATCCAAGTGGGCCTAAATGGTCATATTTTATTCCTAAGTTTGTTTTTGGTCGAATTACACTTGTCCAATAGAATTAGGACATGTGTTAGGGTAATATTAATATCATATTTACCCTTAATTACCCTATTTACTATTTACCGTGGTAAAAAAAAGTAAAAAGTTACTATTCACCAAAAAATTATTTTCATCTCATTGAATCACATTTTAGTCCTTGATATTAATTGTGTCTCTCGGATTTTCGAAATTCCATTCACAGAAGCGGTAAAATTAAGTTTTATGCAAAATTCAGTTTTTAACCTACCACTTAGTAGTTTCACTATTCATCAAAAATTGATGTTTTTCAGAACAATGCCAAAATTTCATCCCAAGCTATATTTCATATTCCGAATTCAAAAATGAAGTCTATTTTACCAAATTCATAACATAAAAGTTGCATTAATTAATTTTATAATTAAATCCCGCTGTTAAAACAAATAGTGTGTTTTTAAGAAACAATATCTATCAAAAGATTGACACTTGTTTATGTATTGTTTAAATGTGAAATTACATCCAATGACCAACATTGTATTAAATTGTAAAAGTATATTCTAAATATACTTTAAAACTACTCAAATTAATAATTTATCACTATTAATTATTTCGATTAAAAAAGTTGTTTTTTAATTATAATTTAGTAATTTTCACTATTCATCAGAATATGAAAGTTATCCGAAATGTACCAAAATTTCACCTTAGGCTAAATTCGATACTCCGAATCCAAAAATGAAGTTCATTTTGAAATATAAGATTTACAGAATTTTAAAAAGTGGTTATTACTATTCATAACGGCTAGTTTTAATAATATTTTAATAGCATATCATTGTTTCGTGAAACTCAGGATTACGTACCACACACGCTATCGAGGAAGGTTGTGATTGCGTGTAATGCAAGGCAAGTCAAGGATGCGTGTTGTGCAAGCTCCTTTTGGTGTAGCGTATAAGACAAGACATTAGTAAAATAAAAAAGAATATTTTTCATAAAATCTTGGGCTGTTACATTCTACCCCCCTTAAAATGAATTTCGCCCTCGAAATTCGTCGGGGTTATAAATGGTTTACTATTCGAAAGTTTATTTAATAGAAACCCACATCGTAAAAGGTAATACCAAAACTTGGCTTTAAAAACTAAAGTATGAAATGTAACGATTACCCAAATAAACTAATCACTGGGTTTCCACATAGGTGAAAATATGGATATGGAAGAGAAATCTAACCATCATGTTCTGATGGAGAGTGGTAGAGAACATGGCTATGGAAAAGCCAGTAATCACAAATCCATAGATTTGTGATGATATAAGGTACCATCTGATTCATCAGGTATAAGATCACTAGGACAACATTTTTTTGGTTTTCAAGATCATTTCCCTAAAGTTGAAAATTTGCTTAGAATAAATACTTACTTTATTTTGGTACAATCTCACTTTTGTTCGTGCCTTGAACAATTTCTACTTCATCTCTTAAATAAATGAAGTTGAATTTGTTATTCGTGAAGTGTTAGCAGATCATGTGATAGAATGACGAGTCATTCCATCTGTCTCAAACAAAAGGTTAGTAAAAATTATATACATAAGTTGATCTATAGTGAGATTAATCACATATGGTTTCTAAAATGGACTTATACTTCATATATCATACTGCTTAATATAATAAAACTAGTTTCTACTAAACAGGGACTTCCTGTAGGCCAGTGGTAGGCGATAAAGGCCAGTCGCACTTCGGTTGTGGGTTCGATTCCTACAGCCTTGTCCGAAGAGATGGGCTGTCGCCCGTCCTGCAGGTTGTCCTTTTTCTAAAACTACGTTACTATAACATCCCATCAATAATATCGAAAATCTTCTATCCTTAAACAATACTAACTTATGTCCAACATAATCCAGTCTAATAATACTACAGTCCACTCTCATAATATAGTGACATCGATTACCAGAGATTTAATACTGTTGTTGATCCCCACATATCATAAGATATGTCTTGTTGGTCACATTCCAAACATTCAAAGTCCTTAATCGTGTATTCTCTTGAATACCTTAGTGAAAACATGAGTGCAGTTAAAAGTTAATACTTTCCACATACCAAAATCCTCAAAATTCTATATACTCAAACCATGATATCACTTAGTCCTTATATCAATCATGAGCTCATGAATACTATTAAACATTTCATTTTCTCGTCTTCATTATGCGCATATCATCTTATTTCCAAAAAATATCTCAATCACTTTGAATACCACATCAATAAATATTGCAATACTCAATGATACAACATTATCCCATTACATAAACACTTAATCATTCCACCACATCGTTGTCATATTCAACATTGCCAATAGTGATCGCATGTGATTTCCCTTTGTCCTTTGCCTTCAGTGGTTGCTCATGTTGATCATCACTAACCCTTGGATTAGGGCAATTATTAGCATAATGCCCCATTTCCTTGCACTTGAAGCATTGAAGTGTTGGCGGTGCGTTCTCTGCAGTGTTTGCTTTATTCACATCATTAGAAACCCTTTTTCCATTACTTCGACACTCAGCTGCTCGATGACCTTCTTTTCCACACTTAAAACATTTTCTAGTCCCTTTAAGACAATCTCCACCATGCTTCTTTCCACACTTTGTGCATAAGGAAACATTCATCTTCTTTTCACCATTATTATGAGATTTCTCCTTGAACTCCATCTTTCGTTTCTTGTCAAAACCATGAGATGGATATGTAACACCAACTTCCATTTCTACCTTGATAGCACAACGCACAATTTCTTCATAGCTACCGAAGTCTCTTATAGCTAATGCCCTTCGAAGACTTGGTTTTAAGCCACTGAAAAATCGATCAACTTTACTTTCAGGTTGGATGATAATTCCAGAAGCATACCTTGCAAGTCTTGTAAAATTTTCTTCATAGGTACCAACAGATTCATCGTCCCTTTGCTTCAGTTCAAGAAACTCTTTCTCTATCTTTGTTCGAAGAATACGAGGGAAGTACTTACTGAAAAACAAGTTCTTGAACTCGTCCCATTCCATGGACTCAATTTCATCTCTTGGCCTCGTATTCTTGATAAGATTCCACCATTGATCAGCTTCACCTTCCAAACGATATACTGCTAAGATGAATTTATCATGATCAGAACATTGAAGAACTGAAAATATCTTTTCAGTAGTACTGATCCATTGTTCAGCCACAAGTGGATCAGAAGACCCACTGAAAGAAGGTGGACGTTGCCTCATGAAGGACTCAATAGAATATCGTTCCCTTCTCTGCTCATTTGGAAGTCCAGAATGATTCATAGCTTGTGTAAGTATAGCAATAAGATTTTGCACTCCATCTCCCATAACATTTGTTTGTTCAGGAGGGCAATCATTGCATTGTCCATTGCATTGATCAACACGGTTCCTTCGGGTTCCAGCCATCGTCTAAAACCCAAAAAGAATAGCGTGAGAGGAAAAAATCATGATAGGGAAAACAACATAATAAAGGGGGAGTACCTTCAATATCCAACATCTTAGGTTTAATTCTATGATCGTTAGCGTAATTCTATTACTATAACCTATACGTATACTTATCCCTAGGGACATCCCTAGACATACCTTAGAAATATCTCTAGGGATCTCACTAACGTTTTCGCATCCTAGTTTCCAAAGGTTGACTAAACCTTTCCTCTGATACCAACTGTAGAGACCCGTATCTTGATGTACATTGACATTACATTACTTTTGCGGAATACTTAGTACATAACAAAAACACACACACAAGGATCGTAATAGTTTAGTGTCTTTGGAAACTCGGAACGTAATCTTCTAATCGTGGTGAAAGTTCTTCAATATCTCCCATAAAGGTCATCCCTTTTTTTCTATCTAAAACCTTTCTTTATATCCTGGGGAAAAGAAAACATAAAAGGGTGAGCTCAAATGCTCAGTAAGGGTAAACAAAAGAAAAATCAATCACATCATATACATAGCTTTTGGAAATCTTAACCTGCAAAAGAGCTCATAATATCATAACATGGGATATATCATAGAAGTGAAATGTAATCCCAATAATCATAACATAAAACATGAAACTTTGTGGCATACACACATAATCATGGAAAATCATTTCTTGTTAGTCATGACTCATTTCCAAGACTATCTTAGTGGACAAAGTCCCTTTCTGAACCGAGTTCACTCCTCGTTTCAGTCCTGTATCACTGAACCGAAATAACCTTCCGTTCCAGCCATGTCTATCTCATGAGATATAAAATCATTACCCAATGCATTGGAGGGAGATATAGGTCCCACCCATCTTATAATGAATCCTTTCTTATGTGTGCCACATAATCATAACACATACATCATCGCATAACACATGTAACAAAAATGGCATTCTTGAAACATCATGACATCATAAATCAATTCATATAAGATAAAGGAATTCATAAACATAATTCCATCACAACATAGTCAAATCAATGTAAAAATATGGATAGAAACAGAACCCTTTATTATCTTAGATGGAAAATAATTTTGATAAAACACTTGAATTGAATTCTTGAGGAAAATATCCTTTCTTCTTCAAAATCAATTTCTTTTCACAAAACATCATGCAATTTTAAAAGAAAGAGATTTTATTGAAAATAGTCATGAAATCTTTTAGAGGAAGCTTCATTAAAATAAGGCTTTATAAAACAGTAGAAATCCGTTCGTGCCGTATAAGTTAAAAAAAACATTCTTCGTACTTTTGTCGGAAAAGTCAAAAAGTACCTCGTACGAAAAACGACAAAAGATTCCTTTCATACGTATTACTAAAAACTCACCGAAGGGTAAAAATGGATTTAAAAAATTTTAGGTGGATGGAAATAATATTACATATTGATAAAACATGTTGTGGATGATAAAATGCACCCCAGTAAATACTTACGAATAAACAATCTCGGATAAAAATGAGATTGTGATATTTCCCTTACCTTAGGTCCGACTTGCTTTGTAAGTGTCCGAACCTCCTGTATAATGATTTAAATCATGTTATTTACTTATTACAGAATCATATTCATTGTTATGATATCATATATGGTTCACTTATGACATTATATTACCCGTTCTTTTGTAAATTCCATGTTAAAGAAGCGTTTTGGGTAAAATCGTTTCATTTATCGTAGGTGTTTTGACTTGTTGTTCTTGACATCATTATTACTTATATCATGATTTACTTACTTCCAGAATATAAAATATGATTTATATATCATATATATTCGGTATATATATATATATATAATAGGTAGATAAATAAAATGAAAAACACCGTTCATGGAGACGGTAGTCCGTACGTACGCATGAACGCTGTTTTCCTTTCCTTATTGTCTTGAAATGGAAGTAAGTAGATGACATACATATGTATATATATACATAAATCCAGTAGCTTTATAATTTCATATATTTAATTATTATTTCTTATATATACATTATAATCATTCTTAAATGGTTAACATGGAGAATGAATCTCATCGCGTCGTGGAGACGGTATTCCGTACGTACGCACGAGCGATGATATCATTTCTATAAATATTTAATTGAATTGGAGTGGATTATAAAATATATCAGAATCAATATGATGTTGTAATAACTATGTATAGTTATTCTTTACACCATTATACCCATCCATGTAAGGTGGTGGTGGAAAATAGATTACACCACGGCGTGGAGACGGTATTCCGTACGTACGCACGCGCGGTGATTTCTTTTTCCGCAGGATGGATAGATGGTGAAATAGGTTTGTTTCATACTTATAATAACATATCAGTATATGAGTGATACTGATGTTATTACTTTATAATGAAACAACCTAATAAGAAGAAGTGGAAGAAGAAATAAAGATGAAAGAATTGGTAACGGTAATTACCTCTTCTTTGAAGTGCCTCTTTGAGACCTCCTCTTAGGGCACTAAAATTGGTCTTTGAGGAAGACCAGAACCTCTAGGATGTTGCTAGGGAAGTGGAGAGGAGAAATTTTTAGGGGTTGGCCGAGCTTGAGTGCTCAAATTGGTGTGAGGAGGAGGGGGAGGAGGTGTCCTTTTATAGGGGAGGAGAGGGGCACCTTAGGAATATCTCAAAATATTATTTTATATTAAAGTCAAAATCGGTTTATAATGGTTCAAAAGGGTCTTATTTCGAAGCTAAAGTGGGGATGGGTCGAAATCCTATCAACCAATAAGATTTAGAAAAGTTTAGGTTCTTATTTTAACCTTATCAATTAGATTTAACTCTAAGTTAAATAATTTAACTTTTACCGTGTCTTTTTGTTTTCTTTCACTATATGGTTAATAAACTTACTATAACATGCCAAACGAACCCCAATTTGTATATTATTAATACATATATCCTTATCTAAGTCATTTGGCCGAACCTTAGATTTTTAGGAATAAAATAACAATTAATAATATAATATTTTATTTAAAAACTCTTTTGTGTCAATTTTGACACTATTTGATATATGATTTTTGTGAAAGTCATAACAGAATTATATGTTCGAACCAAGTTGATTAAATCAACAATAATATATCATAGTAACCTAGAAAATTAGTGGAATTCATAAAAAGTCTTAAATTACATTTATTTTGGTATTTATATTATCAATTATGTCAATATTCCATTAATAAGATAATTACTGCATCATCTTTGTGTCATAAATAAATTATATTATTTGATGTCTAAAAATTACAAATAAAATACCATCATGTAGGAAATCTTTTTAGCTTTCTAATGAATATTTATAGTCGAATTTATCTTATGTATAACCCCATATTAAAAATTGTTTACTTATTAAACTTTGATTTTAACTATTTTAACCCTTCTTTAAATAAATTAATAATAAATGTCCTAATCTAATCCAAGTGGGCCTAAATGGTCATATTTTATTCCTAAGTTTGTTTTTTGTCGAATTACACTTGTCCAATAGAATTAGGACATGTGTTAGGGTAATATTAATATCATATTTACCCTTAATTACCCTATTTACTATTTACCGTGGTAAAAAAAAGTAAAAAGTTACTATTCACCAAAAAATTATTTTCATCTCATTGAATCACATTTTAGTCCTTGATATTAACCGTGTCTCTCGGATTTTCGAAATTCCATTCACAGAAGCGGTAAAATTAAGTTTTATGCAAAATTCAGTTTTTAACCTACCACTTAGTAGTTTCACTATTCATCAAAAATTGATGTTTTTCAGAACAATGCCAAAATTTCATCCCAAGCTATATTTCATATTCCGAATTCAAAAATGAAGTCTATTTTACCAAATTCATAACATAAAAGTTGCATTAATTAATTTTATAATTAAATCCCGCTGTTAAAACAAATAGTGTGTTTTTAAGAAACAATATCTATCAAAAGATTGACACTTGTTTATGTATAGTTTAAATGTGAAATTACATCCAATGACCAACATTGTATTAAATTGTAAAAGTATATTCTAAATATACTTTAAAACTACTCAAATTAATAATTTATCACTATTAATTATTTCGATTAAAAAAGTTGTTTTTTAATTATAATTTAGTAATTTTCACTATTCATCAGAATATGAAAGTTATCCGAAATGTACCAAAATTTCACCTTAGGCTAAATTCGATACTCCGAATCCAAAAATGAAGTTCATTTTGAAATATAAGATTTACAGAATTTTAAAAAGTGGTTATTACTATTCATAACGGCTAGTTTTAATAATATTTTAATAGCATATCATTGTTTCGTGAAACTCAGGATTACGTACCACACACGCTATCGAGGAAGGTTGTGATTGCGTGTAATGCAAGGCAAGTCAAGGATGCGTGTTGTGCAAGCTCCTTTTGGTGTAGCGTATAAGACAAGACATTAGTAAAATAAAAAAGAATATTTTTCATAAAATCTTGGGCTGTTACAGTTATTTTTTTGTAATTATGAAGAGTAACTTTACAAATTTTTTTTATTAACATAGAAAAATGGAAATTTGGTAATTATGGGAAAAATAATATTATAAACAATATATAATTACCTTAAAACTTATCCTAATTTCATTGGATGATTGGGTTTCGACCAAAATAATACTTGGGACAAAATTATAACCTTTAAATGACACCTTTTTAATAGTAAGAAATTTATTAAATATTATTTAAGGAAAAGTAAAATATGTCTACCTAATATATTCAATAACTATATAATTATTAATATATGTATATATAGAAGATAAATTAGACTATAAATAGTCATTTTAGATAAAAAATGTGTATCATTATCATGGAAGTTTATTTTTAATTTTTTGGAAATAAATAAATATCTTAAAGGATTATATAATGATGATTCGACAATCGTTTAATTAATATAAATACCAAATAAACGATATTAAAAATATTAGAATAAATATAATTTTATATAATTAATATCAACCACAAATTTTATGAATTAATTTAACGTGTTAGGGATGATATAATATAGTGTTTTATAATATATTTTAAAATGAGGACTAGGGGATGAGATATGGTTGACAATATAATAAATTGACCATTTATTTTCCAATTGAAACATAATGTAAAAATTACATTTTCTTAACATTAAAAACATTTTTAACACAGTTAAAATTAAAATCGGTTAACTAAGGGTTCACACAAAAAGATAAGGTTTAGAATTAAATCAAAACATTTATAAAATATATTTTTTAATTATATTACAACACTAAATCATATTATATTCGAATAAATGTCCTTTTTAGGTATTTTTATTGATATATAATTTATTATAAATTAACATTTTCATAAATTCCAAAAGTACCCATCACCTCAATTTTAAAAGGGCACCTACTCCCTCACTTCTTCACAATACATTGAGCATTCTAGATTAACTAAGCACTATCCTTTTCCATTAAAAACTTCTATAGTCACATTATAGTGGTTCTAGGATTTCCAAAAGACAATATTTAGATACCTTTAGGGAATATCTAAAGGATCCATTCTAAGAATAGGAAATTTCTATAACCAACCATTCTCTTTTTCTAATATTATATATCACCTATAAATCTATGATATATATCATACAATAAAAAATTAAGAATTATAAAGATTCTTAAAGATTATTATTATTTTTAACACACCATTATGCAACCCCTTTCCCATCAAAAAAATGAAAGCATCGATCATGCGTACATATGGATTACCGTCTCCACATAACGATATAATTCATTTTCTATCGCCACATTTTATGATTGATAATTATGATTAGTTTAATACTTATATATTATATTTATTTTATAATTATTTATTTTTAATTATAATATCATGTATAACTTTTTTATCATCCATCTAATATTTTTGAAAAATGATAATGTCTCTCATGCGTACTTTTGGATTACCATCTCCATGGTGAAATGTGATTAGTAATTCATCTATTTTTGAAATGGATGGTAATAAATATTATTTTTATGAATCATTATGTTATATATGAAATAAAACTGATTATTTAATGATAATATATCATATTATTTCCTTTCATTTAATCCAACATGAAAATGAAAAAAGCATTCATACGTACGTATGACCTATCATCTCCGTGAATGATGTATTTTATTTTATATCTCTAAATTTAATATATCACCAATAATAAATATAAAATGAACACTTATATTATATTTATATCTTGATTATCATTCTTGAAATGTTGAAATTATTATCTATGTAATAGAACTAAGAATAAAAAATGAAAGCATGAATGAAAAACAATGTAGTTATTACTTGAGACGTTACATTAACATGGAATTGTTAATAAGAGAGTAATATAAAGTCATAAGTAAGTCATATATGGTATTAAATATATGAATATGGTTATTTGTAAAACTTATAATAAAATTATATTTATTTTATAGGAGTTTTGAACATGTTTGATGGAAATCAAGACTTAAGGTAAGGGAATTTCATATTAGTTTTTATTTCTGTGAGATACAAGCCATATTCACCACTCGATTCTTCTGTATGGTGTATATATACATAAAAATGAAATTTTATATCATTAATTTAATTTAATTAATAATATAAAAGTATTTTATTTATGTTATTCTTTAGTAGGGTTCACGATTCTAAAGTTACTCAAGTAGTAATAGATTTATATCTCACTCTTATTTTGGTAGGACACTTTCCTTATACACTACTTAATTATTATATGTGGTGTACATACTACCCATTAATGTATTTTATTAGTCTAATATAGATGATAATGGTATTTTTATATCCATATCATTTCTTTCTTTCATGGGGTATAGGATTTTATTGATTATAAAGTGCTGAGTATTTATTTCCCAATTTCATCAATATTTAGGATTGTTTCATTCAATGTCTCTATTGGGGAATATTTATATTCCATGTCCATGTGTTATAAAAATGTTTTCAGAAATTTTTTACTATTACCTAATGGATATTTAAATTCATTTTTATTCATTTTTACTTTTTACTACACAGTTTTAAAGGAATATTATTTTATTTTCCAAATAAGGTACTTTGTGAATTTTTATAAAAAAAAGAACAAAACGAATGCTTTTAAATATTATATGAAATGAAAATAATTTTATGATATCATGATGCCTTAATTCCATGAAGTTTCATTTTCAATATTCAAGGTTTATTTTCAATGAAAATTATTTATTTTAAAATTGAAAGTCATTTTAAGAAAAGAAAATTTATTCAAATAATAAATGATTTTTTTCCTCAAGATTTGTTTTTCAAGTGATCTACCAATATTATTTTCCATATAAGATAAAATTATATGATTTTACATATGTTTTACATGGGATATGTTCCAATTCTACTATTCTTATTATTTCTAATATTGATGTATGTTTATGAAGGAATGAAATTTAGGAAACCCATCTCTTTTCCATGGGTTTTGTTATGATTTGATGATATTTATGAAACAAATTTCTTTTCAAGGGTTATAATATGATAAATTATCTATGTTATTATTTAACACATATGTATGGATTTCATTATATGATGGGTTGTACCTATACCTCCCTCTAATATACAGGATAAGGATTTAAATATCAGGAGATAATGATGGGAATCATGTATATGAGATTGATCCATGATGGAAGCTGGGAAAACCTTAACCAATATAAGAATATGGGGAAACTAAATACACTATGGGAATATGGGGAAACACTATCCACTATAGGAATTTGGGGAAACCAGATCCAGTATAGGAAGATGGGGAAACCCAATCCACTATAGGAAAATGGGGAAACCTGATCCACTATGAGAAGATGGGAAAACCAATTTCTTATAAAGAAAGGACTACGACTGGGGATGGTGGTGTGTTCGACCTAGTAGGTGTATTCCACATGATGTCCTCAATATGTTTTACCAATGTTTATTGACTATATGGAATGATATTACATGTTTATGTGTATGCTAAACTTTCATGTCTTACTCCCATGTTATGATTTCAAGGTTTATTTTATTTGATTTCCTTATGATTCATGTCTTATGAATTACTAATATTTATCCTATGACCAATTTTTATAATCTTTTATATGTGTGGAATGTTATTATAATGTTATAATCATGTTCTCATACTCCTATGCTCGTGTTTATTCTTACATGTCTCCCTTGTTTACCCTTACAGAGCATTCGAGCACACCCCTTTTATGTTTCCTTCCACAAGATATGAAGATATGTATAAACTTTTTTGAATATAAAAAGCATGATTGTCATGTAAAACCTATTGGGAGATAATATATCTCACTTATGTACTAGTTTTTATGTTTCTATGTTTCCAAATACACTAAACTAATACAGTCTTTGGGAGTGTGTTTTTTGTAATATATGAAATGTTATGCAAAAATGATGTAATATCCATGTATGTCAATATTGGGTAGTTATATATGGTATCAAATAGATGTTTTAGTCAAACTTTTCAGAATTTTTTGAGAAATCATTAGTGATATCCCTAGGGATATTTTTAACAATATGTATAGGTATGTCTTTGAGGATAAGTGTAAGGAAAAGAAAAAGTATGAGAAAATGTCTGGGATTTATGGTAAAGGATAGAAGGAGTGTTTTCCTTGAAATAAATACATGTTTGTGTACTAAAAGTGGATTTATCTCTCTCATAGGTGTACCTAGTAGTAATAACTCTGACAAGGTGCACCGGGCCTGACTCAAACGTAACACAGTATATGAAAACATGCCTTGTTGTACACCTGTTTTGACACTATAGGGGGATATTATTTTGGAATTCACAAAACACATTACGAACCATTATGAAGGATTCAAATAGAATATTATTATGAATAAAAAAGGATTAATATTAGGTGTCACAGAATAAAGAAGTAGGTATCATTATTTTGATATCCTTCATATAATTTTTCTTGGTTACGTGGTTTTCTTGTATGATAAGTGTTTCTCAAAATATGCTTTCTAGTTTTAATCAATAGTGGAAACAAGAAGGAACTATGCTAATATTGAATGTTTCAGATGTTGAATATATGAAAATTTTGAAAATCAATTTCCTATGTGTAAATCTCAAGTAGAGAATCAGGAAGGTGGTATGAGTATTGGTTATACTCCTAAAGATAGAGAGACCTCAATTGACATGAGAAATGTATGGAATGTTATTCCAGTATTTTTTACCTCAGATATAATAGGAATGATTAGATTGAGGTTGAGGAACCATAATACATTATTCAAATTTAATATTCTAGGAAAGGGTTATTAAGGAATAAGAAGATGAATCAGGAGAAATGGTTTATAAATAATGTTGGATTATTGAATTGTATATGTTTTGTAATTAAAAGATTGTGTTATATGAATCTTGAAATGTATAATTATTTCCAGTATATGTTATTCATTATGTACTGAAAATTACATGTTGAATAGAGATGAAGACATAGAACAGTGATTCGTTAAAAAGGTGATTTTTTTAGATAAGTAAAGGTAACCCATAAATTGGTCAAGAGGTTGATATAATTTTGTTTGGATTTGATAATAGATGACTGATTCGGATAATGTAAATTGGATTTTATTTATGTCCTCAGAACTGATAAATAATTTGTTGAAAAAGTAGAATATTCTATCTTGGATGAATTTTGCAACTAATTGGATTTAAGGAATATATCCGGTAATGCTTGGAATAATTAGGAATTCATGTTTTTTAAAATTATTTATGATAATTCATATTGTTACCATGTTTCAAAAGAATATATAATGAGGGTATTCACTTGTTTGGAATGTGGAAACCATGAGAGACTTTATGATATATAGGGGATCAATTTTAAGATGATTTCTTGACCTTCTTTATAAGGTTTTGGATTGTCTTCTTCTGGAAGAGTTACAAGGTAAAAAAATTTATTGAAGAGATTATGTTAATAATCAGATCAAGTCTATGCGATTAATGTAATATCTCACCATAAGAGGATCTATTCGTATTAGATAACTTGTCCTAAACTTTTGTCGCCATACAGATTGATGGAATGTCATATCATTTTATTTATAAATCTCATGATCTTATAACACTTCTCGAATAAAAAATTGAACTTAATTTCATGGAATAAGGGATGAAGTGGAAATTGATCCAGGAACTAAAAAAGGAAAAGTTTCTCTAAAATCACTAAGTATATCTCCTTGTTGATATTTTAAAACATTAGGAAAGGATATTGAATTAAAAGGATGTCATGCTATCATCATTTTCAATGATATCAATGAACTTTTTCAAGCATCTTTGGGTTATGGATTTGATTTTTAACTTTATATTAACTGTTCTCCCTATCAATATTCATCAGAACATTGTGGTTTGATTTCTATTCCATTCAATTTTTTCACTTCCCACCTATGTTCTCCTATATAGAAACCTAGTTATATGCTACTTTGGGTAACCTTTATTCTTACAACTTTATTTTCTAAAAGAAAGTATTAGAATTAATTTTTATGATGTGGGTTTCTATGAAAGAAAATATCATTTATTTAAACTAGGATAACCCCGATGAATTTCGAGTGTGAAATTCATTTTAAAGGGGGTCAAATGTTATACCCACAATATTTAGAGAAATATTTTTCTAAACTTAATTTATTATTTTTGAATTTTTTCATTTAAAAAATTTCTGAATATATATATTTTTAAATTAAAAACACTATTTTATGTTTGTGGTATATGAAAAAATATGATTGGATTGTGTTACAGAGAATGTCGATTTATATTTATAGCTTGAACTACACGCAATACCTTGTTTTACTGAAAAATAGTTTGTTATTAAAATATTATTATCTAATATAATAAGATAAAACCTAACCATTAAGTTATATTTTTTTTAAAATTATTAACTAACTTATGAAAGTATAAGGTGTATATATTTAATTTATTGGTAACTGATTACTTAGAAACCAAAAATATATACAAATTTAATATACAAGAAATATATATATTTTTAAGATCCAAAAGTCGTTTTGTCCTAATAAATTAAATTGACTAAAATTACTGAATGATGTTAATGAAATATATATTTTATATATTAAATCAAATATTTTTTATATTCATCCAATATATTTTATTGGTAAAAGATAATAACAACCCCAATTTTACACTAAAAACCCTATATTTTTTAAATAGCTAAGTTTATCATCTTTTAATAAAGAACCCATTTTAAATCAAAATTTTGACACTTTTATAGTTTTTATATGAAAAAATAAACCTATTATTTTAAATTGGAATATACAAAATTAGTTTGGATGAATTTTTGGTATTTTTCTGAAAAGCTTCTTGTTTTGATGAATAGTGAAAAATACTAACTTTTAATTGAAAACAAATTTTTTCATCGAAATAATTTATAGTGATAAATTATGTTTTAATTTGTTTGAAAGTATAAACAGAATATTTTAAATTTAATATAATATATTTATTTGGAAATAATTTACATTTAATTTAGATATAAAAATGTTTCAATCTTTTTCTTTTTTTAACTTTAATAACCCATTTCTCACCCCATCAATATGATTGGTTTTAATTTAATTACTAAAAAATTTATGTTTTGATGTTTAAAAATGGATTAAATATTTTGAATTAGATGTTACAAATTATGTAAATATTTCATTTTATTTTTTGGCATTATTAATAGCAACATTAGTAATTTTTTATTAACATAGTAAAAGGTAAATTACTTAATCAAGGGTAAAAAATAATATTATAAATAATAGAATATTATCAAAAAACTTTCCCTAATTTAATTGGAATATTTTTATTAGAACCAAATAATACTTGGTCTAAAATTATAGGAATTTTAATCCACATGGATGAGATTAAGAAATTTGTTATATTTTATTTAAGGAAAAGTTAAAGATGGTGTTCACATATTTTTAATAACTATATCAATTTTAATATGGGTTATATAGAAGATAAATTCTAATACAAATAATATTTGGAAATCTAAAATGTTTTTATTTATCATGGTAATTTTCTTAAATTTTAGGAAATAAATAAATACCTTAAAGGCTTATAAAATGATGATGTAATACCCGTTTAATTAGTGGAAATACCAAATAAATGATATTAAAAATACTAAAATAAATATATTTGATATAATTAATATCATAAAAAAATTAATGGACTATTTTTACATTTTATATATGATTTTATATAGTTAGATCGAATATACAATATTGCTGTGATATATTTAAAAAGACAAATAATGAATAGTGTTAAAATTGACACTAACGATATTTTATGGAAGTAATATTTTATTAAATTATTTTAAATTCATCAAAATCATAAATTAGGAAAATATATTGAGATATGGTCGAAAATATTGTAAATTAACCACTTATTTATCAATTTATACTTTATTTAAAAATTTTCATTCTCTTAACATTAAAAACTTTGTTTGCATAATTAAAATTAAAATAGGTTAACTGAGGGTTAATAAAAACTATAATGTTTAAAATTGAATAAAAACCAATATAAAATTTATTGGTTGATAATATTAATAAATTATATAATCTTACATTCTAATCCAAGGCCTTTTTGAGGTATTTAGATTGAGATTTAATTTATTATATGTTAAATTTTTTGAAATTCCCAATGTTCCCCTCGCATCAATTATAAAATGGGACCCCTTCCCGCACTTGCGCACATAACATTGAGACATATTGATCCACAGAAAACTTCTCATTTCCCATATAAACTTCCCTAGTCACATTCTATAGGTTCTTTTCTTCCCAAAAGACAGACTCTAGAGTCCTTTAGAGAATATCTTAATGAGCCATTCCGAAGAAGAGGTAATCGCTCTAACTGATCATTCACTTTTTATACTTTTCTACACCTCCTCTTAATCTATGATATATTTCATAAAATAATAACTTAATCTTCCTAAATATAATTAAATTTAATTATGATTATGGAAAAACCATTATATATCCCCTTTACCATCAAACAAAAAATGAATCAATCGCTCATGCATATGTACGACTGGCGGTCTCCACGTAGCGATACAATTCATTTTCCATCACCATTATTTATGAGTGATAATTATGATGGTTTTAATATTTATATATGAAATTTATGATATAATTATGATTTTTTAATTATAATATCTTGTCTACCTTTTTACCATCCATGTAATATATTGGTAAAATTATATTTTAGCTTGAGCGTACGTATGGCTTACCATTTACACGATACAATGTGATTCATTTTTTACTTATGTTTCACATGGATGGTAATAAAGAGGAAATTGGTGAATATATAAGTAAATAAAATAAAATTTATTCTTTAATGATAATATATCATATATATTCATTTCTTCTAACCTGATAAGAAAATGAAAATAACGTCCATGCATGTGTACGATCTACCATCTCCATGAATGGTGTATTTTAACTTATATCTCTAACTTTTATGAATCACTATGAATACATATATATTGAATATTTATATTATATTTATATCATTATTATTACTATGGATATGATTAAATCATGAACTATGTAATAGTACTAAGGATAACGAGTCCAAACATGAATGAAAAAAAGTGGTTATTACCCAAGACATAACACTAACAAGAAATTGTTATAAGTGGGTATTATAAAGAAATAATTAAATCATATATGGTATTAAATATATGAATATGGTTTTTTGGTATATGTATAATAAACATATATTTATTATATAGGAGATTTTAACGTGTGTTTGTGAAATCAAGACTTATGGTTTGATAATTTCATCACACTTTTTATTTCCTTGAGATACATGCCATATTTACCACTAACTTATTTTGTTTGATGCATATATAATGACCTATTAAATGTTATATCATTAATTTACTTTAATTAATTATATTAAAATAATTAATTTATTTTATCCTTTTATGGGGTTCATGAATCTAAAGTTACTCATGTAGTAAAGGATTTATGTCTCACTTTTATTTATGTGGTACATATTCCTTATAAACTAATTATTTATTCAACATGGTATATATACTACCCATGAATGTGTTTTATGCATATTGTACATATGATTATGTTATTTTAATATTCATATCATTTTATTTCTTTCATTGGTTATAGGATTAAACTAATTATAAAGTGATGAGTATTTATTTCCCAATCTCATCAATACTTATGATTATTTTATTTTAAGTCTCCATTGGGGTACATTTATCTTCCATGTCCATTTTTTTCTAAAAAATATTCAATTTTTTCTTTACAATTCTCCTATGGATGTTTAAAGTAATTTTTACCCATTCTTAATTTTTGTTACACGGTTTGAAAGGTATATTTTTTTTATTTTCCAAAAGAGGAACTTTTTGAATTTTTATTGAAAAAATATGAAAGGAAGGTTTTTTATCTTATATATATTTAAAAGAACATTACAAAGTGATGATTCCATAATTCCATGAAGATTAATTTTCAATACTCAAGGGTTATTTTCAAAGATTTTTTTATTCCTTTTTAACTTTAACAATTTTTATGAAAAGAAAACACATTCCAAGAAGAAAGGACTTTTTCCTCAATAATTTTTTTTCAAGTGATCTATAAAAATTATTTTCCATATTATATAACATTATTTTATTTTACATATGTTTTACCAGATATATTATTCAATGATACTATTCTTATTCTTTCTTGGAATTTTTTATGTTAATGATGATGTGATATTTATGAAACCCATTTCTTTTCTTTGGGTTATGCTATGATTGAATGATGCTTATGAAAATTATTTCTTTTCAGGAGTTATAATATGATGAATGATTTATGTTCTTGTGGCACACATATGAATGGATTTAATTATTTTATGGTTGGGACCTATATCTCCCACTAATACATTGGGTAAATATTTATATCTCGTGAGATAATAATGGGAATCAAGTTGATAGTCTTGATCCATAATGGAATATGGAGAAACCATATCCACTATGGAAAGATAAGGAAACCCGATCTACTATGGGAATATGGGGAAACATGATCCACTATGGGATGTCAGGGAAACTGTATCCACTATGGGAATATGGTGAAACCTGGTCCATTATGGGAAGATGGGGAAACTTGATCCAATATGGAAAGATGCGGAAACCAGATCCTCTATGGGAAGATGGAAAAAACAATCCCTTAAAAGGAATTGACTGGGATTGGGGATGGTGTTATATTCCACCCAGTTTGTGTAGTCCCCATTAAGTACCCTGATAAGTTCTAGAAATGTGTCTTTAATTACAGGGAATGATATTACATGATTATGTGTGTGGAACAATTCCTTGTCTTTTTTATATGTTATGATTTCTTGGATTATGTTTTTGATTTCATTAGGATTCATATCTTATGAATTGCTAATAATTATTACATGATTCTTCTCTATGATCAATTATATAAAAGGAATTATTTTATAACGTCATGATCACATTCCAATACCATTATGATCATGTTTAGTCTTACATGTCTCCCTCATTTACCCTTACCAAGAATATTATCTCACCCATTTTATGTATTCATCCCCAAGTTATTATGATATGTGTTATGTTTAATGTCTCTAAGAAGGATACCAATCATGAATAACTATGTGGGATATAATATAGATCAATTTTGTACTAGTGTTTACGTTTCCATGTTTCCAAAGGCCATAAACTAAAATTGTGTTTCAGTGTGTGTTTGTGTAATGTATGAAATTTTCTGAAACTAATGATGTGATATCCATGTAAATCAAGGATGGATTGTTATATAGATACATTTATGGAATGTGACTTTTCTTTTCATTGATTTTTTGCATGTTCAATGACGGATCTCAAGATGGAATGCATACATTTTCATGGAAAGTCTATTTTTTTGACTTTGATGTGTTGTGTGTTTAATGATGTATCTAGTGATGGCGTATGGTCATGTTAAGGGGAAATCACATTGGTTATATAATGAAGATTATTATTTTTGCATTTTATATATTATCATTATTACTTTTTTTAAACACATAATAATAATAATAATAAAACTCCTTCAATTGTTTACAAAATACGCACACCTCAAAAATTCTTATCATATGTCATTATGCATTATGACTAGTGAAACAATATTTCCATGTGTCCATTCATCACTAAGTATGTGGAACACATTTAGTGATATCAACCAAATCCCCCTTCCACATAGAGTTAGATTTTTTTGGAATGAAAATAATATGATTCTATGGTAAATATAAGACAGTTCATTTCAAATCTGAATGATGATGAATTCCGATAGGGTGAGGCATAAAGAGAGAGAGTGCTATGATTTTTTACTAGGTTAGTGGAACTTAAGAGAATAGTGTTATTTTATTCTATGGAAATTTGATGGTCCCCATAATATTTGTATCTCTTTAATTATCTTTCCCTAATTTTATCCTAAGTTTCATAGAGGGGAAGGCTTTGCAGGTGTCAAAATAGATGTTTCTCGGGATTGCCTCTTAAAATATTTTGGACTGATTAATTTTATGCCTTTCTCATTTTATTTACTATTTTAAGGTCTTTAAAAATAAACCATAATTATTTTATAGTTTAGGGTATTATAGATTGCACCTTCTATTATTGGCTGTTTTGAGTCTTCGAGCTTAGAATTTATATTTTTCTAATATAATATTTGTGAAGTAATATTCTGGATACCATTTAACATTATACAATGAAGATATCTTTCTCCTAGTTTAACATTATGTGGTATGTACATCTTCCATATAGTTTAATATCATGTGGTGAGGTCATTTTCTAGGTAGATATGGGTCATGTAGGAAGGATACATGGCATTCATTTTAATATCATGTGGTGAAGAATTTTTTCATGTAGTTTAGTGTTATACAGTAAGGAAATTATTGATGAATATGCAATATGTGGAAGACATTCCATGTAAGACCAAAAACATTCTAAGGTGTTGTGTTCCAAAATGGTGTTCTCAGGGCTCATGAGGATTATAGTTCCTTTTATGCAAGCAGGAGATTCCTCTAGTGGGTAGGTCAAAGCACTTATACATCAATAAAATGTCCAAATACTGACTAAAAAACCCTTTTCCAGGAGCAATGAAATGTTATATAGCGATATTATGGGTTGAGGGTAAAAATATTAGGGAAGATGAGTCCACTTGGATTTTTGGAATATGGGTTGAGTATTTCAATACCCAAAAGTTTGAGTCAATGTATATGTAATGGGAAGAAAAATCAGGGATGACCCAAAACACCCTATGGTGTGGAGTTCTTCCACACCCTTTTTGAAGCTCATGTGGATGGGAGTTATTTTTCTACGAGGAAGATATGCCTTTAGTTGGTGGGTCAAATCCCTTACCTGTCGATATAATGTTCAAGAATATATGACCCCTTCTATTTTTGAATGTCCATAGAAGGTTTACAAAGTCTAAAAAGTCTAAATGATGAAGTGGTTGAGGAATAAATGACTATTTATGAAGGATTATAGAACCCTATAGATGTTAATATTTTTTTATAAAGCTCAGGTCATATGCCCTGTAAAATCATGGATATCAAATCCCCTTGAATTTTTTAATTACAAGAATTGTAAATCATTTTCCTATGATCATGGTTTATGAGTAGGGATATTTGACAATAAAAATAGGGATAAACCAAAACACTCTAAGGTGATGATTTCCACCATTGTGATGTCATGGATCTCATGGATTAGAAATCCCTTTTCATGTTATGAAACACTTCTTTGATGACCGTAGGTGCATATGAAGGAGCCATAGGCATACATGCATAGTTATAAAAATAGTATCTTGAATACGAGAATCCTTTTACAGGGGACATAGAATGATGTGGAGATCTGAGGAACTTAAATCGTGAAGTTATATTTCAAGAAAAAAAATATTCAAGAATGGTTTGAATGCCTTAAAAGTTGTTCCACTTCCTAGTGAACACATTATCAAGACAAGGAGGATTGAAAAACATTACTCTAACTTTTTCCTAGACTAGGGGATCCAATGATCATGGATATACATTTAATAAGGCCACAATATGGGCCCTTTTATATTTATACATCATTTATTCATGCTCTATATTTTTCCTAAACTCTGGAGATGAAAAATTTAGTGAGAAAAGTCTTGACTTATTCCCAGGCCACCCATTATGGGTTTTCAACCAGACAAGTTTTTTGACAAATTCACTAGTATTTCGGGGTCTTGTGATTTGCACCATAAATGGATAATGTTTAAGGTCTTTCACCTATGACCAATGTGAAGGATTATTATGGCAATGACACACATGGACTTATTATAAGGGAATGTAGCCTTATTTGGATACCCAGGGTCAGGAGTACTCGAATATCATTCTATGTGGGAGATAAAATTTATGTAAATAATGGATCAATGTTCTAGGTTAATGAGTATTGATATGGTAAAATCATAATAGGGATGACTCAAAACACCTTGAGGTGATATGTTCCACCATTATGACGGTTGGGCTCAAAAGGATCAGTGAACCCATTTTAAAAGTTTTGCAACTTTTGGTTGAAGACCATAGATGCATATGAAAAATCTAGAGGAAGACATGAATTATCAAAAAAGGGGCCCTTGAAGATGAGTGTCATTTTCCAATGGCCATGAAAGGTTTGAGGACACCTAATTTTCTTGACACTTGATGAGTGATTTTTAGGTTGATTTGATTAAGAGATGATGAAAGTGCCCCATTCCTTGGATGATTGGGTTCAATATATTATTATCCTTTGATAAGTAATGATGATGGGAAATGGAATCCTCCATTTAACATCATGTAGTGGGGATATTTTAACCATGTATTTTTTAAGTCATGCGACTAGGACATTTTCCTTGAAGTTTAACAACTTGTGGTGTGGATGTTTTACTTTAATTATAGTTTAATGTCATGTGGTAATGACAAAAAAACCACCGTTAGAAATTGTGCAAGAAGTATTTGAAGAAACTTTTCATTGGTCAGGGTAATTTAGATTCAAAGTGTGTATTTTATCAGTGAACCTACTTATTAGTGTATAACCATATTCTAGATCCCTTCTTGCACAGATTTATCACAATCACAAGAAATACATACATATATTGGAATCTTGTATAATAAAAATGCACATGTATGATACAACATTCTCTGAAATGAGGTAAACATTTATTTTTTCATGCAGGTTAAGGTCATGTGTCAAATTCATTCACCGCATAGGTCTAGATGATATACATTCATGTGTTCAATTTTACTATGTTATATATTTTAGCGGAACCCAAGGTTTGGGGTCTGGGTGTCACTGCATATCCTTTAGTGATTGAAATAAATCTCTATGATGTTCTTTCATGAAGGTTCCATGTGCAAGACTTACCTATATGCAGATATGGGGGACGTTTTTATTTTATCATTGCTTGACCCAAGAATTTAATATCTAGGCATCGCCACATGTCATAAGATAATAAGAATCAAGACACATGTTGTTATTAAATAGCAAACACTCTATGCGGGTATGAATCATACGTAGAGGGGGCATTTTTTCTATTGAATGTTTTAGTTGGGAGTAGTATTGGATACATAAGTGTAACTACATTTCTTGTGATGATAAGAATCGTACCACACATAGTTCTTGAATGGGAAAATCCCTACGCTATTTTGACCCGTGTGGGGAGGGGAAAATTGTACATGTTAATTGTTTTAGAAATGCATTGTATTGGGTATCCATGAGTCAATATATATCATATGATAATAGTAATCAATCCAGTCATAGTTCTTCTGAAACCATACAGTTTAACTGTGATGACCTGATCCAATGGGGCTCAAACCACAACTACCCCAAGCCTGCATCCATAGTATAGGGGCTGGAGACAAGCACTGAAAGGCATATCTATAATGCGAGTAATTTGTGTAATGTATCTTTACACACACACCCGACCATCTCAAATCAGAAGTTCATTTGAATAATAATAAAAAATTAAACAACTATAATATAAACGAAGCATTTAAATACTATAGGGTGTACATGAGTACGATAGTGAAAACTAAAAGTAAAGGTGAAAAAATACATGTCCAACAAGAAATATGTCCCATCCTATCAGAACTAGAAAAGTAAAATGCTCTTAGATAGCCTAGCTTCTAATATCCAAGATCAAACCACCATATGCGGTCCAAGACACAAAGTATCCATAAGTTAATATGAAGTCATGGGAAACCTATCCTTTAGGTACATATGACATTAAACATGCTGGAAAATCCCATGCATGGGTGAGTATATACATACCAATTATGACTCCATGAAAGATGGAGGGGGGGCAGTACGAGACAAGATAGGAATAGAATGTAAACAGCTCGACCCAAATAAATAGATTAAACAAGATCCAATGACATGGATATATATATATATATTAAACTAAATAAACACAAATAAGAGAGATGGGGATCTCCATCTCATAGCCCATCCCAATAAAGAGTTTCATTAGTTCCTGAAGTACATCAACAATGCAGACTATCTCACACGTCTTCCCATTAGAGAACATTCAAGTTAGGATAAACCTCACCACTATGCCACACAATAGAGTATCGCAATCTTTATGTAGAGGAAACATTCCCTAGTACAATAGGTGGGTTCCACTCAGTAGATAGTTAGAGGACCCATGTACTGCCCAGTAAGAGGGTGTCACTCAATAATTGATAGAGGAACCATACCCAGCCCAACTAGAGGGTGGAACTCCAGTAGTCGAGTACACATACCCTGATACCACAAGAGGGTTATACATAGATAGAAGATAGAGGTCCCAAGCCCTATTTGGATGAATGGTTCCACTATTGTAGTTGATGACCCATACCATTATATATATGGTGGGTACCACTTTGATAGAAATGGGAGGACCCATTCCTAGCCAAGATGGAGGTTTCCACTCTCGTAGTCAAGGACCCATGCCTGGATACATCCAAATGGTTCCACTCAGATAGTATATAGAGGACCCATGCCCGGTCTAGAAGGAGGGTGTCACTCCAATAGTCTGTCTAGGACCCATTCTATGCCGAGTAGGAGGGTGCAACTTAAAGAGTAGATAGAGGACCCATGCCATATCTCTGTAGGAGGGTTCCACTGTATAATCCCCAAGAAATCATATGTGATCATTTCTATATTTGAGTATATATTAAATAATTAATACACTAGAAAAATTCATCAGTATATCTCAAAATATACTATATAGGCATCATCACGTTCTATGTGAATAACCACTCAACATAGGCTACTCATGGGCCAAAATATAAGTCCAAATGAAGAAGATATTAATAATTTAAGTTACCTTAAAATAAAAGGCATACATGACATGTGATTGGACCCACACGACGTGTGGTGCTACTCAATCACCTTTTCATGTCCATGTAGGTTCGAAATATGCCTCCCATGTAACCATACATGACATGTAGAGGGTATACATTGTGTGTCTGATCCACCCATGTCTGTGTAATTTAGAACAAAATTTGTGCATGGATGTTCCCATGTCAATGTACAAATGGACTACATGTCAAGTAGAAACCACATTTGTCATGCATGATGTGTGGGTCCTAAATGAGGTGTGATTATTTTCTCGCTTGAAACCCTAGTTTCCACTGTCAGGGCCCTACACACCATGTGTTCTTCAGTATAACTGGTGTGTAGTCATAATTTTCATAAAAAATTAAATCCAGTCTCTATGTTCTAGATATAGTGTCTCCACATTCACATTTGTGGTTTGACTACCCAAAATTAGTGGATCTCATTCTTTCTTTCCTTTTGTGGCCATCCAGTTTCTATAATACCGATTTCATTGATTTGTACAAAGGCCAAAAAATCCACCTCACACCATCAGACCTCTGATAATCTATCATAAATAACAAGACAATTTTTTCATCACAGATCAATAAACCATTCACCTAAAACTCACAATAATCCATATTTTCCCCCTTATTTATCATTCTGTATATTGTACATGATTTTTCTATGAATTCGGGGGGTCCGATCAGGCTCGTTACAACCTGAAAACATAAAGTCATGGCCCCATAGACTAATGGAAAAGAACATGAATAATTAGAGGGATAAAATAACCAAAAATGGTTTAATAATCACTATCCAATCATTCATGGACAATGAGAACACTACAGGATATCAATGGTGACAAAAATGAAATATCAAATTAAACCATTTCATATGTGCATGATAAGGTTCAATTAGCATAGATCAAAGGAGAATAATTAATCATACTCATGAAATTTAATTAATAAGGTTGTATTCCACGAATTAAAGATTCCTAAATGGATTTTGGATCATTCTTAATTAAAGAATGTGCTCACCAAAGATTGAGAGGGGCCATTTCATTCACTATATCTCATTCTGCATCAATCTTGAGTATTGTCGTCATCAGACGTCAATTCATCAATGGAGGAGGAAGAACAAATCTCAATCCTATCAAGGATTCTGCAGCTAAACCTAGAGGATTTTCCATAATATGGGTTATATAGTCAAATTTGTATGGGTTAATTAATTTATTAATTAAATTAATTATTTAATTAACACACTAAATTAAATTCTAATGAATGATTTTATCCAAATTCCCTACACTGACCTATTTTTGGTCATGCCTAGGGTAAAAATCACATTCAACACTCAACCATGGTCTCAGATTTCTAATGCATGACCCTATTTAATATTTTTACCATTTTATTTAAGATAAATTGTGCATGTAATTTAAAATATATAAAATATTTTTATAAAATTAATTCTAGGCACACCGGGGCACATAATTTCACTTCGTCTCATCACCTAATTCTAAACATATATTAAAGAATATTTAAAATAATACAAGGAAAAACTAAGTCCCTATATCATTCCCTTCTTCAATAATTTCATATTCAAGAATAAAAATATACAAATAATTCATTGGATACTAAGCCCGCATCTGGCTCTCCCACTCCCAAGAGCTCTAATGCACACTCACATTATACAACAACACCTAAACCAAGGGGATGGTTTTTCCATTAAGGGTCCTCTTATTCGGATCCCAGATCACCGCCAAGTGCTCCACAGAAGTAGCTTCATCCTTGATGTCCATCTCGCCTCATTTAATAATGTTCCTCTGGTCATGCATGTATCTACTCAACTATGAAATGTAGAAGATTCCATGAACTTGCTCCAATAGTGGGGGTAGAGAGAGGTAGTAAGAAACCTCACCTACCATCTTCAAGATATCAAATGTATTTATTAACCATGATGATATATTTCCTCCCGAGCCAAATACCTGTAACCCTCATCTTGGTGAGAATATAAGGAAGGTTTGGTCTATATGCTCAAACTCCAAGGGACTAGGAAGGTGATCTGCATAAGATTTCTGCTTGCTCTAAGATATCCTCATCTCCTCACAGAAGACTTGGGCCTTTTCTGTCATTGCATGCACCAACTCTGAACCTAGAAGAGATGTCTCTCCGATCTCTTTCCATAACAAGGGTGACCTATAGGGTCTCCCTTATAGGGCCTCCAAAGGTATCATGTTGATAGTAGAGTGATAGTTATTGTTATAAACTAACACTACGAATGTCAAGTGATCCTCCTAGATCCATCCAAATTATAACATGAAATCCATCATCATATCCTCTAATAGTATAATATTACACTCGGTATTCTCATCTATCTTATGTTGGAAGGTTTTACTCATCCTCATATTAGTCCCAAATTCCTCATATAGTACTCTTCTTGACTATTATGTGAACCACACATCACGATCATAGACAATAGTCGAGGTCACTTGAAGAAGGAAAACAATCTCCCTCATGTAAATATACTCCAGAATCTCCATCATAATCTTCAACCTCATATAAAGGAAGTGTGATGAATTTTTGATTCAGTCAACTATAACCCATATGGACTTGTGGTCCATCGATGTTCGCTGAATCTCTTTAAAAAAGTACATGGATATTCCATTCCATGTCCACGCCGAAATCTCAAGGGGATGTAACAAACATGTTGGAACTTGTTGCCCAACATCAACTGATGATAGGTGAGGCAATGAGAGTCAAACTCATCCATTCTCTATATTATGATAGACCACCAATACTACTGCTGAAAGAATCAATATTTATTCCCTACACCAGGATGTATAAACAAAATGAATGTCTACAACTCCCACTTCACCTCCTACTTCATCATGAATGGGACCACCATCAATCCCTTGAAAAGTATTAAGTAGTTTGATCCTTCATGATATCCATCCAGTGAATCTCCTATCAATTTATAGTCATGAAATTCCTCAAAATTGATGCATCCCAACTAGGACTCTCTCACGCGTTGAAGGAGCAGAGGAGTTAACACCATCTATTGACGAAAAATTGCACCCTCCTTCTCAACCAAGGTCAGATTCAAGGAATTCAACTACTCAGAATCCTCCCACACCAAATGAGATTGATAATTATTAATAAGGAAATATTCTTCCACATTTCCCATCCCCATAGGCATGTACTATATCAAATTCATAGTCTTAAAGGAACTACAACCAACGCCAATATCTCATGTTCAAGTCCTTCATGAATACATACCTAAGTCTACGATGGTCTGGGTATACCACAACGAACTCTCCCAGAATATATTACCACCACATCCTTATAGAAAATACTACCTACACTAGCTCTATGTCATGATTCACATAGTTCTTCTCATGGGGTCTCAACTACATTGACCCGTATATGAGATCTTCTTATTGCTGCATCAACACGCAATTGAACATGGCTCCTAAAGAATCTTAGTACACTATGCATTCCATGCCCTCCTCTGGTAGTCTCAACATAAAGTCTCTCTCTAGCCTTAGCCTAAACTCCTCAATGGCCCTCAGTTAATACTCAGTCTAGGTAAAATGCTACTTATTTTGCATCAGGGTGGTCAAAAGGGATGAAAATTTGGAGAAGTCTTCATAAACCTCTTATATTACCCCACCATGCCAAGAAAACTCTACACCTCTGATGTGATCTTGGGTAGATCCTAGGAAAGTATTTCATCTATCTTTGATGGTTCTACATCCAAACCATTATCACAAATGACATTCCCCATGAAGTGAACCTCATGAATCCAGAAATGGCTCTTCGGGAGCTTACCATAAAGATGGTTCTCTGGTTCTCCCAATGAAAACCTAGAACCATCTTAAGGTTCCCTATATGATACTCCTATGATAGAGAGTATATGAGTATTTCTTTGATGCAGATAACAAAAAACTAGTCCATGTATTTCTATACGATTTGGTTTATCAAATCCATGAACACGACGAGGGGAATTAATCATGCCAAAGGGCATAAACAGGAACTCGTAGTTTTCATAGAGACAATGGAATTCCAGCTTCATAATATCAACCTCATGAACTCTCAAATAGTGGAATCAAAACCTGATATTGATCTTTGAGAACCATTTCATGCATCAAAATAAGTTAAAGTGTTATTAAATCTTAAAAAAGGTACAGTTGTTCTTTATTATGGACTAGTTAAGGTGAATATAGTCCATGTAACACCACAAGATCAAGTTCACCATTTTCATGAACAACACTAGAGATGTCCAGTGGGATACACTGGGCTAGATGAAACCCTTCTCTTGAAGGTCCTTCAATATCTCCCATAGCTATAAGATCTTGGTATGGGATATATGTTATGATTCATAAGATATCAGAGTATTCTTGGGATGCATTTCCATATAGTACTCCATCTCCCACCACGGATGTACTCCCAAAACATCCTTAGGGATGATTTCCATAAATTACTCTAGGACTAATGGAATCCAAATGCCTAAATATCCTACTATACCAAAGGATATACTTTGTAACTGATGGGTTATGGGATACAGACATATAATCGCAACACCCACTCACCCAGCCATGATATCTTTCTTGACCACAAAGGGGAATCTCATCCCCTTTATTGTGAAGGAATTAAACTCATATTTGGAGATAGTAAATATTGTCATTGATTATGGTTAACCAAACCATACCCAATATGAAATCATAATGTTACATTATTTTGACCAAAAGTTCCAACATGATCCTCTATAAATCAATTGATAGATCATAATGATGAAAGATTAAGGATATAGAAGAAGTGTTCCTCGTAGGAACCTCAAGACAAAGCTGATGGGAAAGAACCTCGACTGGGAGATCCATCTCTCACACAAAAATTAAAGATATGAAGTAATGACAATAAATTTTTTAAAAAATTACAAAGTCAATATTATAATAAACACAAATTTTACCATTAATCATTTCATGGGTGACTGGGTTGTATGGTTACATCGCATGCGGCTTTCCAGGGGCCTGACTGGCACCTCCTTGAGCCTGACATGGGACACCAAGTAGTGGTGGGGGAAGGATACCATTATATCATCCACCAAACATAGATACTTTACCTGGATATACACCTATTACTCTACAAGCTATGCCTCCCAGGGGTCCACCCTTCCCTCACCTGGGAGATCCCTGGTCAGGGTGTTACCTCCGTCGTAACGTTCTATCAGCTATTTTCTATGCTCCTTAGAACATCTAGTTGGGTAGTCATGTTCCATGTGACATTTCCCCTCACCAGCATAGAACATCCCCTCTTTGGGATTCCCCATCCCTTAGTGCTACCCCTAACCACATTCCCGATTCCTATCCTAGGAAGAAATCATTCACCAAGATCTTTCTAACTGATGTCTACTAGCCGTTACTGACAACTCGGCTCTATAACGTCCAATGCATGTTCCAGCTAAATTCCATCCCTATGATAGGAAACTCTATATCCAGTTCCCTCTCCAACACCCCATCATAGGTGGAAATGTAAAAGGGTACCACATAATAATATATATCTCTATAGGGTCCTTGATCAAACTTACATACATAAATGTATCCATCTCAGATCATGTCAAGGCAGTACCACATAATGTCCATGAATCTCACACTATACTCAGCCAATATCATCCCAAAATAATGTAGCTAGATAATATCTTAAATATGAACCAATTATAAATAGGATGTTTAGTACTCCTCACATAACAGCATCTGGAAGTATGGCCACAAGAGTGTTGACTCATCAGGCATCTTGGTAAAAAGACTACACCAACGCCCAACTACTTTGTGTAATGGGATTGCTTCCAGTGCAACCATCTAATTCATCGGTTTCTGGATAAATAATAAAGCATGGACAACAAAAACTATACAATCCTCTACAACATGGGGATCCATCTCACCATAGAACCTCAGCAACCTCTGGCATAGGAACTCGCAGAGTGCATTAATCCTATACGCATCCTCATCCTTCCATCATTGTATAATATTTTACTCATTAGGTGGATGTGCCTCTAACTATTCAATTGAAGGTTGGATTTCAAGGTATGGGCTCTAAAATAAGGCCTTATAACTCATCATATTGTCATCATGATCCAAAACTAGTATCCTAGCTAGATTTCATCATAGAGGCATCCTGTAAATTTAATGAAAACATACCATAGTGAGTATAACAACCCTGCTCTTTATTACAAATTTATATTTGATTTATTACCTAAGATTTCATATAATACAACATAGAATATTAATAACTCCGGTTTCATTGGGAATTATGTACATTACATAACAATTTGAAATAGGAAAAAACAATATATTTATTGAAAACCTCCATGACATGCTCACACTTAAAACTACATGGGATAACCAGGGGACATAAAAAAGAAATGGGTGAGATATAAGGACTAGTAATGGAATAAACATGGAATTAAAAGTTGAAATTAATACAAGTTAGAAAATTGGAATATAAATGGGGAATAAAATGATTGAGAATCATAAACATGAACAATGAGACATGATATGGCATGATAATCATAAAGGCAACAAGGGAAACATGGAAACAACTTAAAACACTACATCATAAACATAGTTTAAGGATGACTACCAATATATCATGTTTGAAAAATTCCCATAAAAATCAGGTTTACTCCCTTTCCCAACATGATGTCCTCTGAGACTAAACACTACCTAATACATTGAAGCGTTATATAATTTTGGGCTCACTCGTCACTTTCATTTCATTCTCATGCTTTAGTGTTCCTCATAGATCATATAACATGTATTCATTCATTATCATATTATATTCCATGATCAAGGAGTATGGAATAAATACATTAAATTAGTAGTTCAAATAATTATAAGTTTACAAATGTTATAACCATTTATAGGAAATGGGTATGGTATTCACTACACAATTGTGTGGGCATGTAAAATTGCAGCAAAAGTTCGGCACCATCATGAAATCACATAAAAATTCATAAACTCAGTTGATGAGAGAACAATAGTTATCTCGTCATTTTAAAATTAGTTTGATGGTAATAAGATATTGAATAATATATCCCATTATTGGGAAACAATGATAAAAGGCATAAGGTAAGAAGATACTTGAATGAAGAGGAGAAAGGAAAAGATCCCTTATGTGAGTGTGTGGATACAAATGATTTAGAGAAGATTATTGAGATATTAGAGAAACATTAAGAGGACTTTAGAGAGGGAAGGTTATATTAAATATGTGATATAATGAATTTTAATGATGATAAATGGTAGTTTGGGTGGTTTATATAGAAAATGAGTGGGGAATTCTTTATCATTTCTCAAACATAAGTTTTGGACTCCATATAACAAAATAACCAAAACCAAAAAGCA